>OZ012737.1:300012473-300612473 GCA_963859935.3 Lathyrus sativus | reverse complement strand
TTGCAATTAGGGTTTTCATCTGGTCAACCCTAAGTCAACAGTACAGTTAAAGGAGGTTAAGACTCAATTCTAAGTCTTGGTGTTTATGGAAGGTTGTGTTGAGATACATGAGGTGTTATTCCAAGATCAATCCAAGAAGAATTCAAAGTGTGAGGAGTTGCTAAACTAGGGTTCTCAAGGTAAAATCCCCTATTTAATGCCTGACTTCAAGGCCACTTTTCTCAAGATACAAGTTCCATATCAACTTTTGGCCAACATGGAACTTGTAGAGAATGCTCTTAGATTTAATTTGATTACTAGAAGTCCTTGATTGGATTTATAGAACTCAAGTTATGATCCAGACAAGTTACAGGTCATCAGATGAATGTGAAATTTGTCTACAAAAGTCAACCAACTTCCATGGAACGTTTGACCTAGAAGGATGTTTCTCCTCAACTTTTGGCCAACATGAAAGTTGTAGGTCTTGATCTTAGGTTTCCAAATTGTACTAGAAGTCTTCCATCTGATTTGTAAAACTCAAGTTATGAGGTTTACAAGTCAGGGGCATTTTGGGAAAGTAAGATTATAGGTCATTTTGCATTATGGGTCATTTTCTCTATCTTGCACATTTCAAATGAAGTTTTTTCCAACCTGAAACTTGTTCAAAATGGGATTTTAAGGTCAAATGTGTATCCATGAGGCATTGATTTGGCTTAGGGCAAGCCTTGGTTTGAAGAAACTTGACAAAGGGGAAATTAAAAGGCATTTAAGTTGAAAAATCCAAATTAATTCATATGTGCTCAAGACAATGCAAATGAGTGCTCATTTTGACTAGAAATATCATTTTGAACACAATGGCAATATTAGAAAGTCAATTTGGGGCATATTTCATGACATTTCACTTTGTTGCATCATGAATAAGTAACACATCAAAGGTTGGCCATATGATGCAAATAAGGACTCAATTTGATCCCTACTCTCTCACCAGGTCACAAGGAGGTCAGGTGAAGCTTCTAGAAGGATGAAACAGCCAGAACTCGTGTACACCATAGTTGGATTTTGAAGAGAAATGTGAAAGTTGGATCTCACTGTTTGGGCCTCCAATGGGCCTCCAAAGCACTCAAACAAGTTGTATATAAGCTCAGAAACGCATTCAGATCAAGTTTGGTGATCATTTGGTGCAAGCATCAGTTGGAGCAAGAAGCTTGAAAACTGAAAATCGTGTTTCCATTTCCAGAGCTTTTCAGAGCAAAACAAGGTGTCTAGTAGCTTTATCCTTCATCAAGGAACGAATCTGCATCATCTGGAAGCAAGAATCACAGTGGAACTGCTCAAATTTCAAGCTACAAACCAGGTATGCACTTTTCACGATTGCACTGATTCTAGGCTGATTTAGTTGGAATTGATCTGTGGTTAAGCTTTAGGAAGATGACTAGATGGTTTTAGGATAGAAACTTGGAAGTTTAGAGACATATCAAGATACAACATGAATTCTGTTAGAGCTCGTAACTTCCTGTTCTTGAGGCTTTAACATGATTTGAATAGGGCTTGATGATCTTTGTGAGATGTAGATTAGATTTGTGGCTTTAATTGGAGGTTTGATGAGATTTCAGGATGTGACATATTTTGGATTCTTGATCGGGTTTTCAAAATCTAGGAGGAATTAGGAGAAACTAATGCCATATTTGGATTCAGCATCAAAAAACAGAGAGAACGGTATAAGCTTTGTTCATTTTGGTGATGGTTCCATAACCTGCAATTTTTGCTTCACCGGAGAAGACGGTGGCTCAGCCACCGGAGCCACCGTCTGGTTCATCTGAATATTTTCCCTCCATCTGAGGTTTAAACGAGGAAGACGAAACGTAGCCCTTGGATCAGTGGAAAGTGAAGATTTAGTATCCCAATCTAACGCACGAGATTCTTTCTGAGGTTTGGACTTTGACCAAGCAAAACACCGTCGTTTCATTAATGCGCTGGTGCGCTGGTGACCCTCTGATGAGATGACTTAGTCCATATATCCAATGCATCTGTTATTTTCTCAGTATTTTAATTTCTGTAATTCATTTTTGGATTTATTTTAATTGCTTATATCATTTTAATTCATATTAAATTCATTATTGATCTGAAAAATATAATAAAAATATGTGTGTATTCCTTATGGAATTTCTGATTTTCTGGTGCTTTTAGATTTTATTTTGATACAATTTCCAATTTATTTGCATTTTTTCTATTTTTGTTATTTCTTTAATTTTGGCATAATTCCTCATTTTCTTGCTGATTTTTGTATGGCTTCTTGGTATAGATTTTGATCTTGATTCTTTGCTGGTTTGTTATAGACACATTAAGGATCTTACATGATTTTTAGGGTATTTTTTAGGTAGCTCTAAGTTCTGTTTTGGAGTAGGGTTTTAGAGACTTCCCATCTTGAACCATCATTTGACCACCCTTGGTTTAGAATTTCTTAGGTAACCTTAATCATAGATTTAGGACCTGATCTTTTTACCCTAGGTTCTCAACCCTTTTAGGGTCCCTTAGAAAAATTCATAGGATTTTAGAAGATGATTTAGTATTTTAAGTAGATTTAATACTTAGGTAGTTTTATGGTGCTTCTAACATGGCCTTTCCTTTAGAATGGCTTCAATAATGACCATTAGATGATTCTAGGTCTCACACCCTTTCTTGATAGAATGGAGATTAGATAGACACCTCTTTAGAGCTTTGAACCCTTAGTGTAGGTGATCCCTAGGAGGTAATCTTTGAGGTTCTTCAGAAGCTTAGACTAAGTAGATGATCCTTCCTATAGGGTTAGTTTCCCTTTCAATTTTCCTTGCTTGATTGAAATCCTCCTTGTGAGCAGGTTTCCACCTGTGGAAGAATTCATTGCAATATCATAAAGAAGTTGAGTCTATAAAGGCTTTCAGAGGAAGTGAAGTTGGTTGAGTGCCTGTGGTAAGTTCCTGTGGACCTTACCTTGCTTCCCATCTCCATTCTCCTAATCCTCTCCATTTCTTTTTAGGAGCCTTCTTGAGGTAGCACAGTCCCTCCTGTGGTGGGAATTTTGCACACCTCTTGAAGGAGCAAAGCCTCTAGGGTTCTCCCAAGTCCCTTTTAGTTGGTTGAGTGCCTGAGATAAGTTCCTGTGGACCTTACCCTAGTCTCCCAACATTTAATTCCTTTCCCTAGGATAGAAGCCTTGTTTGATTACTTGAGGAATGAATCCATTATCTGTCATAAATCCTTGCCTTCATTCATGTTTGAGTGGTGTGTTGCATTAGGATAGTTCATGTTTAGGATAGTCTAGTGTAGGTGCATGATCTGCATTAAGAGGTTGAGTGGGTCTCCCTCTGCTTGTTTTCCTTAAGGGTTGAGGTGATCCTCCCCTTGCTTGTGTGTTGTTTTCTTTTTCTAATTGACGTATCTGCATATAGATGTTGAGTCTGTCTCCCTCTGCTTGTCTGTCTTGACTGTTTTCTTTTAGCTTGATTGCTAAGAAGTTGAGTTTGTCTCCTTCTGCTTGTATTGTTGCATTGCATGCATTTTACTTACAGTTATTTCTTTACAGTATTTTCTTTGTCTGTTTCTGTGTACCATTGCCATGTTCCCTTAGGAACTCTGGCTTCTCTTGTTCAAGAGAAGTTATGACAGACATTAGGGTTCTAACCATGCATGATAACATTAGGTAGCTCCCTCCTAACCTCAATCATAGGATTAATTTTGCATGACAACATTAGGACTGTACAGTTTCCCCATAGAGTTCGTTCTCTTCTTATCTCAAAACGACAGTAAAAAACATAATAAAGGCAAGTTAGTACAAGCACGTTACGAGCCTTAAGCTACTTGGGAAGTGATAATTGAGCGGTCTCCTCTCAATCATCTAGAGTGTTTAGTATATGTCCTTTGGACGATATGCGACGCATTCGCTCCTAAGTCATAGTCTCTAGTGCTGTACAAACTATAAACAACCATAAAAGAGAGTTCTTCCGTAAAAGACTGAAAACAAAATTCAAAACTTTTGCCCCGCGGGCCCATAACTCAAGGAAACCCTTTTCAGAAGGAGAGTTTTGTTAACTCTCGGTTCTATCGCAAACGGTAAACGCCTAAGTCTCCGTCGAGCGAGCTGCATACACCAACTGCTGGAACCGTCTGTTAACCCTACTCGGATAAAAACAGTTGAACAAACCTGTGTTCTATAGTATCCCGAACTACGTTTGCTCTGATCTTTCACACCGTGTGAAAGTACGTAGGCACGAGATACGATATCTTGGCGAGCAACCTTCCCCCCGTAACCCGTAGTTAGTCGAACTACGTGGACTCTGATTTCTCGTTCCAGACGGGAATACGTAGGCATAGAACTGATGTGTTCTACCGAGTCAGTTTTATTTTCCTTTCAGACCAGACCTTTAGCGTAGATAGATGTAATCAACCCGTCAGATAAACATAACAAGCATGGATCCCATCGAGTACGATGGACGTGAGGGGTGATAATACCTTCCCCTTGCGTAACCGACTCCCGAACCCAGACATGGTTGCGATGACCTTGTCTTATACCTCTTCGTCAGGTTTTTCCGATCGTTTCCTTTCCCATTCTGTGGGATAAATAACGAAAGGTGGCAACTCTTCTGTTTTGCCGGCACCTTATTTTCGCGGTAGTGACAGCTGGCGACTCTGCTGGGGACTCCAACGGTTCCCTGTGCGAGTCAATCCTAGCGCTTGCGTGTTTACTTGTTGGGTTGTGTTTATTTATCACATTTTTACCTTCCGCATTTTATTTTCAGTATGATATTATTACTGTTGTGCTGTTGTGGGAGGGGGCTCTGATGAGTGATAAGCCAGACCCAGGCTTGAGTATGTACCTAGCTTTAGAAGCAGATTTGTGGTGAACCTGTATGTTAGGCATGCACTAGTTCCCACAAAATCTGCACTCAGACGAGGTTCTTTGAGATGATTTCCATTTCCAGCCCAGTGGGCCGTTGAAAGGATTTCATATCTGTTGCACCCCAAAATTTGACCAACATTTATTTATCCATCAAGTGTTTGAAAGTTGATACCTTCATCAGAAAGTTCAAGAGATCCTCAGAGGAATTGGTTGAAACCAGAGTTGTGTGCTTCATAGCTTGAGAATTGTGGGAGCTCCTCAGATGATTCTGAGACTTTGAGAATGAACTTGAAGCTTTGAGAAAGTCTATGAGATGTCTTGAAAGCCATCATGAATCCCAGAGAGGTCATTGTGCAAGAATTCAGAAGATTCAGCCATGAGTGGTGAAATTAGGGTTTTGACTGGGTCAACCCTAAGTCAACTGAAGATTTGGAGAAGGTTGAAACCTAATCCAAGGGCCATGAGATCATGGAATGATGTATGGAGATGTTATAAAGATGATTCCTAGACCAACTCATCATGATTGAGGAGTTTGAGAAGTTTTGAGTTAGGGTTTCCAAAGATTGACAGTGAAAAAAACCCTAATTTGATCCCTATCTTCCAGGCAGTTTTATCTTAAGATGTGATTGATATCTCATCTTCCCCACAACATGAATGTTGTAGAGCTTGATCTTAGCTTTAATTTGAGTGGTAGAAGTCCTTGATAGGATGTGCAGAGCTCAAGTTATGGTTTTGACAAATTACAGGTCAGATGAGGTGTGTGAATCTGGGTCCTTGAAAGTCACCCAACTTGCAGACAACTTTTTCCCTAGTAGGATGATTCCTATGATCTCTTGGTCAACATGAATGTTTAAGAGCATCTTCTTATGTTTCTAGAGAGTGCTAGAAGTCCTTGATATGATTTGTAGAACTCAACTTATGGTTTGAACAAGACAGGGGTATTTTGGTCATTTGGAAGTTATAGGTCATTTTAAGCAAAGGCCATATCTCCTATTTCCAAGCCTCAAATGAAAAAACTCAAAACATCAAAGTTGTTCAAAATGGGATTTTAAGCCTAGAAAAGAGGTCAGGAGTTATTCAAAAAGCGTGTAGAAAGGATTTTCATGATTGGGTAAAAATGACCTAAAAATGGCTTATAAGTTAAAAAAGTTGAAATGGAATTTTGGTTTAGGAGATGTACAAATCCAAAATAGGTCATCCAATATGTCATTTTGACTCCAAACATTATTTTAAAAACAATGGTTCAAGTAGAATTTTGACTTGAGGTCTTAAAATGGAGGTTGCTTTGTAATTTTCATTCTTGCATAATAAGGCAACTTGAGAAACTTCACATAAAGCAAAACCAAGGCATGTTTTTCACTCATTCCTTCTCAATATCTCTTGTAAGGAGATTTTAAAGCAAAATGACAAGCTTAATGCATGAGATATGAGATATACAATGTATCATTTCAAGAGAAGTTCCATAACATTCTAGCTCTTTCCATGAGTTTCTAGACTCTTCCATTGGCTATTATAAAAAGAGTAGATCACAATGAGGGAAAGGTTGGTGAAAGTTGCTGAGTCCATTGGAGAGAGTGAGAGAGAAAGTGCCACTTCAAGATTTCTTCAAAATCAAGCAAGTTCCCATTTCTTCATCTACAAGCCTCATCCATCTCAATTCTTGCAAACAGAAAGGTGTCCACCATTAGAGGAGTATTTTGAAGCAAGTCCAAGTGCCAAATCGAGCTCTAACATCACTCACCATTGATTCTTGACAGGTTGGTAATTTTCACCATAGATCCTTTATTAGGTGCATACTGTTAGATTGCTAGGTGTAAGGATGACATGCTAGGCTAGGTGATGATTTTCTGAGGATTTGAGAGAGATCCATGGAGTTTCGTGGCAGGGTGCCAATTCTTGCAAGATTAATAATAGACTGATCATGGAGTTTTAATGGACATGGTATATCATAGTGTGGTTAGGGAAACATGTAGAACACTTGCACATCATTAGATTGAAGCTCTATCATGTTTGATCTCAGAGAATCATGATGGAACCCAAACGTTCGTGTGTTCTGTTAGAGTGATATGAGGGGTTTCAGGGAAAACTATTGGTATAGTCGTGTTCATGGTGATCATTAGCACAAGTTTGCTCTTGGAAGTTTTGGATTTCATTGAAGGATCAGAGAGAACGAGTGGATTGAAACTCTGGCATGGAGTTAGGGTTTCTGAAACCCTAGATGGTGTTTTGGAGAAGACGAGCTTGTCACCGTTGGATTAGCCTGGATATTTGACTTCTTCATCTGATCGCACGACCAAGATTCAATTTCAGAAACGGAGGGAATTTTAAAAAGCAAAACGCACCGTTTGAGTTAGTTGAATGCTCTGGGCTGAATGCAGAACGTTGATACTTGCACCCCCACCATGGGCCCAATCCAGTTTTTAACTATAAAATGTTGCTATTCTCACCGTATCCTTTCCATTTTCCTGATGATTTTTTTCTTTTAATTTTCTGAAGCACGTGGGCTTGATATTTGCACCCCCAGGTCTTCAGCCCATCTTGGATAATAACTAGGGCGCAGTTCTATTGACACCCCCCATCCCATTTTTCTTCTATTTTCTTATTTTAATTTCTTTTTATACTTCTTGCATTTTATAAAATCCATATAAAATTCAAAAATGATTATTCTTTAATGCTTGTTTTTTCCACATGTTCATAATCATGTCTAGAAAAATGTAAATAAATAAAATTCCATTTTATTTTTCTTTTAATATTTTTAGCATATTATTCTCGTAAATAGTCTTTTTAATTGATTTTAGTTGATACTCAATTTTGAATAATTTGTTTTAGGACATTCCCTTAGGATTTTTGAGCCATTCTTTTTGGCATAGTTAGATATTGAATCATAGTTCATGTAGGATTTAATTCACAATTTTTAGATTAAAATTTGATTAGTTTGTGTAGGCTAGCATTAGTATAACGAAATTAGGGTTTTAGGTTGCATAAGTAGATTTGAACAATTTTGTTTTGGGGTTTTATAGGCCAAATTAGTGTATGGGGAATATATGGGTTAAGGGTAAGTATGTATAGAATCCCCTAGAATTTTCCTAGAATATTATATAGTATTTTAGTATTTTTAATTGATTTTTGAATGTATGGATAGTGTGTGTGTTGCTTAAAGGCATAATTTGTATTGTTTTGCTTTCTTTTCTTCTCTTTTGAGTGGGTGAGCCTTGAAGATTGAGTTGAAGACCTTGTGGATCATCATTGAAGACTTTGAAGACCTTGAAGAGGAGCTTAGTTGTAGCTTTTGTTTGTTCAGTCTGTAGGATATAGGAGTTAGGCAGAGCTCTAGAGTAGCCAACTTGATTCTCAAACATGGAAGGTCTTGATTACCTCCATTCTTCTCTGTGATACAGAGTCTCTCTAAGACACTCACCCCCTTCCTTTGGAAGGCTTGGTGCTAATGTCTGAGAGATAGAACTCTTGAGAGAAATATTCCTTGTGCTGATAGCAGTATGTTTGCCACCCTTGGTGGTCAACTAATTGCTTAGCACCCAGTTTACTCTTGTGATTGATTCCTCAGCTTGGAGATTAGGACTTGAAGAAAAGCCATTGGAGATAGAAGCTGAAGCTTTGAAGAGGATGAGTCCTTGAAGATTGTTGAAGTCTGAAGACTTTGTGGAGATCAAGTTGATACTTGAAGATCCCTGAAGATAGTGAAGCCTGAAGGTGGAGCTGATCAAAGAAGCTGAAGCTTAGGGGAGAAGATGAGTTGATACTCATGTTGTAGGGTTGACACCTGGAAAGCAAGTGATCTCTGAAGTCTGAAGACTGAGTTGCTGCTGGAGGAGCTGAAGCTTTCTTCTGTTTTCTTTTCTGTATTGTGTGTTTTGTCTGATTTGTCTGTTGCATTAGACTAAGTTCATCTAGAGTAAGTTCAGTCTAGGAGCATGATTGCATTAGAGGTTGAGTTGCTCCCTCTGCTTGTATTGTTATTGTGTGGCTTTGCTTGCGGGTATTCGGTAGAGCCCAGCTCCCTTGCCCATGTGTTTATTTTGCCTGATGGCACTTCATTTCTTTTATCTGTATGATTGCAGTTTACTGTTTATTGCTTGATAGCATGTTGTTTATTTTTCAGTATGATTACTGTTATTTCATGACTGGCTTGAGGTTGAGTGAGCTTGTGGAGGCTGAAGCCCCACACACATTTCCTCCCTCACTTGCATTGCATGCATTTTACTGTTAAGCTGATGCTTTGTCTGTTGGTGTATCATTGACATGATCCCTTAGGACTCTCATTTCCTCTGATGAGGATTTGATGATAGACTTTTAGGTTGAAACCTATGCATGACAACTTCTAGGAGTTCCCTGTTCAAACCTCAACCATAGGATGAATCCATGGCATGACAACAGTAGGACTTGATAGTCTCCCTCCTAGTTGGGCCTGTTCTCTTCTCACCTCAAAACAGTTTAAGATACAGTAATCATGAATGATTTCTTTCGTACGTTACGAGCCTTAAGCTATCTGAGAAAGGACGCATTCCCTCTCAGGTCATAGTCTCTAGTGCGGTTGAGATTGCAAACACAATAAAAAACACTTCTTTCAGGAGATAACCCGTAGTTTCCCGAACTACGTTTGCTCTGATCTTCCATACCGTGTGGAAGTACGTAGGCATAGGATGCGACGTCCTAGCGAGCAACCTTCAACCTTTCCCCCGTAATCCTTCGTAGGCCGAACTACGTTGACTCTGATTTCTCATTCTCTGATGAGAATACGTAGGCATAAAGTGCGACGCTTTGCCGAGTCATTTTTCTTTTCTTTTTAAGCCAGCCTTGATAGGTAGATAGATTATAACCAACCCGTCCAAGTAAACAAACAAGCGTGGATCCCGTCGAGTACGTCGGACGTGAGGGGTGTTAATACCTTCCCCTTGCGTAACCGACTCCCGAACCCAGACAATGGTTGCGATGACTTTGTCTTACCCTTTTTCGTCAGGTTTCTCCGATCGTTTCCTCTCCCGCTCTAAGGGATAAATAACGAAAGGTGGCGACTCTTTTGTTTTGCCGGCACCTTATTTTCGCGCAAGCGACAGCTGGCGACTCTGCTGGGGACTTGATAGTTTCCTAGGGATCCAACATCCCGAAAGCGAGTCAGTTTTGGGATCCAACGTCCCTTAAGAGAGTCAATCCTACCGCTTGTGTGTTTGCTTATTGGGTTGCGTTTATTTATCGCATTTTTACTTCTCGCACTTTATTTCCCGCATTTTATTTTCAGTATAATATGATTATTTGTGCTGTTGTGGGATGGGAGTTCTGATTGAGAGATAAGCCGGACCTGGGCTTGAGTGCACTTTAGACTTAGAGTAGAGATTAGTGGGCGCCCGCTTGCTTTGCTTGCTTTGGTGTCCCGCGAAATCTACACTCAGACGAGGTTCCTCTGGTTGGCCTCCTGCCCCTTCCTTTGGTTGGCGTGGGTTGCTGGTTAGTTGAATTGTCGACTCTGGGGACCGATCATTTGTGATTCAGCTAAGTGAGGCCTCTTCAAGACTTGATGATGCCACTCCTTCTGGGAATCGTATCGTCAGTTTTGAAAGTCTGTGACGCTGATGAACGCATAGGATGCCGTACCTTGAGTCAGTTTAGGTCCATACCTGTTGTCATATCCCAAATTTGTCCTACTTGTATATATTTCTCATTTGTACATCCTTCTACCCCTCATTACTCAGAAAAATCAAAAATTGCTAGGTGGAATCAAGTTTTAGGCAGGGCACGTGTCTTATTCATTTGGTGTACGGTGAAATATTTGGACTCGTCAAGGTTCAAGATGATATTTGAGTTTGGGTGCATTTTCAATCATATTTCAAGGATTTATTTAAGAAGTGGATTAAGGAAGAGTTATATGGTCATTTGTTTTTAAGCGCAATTTGCAAAAGAGGCAAGCTAGGATTCAAAACACCAAGCATGACGGGAAATTATGGTCATATCAATTTTCGGTACAAGGCATGGTATTATTAAATTGAATTTGTGTGACCAAGGCATATTATCTAAGTTACTTATAACTTTTTAAGAAACTTTGAGGCATCCCAAGAAAATGGATATTTCAACTACTTCAAGGCAATATAATATGATGAAAAGAAGGTGATCAGGTTGAAGTTCAATGGTACAAAATCATTTTACAATTTTCAAGGGAATTCATAAGAGTTCATGCTCTATTTCACAAAGAGATTTACAAAGTAATATGATCACCATGTTGGAATCATTTGGATGCTTAATGAGTCACATGTTCTAATTCAAGATATTTTTTCCTTTGGCTCTAAATTAATACAGCCTTCAACACACACCAGCTTTGCACCAGTTTGCTTTTGAGAGAGCCAATTGCAACCATTTCTTTCTAGCCTACACGCCACCGCAACCGGCAACAGCTGCAACCAAAACTGTACGAATCTTCAGCTCAGATAAAATGGTACCCAACTTGTCGTCCTGTAACCGACAACCCGTTCAGCCCGCTGCAAAAATAAAACAAAACACCAACAGCCATGATTCATGTACAAAATATGCACCATTTTCCTTCAATTGGTACAATTCGCTCTTTGTATTATTCTAAAGAAATAAAACACATTGAAATCAGTACAAAAATCAGCTGCACCAAGAATACAAAATACTGACCTCCATTTGTTTTTGAGGGGGACCTTTCCTTCTGGTCCATTGGCTTCTAAAAAAAAACCACAAAACTGCATCCACTGCTATGGGTCCTACGAAGAGTTCACATCCTTCACAATCAATTTCAAAACGGTGGCCAAAATTTGCACACCAGCTTCACGCATAATACAACCCCACAGTTTTTTTCAAAACTACACCCTGCAGCAAAAGGACACAGGCCCCCTCCAAACTCTGCTACACAATCAGCCATTAGCTTCACAAACAAACAAAAAGACAACTCTGCTACAACTACCAAAACGGTACCGCCAGCTACAACCAAGCCCACACTGCTGCATAATTGTACCATTGCTACACACAACAGCCCTCAGACTCAAACCCACACCAGACCAACAAACAACTGCTGCAACAAAACAAAACAACACAGGGCACAAACCTGCAGCATATCACCATTTTTCAGCATTCACAATAGAGCATCAAAAGGCAGAGTAGCAGAAAATGAATGAAAAAAATATAAACTCTTTGATACCTTTCTCCGTAGGGGGGCGCCAACTTCTTGCTCTCCATCATCTTGCTTCAGTTTTCCACAAAACTACCTTCAAATTTCATATACTCACTCTTTTTCTCACCAACAAAATCATGCGCACAACAACACTATCACATCCCTCATCTTCATAAACTCATGATAACCATTCTACACATTTTTCAACATTTTTTCTCTAACAGTGAAAATAAGTAAACTTACACCTTACCATTTCAAGCTACAACAACAAGCAACATTCTTTCTTCTTCCTTTCTTCTCCATGCTATAACAAAAACCAAAACTGTTTTCATTCTCTTCTAACCAAACCGTTCCATTTTTTTTTTCACTCATATAAACTCTCACACGGACCCCATGTTAAAACCCTCACCAAGCCTCTATACGTTTTGGTTTCTTTACTTCCATTTTCACCTCCAAAAACACTGCAACAACTCTCCCACCACTGCTATCCTTCTGTTGCTGACATAAACAAAGCTACGAGCAAGCTTTCTGCAGTTGGTGTTGTGGAGGAATTATTTGAAGAGTTGCACCTAATCCATGGGAAGGCCCATTTCTCTCCACAAACTGTCAAAAGAAGAAGATGCCATGGAAGGAAAGATGCCCTGCTCACGCCTTATTTCCGCTCCACCCACCTCACAACTTTCACATATCCATCGCCACAACATATTCTAGCTGCATCCACCGTTTCGACGCTTCCCTTGCCATCATTGACACAACAATAACATTGCTTCCCATTCTGAATACAACACCAGCCTCATTGAACAAAAACAAAACATAAAAAAACTGTCCTTACATCATACTCTGTTTCTCCAAATCGGCTTCTCACGATGTACACCAAGGATTCACTTTAAAGGATTCAAATCCAATGATTTGTTCAGCTTCATCAGAGGAACTCATCAGTGAGTAAGGGCAAACTAGAATCACTAAAGTACCGTTTCTGTGGTGTCTCTGAGACTATCATTTCAATAGTATTGCAAGAGATCGAGGAAACGGCGGCATCACGAAAGAAGGTTGGAATGACATTCGAGTGTTCTTTGGGGATCATTATCTTCAACGACAACTCATTCACCAAAATCCAATCCACACAGCTAACCTTGCCAAGATAACCCTCTCATTTCACAACTCATAAACCTTTATCAGTTTCTGCCATTACCATTCAGCTCACAACTTCATCGTGTCATCACTTGGTTCAAATCACCATCCCAGAATCCTTCGCCGAAAATCGAAAACCCTCATCGTCATCTTGTTCAAACTCTTCGCGAAACCCCTTCCACAGCCGTACGCGCTTCTTCCTCCACCATCCGCTCCTCCCAGAAACTGAACCTTCCTGAACCAAATCGCAACTCATAACCTCACTTCAAACTCCATCATCCGTAAATCCAACCCAGTTTTCACTCGAACCTCACCTTCACTCATCTTCCGCCGTTAAACCTCAAACCTCCAAGCTTCAATAATCTTACTCAGAATCTCCATTTTCGTTCCTCCAAAATAACCCAGGAAATCAACAACCCCAAAACGTCATCTTCAATATAACCTTCGAACACGATCATTCAACAACCGAAACCCGTATTCCTCTCTTTCAACCCGTAATCCATAAACAACCCAGCGAGAGAAATTGGAGGAAAAAATTGAGCAAGTGCGAACCTGAAGAACTTGAGACAGAGAGAGATCGAAGAAGATGAGAAAGTTGAGTTGAACCGAGCAAGAGATCGTGAAATCAAAGGGTGAAATCGCCGCAGAAACGGAGATGAAGCTCATGACACCTATTTGGGAAAAAAGCACGTTTCTTTGTTTCTGAAATCTAAGAATTGAGGACTGAGTTCCTCGTTTGATTGCCTCGATTTCGTTGGGCTTTTAGGCCCATTGCCTTGATTAGCACAATCCCAGGTGGTAGATATTTCTTTTTTTATATCTTATTTTATTTTTTTGAATATATTATTTAAACAGATTTTTATTATTACGTATTACATAATAGTTTAATTTTTATTTCTGTTAATTTTTATTTTTTTTAAAAATATATTAATATCTATTTTGTAAATAAATTGTATATGTTAAGTTATGTAATATTAGTATAGTTTTAGATATCTAGAGCTTTATTTAACTTCTTAACTCTTTCTTTCTAAAGTTTTATTTAATTTTCTTATTATTTTCTATTTAGAAGTTAATTTTTATTTCATATTTGTCATTGGACATTTTTCTTCATTTCATCCTTTTTGGTCGATGACGAGACCTCCGTAATTCATTACCAGTCAAATTATTGATGAGTAATGTTGGATCTGAGACCACCTATTTTCCCTCTTCGTCACCTGTCCCGACTCGATTCAAAAACATTGTCAAACCATCTTTTAAATCATACTCTTTGTATTGAATTAAACGAGGGGATTAAGTGTAGACTTTCTTCCTCTCCGAGTGTCGAGATGCTCACTGTAGTGAGGGTGGTTTAGACACTCGTCTTTCAATATGAAGACGACATTCTCTCTCCTCCTAAAAACCTCGGTCCCGCACCGAGTGACTTTTCAAACCTTCCCTCCTAAAACCTCGGTCTCGTACCGAGCGCATTTTCAAACCCCTTCAATAAGGAATCATTTCTCTTTGTATTGAACTAAAAAGAGAGGATTAGGTGTAGACCTCTTCTTCTTCGAGTGTTGGGATGCCCACTGTAGTGAGGGTGGTCTCGATACTCGTCTTTCAATACGAAGATGCGACTTTGTCCACCACCTCTCACTTTCACAACTTCATCCCGCAACCCTTGTCACCTAAAAACCTCGGTCCCGCACCGAGTGCATTTCAAATTATTTTCACAACAAAAACTTGAATGGTCGTGGAGCGGTTAGGCGTAGGCCTTCTCCTATCCCGAGTGCTGACGTTTACCGTAGGGTTCTCTGTCGCAAAGCACTTACCATTCAAAACCAAAAACATCTTTAATAAGAGAACGAAGTTCCCTTTGTATTGAATTAAAGAGAGAGGATTGGGTGTAGACCTCTTCTTCTCCGAGCGTTGGGATGCCCACTGTAGTGAGGGTGGTTTCGACGCTCGTCTTTCAATACGAAGACGCCTCGTTCGCCACACCTTTTTATAACAAAAACTTTGAGACAATGAATTGGGTACTACCCGTAGGGGTTACTATCCGAGGACCTATCTCGCCCCAAAAACAATCTCATCAATCAAACATGACACCTTGCCTCGTATGGCGAAAACCAATCTCCCAAAGGATATGTTACGTCCGTTCTACCGCAAACAGGTACGCATAAGTCTCCTCACATGCGAGCAGCAAAACACCTAAACTGCTAGAACGCGCACGATAGCATCTTACCCAAACACACCGGTTATCCGCACCGTAGGCACGAACTACGTTGCTCTGATTTCTCATGCATAATGGGAATACGTAGGCATAGGATTGCGATATCCTAGCGAGCACCCTTTTCTTTTTCCACTCTTTCCCAGAAAGGCATGCTACGTCCGTTCTACCGCAAACAGGTAACGCCTAAGTCTCCAACGAGCGAGCAGCAAAACACCTAAACTGCTAGAATGCGCACGATAGCATCGTCTACTAGATCTTACCCGCAAACCGTAGGCCGAACTACGGCTGCTCTGATTCTTTACTTTTTTTTCAAGTAAAGATACGTAGGCACAAGGGCCACAATCCTTGCCGAGCACATTCACCCCATATCTGTAGTTCCCCGAACTACGTCGACTCTGACTTTCTCACATCTATTGAGAATACGTAGGCATAGGACTGCGAAGTCCTACCGAGTCTGTTCTTTCTATTTTCTTCCCCGTTCTCTCTTTCCTCCTAACTTTCCTGTTTCTGACCCTTATCTTTTACCCTGTGAAACACTTTTTATAGCATAGTATTTAAGCAAATAAATTCACACGTCGACAAACAAAAGGTTCCCATCGAGTACGATGGATGCGAGGGGTGCTAATACCTTCCCCTCGCATAACCGGCTTCCGAACCCGTTCATGGTTGCGAGACCATCTTATCCATTTATTTCCTAAGGTTTTCTCGATATTTTCCTTTCCCCTCACGGGATAAATAAAGTTCGGTGGCGACTCTTCTGTCTATCCTTTTCGCCTCCCCGTCGTTGCGCGACGCATTTTTCGAGTAGCGACAGCTGGCGACTCTGCTGGGGACACCTAGCGAGCCAAGCCTATTTTGTTTATCGTATTTGTGTTTTATTTGCTTTATTTGTTTATGCTTTGATTCTCTAACCTGTTGGGTTTATTGGATGGTTTGTGAGATAAAGCTTTCTACCCGAGCTTTCGAGTATACACTAAGATTAGGAGGTGGTTTCTTTCTGATTTGCGAGACTTAGGACTCGTTGAGTTGGTTTGAAATCCACCGCTCAGATGAGACCCCTTTGGGATGATTATGTCTTACGTGTAGTCGTAATGGCATCTTTATTTCCAATTTGGGACTCCATGACTCTGAGGACCTTTTTGTAGAACCTTATTCCGAAGGTTGCTAAAACATAACTTTGTGTTCATCCTTTGAAAGGATTACCGTCTTACGAGTAGTCGTTCTGATGGGAAACTTTTGAGGGTTAGTGCATGAGACTTTGTTTTAAAATCCTTTGGGATACCCTCTTATAAGCCAATAGATTGCCCACCCAAGGGGAGAGATACTTTTTTGTCTTGCAGGATTTGTGACCTTGATCCTTGATGTGGATCTGTTCTCGTGTGCACTCATTGCATTGCATTTGCATAAACATCTCTGCATCATTTTGCATTTTCTTACCAGATACCAAAAGCTTACCCATCCTTGTTCATAACCCGCAGTTGATTTCCCGACACTCCTACTGAACTCGTGAGAGCTGTGAAGAGTTTGAAGCAAAGAGGAACGTAGACGCCTTGAAGGGCCAATCAAACAAGGCAAGTTGAGGTAGCTATGCTAGAGAACAACCGCCAGGATGTTGAGTCTCCACCAGGGTTTACTGTGACGAACAATCCACTGTATGATCTTCCGCCGGATGGCCATCCTCCGCAAGTAAAAGTTCCAACTCGACCCCCGAGGATGCCAAAGACTGATCCCATGGAAGAAAAGCTTCGCACCCTCGAGGAGACAATTCAAGCTATGAGAGTGTCTGATATGCTCGGCCTTGACGCTGCTGATATGTGTCTAGTGCTAGACTTGGTGATTCCTCCAAGATTCAAGATACCCAACTTCGAGAAGTACACCGGCTTTAGTTGCCCGAGGCGTCATTTGGTGATGTACTGTCGAAAAATGACCCCTTACATTCATGACGATAAGTTGATGATCCACTGTTTTCAAGAAAGTCTGAGTGGGGCATCATTAAGTTGGTACACAGATTTAGAAAGGAGTCATATCCAATCGTGGAGGGACCTAGCCAGCGCTTTTCTAAAGTTTTACCAGTTCAACCTAGACACTATTCCCACCCGCATGCAGTTGCAAAGTTTATCTCAGAATGAAAATGAATCCTTTAAGGGATATGCACAGCGGTGGAGAGAATTTGCAGCAAGAGTGCAACCACCACTCTCGGACAGGGAACTGATTGACATGTTCATCAACAGCTTGCAGGGCTCTTATCTTGAAAGAATGGTTGGTTGTACGCCATCAAGCTTCTCTGACCTTGTGATTGTAGGAGAGCGCATCGAAAGCTACCTTAAAAGTGGACAAATTCAAGAAGCCTCAAGCAGTCAGGCTAGTGAGATCGAATCTTTCGACGATTTCCATGAGGAAGAGAAAGATGAGACCAATGAATTCATAGCAAACATTGAGTACCCTCACGATGTACCAACAAAACTCTATGGTCCCTCGTCTGCTCAACATGCATCATTACCAGTGCCATGTTATCCCCATGGACAATCGGCCATGCCTAAAGCTTCATCCCAGAAGCCATGGGTCGCTCCTCATGAAAATCAACGAGTCCATGGCCGAGGTCATCCGAATCAGCGCCAAAATCAGAATAGGCCCAACAACAACTTGGAAAGAAGGACTGCTCCTCTTCATCCAGTCCCTATGTCGCACAGTCAGCTTCTCCCACATCTGATTCAAAACTCATTGGTGGAGCCTAAAACTCTTAAGCCTGTGCCAGAACCTTACCCTCCTAGGTACAATCCCAATGTTCAGTGTGGATATCATGGTGGATCCATGGGGCACTCGACTGAAGAATGCAAAGCCTTCCAAGCCAAAGTGCAACAATTGATTGACAAAGAGTACATATCTTTTCCAGAAGGAGGTTTGGTTGTCCATGTCAACCTCTCAGCTGTCTAAACTCAAATATTTCAAGGGTCATTTCCAGAAGCCAGTGGTCTAGACAGGCAGACGTCCTCAACATTGGCAGTCCTTGAACGCTTTTATCATTTGCATCTTGTAGTTTATTTCTTGTTAATTGCTACTTGTGTTTAAACATTGTTGTTTTGAATGGTAATATTAATGGAGTTATTATGCATTTTCTGAATCAGTCACGTCGTATTCACTCATTATTTCCGCTTATCACATACACATACACTTTTATCCACTCCACTTTATTACTGTTGTTTTAGCAAAGATTGGAGGGAGGATGACGAAAACGAAATACCCATAATTGCAAACTGTATGCTTTCAGATAGAATCTCGTCGATGATGTACAGGCATTGTTTCAAATCCCCTAAACACCGGAGATATAAGGAGTTAATCCCTAGTCAACCACTTCGAGCCTAGAAGTAGGAGTTTCCTTCGGATATTCAAACCCTTACACTCAACCTGGGGCAGGGTAGTTGTTCAGTTAATCCACTATGCATAAAACAAAATCCAGAAGACGGCTGTTCATCAATGACCCATGACGTGGCAGTCATAATCTTCCAACAAAATTTAAAAAAAATCAAAAGCCTGCTAAGTCAAGCACCTCAAAGGGAACTTAGGCAAAAATCAAGGCAATCCCGATGGATCTGACAAGCAAAATCAGTCCATGCAAAAGTTAGGGATCAAAAACAAAATCAAAAGAGGTCCTCAAACCCTCAACAAAAACAAAATAAGATTCAGTGACCACCCAAATCAAAGGGTCATTGACATCCATCAAAATAAGGTGGCTGCCATTTCGAGCAAACCTTGAACCATTAAGCTTACACCGTCAAGACATATATGCGCAGAATTAACTGAACATAGGTATGGAGATCATCAAGAAGATGGGGTGGGTACAAATAATTCTTTGAGCCTAATATCCTTTGTTCTATAAACCGTGAACCAGCCCATGTTACAACCCTCGAAAGACCTAATTGAGGCGAGGTTTATTCTGAAAGCATACTATTGCGAGGCTGCGTAACCTGACTCCTCACATATTTGTTAATCATCAGTATTGGTGTCAATATCCTTGTTATATCTTTCACACCAATCAAATTAGCACAACGTTTGGACTAACGGTCCATTCGTCTCACAACCACGACACTCAATAAACGACAATTCTTTCAAAAAACTTGCATGAACTTCGCGTTAAAATTACCATTTGTGAACAAACAATTTTAATTGCAAGTCAGTAGTTGGCATAGAGGAAATTCCAACACGAAGCAATCAAGCAGGACTGGATCATTCCGCAGTCTGGATCAGTCTGAGGCAAATCCCCAAGCAATGGTTGATCATGGGGCAAATCATTCAAGAAGCGGTTGATCAAAAGTGAATTATACCAATTAGGGGCAGGCCACCCATAGTTTCTTTGACTTGAGGATAGATTCCTCCAATGATCGGTCAGGATAAGTCAAGTCGCTTCAACGCTCTTTCAAGAGCAAGCTATTCTAAAGAGTACATTGAAGCCAACAACCACAAGAGTCGGTTAAACAACGATGAATCCTTTCGTGGTATAAACTCTGGGGCAAGCCATCTTGAGGTCATCTCATGGAAAGCTACTCAAGCAAGTTCATCTTCATCAGCAACTATTAAGTTCAAAACAAGTGTCAGGGAATCACACCGCCAACTCACCCAACCCTAACCTTCCGAAAAGGCCTTGCTGTCATCGGATTTTCATCCCAAAACCTATTACCAGCCCAATTCGAAACCTTCAAAGTCCAGTTCTTGTCTGGCAAACCTTCAAACCAGTCCTCGTCTGGTCAACCTCCGCTGAATACCAGTTCCCGTCCGGTATATGTCAGCTTTTGAACCAGCTCCCATCTGGTCACCTTTTCTTTAGCCTTCCGTTTAACCAGTCCTCGTCTGGAAAGCACAATTCCTAAGTCCAGTCCTCGTCTGGAAAACCACAAAGTCAGTTCCCGTCTGACACCAAACCTAGAAGTCAGTTCTCGTCTGACAACTTAACCTTTTGCCACCAGTTCTTGCCTGGTAAACCTCATCCCTAAGTCTAGCTCCCATCTGGAAAACCACAAAATTAGCCCTCCTTTGACAACTTAGCCTTTCGCTAACCAGTCCCATCTGATCTACCCTCCGAATACCAGCCCTCACCTGGTACTTCCAACCCAAAGTCCAATTTACATTGGCAACCACCAAAAGTCTGCCACGTCATCACCTGCATTCCCAGTCACCTGCCTGCATCCATCATTATCATATGCATCATACGCATCGCATTCGACTTCATAAGCATCTTGCATCATATGCATACCTATAATCATATCATACTCCCCAACTCTTGCATCTCCACTCTAGCATTTGCATTTGCATTTCCATTTACGGAACATCATTATCATCAAGCATTCACATATGCGAGATCAGATTCAGGATCAATTTCGAAGATTTTCAAGATCATAATCAACCCAGTCAGGGGCATTTTCGTAAGACCGTGGGTGTTCCCCACGAATTTGTTCAACATTTATTGGGTAAATTCAAAGAGCTTCAATGCAATCAGCAACCCAGTCAGGGGCATTATCTACAAAGGCCGTGGGTCATCCCATGAAATTCAAGAAAATCAAAAGCAAAGTCCAGCCCAGTCAGGGGCATCTTTTCAAGACCATGGGTGTATCGCATGACGCATTTCAACATCGTGGTTAATCAGATCTTCGAATCAACCTATAGCCCAAACAGGGGCATCTTCAATAAACCATGGGCGTTCCCCAGTGAGTTGTCTCCAGCAGACTTGACAATCTTCAGCGATAAGTGGCAATCTCTTGGGAGAAGCTTATCCGTCTTCAGCGATAAGTGGCAATCTCTTCAGAGAAGCTTATCCGATCCCTTACATCCTTTTGGTGTTAGGGTTGATCTTGTTTCGCTCCATCATCCTTTTGGTGATGGGTCTGACATCCTTTTGGTGTCATGACTAGCGTGTTTTCCATCATCCTTTTGGTAATGGACTCCCTACATCCTTTTGGTGTTAGGGTTGATCTTGCTTTGCTCCATCATCCTTTTGGTGATGGGTCTGGCATCCTTTTGGTGTCATGACTAGCGTGTTTTCCATTATCCTTTGGGTAATGGACTCCCTACATCCTTTTGGTGTTAGGGTTGATCTTGTTTCGCTCCATCATCCTTTTGATGATGGGTCCGACATCCTTTTGGTGTCATGACTAGCGTGTTTTTCCGCTATCCTTTTGGTAGTGGGTCATTTACTTTCTCTTGATTTCAGAGCAGTGTGTGTGATTGTACTATCATCCTTTTGGTGATAGGCTTGTCATCCTTTTGGTGTCAAGTTTTCTCTGTTACCATCCTTTTTGTGTTAGCGACCTTTGCAAGATATCCATCATGTTTCAATCCCCAAGCATTTACTTTCTTTTTGGACAAATTCAAGATCTTCTTTGTATCTAATTGACTTCCACCTTGAAAAATGAATACTGCAGCAATTCATCTTACTCGGTCTAAGCCAATTAGATAGGGGCATCTGTCATATCCCAAATTTGTCCTACTTGTATATATTTCTCATTTGTACATCCTTCTACCCCTCATTACTCAGAAAAATCAAAAATTGCTAGGTGGAATCAAGTTTTAGGCAGGGCACGTGTCTTATTCATTTGGTGTACGGTGAAATATTTGGACTCGTCAAGGTTCAAGATGATATTTGAGTTTGGGTGCATTTTCAATCATATTTCAAGGATTTATTTAAGAAGTGGATTAAGGAAGAGTTATATGGTCATTTGTTTTTAAGCGCAATTTGCAAAAGAGGCAAGCTAGGATTCAAAACACCAAGCATGACGGGAAATTATGGTCATATCAATTTTCGGTACAAGGCATGGTATTATTAAATTGAATTTGTGTGACCAAGGCATATTATCTAAGTTACTTATAACTTTTTAAGAAACTTTGAGGCATCCCAAGAAAATGGATATTTCAACTACTTCAAGGCAATATAATATGATGAAAAGAAGGTGATCAGGTTGAAGTTCAATGGTACAAAATCATTTTACAATTTTCAAGGGAATTCATAAGAGTTCATGCTCTATTTCACAAAGAGATTTACAAAGTAATATGATCACCACGTTGGAATCATTTGGATGCTTAATGAGTCACATGTTCTAATTCAAGATATTTTTTCCTTTGGCTCTAAATTAATACAGCCTTCAACACACACCAGCTTTGCACCAGTTTGCTTTTGAGAGAGCCAATTGCAACCATTTCTTTCTAGCCTACACGCCACCGCAACCGGCAACAGCTGCAACCAAAACTGTACGAATCTTCAGCTCAGATAAAATGGTACCCAACTTGTCGTCCTGTAACCGACAACCCGTTCAGCCCGCTGCAAAAATAAAACAAAACACCAACAGCCATGATTCATGTACAAAATATGCACCATTTTCCTTCAATTGGTACAATTCGCTCTTTGTATTATTCTAAAGAAATAAAACACATTGAAATCAGTACAAAAATCAGCTGCACCAAGAATACAAAATACTGACCTCCATTTGTTTTTGAGGGGGACCTTTCCTTCTGGTCCATTGGCTTCTAAAAAAAAACCACAAAACTGCATCCACTGCTATGGGTCCTACGAAGAGTTCACATCCTTCACAATCAATTTCAAAACGGTGGCCAAAATTTGCACACCAGCTTCACGCATAATACAACCCCACAGTTTTTTTCAAAACTACACCCTGCAGCAAAAGGACACAGGCCCCCTCCAAACTCTGCTACACAATCAGCCATTAGCTTCACAAACAAACAAAAAGACAACTCTGCTACAACTACCAAAACGGTACCGCCAGCTACAACCAAGCCCACACTGCTGCATAATTGTACCATTGCTACACACAACAGCCCTCAGACTCAAACCCACACCAGACCAACAAACAACTGCTGCAACAAAACAAAACAACACAGGGCACAAACCTGCAGCATATCACCATTTTTCAGCATTCACAATAGAGCATCAAAAGGCAGAGTAGCAGAAAATGAATGAAAAAAATATAAACTCTTTGATACCTTTCTTCGTAGGGGGGCGCCAACTTCTTGCTCTCCATCATCTTGCTTCAGTTTTCCACAAAACTACCTTCAAATTTCATATACTCACTCTTTTTCTCACCAACAAAATCATGCGCACAACAACACTATCACATCCCTCATCTTCATAAACTCATGATAACCATTCTACACATTTTTCAACATTTTTTCTCTAACAGTGAAAATAAGTAAACTTACACCTTACCATTTCAAGCTACAACAACAAGCAACATTCTTTCTTCTTCCTTTCTTCTCCATGCTATAACAAAAACCAAAACTGTTTTCATTCTCTTCTAACCAAACCGTTCCATTTTTTTTTTCACTCATATAAACTCTCACACGGACCCCATGTTAAAACCCTCACCAAGCCTCTATACGTTTTGGTTTCTTTACTTCCATTTTCACCTCCAAAAACACTGCAACAACTCTCCCACCACTGCTATCCTTCTGTTGCTGACATAAACAAAGCTACGAGCAAGCTTTCTGCAGTTGGTGTTGTGGAGGAATTATTTGAAGAGTTGCATCTAATCCATGGGAAGGCCCATTTCTCTCCACAAACTGTCAAAAGAAGAAGATGCCATGGAAGGAAAGATGCCCTGCTCACGCCTTATTTCCGCTCCACCCACCTCACAACTTTCACATATCCATCGCCACAACATATTCTAGCTGCATCCACCGTTTCGACGCTTCCCTTGCCATCATTGACACAACAATAACATTGCTTCCCATTCTGAATACAACACCAGCCTCATTGAACAAAAACAAAACATAAAAAAACTGTCCTTACATCATACTCTGTTTCTCCAAATCGGCTTCTCACGATGTACACCAAGGATTCACTTTAAAGGATTCAAATCCAATGATTTGTTCAGCTTCATCAGAGGAACTCATCAGTGAGTAAGGGCAAACTAGAATCACTAAAGTACCGTTTCTGTGGTGTCTCTGAGACTATCATTTCAATAGTATTGCAAGAGATCGAGGAAACGGCGGCATCACGAAAGAAGGTTGGAATGACATTCGAGTGTTCTTTGGGGATCATTATCTTCAACGACAACTCATTCACCAAAATCCAATCCACACAGCTAACCTTGCCAAGATAACCCTCTCATTTCACAACTCATAAACCTTTATCAGTTTCTGCCATTACCATTCAGCTCACAACTTCATCGTGTCATCACTTGGTTCAAATCACCATCCCAGAATCCTTCGCCGAAAATCGAAAACCCTCATCGTCATCTTGTTCAAACTCTTCGCGAAACCCCTTCCACAGCCGTACGCGCTTCTTCCTCCACCATCCGCTCCTCCCAGAAACTGAACCTTCCTGAACCAAATCGCAACTCATAACCTCACTTCAAACTCCATCATCCGTAAATCCAACCCAGTTTTCACTCGAACCTCACCTTCACTCATCTTCCGCCGTTAAACCTCAAACCTCCAAGCTTCAATAATCTTACTCAGAATCTCCATTTTCGTTCCTCCAAAATAACCCAGGAAATCAACAACCCCAAAACGTCATCTTCAATATAACCTTCGAACACGATCATTCAACAACCGAAACCCGTATTCCTCTCTTTCAACCCGTAATCCATAAACAACCCAGCGAGAGAAATTGGAGGAAAAAATTGAGCAAGTGCGAACCTGAAGAAGTTGAGACAGAGAGAGATCGAAGAAGATGAGAAAGTTGAGTTGAACCGAGCAAGAGATCGTGAAATCAAAGGGTGAAATCGCCGCAGAAACGGAGATGAAGCTCATGACACCTATTTGGGAAAAAAGCACGTTTCTTTGTTTCTGAAATCTAAGAATTGAGGACTGAGTTCCTCGTTTGATTGCCTCGATTTCGTTGGGCTTTTAGGCCCATTGCCTTGATTAGCACAATCCCAGGTGGTAGATATTTCTTTTTTTATATCTTATTTTATTTTTTTGAATATATTATTTAAACAGATTTTTATTATTACGTATTACATAATAGTTTAATTTTTATTTCTGTTAATTTTTATTTTTTTTAAAAATATATTAATATCTATTTTGTAAATAAATTGTATATGTTAAGTTATGTAATATTAGTATAGTTTTAGATATCTAGAGCTTTATTTAACTTCTTAACTCTTTCTTTCTAAAGTTTTATTTAATTTTCTTATTATTTTCTATTTAGAAGTTAATTTTTATTTCATATTTGTCATTGGACATTTTTCTTCATTTCATCCTTTTTGGTCGATGACGAGACCTCCGTAATTCATTACCAGTCAAATTATTGATGAGTAATGTTGGATCTGAGACCACCTATTTTCTCTCTTCGTCACCTGTCCCGACTCGATTCAAAAACATTGTCAAACCATCTTTTAAATCATACTCTTTGTATTGAATTAAACGAGGGGATTAAGTGTAGACTTTCTTCCTCTCCGAGTGTCGAGATGCTCACTGTAGTGAGGGTGGTTTAGACACTCGTCTTTCAATATGAAGACGACATTCTCTCTCCTCCTAAAAACCTCGGTCCCGCACCGAGTGACTTTTCAAACCTTCCCTCCTAAAACCTCGGTCTCGTACCGAGCGCATTTTCAAACCCCTTCAATAAGGAATCATTTCTCTTTGTATTGAACTAAAAAGAGAGGATTAGGTGTAGACCTCTTCTTCTTCGAGTGTTGGGATGCCCATTGTAGTGAGGGTGGTCTCGATACTCGTCTTTCAATACGAAGATGCGACTTTGTCCACCACCTCTCACTTTCACAACTTCATCCCGCAACCCTTGTCACCTAAAAACCTCGGTCCCGCACCGAGTGCATTTCAAATTATTTTCACAACAAAAACTTGAATGGTCGTGGAGCGGTTAGGCGTAGGCCTTCTCCTATCCCGAGTGCTGACGTTTACCGTAGGGTTCTCTGTCGCAAAGCACTTACCATTCAAAACCAAAAACATCTTTAATAAGAGAACGAAGTTCCCTTTGTATTGAATTAAAGAGAGAGGATTGGGTGTAGACCTCTTCTTCTCCGAGCGTTGGGATGCCCACTGTAGTGAGGGTGGTTTCGACGCTCGTCTTTCAATACGAAGACGCCTCGTTCGCCACACCTTTTTATAACAAAAACTTTGAGACAATGAATTGGGTACTACCCGTAGGGGTTACTATCCGAGGACCTATCTCGCCCCAAAAACAATCTCATCAATCAAACATGACACCTTGCCTCGTATGGCGAAAACCAATCTCCCAAAGGATATGTTACGTCCGTTCTACCGCAAACAGGTACGCATAAGTCTCCTCACATGCGAGCAGCAAAACACCTAAACTGCTAGAACGCGCACGATAGCATCTTACCCAAACACGCCGGTTATCCGCACCGTAGGCACGAACTACGTTGCTCTGATTTCTCATGCATAATGGGAATACGTAGGCATAGGATTGCGATATCCTAGCGAGCACCCTTTTCTTTTTCCACTCTTTCCCAGAAAGGCATGCTACGTCCGTTCTACCGCAAACAGGTAACGCCTAAGTCTCCAACGAGCGAGCAGCAAAACACCTAAACTGCTAGAATGCGCACGATAGCATCGTCTACTAGATCTTACCCGCAAACCGTAGGCCGAACTACGGCTGCTCTGATTCTTTACTTTTTTTTCAAGTAAAGATACGTAGGCACAAGGGCCACAATCCTTGCCGAGCACATTCACCCCATATCTGTAGTTCCCCGAACTACGTCGACTCTGACTTTCTCACATCTATTGAGAATACGTAGGCATAGGACTGCGAAGTCCTACCGAGTCTGTTCTTTCTATTTTCTTCCCCGTTCTCTCTTTCCTCCTAACTTTCCTGTTTCTGACCCTTATCTTTTACCCTGTGAAACACTTTTTATAGCATAGTATTTAAGCAAATAAATTCACACGTCGACAAACAAAAGGTTCCCATCGAGTACGATGGATGCGAGGGGTGCTAATACCTTCCCCTCGCATAACCGGCTTCCGAACCCGTTCATGGTTGCGAGACCATCTTATCCATTTATTTCCTAAGGTTTTCTCGATATTTTCCTTTCCCCTCACGGGATAAATAAAGTTCGGTGGCGACTCTTCTGTCTATCCTTTTCGCCTCCCCGTCGTTGCGCGACGCATTTTTCGAGTAGCGACACCTGTGAGTGGGATTGGGTTTATTGCAGGAAACTTTGACCTTCAGACTACCTGGTTTTCTTGACAGTGAATCAGTTATGCTGGTACCAGGGTTTCTCAGATGCAGATTTGTCTGTTCTTGATAGGGCAGGTTTTGATCAGAGTATTGTCATCAGTGGTTTGTTCTGGATAGAGCAGATTTTTGGGGTCTGAAGATCTCATCAGCAGATGGTGTTTGTTCTTGATAGGGCAGATTTTGAGTGGGGTCTGAAGATCTCATCAGCAGATGTTGTTTGTTCTTGAAAGGGCAGATTTTGAGTGGGGTCTGAAGATCTCATCAGCAGTTGTATGTTTGTTCTTGATAGGGCAGATTTTTGACTTGGGGTCTGAAGACTTCATCAGCAGATATTTCTTGATCATACATCCGAGGTCCTTATTATCAGACATTTGCTCTCGACAGAGCAGAATTTTGATCTTATATATATGGTCCTATCAGAAGGTCGTTCTTAGCAGATCAGATCAGTGGTCTTACGTCGGGGTTTTCTTCTCATCAGTGATTGTTGATACAGAATCTCCACAGCAGCCACCTGGATATATTATTGCATGACTGCATTTTGCATTAGTTTGCATATCCATTTTTGCATCCCATTAGCATGTGTCTGTGCTGCAGGCGCGTTTCGTACCCTGATTCTGGTGTCCCGAGCAATATGAGATATTTTCTTCCATGAATGGATCTAGTCTTATCACTGCATTGACACTATGTTGGCACGTTGACACCAGAATTAGGGGTGATCTCCTAAACGTACAGACACCCATGGCATTAGCATAATTCATCTTGCATGGCAGAAGCCGGGACATGTCTTCTAACCCTTGTGTTTACAGGTTTGACTCAGAATCGAGCAGCTCAGACTAATGGAGCAGGTACAAGTTGAGTTGGGGAAAATCCAAAGCCAGTTGGGGCAGGTCATGAATGACATACAGGCAGTGCGTCTGGACCAGCAAGTACTCAGAGAAGAGAATCAGCAGCTGCAGAATCAGTTGAGCTTTCTCATGGGAGTGGTGAGGAGTATGCTAAAAAAGGAGAGTGGTCAAGCACCCAAGGAGGAGACCAAACTGCTTCCCCCATTGTCGTCAGTGCTGAAGCCAAATGGACCTCATAGATCCTCTACACAGCGTGAAGCCCAAGACCTGTCTCGTCAGCAGCCGCGCCGGGCATCTCAGAATAACCCTGAAGGTTATAATCAAAAGAAGAAGCTACTTGATAGGGCTGTGGACCCAATACCTGTGAGTTATGCTCAACTGTTGCCACTGTTGGTTCAGAACCGTGTTCTCAAGCTTCGGACTTTGGATCCACCGGATGACGTGTCACCAGACGTTGATCTCAGCATACATTGTAATTTCCACTCAGGAGCACCGGGGCACCATGTTGAAACATGTAAGGCTCTCAAGAATAAGATTCAAGACCTTATTGACTCAAGGACAATTAGGCTTGTGCCGGGCGGCATGAGAGCATCGGGAAAGTTCATCCCGTACCCTGTAGAAGAGGTGAATGATTCCACTCCTTTGCCTGAAGCTGAGAAAGATCTTGAATATGCCCCGCGGCCTTTGGTGACTGCATCGCCTCGCTCGCAGTTTCTACCTGGATCAAGTTCGATGACGCAAGCGCCTAAACAAGGGACCATTGCCACTCAGAAACGACGACCTCTTGCTCCTTGGCGGAAAGAATACCAGCACCAGGATCAAAAGAGGCCTCGCAACCACTTGGAACGAAGGAATGCTTCTTTCCATCCAGTGCCTGTGCCGTATAGCCAGATTCTTCCACAGTTGATTCAGAATTCTTTGGTGGAACCGAAAGCTCTCAAGCCCGTGCCAGAGCCTCACCCTCCAGGGTACAATCCTCATGCTCAGTGTGGTTACCATGGTGGATCTCCGGGGCATTCAACTGAAGATTGCAAGGCTTTCCAGGCGAAAGTGCAACAATTGATCGACAAAGGGTGTATTTCCTTTCCAGATGGAGTTTTGGTTGTACGTGACAACCTCTCAGCTGTTTGAGCTTGCAGAATCAGAGGGTTATTTCCAGAAGCCAGTGATCCAGACAGGCAGACGTCCTCAGCATTGGCAGTCCTCGGACTTTTTTATCATTTGCATTTGTAGTTTCTTTTCTGTTAGTTACTACTTGCTGTTAAACATTGTATGTTTCGAATGGTAATATTAATAAAGTGACTATGCATTTTTTCTGAATTAGTTATGTCGTTGTCACTCATTTACTGCCTTGCACTGACACTTGCATTTTATTCACTCCACTTTATTATTATGATTAGCAATGAGTGGAGGGAGGATGATGAAACTGAATACTCATAGTCGATGATCGTATTTGCTTTCAAATAAAACCTTGCCGATGACGTACAAGGCATTGTTTCAAATCCCTAAACACCGGAGAGATAAGGAAGAGAATCCCTTGTTAACCACTTCGAGCCGAGAAGTAGGAGTTTCTTTCGGACTTTTAAACCCTCGCATCTTAACCCGGGGCAGGGTAGTTGTCAGCTAGCTTGATCGAGCGTTCAAGTCTTATAGAGGAGTGTTGTCCTTCGAGGACCAATCACATCATATTCCTCCCCTAGAGGTCGTACCTCGTCAACCACAATGGTTAAACCTCACCAATCAGGAGTGAGACAGTTACAAGCCTCTCGGATAAATCCAGACAGCCAGTGTCACACGACTTGTTCCAAGAAAAAGAAAAAGAAATAAGAAAGCCCGCTAAGTAAAAAAGAAAAGCTAGAAAGCAAATACTTAGGCAAAAATCAGGGCATCCCGCTGGACTTCAAAAGAAAAATCGAAAAGAACTCAAAAGGAGTCAGTCCAGGCAAAAATTAGGGAATCAAAAGAATGAAAAAGAAAGGATTATAAAAAGAAAAAATCCTCGAACAAGGACGAAGTCGTGTAGATACAGACACCGAAAACGAAAAAGGAGTAACTGTCACTTCGAAACACCTTGTGAATTCTTTAACCAGTTGTTCCCAATGTTCAACATACCTCTCGAAGAGGCGAGCGCTCGACCCAAGTTAACTGAACTTTAGGATCGGAGATCATCACGTAGAAGGGGTGTGTACAAATCATAATTTGAGCCAAATATCCTTTGTTTCATGAACCATGAACCCGACCACGATACAACCCTTAAAAGACCTAATTGAGGCAGGGTTTATTCTGAAAGCGCATTACGATAAGATTGAGTAACCTTACTCCTGCATGATTTGCTAATCATATCCTTATTGTATTTTTCACTGATTACATCAGCACCACGTTTGAACCCTTTGGTTCATTCGTCACTCACTAGCATGACACGTAAATGAGTGACATTACAACATTTTTCCGAAATTTGCATGAACACTGCATTAAAATTACCATTCGTGAATAAACAATTTTAATTGCAGGTTAGTAGCTGATACGAAGGAACTTCAACAGGGAATAGTCAATCAGGACTGAATCGTCTGAGGTCTGGATCAGAACGACATGCTGCGAAGCCCTGTGAATTTGGGGCATTGACCTCCAGTGAGTGTGGAATCAGTTTGTCTGAGGACAAGTCCCGGAGCATCAGTTGATTATGGGGCAGTTTATGCAAGAAGCGATTGATCGGAAGTGAATCTTCTCGAGACCCAATCAGGGGCAGTTATCCAGAATTCTTGCATTTTGAGGTCAGATCCCCCCAGTGTTCAATCAGAGCATGTTGAGTCGCTCATCGCTCGTTCAGGGGAAAACTGCTTCAGAGATATTGAAGCCGACTATGCTGAGAGTTGATTAGTGGAGGATGAATCCTTCCGTTGTGCAAGTATTGGGGCAAGCCCTTTGAAGATTGTCTTGCTGCCAGTTGTTTTCGGTTCAGAATGAATTATTCCCAAAAGTCGGGTTGAGGCAAGTTGAACGGCGCTGGGGCAAGTTGTTCAAATGAGTTTGTTCACCCTAGCAAGAGCTGAGTATCGGGGAATCGTGTCATTACCCTTCCAAAACCTGAGTCTTCTGAAAAAGCCTTGTTGTCATCGGATTGTTATCCTACAGCCTAACCTGTTACTTGGCTCAATGATTGGTAGCCTGTGCTCCCTGTGTCGACGTCGTTGAACCAGGATCGTTGCTCAGCAGAGATGTACGGTTTGAGGTTGTTCCCCCAGTACAGTTTGAGACTGCAGCAAATTGAGATGGCGTTTATCCCTTATCAGATTACGTTCAATATTACCCTCAGCAGACCAGGATTGATATCCCCGAAGCAGGGCGAGCCCTCCTTCTCCAGCAGAGTTCAGTAGTCTCTCCTCCGCAGAATCTGAACGCAGAATAGCGGGCATTGATATGTCTCCCCAGGCAGAGATGATTCTCTTCCCCAAGCAGACGCACCCTGAAGGAATGTCATTTTCTCAGCTGAGTCGCGCGCCGGAGCTCGTATTCTCCCCCAGCACCGGGTCACAAGTGCAGATGTCGTAGAAATGTTCGCGTGCCGAAGCTCGTGTTTTTCCCCAGTAAAGTCGCCGAAGCAGGTGTTCCCCCAGCACCGGGTCACAAGTGCAGGATTCGTAGGAAATTATTCATACACCGAAGTATGCAGTGACTGATGGTGCCAAACTGAAGTCTCCAGCGGAATTGAGATTCTCCACCAGAGTTGTATTCTCTCCTGAAGTTGGATGATTCCCTCTTCCCCCAGTAGAGTGTTGGAACAGCTGATGTTGTATTCCCCTGCAGAGTTGTACTCTCCCCCGAAGTCAGATGATTCTTTCTTCCCCAGCGAAATTGAAATTCCTCATCAGAGTCGTACTCTCCAGTGAAGTAGAATGATTTCTCTCCCCGGCTGAGTCCGCAAGAAAGCCGAATCCTAGGAAGCAGTTGGGACCATGAAGGATTTTCCCTAGCAGAGTATTGAACAGTTGGTGTTGTATTCTCCCCAGAATCGTACTCTCTCCAGCGAAGCAGAATGACTTCTCCTTCCTCAGCCGAGTTTGCAGATGTCCAAGAGAGCCGAGTCCTTGGAATTTGATCAGATCATGATTGGTTTTCCTCAGTGGAGCTTTGAGCAGCTGAAGTTGTTTCCCCACAGAGTCATCATCCCCAGAAGAGTAGTCGAGACGGCCGCGCAGTTCATTCTCGCGATTGATATCAGCATGTCCAGGTTCTCGTAGAGCTTCGTTTCCCCTGCAGCAGTCAACTGAAGTTGTTTTCCCTGCAGCAGTCAACCGAGGATCGCCTCCCCAGACAGAGTCCGATTGATATTGGCGTGTCCACGTTCTCCTCAGCAGGATGATTCCTCTATCTGAGTAGTTCTTTCTCCTTGACAGGAGGATTTCCCCCTCGGCATTTATTTTGCTGACGGGATTGCATCATTGTGCATGATTGCATAGCATTGTGCATGATTGCATAGCATTTAGCATAAACGCATAGCATTTCCACCGTGTGGGGCATGGCGCCGATGCATAGGCATCATAAGCATGATCTAGGTTATTATCATTCTTGTTTTACAGGTGTTCCACCAAAGGACCGGTTGCTCAGGACGATTCCTGATATTCTCCCCAACGAGGTCGCTTTCTTAAGATGATTCTTAAGACCCCGGTGTAATCCCCACAGTCGCTCGCTCAAGATGATTTTTGAGATCCCCAGCGAAGTCTTCAGTTCAAGACGATTCTTGAATCCCTCAGCAGGGCCATTTGCTCAAGATGATTTGTGGGATCCCCAGCGCTGTTTCCCGAGTTGTTTGCTTAAGATGATTCTTGAGCTTCCCCAGTAGCGTCCCCGACGAAGATCGCCCAGGACAATGCCTGAAACTCCAAGAGAGCCGAGTCCGTGGAAGCTGCTCAAGCCGCGATTGGTTTGTCCCTAACAAGAGTTGCCCAAGATGATTTCTGGAATCCCCAACAGAGTAGGGGTCTTTTCCCCAGCAGGTGGTTGGCATTTCCCCAGCGGCAGGCAGGTAGATTGATATCCCCAGCCGAGCACAACCATGAGTGGTGGATGAAATGTTTCCCCAGCAGCAGGCAGGTAGATTGATATCCCCAGCCGAGCACAGCCATGAGTGGTGGATGAAATGTTTCCCCAGCAGCAGGCAGGTAGATTGATATCCCCAGCCGAGCACAGCCAGGAGTGGTAGATGAAATGTTTCCCCAAGCAGATCCTGAAGGATCGTCCAGCAAGCTGAAGTTTGTTTATCCCGCAAGTTTGAGAACTTAATGACATGAGTATCTTGTAGCCTGACGGCTATGTTCCCCAGAAGGGTCGTTTCCCAGAGAGCCGTTCAGGACGTTTATCGCTTTCCCCATGCAGAGTATAGCAGAGGATAGTGTGTGGATCAGCCTGATGCGCTGTGTTCTCCGGAGGAGTCCGTCATCCTCAAGTGTAAGTCCAGACGAGATCGACAGAAAATGCAGCTCCCCTGAAGGGTAGCTCTTCCTCAGCATAATGGTTACTCTCCCCGAGTGGATGGTTCCTCTTCCCGGCATTTATTTTGCTGGGGCATTTCCTTGCATGATTGCACAACATTTACTCAAAAGCGTAGCATTCCGTTTCGCGCGGAACATTACGCCCATTTTTCCAGCATTTGCATATGAAGCATGAACCAGGAGGTTACCTTGTTCTCGAGCAGAAGTACTTGCTCCACAGTAAAGTTGGTAGGAATCGTCTGAGTGAACTCTTTCGTTATTCTCCAGCAGTTGTTGAAGTCGTTTGGGTGAGCTCTCTCGTCTCTCTACAGCAAAGTCTACAAGGTTGTTTGGGTGAACCCTTCTTCCTTTTCCCCAGTGAGTCGTCAGGATTGTTTGGGTGAACCCTCATTCCTCTCTCCTCAACAGAGTTGTTAACCTGGTGATTATGTTCGGTGACCCGGCATGTTTGCTTTTATTTAGCGACGACTTGACAGGATGTCAAGAGAATAGCATCGTGATATGTTTGCTCCAACAGTGATGTCTAATCTGAAGATTGACTTCGTAAACGCCTGAAGGCGATATCAGAAGGTTCCTGTCGATTCAGATTTTCTTGTTGATGAATCAACGTGTGGCTGAAGACAAGGTTCCAAAGCTTGTATATATAACAAGGTGATCCGTGTTGGCCTGAAGGCCAAGTTGGTTGTCCTGAGGTGATGATTGATTGCGATCAAGTGAATAGTGTTTCTTCTGACTGAAGTCGAAGGTGTTTCTCCAGCTGAAGCGGAGTTTGCCTGAAGGCAAAGTGTTTGAATCCCCGTAGAGTCATGAATGGCTCAGGATACCATTTCTCTGACTGAAGTCACAGATTTCCCAAGCTGAAGCAAAGGTGCCTAAGGGCAAGGTTATCCCCAAGGTCATGAATGACCTAGGATTCATTTTTTCGGACTGAGGGCCGAAGTATATCCCTGACTGAAGTCTCGGATACTCTATAGCAGAGGTGGAGTTGCCTGAAGGCAGATCCATGTATCCTTGGAGGCCAAGGACCAATTCTTTAGACTGAAGTCGAAGATACCTCTTGCGGAGTTGCCGACGGGAAAAGTTTACGTCCTTGAAGGCCAAGGATGCTTATCTTCAGAAGTACTTGAAGATCTTTTCTAACTGACGCTGGAATCGCCGACGGGCAAGGCTTATATCCTTGAAGGCCAAGGATGCTTACCTTCAGAAGAACTTGAAGATTCTCCAGCGGATCTGGAGTGGCCAGGGGCCAGGGTTTCATCTATCTTCAGAAGAACTTGAAGATTCTCCAGCGGAACTGGAGTGGCCAGGGGCCAGGGTTTCATCTATCCTTGAAGGCCAAGGATTCCATCTTTAGAAGTACTTGAAGATCTTTTCTAGCTGAAGCTGGAAGTGGCCGGGGGCCAGGGTTTCATATAGTTCTGATGTTGAAGTTCTACAGTGGGATCATTGTGCAGTAGTATTCCGATGTTCGTTATGGTTCTGAGGGTGAACCCCAGATCAGAGTGTGCTTGGTTGAGTCTCTCAGGCCCAGCGGAGTAGCTTCAAATACGCAAGTGTACCTTTTGTTCCATTTACCAGGGGTGAGCCCCGGGTCAGAGTTGTTCAGTGTTGTATTTTCTCCAGCGGCGATGTTGGGCATGTCAAGTTGATCCAGTCTTCTGACGGAGATGTTAGGTGATGCAGATCCTTTAGTTCTCCAGCGGCGATGCGGGGCATTTGGATTGATCGACGGCAATGTCAGATTTAGTTTTCCGGCGGCGATGTTGGATGTTTGTTTCCCCGAGTTATGGTTGTTCCTGACGGTGATGTCAGGTGGTTTGGCCTCCCCGCGGCGATGTTGGGTGTTCCTCAGAATTTTGTCTGCTTCTGACGGTGATGTCAGGTGGTTTAGTCTTCCAGCGGCGATGTTGGGTGTTTGGTTGCCTGAAGATGATGTCAGAAGAAGTTAACGCGGATAACTGACGGCGATGTCAGATCAGTATCTCTCCAGCTAGTTGTTGTGCAGCTAGTATTGCAGTATTCAAAGATTTGCTCCCCGCAGAGTATCGTGTGCTCGTGCAGTTGGCAAATTTTCGGGTTTACCGGTATTCAACCGTCTCGCACCTTGATTGGTTGAGAGCCGTTCGCTTCTCACCCAGTCAGGTTCAAGCTGTTTGAATAGGGGCAGCTGTTGCACCCCAAAATTTGACCAACATTTATTTATCCATCAAGTGTTTGAAAGTTGATACCTTCATCAGAAAGTTCAAGAGATCCTCAGAGGAATTGGTTGAAACCAGAGTTGTGTGCTTCATAGCTTGAGAATTGTGGGAGCTCCTCAGATGATTCTGAGACTTTGAGAATGAACTTGAAGCTTTGAGAAAGTCTATGATATGTCTTGAAAGCCATCATGAAGCCCAGAGAGGTCATTGTGCAAGAATTCAGAAGATTCAGCCATGAGTGGTGAAATTAGGGTTTTGACTGGGTCAACCCTAAGTCAACTGAAGATTTGGAGAAGGTTGAGACCTAATCCAAGGGCCATGAGATCATGGAATGATGTATGGAGATGTTATAAAGATGATTCCTAGACCAACTCATCATGATTGAGGAGTTTAAGAAGTTTTGAGTTAGGGTTTCCAAAGATTGACAGTGAAAAAAAACCCTAATTTGATCCCTATCTTCCAGGCAGTTTTAGCTTAAGATGTGATTGATATCTCATCTTCCCTACAACATGAATGTTGTAGAGCTTGATCTTAGCTTTAATTTGAGTGGTAGAAGTCCTTGATAGGATGTGCAGAGCTCAAGTTATGGTTTTGACAAATTACAGGTCAGATGAGGTGTGTGAATCTGGGTCCTTGAAAGTCACCCAACTTGCAGACAACTTTTGCCCTAGTAGGATGATTCCTATGATCTCTTGGTCAACATTAATGTTGAAGAGCATCTTCTTATCTTTCTAGAGAGTGCTAGAAGTCCTTGATAGGATTTGTATAACTCAACTTATGGTTTGAACAAGACAGGGGTATTTTGGTCATTTGGAAGTTATAGGTCATTTTAAGCAAAGGCCATATCTCCTATTTCCAAGCCTCAAATGAAAAAACTCAAAACATCAAAGTTGTTCAAAATGGGATTTTAAGCCTAGAAAAGAGGTCAGGAGTTATTCAAAAAGCGTGTAGCAAGGATTTTCATGATTGGGTAAAAATGACCTAAAAATGGCTTATAAGTTAAAAAAGTTGAAATGGAATTTTGGTTTAGGAGATGTACAAATTCAAAATAGGTCATCCAATATGTCATTTTGACTCCAAACATTATTTTAAAAACAATGGTTCAAGTAGAATTTTGACTTGAGGTCTTAAAATGGAGGTTGCTTTGTAATTTTCATTCTTGCATAATAAGGCAACTTGAGAAACTTCACATAAAGCAAAACCAAGGCATGTTTTTCACTCATTCCTTCTCAATATCTCTTGTAAGGAGATTTTAAAGCAAAATGACAAGCTTAATGCATGAGATATGAGATATACAATGTATCATTTCAAGAGAAGTTCCATAACATTCTAGCTCTTTCCATGAGTTTCTAGACTCTTCCATTGGCTATTATAAAAAGAGTAGATCACAATGAGGGAAAGGTTGGTGAAAGTTGCTGAGTCCATTGGAGAGAGTGAGAGAGAAAGTGCCATTTCAAGATTTCTTCAAAATCAAGCAAGTTCCCATTTCTTCATCTACAAGCCTCATCCATCTCAATTCTTGCAAACAGAAAGGTGTCCACCATTAGAGGAGTATTTTGAAGCAAGTCCAAGTGCCAAATCGAGCTCTAACATCACTCACCATTGATTCTTGACAGGTTGGTAATTTTCACCATAGATCCTTTATTAGGTGCATACTGTTAGATTGCTAGGTGTAAGGATGACATGCTAGGCTAGGTGATGATTTTCTGAGGATTTGAGAGAGATCCATGGAGTTTCGTGGCAGGGTGCCAATTCTTGCAAGATTAATAATAGACTGATCATGGAGTTTTAATGGACATGGTATATCATAGTGTGGTTAGGGCAACATGTAGAACACTTGCACATCATTAGATTGAAGCTCTATCATGTTTGATCTCAGAGAATCATGGTGGAACCCAAACGTTCGTGTGTTCTGTTAGAGTGATATGAGGGGTTTCAGGAAAAACTATTGGTATAGTCGTGTTCATGGTGATCATTAGCACAAGTTTGATCTTGTAAGTTTTGGATTTCATTGAAGGATCAGAGAGAACGAGTGGATTGAAACTCTGGCATGGAGTTAGGGTTTCTGAAACCCTAGATGGTGTTTTGGAGAAGACGAGCTTGTCACCGTTGGATTAGCCTGGATATTTGACTTCTTCATCTGATCGTACGGCCAAGATTCAATTTCAGAAACGGAGGGAATTTTAAAAAGCAAAACGCACCGTTTGAGTTAGTTGAATGCTCTGGGCTGAATGCAGAACGTTGATACTTGCACCCCCACCATGGGCCCAATCCAGTTTTTAACTATAAAATGTTGCTATTCTCACCGTATCCTTTCCATTTTCCTGGTGATTTTTTTCTTTTAATTTTCTGAAGCACGTGGGCTTGATATCTGCACCCCCAGGTCTTCAGCCCATCTTGGATAATAACTAGGGCGCAGTTTTATTGACACCCCCATCCCATTTTTCTTCTATTTTCTTATTTTAATTTCTTTTTATACTTCTTGCATTTTATAAAATCCATATAAAATTCAAAAATGATTATTCTTTAATGCTTGTTTTTTCCACATGTTCATAATCATGTCTAGAAAAATGTAAATAAATAAAATTCCATTTTATTTTTCTTTTAATATTTTTAGCATATTATTCTCGTAAATAGTCTTTTTAATTGATTTTAGTTGATACTCAATTTTGTATAATTTGTTTTAGGACTTTCCCTTAGGATTTTTGAGCCATTCTTTTTGGCATAGTTAGATATTGAATCATAGTTCATGTAGAATTTAATTCACAATTTTTAGATTAAAATTTGATTAGTTTGTGTAGGCTAGCATTAGTATAACGAAATTAGGGTTTTAGGTTGCATAAGTAGATTTGAACAATTTTGTTTTGGGGTTTTATAGGCCAAATTAGTGTATGGGGAATATATGGGTTAAGGGTAAGTATGTATAGAATCCCCTAGAATTTTCCTAGAATATTATATAGTATTTTAGTATTTTTAATTGATTTTTGAATGTATGGATAGTGTGTGTTGCTTAAAGGCATAGTTTGTATTGTTTTGCTTTCTTTTCTTCTCTTTTGAGTGGGTGAGCTTTGAAGATTGAGTTGAAGACCTTGTGGATCATCATTGAAGACTTTGAAGACCTTGAAGAGGAGCTTAGTTGTAGCTTTTGTTTGTTCAGTCTGTAGGATATAGGAGTTAGGCAGAGCTCTAGAGTAGCCAACTTGATTCTCAAACATGGAAGGTCTTGATTACCTCCATTCTTCTCTGTGATACAGAGTCTCTCTAAGACACTCACCCCCTTCCTTTGGAAGGCTTGGTGCTAATGTCTGAGAGATATAACTCTTGAGAGAAATATTCCTTGTGCTGATAGCAGTATGTTTGCCACCCTTGGTGGTCAACTAATTGCTTAGCACCCAGTTTACTCTTGTGATTGATTCCTCAGCTTGGAGATTAGGACTTGAAGAAAAGCCATTGGAGATAGAAGCTGAAGCTTTGAAGAGGATGAATCCTTGAAGATTGTTGAAGTCTGAAGACTTTGTGGAGATCAAGTTGATACTTGAAGATCCCTGAAGATAGTGAAGCCTGAAGGTGGAGCTGATCAAAGAAGCTGAAGCTTAGGGGAGAAGATGAGTTGATACTAATGTTGTAGGGTTGACACCTGGAAAGCAAGTGATCTCTGAAGTCTGAAGACTGAGTTGCTGCTGGAGGAGCTGAAGCTTTCTTCTGTTTTCTTTTCTGTATTGTGTGTTTTGTCCGATTTGTCTGTTGCATTAGACTAAGTTCATTTAGAGTAAGTTCAGTCTAGGAGCATGATTGCATTAGAGGTTGAGTTGCTCCCTCTGCTTGTATTGTTATTGTGTGGCTTTGCTTGCGGGTATTCGGTAGAGCCCAGCTCCCTTGCCCATGTGTTTATTTTGCCTGATGGCACTTCATTTCTTTTATCTGTATGATTGCAGTTTACTGTTTATTGCTTGATAGCATGTTGTTTATTTTTCAGTATGATTACTGTTATTTCATGACTGACTTGAGGTTGATATGAGCTTGTGGAGGCTGAAGCCCCACACACATTTCCTCCCTCACTTGCATTGCATGCATTTTACTGTTAAGCTGATGCTTTGTCTGTTGGTGTATCATTGACATGATCCCTTAGGACTCTAATTTCCTCTGATGAGGATTTGATGATAGACTTTTAGGTTGAAACCTATGCATGACAACTTCTAGGAGTTCCCTGTTCAAACCTCAACCATAGGATGAATCCATGGCATGACAACAGTAGGACTTGATAGTCTCCCTCCTAGTTGAGCCTGTTCTCTTCTCACCTCAAAACAGTTTAAGATACAGTAATCATGAATGATTTCTTTCGTACGTTACGAGCCTTAAGCTATCTGAGAAAGGACGCATTCCCTCTCAGGTCATAGTCTCTAGTGCGGTTGACATCGCAAACACAATAAAAAATACTTCTTTCAGGAGATAACCCGTAGTTTCCCGAACTACGTTTGCTATGATCTTCCATACCGTGTGGAAGTACGTAGGCATAGGATGCGACGTCCTAGCGAGCAACCTTCAACCTTTCCCCCGTAATCCTTCGTAGGCCGAACTACGTTGACTCTGATTTCTCATTCTCTGATGAGAATACGTAGGCATAAAGTGAGACGCTTTGCCGAGTCATTTTTCTTTTCTTTTTAAGCCAGCCTTGATAGGTAGATAGATTATAACCAACCCGTCCAAGTAAACAAACAAGCGTGGATCCCGTCGTGTACGACGGACGTGAGGGGTGCTAATACCTTCCCCTTGCGTAACCGACTCCCGAACCCAGACAATGGTTGCGATGACTTTGTCTTACCCTTTTTCGTCAGGTTTCTCCGATCGTTTCCTCTCCCGCTCTGAGGGATAAATAACGAAAGGTGGCAACTCTTTTGTTTTGCCGGCACCTTATTTTCGCGCAAGCGACAATATCTTAGGATTGTCGACTCTGGGGACTGATCATTTGTGATTCAGCTGAGAGAGGCCGCTTCAAGAAATGATGATGCCACACCTTCCTGGGTATCATATCATTGTTTCTTGAAAGTCTGTGACACTGATGAACGCATAGGATGCCATACCATGTCAGTGATTAGGTCCATACCAGTGAGCGGGGTCGGGGTATTGCAGGAAACCGTAACCTTCAAACAACCTGGTTTTCTTGACAGTGAATCAGTATTGTAGGTTTCAGTAGGCCTTTATTATCAGAGTGTGGTATATTCTTGCTGAAGCAAAATTAAGACCTGCCACTTCACAGCACAACACAACACTCTTGATCTCCTGCTGCATTTTGCATTGTGCATTACATTTTCATGTTGCATTGCATCTAACACATATCTTTGTTGCAGGTGTGCAGTTCTCTCTCGATTCTAGCAATCTTGTCCCTTCTGTGTCCATCATGGAGCCCAATGTGAGAAGAACTTTGGCCTATAAGTTTCCTACTCTAGATATTACTACTCTGAGGGGTTTGATTTCCTTGCCTGGTAAAGAAGTGATGAGAGATTTCAGAGGAACCTATGGGAAGCTGCTCAGTGTTGTGTGCAAGCCATCTGCGTATGAATTGAACAGACTCCAGACTCTGCTTCAGTTTTATGATCCTCCATTGCGTTGCTTCACATTTCCAAGCTATGTGCCAGCCCCTACTTTGAAAGAGTTTTCAGCCATATTGGAAATACCCATTCTTGCTCAGGTACCCTTTTGTCCTATTGATCAGGAGCCAGATCTGGCTAGTATTGCTACAGCTCTGCATATTGAGGTTTCTGAATTGAAAGGAAAAACAGTCAGGAGAAACGGATCCTGGGGATTCCCATTACCTTTTCTAGCTGAGAAAGCCCGACATTTCACCAAGAAGGAATGATGGGTGGCATTCAAATCTATTTTGGCATTGTGCATATATGGTATCATGTTATTCCCCAATATTCCAGATTTTGTGGATGTGGACGCTCTTCGTATTTTCGTCTCAAGGAATCCCATCCCTACCTTGCTCGGAGACGTGTATCATGCAGTGCATTATAAGAACGAGAATAAAAGAGGCAAGGGTGTGTCCTGTTGTGCTTCACTGTTTTACAGATGGTTTGTCACTCATTTACCTAAGGATGGTCCTTTTATAAAGACCGCAGAGACGAAGGAATGGTCTGAGCGACTGATGAGTTTGTCTGCCGAAGACATTGATTGGTTTGATAGACATCGCCTGGGGAGTGAAATCATTTACAGTTGTGGGAACTTTCCTAATGTCCCTCTGGTGGGTAGGAAAGGCTGCATCAATTACAATCCATCTATCGCTATTAGACAGTTCAAGTATGCTTTGAGGGGCCCTCCTAAGGACGAAGAGGTACATGAATTTCTGTACCTCACCGGTGCATTAGAAGGGGATGATTTGGTCAGATTTGAACATGCCTGGAACAACGTTCATCGAAGAGGAAAGACCTTATTGGGGAAAAGCAATAATCAGGCTTATCCTCCTTATGTGAACTGGATTCTTAGCAGAGCAGAAAAAGTGTTGATGCCTTTTCCTCCCGTCAAGCAGGACTGCCCTTCAGAGCCTACCATGATCGAAATCCAAAAGTATGAGCAACTTCAAGCTAAGAATGAAGAGCTAGTCAAAGCCAATGAAGAAATGGAAAACGAGATCTCTCAACTCTGAAGAGAAAAGAACGAAGTCGTACACACCTGCAAGAAGCAGATAGAATTGATTAACCACCTGGGCGCTAATTTGACCAAGGAGATTGATTCTAGAGAGCGTCTTGGGTTGAACCTGAAGGCAGTACATGGGGTATTGACCACCAAGAAACAGGACCTGGACAGAGTATATCTGAGGTTGTCCAAATATGAGAAATTATAGAATAACACTTTGACTAGCCACAAAGAGAAGGAAGAAAAGTTGAAGCAACAGATAGCCCAGTTGGAAGCTCAGATGGAGGCCAAAGATAAGAAGATAGAGGCTGAGGCTTCCCTTTGATGAGACGTCCAGTATAAGTTGATTCAGAACAAAGCTAACCTAGTGGATTGTCAACTCCGGCCTGATGCTAAGAGGAGTAGGGTGGAGAACCGTTCTGAAGAGGGTGTTTGTAGGAGCATTGCCGAGAACCTCCCAGATGCCATCAGAAAAAGGGATTTGCTGATCCAGAGCTTGCTCACTCAGCCTGACCATCCCACTACGAAGAAGTTACTAGAGGATTTTCGTGCCCATAGCCGCACTTGATTTCTTTGTATTTCTTTGTACCTTTTATGCATTGATATGTTGATCACCACCAGGCTTGTTGGTTGGGGTCATGCTTGTTGCTTCAGTTGTATTCAGTTGCTGTTGTACGCTACCCACGTGGGTTTTTTATATATATACGAGGGTTCCTTTCCATGATTGGACAATAGACTTTATTTGTCTTGGAGCTAGAATCGAGGGGGACTTCCTCCTAATGCATGGATACGTGTTTGCATTTGCATAAATCATTTGCATGACAGGTACCTTGAGCCGTTTCCTAATCCTCTGTTGATGCAGGTTTCAGGATTGCCGATCAGCAAATTCATCGTTACTCTACAAGAAGTAATTGCAAGAAAGCTATGGATCAAATGCAAACTGAGATGCAGGAGATGCGCGACAGGATGGCGCAGTTCATGCAGGTTATGGAAACCATGGCCAAGGGCCAAGAGCAGCTTCAGACTCTAGTGCAGTCGCTGATTGCACGAGTCGATGGTAATGGTGTGCTACATGGCGGGGTTGCTAGTGATCCTCCGCATGGAGAGACTCCCCGAGCGAGTGATGCTGTACCAGTGGTCGTCCTCAATACTACTAAGAAAGGTAATAGAGCTGGGAATGGGAATGTGACTGGTAATGGTAACGGGCATGTGGAAACCAACGACAATGTTGGAGCTGGAAATGCTGGTTTTAATGTTGGAACTGGGAATGCTGGTTTTGGTGTTGGTGCTGGAAACACTGTTATGGGTATTGGTGGTGCCAATCAGGGCTATGCCAATCAAGGCCACGGCAATCAGGGCTACGACAATCAGGGCTTTGGCAATGCAGGTTTTGGCAACGCAAGTAACAATGGTGTTGGAATGGGTGCCTACAACGTTGGTTTTGGTCCAGGTGCTGGAAATCAGGGTTTTGGTAATGTGAGGTATGGTCCCAGGTTCAATCAAAATGGTTTTGGTCCCAATGCTGCTTACGCTGGGTATGATAATGGGGATTCTCATTGGGGCGTGGATTGTCAAGAAGATGCTTTCCCTCCGCCGGGCAGGGATCTTGAGATGCCCACAGAAAATGACCGAAGGTTCAAGATGTTGGAGGAACAAGTGCGAGGTCTTGCCAATCAGAATTCCATGGGGTTGGACATGGACAATATGGGGTTGGTTCCTGGCTTGAGGGTGCCACTCAAGTTCAAAGCGCCTACTTTCGATAAGTATAAGGGGGATACTTGCCCAAGAGTTCATGTACGGTCTTATTATCGGATAATGTCTGCCTATTCTGATGATGAAAAGATGCTGATGCATTTTTCCAGGATAGCTTGTCGGGACCGTCATTGGAATGGTATATGAGGTTAGAGCCCACTCAGGTTGGTAGCTGGAAAGAGTTGGCGGAAGCCTTTGTAAAGCATTACCAATATAACAGCGACCTTGCACCGAACAGGGTCCAACTCCAAAATCTTTCTCAGAAGAATGGCGAGAGTTTTAAAGAGTACGCCCAGAGGTGGCGTGAGCTTGCAGCTAGGGTACACCCACCCATGGTAGAGCGTGAGTTGGTGGATCTTTTTGTGGGCACTTTCTCTGGTTTGTATTATGACAGGCTTCTCAATTGTACAACGGATAGTTTTTCTGATGATACTCTTGGGGGAACGTATAGAGAATGGCGTCAAAATCGGTAAGATTCAAGCAGGAGAATCGACCTCAGCTGGAGGTGGTAAGAAGGTTTTTGGGAATAAGAAGCAAGGAGATACTAATTCATTATATAGCGCACGGAGAAGGGATAGAAGTCAGGGTGGTCACAGGCAACAGGTTTCCAGTGTAACAATTCATGTACCATAGCAGCAACAGGGACAACAAAATTCGGCTTTGCAAAGGTTCCAAGGTCGGGATAGGGTCGTGAAAAGAGTATTTGATGTACCTCCACTACCATATGCTCAGCTTCTTCCAACTCTATTGCAATTGCATCTTGTTGAGAAAAGGACGTTAGCTCCGCTGAAGGGCACGCCTCCTTTCGGTTATGATGCCAATGCACATTGTGAATTCCACTCCGGGGCACCCGGTCATAGCATAGAGAATTGTCATGCATTCAAGCACAAGGTGCAGGATTTGATAGATAGTAAAGCTATAAACTTTGCTAATGAGGCATCCAACATTGAGAAAAATCCGATGCCGTCTCACGGATCTGCACAAGTGGGTGCAATCTTGGAAGATATCAGTCTGAATCTGGTTATGAATGTAGATGAATTGAAGACGCCTCTGGGTTGTGTAAAGAGCAGGTTGCTGAAAGGGGGAGTTTTCCCTGGTTGTGATGTAGATTGCGTTGAATGTCTAGCCCGACCTGAGGGTTGTGATAGTTTAAGAAGAGGTATTCAAGGTCTGATTGATGAAGGAACACTTCAATTCGACCGTACTGCTGAAGAGAAGCCTGTTGAGGCAATAGATGAAAGGCAGGGCAAAGTTGCAACGGTTACGATCCCGTTTAGGACTGTCATGATATCAGCGCCTCCCAAGAGGCCGACTATCACTATAACCAAAGCTGGACCCATTCCATACGAAAGCATTAAAGCCATCCCTTGGAACTATGGGGCGTAAGTTTACTGCAATGGAGAAAAGATTAACCTGGAAAGCCCGCCGGTAGGGTCAGTTGATAACCTTGTCGGGGCAGGGGGCATAACCCACAGCGGTAGAATTTTCACGTCACCAGAAGTAGAAGCTGAGAGAATTGCTAAAGGGAAAGGTAAAGTCAATGAGGAAGGGCCTTCTCAAGAGAAGGAGAAAGAGGATTTGACCAAAGATGTGGAAGAATTTATGAGATTAATCTGGAAGAGTGATTATAAAATTGTCGATCATCTGCAGCAGACGCCTTCCAAAATCTCGATTTTGTCATTGTTGCTTTGTTCCGAGGCCCATCGGAACGCTTTGCTAAAAGCTCTTGACACGGCCTATGTACCCCAGGAGATATCCGTTAATCAGCTCGAAGGAGTGATTGCGCACGTGAACACGGGGCATGGCCTTGGCTTTACAGATTTTGATTTGACACCCAGGGGCCGCAATCACAACAGTGCGTTGCATATTTCTGTTGAGTGTAGGGGCACTGTCATGTCTCATGTCCTTGTTGACACTGGTTCGTCCTTGAATGTTTTGCCCAAGAAGGCACTGTTGAAGCTGGATACCTGAGGCATAATATGCACGCCAAGTGACTTGGTGGTGAGAGCTTTCGACGGGACTAGGAGGTCCGTGTTTGGAGAATTGACTTTGCCAATCCAGGTCGGTCCAGAGGTGTTTGATACTGTGTTTTATATCATGGACATTCAGCTGGCTTATAGCTGTTTGCTTAGACGACCATGGATTCACTCTGCAGGGGCTGTAACGTCTATGTTGCACCAAAAGCTCAAATATATGGTCAGTGGTAGCATTGTCACCGTATGTGGGGAGGAAGACATCCTGGTGAGTCACCTGTCATCATTCAAATATGTCGAAGTGGATGGTGAAATCCATGAGACATTGTGCCATGCTTTTGAAGGAGTGCAGATCAGAGACCAATCTCCTGTCATAAGCAATGGGTCAGAGGTGGCTATGTCTTCGTACAGAGAAGCCCAAGCGGTAGTTCAAGCCGGGGAAACTAAAGGTTGGGGTCAAGTTATGGAGATTCCTGTTAAGCAGGACAAGTTCGGCTTGGGATATCGCCCGTCGTCGTCATCTTCATCACAGAGCGTGCCAAAGTTCAAAGGGCCGATTGTGTTTACTCCAGGAGGAGTCAGTTTTGAAACGATTAATGTTGTGTCTGACAGTGAAGATGGAGATAGCGACTGTGACATGGATTCATGGATCAAGCCCATCGAGCCAGGACAAAGCCTATGCAACTGGTCTATTCAGGACTTTATTCAAGTGAAGACGAAACAGTAATGCCTTGTTTTTTCGATTATTGTACAATCCTATGTCCTACCTGTTGCACCCCAAAATTTGCCCAACATTTCTCTACCTAGCTTATGTTTCATTTCATTCACATTAGCATTATCATTTGCATTTCATTGATATGTATGCATGAGATCAAGAGATATGGTTACCAATCAAGGGCCACACAAGGCTATGAAGCTAGCTAAGAAGGTTATTCAGGTGCTCAAGGGTTGATATCCTTGTCAGAGAAGTTAAAAGATCCTCAGAGAGAGTGATTGAAGCCAAGTGTGTAGGTCTCCTAACTTGAGAGTTGTGGGAAGCCATCAGATGATTCTGAGGTCATGGAGATGGACTTGAGGTCTTGATAGAGCTCATGAGAAGTTTTGAAGATCACTTTGAGTCCTAGACATGTCATTGTGCAAGATTAAGAAGGCTCATCCATGAGTGGTGCAATTAGGGTTTGATTGGGTCAACCCTAAGTCAACTGATGATTTGGAGAAGATTGAGACCTAATACAAGAGCCATGTGATCATGTATTGATACATTGATATGTTATAAGGATGATTCCAAGGTTAACTCATCATGATTGAAGAGTTTGAGAAGTTTCAGGCTAGGGTTGCTAAGACTTGACAGTGTAAAATCCCCTAGTTTGACCCCTGACTTCAAGGCAATTTAACTCAAGATATGATTGTCATCTCATCCTGACCCTAACATGATTGTTGTAGGGCATGATATTAGCTTTAATTTGAGTACTAGAAGTCCTTGATAGGGTTTATAGAACTCAAGTTATGAGCCAGACAAGTTACAAGTCATCTGAGGCATGTGAATTTGGAGCTTGAAAGTCACCCAACTTGCATGACACTTTTGCCCTAGAAGGATGATTCCTATGAACTATTGGTCAACATGAATGTTGTTCCTTATCCTCTTAGCTTTCCATAGAGTGCTAGAAGTCCATGATTGGATTTGTAGAACTCAAGTTATGGCTTTGACAAGTCAAGGGTATTTTGGGTATTTGGGCATTACAGGTCATTTTGAGCCATAAGTCAATTTCACCATCTTGCAAGCTTCAAATGGATTTTTGTTCAACATGAAAGTTGTTCAAAATGATGTTTTTAGCTTGTCTAAGAATCAAGAGTCCATTGATATGGATTACATCAAGCATTGGTGGAAGAAAGTTCATAAAAAAGCCATTTTAATGAATTAAGATGAGAAAATTCAAAACAACTGAGAATAACATGTTTTCAAGTCAAATTTGTAGTCAATTTTAATGGAATTAATGTTTTAGAGAGATTGGCATTATTACATTTTTGGTTTGAAGTCCATAACATGGCCATTTGGAAGGTTGCTTCACAAATAAGAAACATATCCCACATACTCCATAGGTTGAAATCAAGGGAGGGAAACCACTTCATTACACTCCATAAGACTTAAGTGAATCATTTTGGATGAATTTGGAGTATGAACAAAGCTTGAAAGCACATATCCACATTGAAAATTTTGAAGGAAAGTGAAAATCCAAAACTCATGAATGGGCTTGGTTTGGGCCTCCAACCCATTGAAACAGATCATAAATAGGATTTAAAACAGAATTGGAAGCTTCTAGTGATCATTTTCGTGGAGAATCCATTGGAGAGAAGTGGAGCAAGAAGCTTGAAGTTGAAATTTGATTTTGGAGTTCAAGAGCGAATCAAGATCAATTGAGGATTTCTTTACCTTCATCAAGCATCTTGGAGTGAATCTGCACTTTCTTGGAGGTTGAAGAGTGCAAGAATTGCTTCTGTTACAAACTTGAACACAGGTTGGTGCATTTCACTTTTGTGCTTAATTTACGTAGTATTAGATAGAAACTCATAGGTGGTTAGGATCCTGATGATGTGTAGTTGGATTTAGGATGATCAACTGCATGATTAGAGACGATTTAGGTTGGACACCATTTTCGGTTGAGATTGGGATTTTGAGATTCGTGCGTTTTTAGAGTGAACAAATGATATGGTTAGATTGCTTGTGAAATTCTGGACAAGATTCATGTAAGGATCGTGGCGAATGGTGGTCTGTAGAGGAAGTTAGGGTTGTGCAGGGTGACCGGAAATGTCACCGGCGATGCCCTTGCCTGCGCGCGAATGTTGCAGAAGTTTAAATGAGGAAGATGGAATCTTCACCATCCGTTTGTGTTGAAACGTTGACTAAGTCCTTCATCCAAGCGCGTATGTTGCGCCACGTACCCTCCCCCCTTGTACGCTGCGTTTCACTAACTGGAACTCAGGCTTTTGTGTTGTGATACGTACACCAAGTGAACATTGGTTCGATACCAGGCGTGTACACTTTTCCCTTTATTTTTCTAAACTGAAGAGAACATGAATGAATTCAAGGCGTTGGGGTTAGTGAATCTCTTGCTATCCTCACCCCCATCTCCAGGCCCAATGAGATTTTCAATGTGATTTGGTTACTCAGCACACCCCCTCCCCTAGTTATTCTTTTGAGCTGAATTGATGGGCCTAGCGCCCTCCTTGCTAATGACAACCCCCATTATGTTGGGCCCAGGCGCTTTGAACTGACTTTAATTGCTGACTGCACCCACCTTTCATCTTCCCTTTAATTTTGTTTTATTATTTTTGTGCATTTCATACTAGTTTGATTTTAATCCATTAAAAATAGGAAAATTAATCAATAAATTCTGAGGTTTTTTCCCCTGATTCATGAATGAGTTTAGGAATTTTAGGAACAAAAAAATCATGATTAGCATTTATTTTCATTTTATTTGATTTTTTCACATTTTCATTGACATGAAAATTGTAATAATTGCCTCTTCTGTTTAGTGAATTTTGTTTGAGCATTTGGTATTGAGTTTTTGCTTGATTTTTGGCTTGTGATTAGGTTAGACACGTATGCTCTACTCAGATTTTTCTCACATTTTTGTGATGAATTTAGGTGTTGTTTTAGGACTAGAACTTTAGGAGTTCCCTTTTAGGGTTTAGTTGTGATACCTTGAGGTTTAGGACTTATTTGGAGGACTTAGAGAATGAATTAGGTCCTGATTTTTTTAACTATAGGTTATTAGTGAATGCATGTTCTCATAGAAAAATAATCAGATTTTTAGAATGTGTTTTGGTATTTTTGATAGAATATTCTACTTGTTTGTTCATTTGGTGTTTCAATGTTGAGGATTGGTTTGGAATGGACTCAAGGTTGGGCTTCCTTGCATAGTTGGCTTCTGGATCTCATTGGAAGATATCAAGGACATGATGAGGCTTGTGTAAAGTGGCTGGTGGAGCTTGGATTGGAGTTTTCCCTTCCTTTTTGTTAGCTTTGTGTAGCTTAGGACATTAGGGCTTTAGGAGAGAGCTTTAGAAATAGATATTTCTTCAAATAATGGTTGGTTTGCTCCCATTACATTCTCATCCTATGATTCAAAGTTCTCATGTTAAAGTCTCATATCTCCTTTAGAGGTATGTGTGACATTTACAATGAGTAGAACTTTTGAGGATGCCTTTCTCTGATGACTGGTTGAGTGTCAGACAGGATTCATTTGGTTTACTGTCTGCTTCCCATTATCAAACAATCATCTTTTTGGTTCTCTTCATTCTTTGTGGAGCCTATTGAAGATTGAAGCTTAAAGATGGAGTACCTTTCATTCTCTTGAAGATGATGGACTTGAAGAACAGTTACAGACTATGGACTGAACTGCTGCTAGAAGATTGCTTTGCTGTGAAGCTGTGGAAGCTGTTGATTTGCTTTCTTGACTGTCTGTTTTCTTTTTGTGCAACTGTATTGATGTGACTTGATTGGTGTGATGCATTTAGATTAGGTCATATAGTTGAATAAGCCTAAGAACATCCTAAGGGTTGAGTTTCTCCCCTTGCTTGTATTGCATTAGAGGTTGAGTTTCTCCCTCTGCTTGTATTTTTACTGTATGACTTTGCTTGCTGGTATTCGGTAGAGCTCCGCTCCCTTGCCTGTGTGGTTTGTGATTTGCTTGATGGCATTATATTTTCTTCTATTATTTTAGCTGTTATTCATACTTGGCTTGAGGTCGAGATGAGCTTGTGGAGGCTGTTGCCCCACACACATTTCCTCCCTCACTTGCATTGCATGCATTGTATTTACAATCGTTTACTATTTACTATTTAAGCTGATGCTTTATCTGTTCCTGTTTATCATTGACATGATCCCCTAGGAATCTCACTTCCTTTAATAAGGAAGTGATGATTAGAACTTTAGGTTGAAACCTATGCATGATAATTTCTAGGAGTTCCCTGTTTCAAACCTCAACCATAGGATGAATCCTTGGCATGACAACATTAGGACTTGATAGTCTCCCCTTAGTTGAGCCCTTTCTTCTCTTCTCATCTCAAACAACAGTAAAAAACATAATAAAGGCAAGTTAGTATAAGCGCGTTATGAGCCTTAAGCTACTTGGGTAATGATAATTGAGCGGCCTCCTCTCAATCGTCTAGAATGTTTAGTATATGTTCTTTGGACGATATGCGACACATTTGTTCCCAGGTCATAGTCTCTAGTGTTGTACGAACTACAGACAACTAAAAACAGTTCTTCCGTAAAAAACAGAAAACAAACTTCAAACCTTTTTGCCCCGTGGGCCCATAATTCAAAGGAATCTTTTCTGAAGAAAAGAGTGTCGTTAACTCCCAGTTCTACCGCAAACGGTAACGCCTAAGTCTCCAAGGGTCGAGCTGCATACAGAAAACTGCTGGAACTGTTTTTTAACCTCACTCAGAAAAACAGATGAATCTGAATTCCCGTAATCTGTATTATCCCGAACTACGTAAGCTCTGATCTCTCATACCTGTTGAGAGTACGTAGGCACAATACTGACGTATTGGCGAGCCACCTTCCCCGTAACTCGTAGTTATACCGAACTTCGTTGACTCTTATTTCTCATTCTCTAATGAGAATACGTAGACATAAAGTGCGACACTTTGCCGAGTCATTTTCTTTTCTTTTCATACCAGCCTTGATAGGTAGATAGTAAAACCAACCCGTTAGATAAACACAACAAGCGTGGATCCCATCGAGTACGATGGATGTAAGGGGTGCTAATACCTTCCCCTTGCGTAACCGACTCCCGAATCCAGACAATGGTTGCGATGACCTTGTCTTATACCTTTTCGTCAGGTTTTTTCCGATCGTTTCCTTTCCCGTTCTAAGGGATAAATAACGAAAGGTGGTGACTCTTCTGTTTTGCCGGCACCTTATTTTCGCGGTAGCGACAGCTGGCGACTCTGCTGGGGACTTGATAGTTTCCTGGGATCCAACGTCCCTTATACGAGTCAATCTGGGGATCCAACGTCCCCTGCGAGAGTCAATCCTAGCGCTTGTATGTTTACTTGTTGGGTTGTTTTTATTTATCGCATTTTATTTCCCGCATTTTATTTTTCCGTATGATATGATTATCAGTGCTGTTGCGGGAGGGGCATTCTGATGTGTGAGAAGCCAGACCCAGGCTTGAGAGCTACATAATATTAGAGTGGGTTAGTGGAGGACGTGCCTGCTTTGCTTGCATCAGTTCCCATGTAATCCACACTCAGACGAGGTTCTCTTTGATGGCTTCCTATCGGTCCTTTGGACTCGAGGGGTTATCGGATCTGAGGATTGTCGACTCTGGGAATCGATCATTTGGAATTCAGCTAAGTGAGGCCGCTTCAAGAGATGATGATGCCACACCTCCTGAGTATTGTATCATTGTTTCTTGAAAGTCGGTGACGTTGATGACCGTATAGGATGTCGAGCCTTTTCCGTGATTAGGTACATACCTGTGAGCAGGGTCGGGTTTGTTGCAGGAAACCTTAACCTTCAGACTACCTGGTTTTCTTGACAGTGAATCAGTTTTATTGGTATCAGAGGTTCTCATCATCAGATATGTGTTTGTTCTTGACAGAGCAGATTTATGGTCTGGTATAAGGGGTTCTTCTCATCAGAGATATGGTTGTTCTTGACAGAGCAATGTTATGGTTTTGTTGATACAGAGCCTTCATCTCCTCAACAACACAGTCATCTTGATCTCCTGCTGCATAATTGCATTTTGCATTGTCTCCATCCTCATTTACATGTCATTAACGTGTGTCTGTGTTGCAGGTGCATATTTCTCCCCTGGTTCTAGTGATCTTGATCCTCACGGCAGATATGGCGTCTCTCAAGAAGACTGTGGCTTACAAGCTACCAACACCTGACATCCGAGAGTTACGAGCTTTGATTTCTTTGGCTGATAAGACAGTGATGGAGAGTTTCAGAAAGAGTTATGGGAGACTTCTGGGTATTGTGTATAAGCTTCCTACGTACGAGCTGAATGGCCTCTACGCCCAGCTGCAGTTTTACGACCCACAACTCAGATGCTTTGTGTTTCCAGACTATGTCCTAGCCCCGACCTTGGAAGAGTACTCTGACCTGTTGAGGGTGCCTTTGTTGAATCAAATGCCTTATTACCGTGTTGAGGGTGAACATAAATTGAGTAAGTTGATTGGCGCTCTTCATGTAGATGAGTCTGAGTTGGAAGGGATGGTATCCAGAAAGATTGGAGTTCATGGTTTCCCTTTGCCTTTCCTGATGGAAAAAGCCCGAAAGTTTGCCGAGAAGGGTCGCTGGGATGTATTCAATGCCTTCTTAGCCCTCTGTATATATGGGATTGTGCTATTCCCAAGTCATCCAGACTTCATAAGCATGGATGCTTGCCATATATTTGCCTCCGAGAATCCAGTGCCCACTCTCCTCGGAGACGTATACCATTCAGTTCACAGCAAGAATGAAAACAGAAAGGGGAAGAACGTGGCATGTTGTGCTCCTTTACTGTATAAGTGGTTTGCTAGCCATCTTCCTAAGTCAGGGCCATTCATTGATGCTGCTGAGTCTTCACCTTAGTCCGCGCGTTTGATGGGTTTGACCGCCGACAATATTATCTGGTTTGATAGAGATCTACTAGGCAAAGATATTGTGCATAGCTGCTGTGGCTTTCCTAACGTCCCCTTGGTAGGAAGGAATGGATGTATCAACTACAATCCATCTCTGCTGGTACGAAAATTCGGGTATGCACTATGAGGTCCTCCTGAAGGGGAAGAGATACAGGAATCTCTGTATCTTACAGGGTTGCTTGAAGGTGACACTTTGGTCAAGGTACAAAATGCTTGGAGCAAAATTCACCGAAAGGGAAAGGTCCTGCTGGGAAAGAGCAACAATAAGGCCTTTGGTCCGTATGTGACTTGGGTTCGAGAAAGAGCCGCCAATTTTCTAATGTCGTTCCCTGCTGTGGAACCATTGTATCCTCCTGTGTACGAAGAGCCTACCACAATTGATATTCAGAGATTCAACCAGGTACTCCAAGAGAAGGAAGAGCTACGAAAAGCCAACGAAGAGTTGGAGAAAGAGATCGCTCAACTTCGGAAAGAGAAAAGTGAAGCCGTTTATACCTGCAAGAAGCAGACTGAGATGATCAACCATCTAGGTGCCAACCTGACCAAAGAAACTGATGTTAGGGAACGTCTGGGTTTGGAACTGAAGTCAGTACATGGCGTGTTGACAACCAAGAAACAGGATCTGGACAGAGTGTACCGGAAGTTTACCCAATGCGAGAGGGTCTAGAGCAGCACCCTAGCCAAATACAAAGAGCGGGAAGAAAAGCTGAAGCAGCAAGTAGCCGAGCTAGAAGCTCAGATCATGGGGAAAGACAAGAAGATAGAGGCTGAAGCCTCACTACGACGAGACGTCCAATATAGATTGGCTGAGGCCGAAGCGAATTTACAAGATTTTCAACTCCGGGCTGATGCTAAGAGGAGTAGATTCGAGAACCATTCTGAAGAAGGTGTTTCTAGGAGCGTTGCCGAGAACCTCCCAGAGTCCATCAGGCAGAGGGACCTGCTGGCCCAGGGTTTGCTTACTCAGCCAGGTCATCCCGCTACAAAGAAGTTGGTAGAAGATTTTCGTGCCCGTGGCCGCACCTGATCTTTTATATCTCTTTTTGTACATTTTATGCATTGATATGCTGATCACCGCCAGGTCTGTTGGTTGGGGTCATGCCTTATTGCTTCAGTTGTATGTGATTACAGTTGTACGCTACCAAAGCGGGCTTTTTAGATGAATATATGAGGACTTCTTTTCCATGATTGGATGATAGACTTTATTTGTCTTGGAAACTAGGATCGGGGGGGATCTCCCCAAGGCACAGACACACGTTTGCATTTGCATGAAGCATTTGCATGACAAGCACCTTGTCGTTTTTCTAACCCTTTGTGTATGCAGGTTGTTCCAGGATTGACCGAAGACCGATCCACCGTTATCCGACCAGAGCGAATCAAGCTAGAGCAATGGAACAAGTGCAAACTGACATCCAGGAACTCCGAGAGAGGATGGAACGCTTCATGGAACTCATGCAAGTGGTTGCTAACGGCCAAGACCAGCTCAGAACATTGGTCCGGCCTCTGATCTCAAGGGTTGACAGCAACGGTGTGCTTCATGGAGGGAGCGTTCTAGTCCCTCCTCCTGTTGAAACTCCTCAGGGTGGCATCCCCGTGACCGGGGGGAATGGAAGTGGTAACGGCAATGTGATCACTAACATCGGGCCCAATGGTAATACAACTGGCGTCGGTAATGGAAACTTTGAGGCTAATGGTAACACTGGACTAGGCAATGGCAACACAGGTGCTGGAAATCTGTATGGGCCCAATGGCACTCAGCCATGGCTAGAAGATCGCCAAGAAGATTTGTTCTCACAAAGGAGTGCTGAAGGAGAACTAACTGCTGAAGCACGTCTGAGGTTTAAAGCACTCGAGGACAAAATGAAGAATTTCGAGAACCTGAACACTATGGGTGTCGACATGACTAAACTGGGATTGATTTCTGATTTCAAGGTGCCTCCTAAATTTAAGGTACCCGACTTTGAGAAATACAAGGGCACCACTTGCCCTCGTGTCCACTTAAGGTCATACTACCGAAAGATGTCCGCTCACTCTGAAGACGAGAAGCTGCTGATGCACTTCTTTCAGGATAGCTTATCCGGGCCATCCTTGGAATGGTACATGGGTTTGGAACCCACCAGTGTGCGCACATGGAAAGAACTTGCTGAGGCCTTTGTGCACCATTATTAGTATAACAGTGACTTGGCTCCGAACCGGGTTCAACTGCAGAACTTGTCACAGAGGAACAACGAGGGGTTCAAAGAATACGCCCAGCGATGGCGTGAATTAGCATCTAGAGTTCAGCCGCCGATGGTTGAACGAGAGCTTGTTGAGATGTTTGTAGCCACTCTCCCGGGGGTCTATTACGAGAAACTAGTCAGTGGTATGTCAGGGAGTTTCTCAGATCTCATCATTACTGGCGAGCACGTTGAAAATGGGATCAAATTGGGGAAAATTCAAGGCGTCGATCTATCCTCAGCTGGGGGAGGAAAGAAACCATACAGTAACAAAAGGCGTGAAGGAGAGACGAGCGCCATGTCCAACGCTCGAAGGAAAGGTAAGGGGCAGCGCCAGCAGGTGGCTAGCATAACCATCCCCGTAGTCCAACAACCCCAGCAGCAGCAGCAGCCAAATCAGCAAGGGTACATAAGGTATCAGAACAGACCACCTCTGGCAAATCGTCACCTCGAGACACCACCCATGTCTTATGCTCAGCTGTTACAAACTCTGCTTTAGTTACAGTTAGTCCAGAAAAGAACCCTGGCTCCCTTGACAGGGGCACCTCCACAGGGTTATGATGCGAATGCAACATGTGATTTTCACTCTGGGGCACCCAGCCACACGATAGAAAACTGCAAAGCCTTCAAGCACAAGGTGCAAGATATGGTAGATGCTAAGATCATCAATTTCTCAGATAATGTGTCGAATGTCACAAAGAACCCTATGCCGAACCATAGGGGAGGTGAGGTGAATGCCATTATTGAAGAAGAGAACTTAGATTTGTTGATTGATGTCAAGGATTTGAAGACACTGCTTAGCTTCGTTAAAGCCAAGCTGATGAAGAGAGGCTTCTTTCCGGGTTGTGGAGAATTGTGTATGGGTTGTGCGACTCGTCCTGATGGCTGTGAGCAGTTGATAGTGGGGATTCAGAGTCTGATGACCGAAGGAATATTGTGATTTAGCCGAAGGGCCGAATGTGGATATGGAGAGGTAATGTTGGAACAGGATCATGAGGTTGTCACCATCACCATCCCTCGCAAGACAATAACCATTTATGCACCCAGGCCGCCCATAATTACCATCACAAAAGCTGGGCCGATACCTTTTGAAAGCACCAATGCTGTCCCATGGCACTATGGGGCAGACGTCTACTGTAACGGACAGAAATTGGAACTGGAACCATCTCGGCAGTCTGTGGATAACCTAGTGGAAACTGGCGGAATCACACGTAGCGGAAGAGTATTTGCTCCACCTGAGATTGTGGTTGACAAAGCAGATAAAGTTGAGAAAACTGACAAGGGAAAGAGTAAAGTCGTTGAGGAAACCCCTCGTGGGGTAGAGAAGGACTTGCTTGTAAAGGACGCTGAAGAGTTCATGAGGTTGATCAAGAAGAGTGATTACAAGATCGTGGATCACCTCCATCAAACACCATCGAAAATATCCATCCTGAATTTGTTGCTGTGTTCTGAGGCACATCGCAACGCGCTGCTAAAGGTTTTGAATGCCACATATGTACCGCAGGAAATCTCGGTCAACCAGTTGGAAGGGGTGGTAGCCCACGTGAATGCTGGAAAAGGGTTAGGGTTCACGGACCTGGAGCTGACGCCGAAGGGAAGAAACCACAACAGTGCCCTGCATATCTCGATAGAGTGTAGGGGAACAGTTATGGCTCACGTGTTGGTGGACACTGGGTCATTGCTCAATGTTCTTCCGAAGAAGGCATTGATGAAACTAGACACGAGAGGATTGATTTGCACACCCAGTATTCTGGTTGTGAAGGCTATCGATGGAACCAAGCGTCATGTCTTTGGAGAGGTAACTCTGCCAATCCAAGTTGGGCCGGAAACTTTCGACGCAGTCTTCTACATCACGGACATCATGCCGGCCTACAGTTGTCTCTTAGGTCGGCCATGGATCCATTCTGCTGGTGCTGTGACCTCCACGTTGCACCAGAAGCTCAAGTATGTTGTAGGGGGCAGCATTGTAACTGTATGACATAATGGTGAGCCATTTGTCGTCCTTCAAATATGTTGAGATGGATGGGGAGATCCACGAAACGCTATGTCAGGCGTATGACAAGAAAGGTCCTGAGAGCAGGATATTACTGGCTGACGATGGAGTCAGATTGCTTTAAATTCGCGAAGAGATGTCATAAATGCCATATTTATGCTGATAAGATTCATGTGCCACCGTGCCCGTTGAATCTCATGTCCTCCCCGTGGCCGTTCTCCATGTGGGGCATTGACATGATAGGCAAGATCGAGCCCACTGCATCTAACGGTCATCGCTTCATTTTAGTAGCCATTGACTACTTCACCAAGTGGGTGGAGGCAGCCTCGTATGCTAACGTGACCAAGCAGGTGGTGGCTAAATTCATAAAGAGGGACATCATCTGTCGATACGGAATTCCCAAGCGGATCATTACTGATAATGGTTTGCATCTGAATAACAAGATGATGAAGGAGTTATGCCAAAGTTTCAAGATTGAACACCACAACTCATCTCCTTACCGGCCGAAGATGAATGGCGCCGTTGAAGCGGCCAACAAAAACATCAAGAAGATTGTACAGAAGATGGTTGTGACCTATAAAGATTGGCACGAGATGTTGCCATTTGCATTGCACGGTTATCGTACGAAAGTACGTACATCAACCGGGGCAACTCCTTTCTCACTAGTGTACGATATGGAAGTTGTCCTACCGTTAGAAGTTGAGATTCCTTCCTTACGAGTTTTGGTTGACGTGAAACTCGAGGAGGCAGAATGGATTAAGAACCGACTAAACCAACTCAGCCTGATGGACGAGAAGAGATTAGCATCAATTGCATATGGTCGTCTGTACCAAAGCCGAATGAAGAAAGCTTATGACAAGAAGGTGCGTCCCAGAAGCTTTCAGACGGGTGATCTCGTCCTGAAAAAGATTCTTCCTCCACACTCCGATCACCGGGGCAAGTGGACTCCCAATTACGAAGGTCCGTACGTCGTCAACTAGGTCTTCTCGGGAGGAGCCTTGTTGTTATCCACAATGGACGACAAAGATTTTACATCCCCGGTGAACGCGGACGCAGTTAAAAAATACTTTGCTTAAAAATGACCCGCTGGAAAGAAAAAGAATATCCAGGCAAAAATGGGGCATCCCGGCGAACCATAAAAAAGGAAAAAGGTTCGGGAAAAAGTTAGGGATATAAATGAAAAATCTACACCCGCAAAGTCGAAAACCTGGAAGGGCGACTTTGGCAAAAAAGGGTATCCCGGTGAATCGAAAACCCGAATGGGCGATTCAGGCAAAAGTTAGGGATTTGAAAAAGCAAAGGACTGCGTTCCGCGTATGGACTTTCATTGTTTAGTGGTTTGGAAGACCTGAGGGCCATTTATCTGAATCAATCTCTTTTGAAGCTGAAGCATCAGAGAAGTATCAAAGTCGAGTGGGTCATAGAGGGATCAATTCATGGTGTTCGTCTACGCCACATTGCCGATATTTGTGCATATACTGATGTATATTTATGTTATTATGCTTGCGCAGCTTCCTCATTCCAGGAGCTTGCTTCTGTTGTAAAACATTTTTGCCCATTCAGGGGTTCGTTATTAATGAAATATATACTATTCAGCAATTCTGTTTGTTTGTTTAGCATTTGTCTGTTTTGTTTGCGAAGAAAGAACGCCGACGTTTTTGATAAAATGCGCATACATAAACTTACTGGCCTAGGCCACTAATTATTGAAATATTGAATTACTTGAATATTATCGCAAGATGATAACCTTGATAGGTCCCTTTGAGAAGGGTATCTTGTCTGTTTGTTTGTGTTGTTGCAGGTATGGCATATTCCAGGCAGTACGTCGTATGTGTTCCCAAGCAGGATGATTCCTTCTTCCCCAGCAGGTTCAGCAGTGTATCCCCACGGAGTCTGAACACGGGACCAAGAGCATTGATATGTCTCCCTGAGCAGAGAAGATTCTCCCCAACCAGATGTATCCTGAGGCAGGATCATCATCTCCCCAGCCGAGTCATGCGCTGAAGTGTATGTTCATCCCCAGCACTGGGTCAAAGTGCAGTTTTCTCGTAGAAGATTGTTCGCAAGTGTGCAACTTTCGATAGTTCGGACTGAGGTCCCCAGGAGAATTGAAATTCCCCATAGAGTTGTATTCTCCCCGGCAAGCAGGATGATTCCTTGGGCCCCAGCCGAGTTGGCAGTTCCCCAAGAGAGCCGAGTCCTTGGAAGCCGTTGAAGCCACAATTGGTTTTCCCCTAGTAGAGTGCTGAATAGTTGATGCTGTATTTCCCCACCGGAGTCGTTATCCCCAGGAAAGTTTTATCTGTGAAGGCCGCGTAGTTTATTTCTGCGATTGACATCGTTTTCCTCGACAGTTTGTGGTTCGTATACCCAGATGAGCAGGTTCAGGTCCTCGAAGAACCTTACTCCCCTGCAGCAGTCGTCTGAAGTTCGTTTCCCCAGGCGGAATCCAATTGAGATTGGTGTGACTTCTTCTCCTCGGCAGGATGATTCCTCCTCTCCACCAGAGTGGTTCCTTCTCCTTGACAGGAGGATTCTCCCTTTAGCATTTATTTTGAGGATGGGGTTGTAGCATCTTGCATGATTGCATAGCATTTACCCTAAAAACGCGTAGCATTTCCACCATGTGGAGCATTGCGCCGTTGTCAAACATATGCATATGAAACATGAGCTAGGTCGTTACCGTTCTTGTTTTGCAGGTGTTCCTACACATAACGGTTTGCTCAAGATGATTCTTGAATTCCCCTACGCAGAATGGTTTGCTCAAGATGATTCTTGAATTCCCCTCCGCAGAATGGTTTGCTCAAGATGATTCTTGAATTCCCCTCCGCATAATGGTTTGCTCAAGATGACTCTTGAATTCCACAGTGAAGTTGTTTGATTAAGATGATTCTTAAAATCCCCAGTGAAGTCGCCATAGTTGGTTGCTCAAGTTGATGCTTAGAGTCCCCGGCAGAGGGTTTGCTCAGGATGATTCCTGAAATCTCCAGCAGAGTTATTGGTTCAGGATGATTCTTGAAGTCCCCGGCGAAGTTATTTGTCCAAGATGATTCTTGAAGTCCTCAGCAGAGTTGATTCACCCAGAATGATTTCTGGATCCCCGAAGCAGAGTTACTTGATAGTTCTCCAGAATCCCCAGCGAAGATGTGTGTCCCCAGCAGGCTTTAAACAGAGAAGTTGAAATTTCCTCGAAGACTTGCTGATGAAGTCTCACTGCGAGGTCAAAGCAGTTTACCTAGCTGACGCAGGGTGCCTGACGGAAAAAGAATGTATATCCTTATTGGTCGGTGATTGATTAAGGATTCCATTTGAAGAATTTCTGATGAAGTCCAACGATGATGTCAAGGCAGTTCTCTCAGCTGACGCGGAGTGCCTGATGGCAGAAGAATAGATGTTCCTATTGGGTTCATGATTGATTGAGGATTCTATTCCCGACTTACTGACGAAGTCCGGCTGACGCCCGAGAATCTCTTTGAATGCCCGATGGCATGATTAACTTGATTGTTAAAAAGTTCTTAATGACCTGATGAGTCCCGAGGAATACTTCTGCCGCAGTGTTGCAGAATGCCTGACAACAATATCAACTATGTATCGCCGGTTACTGAATGACCCGTGATCCCTTGATGACTTGAGGAAGGAGCTGTAGCGAAATCTGATAATCATCCCGATGGAGATTTGAGAATAGCCATATTTCGCCAGTTATCGAGTAACTGGTGATCCCTTATTGACTTACTGATGAAGTTCGACAAAGGTGTTGTCAATGTTCCTAGCGACATGATGAGTCCATAGGCGACGATAAGGAATTTTTCAGCTATGACGCGGAATACCTGACGGCATGATCAACCATCCATTACCAGTTACCGTGTAACTGGTGACCCCTTGATGACAAAGATCCACAGCAAAATCAGATGATCATCCTGACAGAGATTTGAGATTAGACCCTTCACCAATTATCGTGTGACCAACTCCCCAGCAGAGTTGTCGTGCAACTGGCATGCTCAGTTTTGAAGATGTTCCTACCAATCCAAGTATTGTTTACCTGTGCGGTTGGCAGATCGCCAGTTACCGTATAACCGGTGACCCCTTGATGATTTGAGGATGCAATGATATCAGATAAATCAGAGAATCATCCTGACGGGGATTCAGATCAGTAATTCTCCAGCTTGTTGTCGTGCAGCTATTGTTTCAGTTTCCGAAGATTTGTCCCCATCAGAGTACCGTGTACTTGTGCAGTTGGAAAATTTCTGGGTTTGTTGGTATTCAACCGTCTTTTACCTTGATTATTTGAGATCCGTTCAATTCTCACCCAGTCAGGTCCAAGCCGTTTGAATAGGGGCAGCTGTTGCACTCCAAAATTTGCCCGACATTTCTCTACCTAGCTTATGTTTCATTTCATTCACATTAGCATTATCATTTGCATTTTATTGATATGTATGTAGGAGATCAAGAGATATGGTTACCAATCAAGGGCCACACAAGGCTATGAAGCTAGCTAAGAAGGTTATTCAGGTGCTCAAGGGTTGATATCCTTGTCAGAGAAGTTAAAAGATCCTCAGAGAGAGTGATTGAAGCCAAGTGTGTAGGTCTCCTAACTTGAGAGTTGTGGGAAGCCATCAGATGATTCTGAGGTCATGGAGATGGACTTGAGGTCTTGAGAGAGCTCATGAGAAGTGTTAAAGATCACTTTGAGGCCTAGACAGGTCATTGTTCAAGATTAAGAAGGCTCAGCCATGAGTGGTGCAATTAGGGTTTGATTGGGTCAACCCTAAGTCAACTGATGATTTGGAGAAGATTGAGACCTAATACAAGAGCCACGTGATCATGTATTGATAAATTGATATGTTATAAGGATGATTCCAAGGTTAACTCATCATGATTGAAGAGTTTGAGAAGTTTCAGGCTAGGGTTGCTAAGACTTGACAGTGTAAAATCCCCTAGTTTGACCCCTGACTTCAAGGCAATTTAACTCAAGATATGATTGTCATCTCATCCTGACCCTAACATGATTGTTGTAGGGCATGATCTTAGCTTTAATATGAGTACTAGAAGTCCTTGATAGGGTTTATAGAACTCAAGTTATGAGCCAGACAAGTTACAAGTCATCTGAGGCATGTGAATTTGGAGCTTGAAAGTCACCCAACTTGCATGACACTTTTGCCCTAGAAGGATGATTCCTATGAGCTATTGGTCAACATGAATGTTGTTCCTTATCCTCTTAGCTTTCCATAGAGTGCTAGAAGTCCATGATTGGATTTGTAGAACTCAAGTTATGGCTTTGACAAGTCAAGGGTATTTTGGGTATTTGGGCATTACAGGTCATTTTGAGCCATAAGTCAATTTCACCATCTTGCAAGCTTCAAATGGATTTTTGTTCAACATGAAAGTTGTTCAAAATGATGTTTTTAGCTTGTCTAAGTATCAAGAGTCCATTGATATGGATTACATCAAGCATTGGTGGAAGAAAGTTCATAAAAAAGCCATTTTAATGAATTAAGATGAGAAAATTCAAAACAATTGAGAATAACATGTTTTCAAGTCAAATTTGTAGTCAATTTGAATGGAATTAATGTTTTAGAGAGATTGGAATTATTACATTTTTTGTTTGAAGTCCATAACATGGCCATTTGGAAGGTTGCTTCACAAATAAGAAACATATCCCACATACTCCTTAGGTTGAAATCAAGGGAGGGAAACCACTTCATTACACTCCATAAGGCTTAAGTGAATCATTTTGGATGAATTTGGAGTATGAACAAAGCTTGAAAGCACATATCCACATTGAAAATTTTGAAGGAAAGTTAAAATCCAAAAATCATGAATGGACTTGGTTTGGGCCTCCAACCCATTGAAACAGATCATAAATAGGATTTAGAACAAAATTGGAAGCTTCTAGTGATCATTTTCGTGGAGAATCCATTGGAGAGAAATGGAGCAAGAAGCTTGAAGTTGAAATTTGATTTTGGAGTTCAAGAGCGAATCAAGATCAATTGAGGATTTCTTTACCTTCATCAAGCATCTTGGAGTGAATCTGCACTTTCTTGGAGGTTGAAGAGTGCAAGAATTGCTTCTGTTACAAGCTTGAACACAGGTTGGTGCATTTCACTTTTGTGCTTAATTTACGTAGTATTAGATAGAAACTCATAGGTGGTTAGGATCCTGATGATGTGTAGTTGGATTTAGGATGATCAATTGCATGATTAGAGACGATTTAGGTTGGACACCATTTTCGGTTGAGATTGGGATTTTGAGATTCGTGCATTTTTAGAGTGAACAAATGATATGGTTAGATTGCTGGTGAAATTCTGGATAAGATTCATGTAAGGATCCTGGCGAATGGTGGTCTGTAGAGGAAGTTAGGGTTGTGCAGGGTGACCGGAAATGTCACCGGCGGTGGCCAATGCTGCGCGCGAATGTTGCAGAAGTTTAAATGAGGAAGATGGAATCTTCACCATCCGTTTGTGTTGAAACATTGACTAAGTCCTTCATCCAAGCGCGTATGTTGCGCCACGTACCCTCCCCCCTTGTACGCTGCGTTTCACTAATTGGAACTCAGGCTTTTGTGTTGTGATACGTACACCAAGTGAACATTGGTTCGATACTAGGCGTGTACACTTTTCCCTTTATTTTTCTGAACTGGAGAGGACATGAATGAATTCAAGGCGTTGGGCTTAGTGAATCTCTTGCTATCATCACCCCCATCTCCAGGCCCAATGAGATTTTCAATGTGATTTGGTTACTCAGCACACCCCCTCCCCTAGTTATTCTTTTGAGCTGAATTGATGGGCCTAACGCCCTCCTTGCTAATGACACCCCTCATTGTGCTGGGCCCAGGCGCTTTGAACTGACTTTAATTGCTGACTGCACCCTCCTTTCATCTTCCCTTTAATTTTGTTTTATTATTTTTGTGCATTTCATACTAGTTTGATTTTAATCCATTAAAAATAGGAAAATTAATCAATAAATCCTAATATTTTTTTCCCCTGATTCATGAATGAGTTTAGGAATTTTAGGAACAAAAAAATCATGATTAGCATTTATTTTCATTTTATTTGATTTTTTCATATTTTCATTGACATGAAAATTTTAATAATTGCCTCTTCTGTTTGGTGAATTTTGTTTGAGCATTTGGTATTGAGTTTTTGCTTGATTTTTGGCTTGTGATTTTGTTAGATATGTATGCTCTGCTCAGATTTTTCTCACATTTTTTTTGATGAATTTAGGTGCTGTTTTAGGACTAGAACTTTAGGAGTTCCCTTTTAGGGTTTAGTTGTGATACCTTGAGGTTTAGGACTTATTTGGAGGACTTAGAGAATGAATTAGGTCCTGATATTTTTAACTATAGGTTATTAGTGAATGCATGTTCCCATAGAAAAATAATCAGATTTTTAGAATGTGTTTTGGTATTTTTGATAGAATATTCTACTTGTTTGTTCATTTGGTGTTTCAATGTTGAGGATTGGTTTGGAATGGACTCAAAGTTGGGCTTCCTTGCATAGTGGGCTTCTGGATCTCATTGAAAGATATCAAGGACATGATGAGGCTTGTGTAAAGTGGCTGGTGGAGCTTGGATTGGAGTTTTCCCTTCCTTTTTGTTAGCTTTGTGTAGCTTAGGACATTAGGGCTTTAGGAGAGAGCTTTAGAAATAGATATTTCTTCAAATAATGGTTGGTTTGTTCCCATTCCATTCTCATCCTATGATTCAAAGTCCTCATGTTAAAGTCTCATCTCTTCTTTGGAGGGATGTGTGACATTTACAATGTGTAGAACTTTTGAGGATGCCTTTCTCTGATGACTGGTTGAGTGTCAGACAGGATTCCTTTTGTTTATTGTCTGCTTCCCATTATCAAACAATCATCTTATTGGTTCTCTTCATTCTTGGTGGAGCCTATTGAATATTGAAGCTTAAAGATGGAGTACCTTTAATTCTCTTGAAGATGATGGACTTGAAGAACAGTTACAGACTGTGGACTGAACTGCTGCTAGAACATTGCTTTGCTGTGAAGCTGTGGAAGCTGTTGATTTGCTTTCTTGACTGTCTGTTTTCTTTCTGTGCAACTGTATTAATGTGATGCATATAGATTAGGTCATATAGTTGAATAAGCCTAAGAGCATCCTAAGGGTTGAGTTTTTCCCCTTGCTTGTATTGCATTAGAGGTTGAGTTTCTCCCTCTGCTTGTATTTTTACTGTATGGCTTTGCTTGCTGGTATTCGGTAGAGCTCCGCTCCCTTGCCTGTGTGGTTTGTGATTTGCTTGATGGCATTATATTTTCTTCTATTATTTTAGCAGTTATTCATACTTGGCTTGAGGTCGAGATGAGCTTGTGGAGGCTGCTGCCCCACACACATTTCCTCCCTCACTTGCATTGCATGCATTGTATTTACAGTCGTTTACTGTTTACTGTTGAAGCTGATGTTTTATCTGTTCCTATTTATCATTGACATGATCCCCTAGGAATCTCACTTCCTTTGATAAGGAAGTGATGATTAGAACTTTAGGTTGAAACCTATGCATGATAATTTCTAGGAGTTCCCTGTTTCAAACCTCAACCATAGGATGAATCCTTGGCATGACAACATTAGGACTTGATAGTCTCCCTTTAGTTGAGCCCTTTCTTCTCTTCTCATCTCAAATAACAGTAAAAAACGTAATAAAGGCAAGTTAGTATAAGCGCGTTACGAGCCTTAAGCTACTTGGGTAATGATAATTGAGCGGCCTCCTCTCAATCGTCTAGAATGTTTAGTATACGTCCTTTGGACGATATGCGACGCATTCATTCCCAGGTCATAGTCTCTAGTGCTGTACGAACTACAGACAACTAAAAAACAGTTCTTCCGTAAAAAACAGAAAACAAACTTCAAACCTTTTCGCCCCGTGGGCCCATAATTCAAAGGAAGCTTTTCTGAAGAAAAGAGTGTCGTTAACTCCCAGTTCTACCGCAAACGGTAACGCCTAAGTCTCCAAGGGTCGAGCTGCGTACACCAAACTGCTGGAACTGTTTGTTAACCCTACTCGGAAAAATAGATGAATCTAAATTCCCGTAATCCGTATTATCTCGAACTACGTAAGCTCTATTCTCTCATACCTGTTGAGAGTACGTAGGCACAATACTGACGTATTGGTGAGCCACCTTCCCCGTAACCCGTAGTTATGCCAAACTACGTTGACTCTGATTTCTCATTCTCTGATGAGAATACGTAGGCATAAAGTGCGACGCTTTGCCGAGTTATTTTCTTTTCTTTTCAGACCAGCCTTGATAGGTAGATAGTAAAACCAACCCGTCAGATAAACACAACAAGAGTGGATCCCATCGAGTACGATAGACGTAAGGGGTGCTAATACCTTCCCCTTGCGTAACTGACTCCCGAATCCAGACAATGGTTGTGATGACCTTGTCTTATACCTTTTCGTCAGGTTTTTTCCGATCGTTTCCTTTCCCGTTCTGAGGGATAAATAACGAAAGGTGGCGACTCTTCTGTTTTGCCGGCACCTTATTTTTGCGGTAGCGACACTACCCAGGGCATAGTGATTTTATTTCAGGGCCTACTTGTTTATGTGTATGCTTTGCTTTAATCATCAAATAAAGGCGTTTTCTCATGCAAATTTTGTGATCCTTGTTTTTCTATTTTTATTTTTGACAATAAAATGGCAATGTGGTTGTGTGCTTTGTTTGCACATCATTTGAAGCATTTAACCATTTCTCTTATAGGATCCATATTTCAGATAACACCAATAAAGAACTCCCTATGACTCGTTTCGACTTTGAGCACCCGATATTTCAAGCCGAGGAGGAGATTGTTGAGGACGACGACTTACCAGAAGAGCTGACTCGACTTTTGAGACAAGAAGAGAAAATCATTCTGCCTCATCAGGAGGAAATTGAGGTCGTTAATTTGGGTTCGGAAGAAGTTGTCAGGAATGTCCGGATAGGGGCTGCGCTTCAAAGCGATATCAAGCAAAGACTTGTCGAGATGCTTCGAGAGTATAGTGACATCTTTGCTTGGTCTTATGATGATATGCCTGGGTTAGACACTGATATTGTGGTCCACCGCTTGCCATTGCGTGAAGAATGTCCGCCAGTCAAGCAAAAGCTCAGAAGAACGAAACCAGATATGGCCGTAAAGATTAAAGAGGAAGTACATAAACAGTGGGACGCTGGCTTTCTAGCTGTTACGACTTACCCTCCTTGGGTCACCAATATAGTACCTGTACCGAAGAAAGATGGTAAGGTACGGATGTGCATTGACTATCGGGATCTGAACAAGGCGAGCCCTAAGGATGACTTCCCGCTTCCTCATATTGACGTATTGGTCGACAATACTGCTCAATTCTCTGTGTTTTCCTTCATGGACGGCTTTTCGGGATATAATCAGATTAAGATGGTGCCGGAGGATATGGAGAAAACAACTTTCATTACCCCATAGGGAACGTTCTGCTACAAAGTGATGCCCTTTGGTTTGAAGAACGCTGGGGCAACATATCAGCGTGCTATGACGACTCTCTTTCATGACATGATGCATAAAGAGATTGAGGTCTATGTTGACGATATGATTTCGAAATCCCAGACGGAGGAAGAGCATCTAGTGAATCTTCTGAAATTGTTTGAGAGGCTTAGGAAATTCAGGTTGAAGCTGAATCCTAATAAGTGCACCTTCGGGGTGAGATCTGGAAAGCTATTGGAGTTCATTGTTAGTGAAAAAGGAATTGAGGTTGATCCTGCAAAAATAAAAGCGATACAAGAAATGCTAGCGCCAAAAACAGAGAAGAGGTTCGTGGCTTTTTGGGGAGGTTGAACTACATTTCCCGGTTCATATCTCATCTCACCGCCACGTGTGAGCCGATGTTTAAACTGTTGAAAAAAGATCAGGAGATTGTGTGGGATGAAAATTGTCAGAAGGCGTTTGAGAAAATAAAAGAATACTTGCAGGAACCTCCAATATTGATACCCCCAGTAGCCGGAAGACCACTGATCATGTACTTGACGGTTCTTGAGAACAGCATGGGTTGTGTTCTCGGTCAACATGACGAGACTGGACGAAAAGAGCATGCGATCTATTACTTGAGTAAAAAGTTCACAAATTGTGAGTCCCGTTACTCAATGCTCGAAAAGACGTGTTGCGCACTTGCTTGGGATGCCAAACGTCTGAGACAATACATGCTAAATCATACAACCATTCTGATTTCGAAGATGGATTTGATCAAAGATGTCTTCGAAAAGCAGGCGCTTTCAGGAAGGATTGCCCGATGGCAGATGGTACTGATATAGTACAACATACAGTATGTTTCGCAAAAGGCTATCAAGGGTAGCGTGCTGTCAGAGTACCTGGCCGAGCAGCCAATCGATGATTACTAGCCGATGAAGTTTGATTTTCCTAACGAGGATATCATGTATCTAAAGATGAAAGACTGCAAAGAGTCGTTGCATGGTGAAGGTCCTGAGCGGAGTTCCGAATGGCAATTAATATTTGACAGGGCTGTCAATTCATATGGAAGTGGAATTGGGGCAATCATTACTACTCCCCATGGGACTCACATCCCGTTCACTACCAGATTGACATTTCCAGTTACCAATAATGAGGATGAATATGAGGCGTGTATCATGGGTCTCGAGGAGGCTATTGATTTGAGGATTAAAAATCTTGATGTGTATGGAGACTTGATAACGTGAAATCATATATATATATATATATATATATATATATATATATATATATATATATATATATATATATATATATATATATATATATATATATATATATATATATATATATATATATATATATATATATATATATATATATATATATATATATATATATATATATATATATATATATATATATATATATATATATATATATATATATATATATATATATATATATATATATATATATATATATATATATATATATATATATATATATATATATATATATAATGATGTACTTTTCTACTAATCGGCGACTGTTTTTACTCCGATTTCAGATATTACTACACTATTTGCCCAGTATTTTGCAGGTATTCAAAGTCCATGCTCAAATGGAGCAAGATAAAGAAAAGAAGCATTTACAGGTGAAAACCAGGTGAAAATCAGGCCAAAAAGCAGCAAAAACGAGTTCTGCTGATATGACGACCGTCACAAGGGTGTGACGACCGTCATGCGTGTGACGACCGTCACAGGTGCATGACGATCGTCATGGAGTTAAAATGCAGTTTCTCTGCACGTGTTGTCAAGTGATGAAAGTGCCAAAGAGGAGTGGACCACTAACTCCTATATTTTCTGATATCATTCCCACTTCCCGAAGAAATAAACCGTTGAAAATCCCATCTATAAAAGGAGGTAGCTGGTACCAGAAAAAGGGGGGCCGCATTGAAGAGACGAAGTGCTGCCAATTTACTTTCAGAGCAATTATTCAGTTTCCCATTTTCTTATCGTTATTTTGTTTCCTTTTCCTTTCCTTCCTTGCAATTGTTGTTTTACTTTCCCATTTCTATTTTGTACGAGTAATTGGCATAAAGACTAAATCCTGCCGCCATTTTGGAGGATTTACCAAAAGCCAATCGAATTGTTTACAGGTTTCTATTCTAATCGTAAATTGAATTGCTATTTCCCATTATAATGTGTCGCTTGCGCGAAAAATAAGGTGCCGGCATAACAGAAGAGTCGCCACCTTTCGTTATTTATCCCTCAGAGCGGGAAAGGAAACGATCGGAAAAACCTGACGAATAAGGGTAAGACAAGGTCATCGCAACCATTGTCTGGGTTCGGGAGTCGGTTACGCAAGGGGAAGGTATTAGCACCCCTCACGTCCGTCGTACTCGACGGGATCCTCGCTTGTTTGTTTACTTGGACGGGTTGGTTATAATCTATCTACCTATCAAGGCTGGCTGCAAAAGAAAAGAAAAATGACTCGGCAAAGCATCGCGCTTTATGCCTACGTATTCTCATCAGAGAATGAGAAATCAGAGTCAACGTAGTTCGGCTTACTACGGGTTTACGGGGAAAAGGTTGCTCGCTAGGATATCGCATCCTATGCCTACGTACTTTCATCTGGTATGAAAGATCAGAGCAAACGTAGTTCGGGAAACTACGGGTAAAAATGGCTCAACTAGGAGGGAGACTATCAAGTCCTACTGTTATCATGCCATGGATTCATCCTATGGTTGAGGTTTGAACAGGGAACTCCTAGAAGTTGTCATGCATAGGTTTCAACCTAAAAGTCTATCCTCAAATCCTCATCAAAGGAAATGAGAGTCCTAAGGGATCATATCAGTGATACACCAAAACAGACAAAAGCATCAACTTTAACAGTAAAATGCATGCAATGCAAGTGAGGGAGGAAATGTGTGTGGGGTTTCAGCCTCCACAAGCTCGTCTCGACCTCAAGCCAGTCATGAAATAACAGCAATCATACTGAAGATAAACAACATGCTATCAAGCAAAGAACCAGATAAAGGAAATGAAGTGCCCTCAGGCAAACAAACACACATGCTTGAGAAAGAAAGAATCTACTCTCTAATCCTAACCCTAATCACAGAATCTGAATCAAATCTAAGCAAAGCCCTCAAGCAAAACCCTAAACAAGAGAAATCAATCCCAGTCTTCAAGCTTCAGAACAAGCTTACCAAAGAAAGGGAGCTAAGCAAGCAGACTCATAGTGTCTTCCTCAGGAAAGCATTAGGAGGTGTATACTCAGGAGTCATATCCTATGTGGCTCAACCACCGTGATCAGTTTACATTCCTCCTCAGGAGAAATTAAACTCACAAGCAGGCTCCAACATCACTGGATACTTAGGAAATCCTATCTGAACTAGTGGAACTAAGTGAATAGACCCATAGGACCTTCCTCAGGAAAGTACTAGGAGGCTTCCACTTAGGAATTGTATCCCATGTGGCTCAACAACTGTGATCAGTTTACATTCCTCCTCAGGAGAAATTAAACTCACAAGTTGGCTCCAACATCATTGGATACTTGAGAAATCCTAGATAAACTAATGGAACTAAGTGAATAGACCCATAGGACCTTCCTCAGGAAAGTACTATGAGGCTTCCACTTAGGAATTGTATCCCATGTGGCTCAACAACACGTGATCAGTTTACATTCCTCCTCAGGAGAAATTAAACTCACAAGTTGGCTCCAACATCATTGGATACTTAAGAAAGAGGTGAGAAGAAAGAATGAAAGTCATTCATAGTGCCTTCCTCAGGAAAGTACCATGAACTTCCTTCAAACTTCAGGATCTCAAACCTCACAGACATGGAATAAGCTCTAAGCTCTGGGTCTCTGAGTCTTGATCTACAATCTTCTCTTCATGATGCTCTCCATCAAGGTCTTCAAGGCAACACAAGCCCCTCAACAAATTCCCCAAAATGAACCCCAAAGATGAACAGATAACCACAGGGCAGACAAAATCAACAGGCAACTTCAGAAAATACCTAAAAATACTAAACTAACGGGGAAAAATCTAACAATTATTCACAAGGGTCTACAAAGTCTATTCATAACATCTACATAGGCCTCTACCTAAAAATCAAAACAAAACTCAATCAAAGAAAGTGAATTCTTCACCTAAGCACAACCTAAACCCTAATTAGGATACCCTCAATCTACCCTAATTAAACTAATCAAAATTTAATTCTAAAATTCCAGAATAAATCCTATGGGGAACTATGATTCATCATCTAATTGCACAAAAAAGAATGGATTAAAAAGACTAAAGGAAGGTCCTAAAACAATTCCTACAAAATCATGATACCAAACTACACATTATAAAAGCTATTTAAAAGGAAGATCTATTAAAAATACTAAACTTAAAAATAAAATCCCATTTTTATTTTTAATATTTTCTACACATTATTATCTACTCATAGAAAAAAGAATGGCCAAAAAAGAGTTATTTTTCAATTTTTAATGAATTTTCTAAAACAGAAAAAAATTAAAACAATATAAAAGAAATTAAATCAATTAAAAGGGGAGGGGGGTTGGAATAGCAATAGGCGCTAGTTCAAATCAGTTGGGCCAGAAATAGGGGGGGTGGATAGCGAAATAAGCCCACAGCGCGCTTAAATGAAACGACCGCGTTTCATTCTTTTGAATCTTTCCCTCCCTTTCTCAGATTTAATCACGGCCGTGCGATGAGTCTCCCAGTCAACCAATTGACCCTGATCCAAAGGCTATTATTTCGTCTTCTCCAAACAGATATTAGGGTTTCAGACCTTGGTTTCCATGCGCGAAACTTCTCCTCCTTCGTGCTCTCTCATATGGCCATGAAAAGCCACGATCCAAAGACCAAAGTTGATCCATTTCTCCCTAAGAACACGATGGTTCCAATAGTTCACACTGAAACCTCCCATATCTTCCAAACCGAATGCCTGAAGGTTAGGGTTCCACCATATTTTCCTGAGATCAATGCTTCTGAAACTCAAATTTAATGATCCAATCTTGTTCTTTATACTACCCTAACCATGCTATGCCATCATATGTCAATTAAAACCTAACACACGACCTGTTCTTGACCATAACAGATTCTTGCACCTGCTACCAAATTCCATGAAATGCCTCCTAATTCTCAGGATTTGATCACCTACTCTACCTTAACAAATCTACACCTAGAATCTAAGCTATCCATGCATAATTAAAGAGATGTGAATGCATTTACCAACCTGTCAAGAAGCTATGGTATAATGGTGTAGGGCACGATTCAGTGCTTGCTTCTTCTTCCAGATGATCCTCCAATGGTGGAAATGATTCTGTTTGCAGTAGTTTTGGAGAAGAAAGCTTGTAGTGAAAGAAATCCCAAGTTGCTTGATCTTGAAGGAAGTGCTTTAATGGCTATTTCTCTCTCTCTCTCTCTCTCTCTCTCCTGAAATCTCTTGCTATCACCAACCTTGAACTCTCTTCATGGCCCTCTTCTTATAATGATCATTAGATGTTTCTAGATTCATCTAGAACATGGTGGAAAGTTCTTGAAAATCTCATGTGGGGACAAGTTGGATTTCTCTCATCTCATGCCTCATGCCTTACCATTTTGTGCCAAATTCTCCTTATGAGAGATATTGAGTGTGGATGAGTGAAAAACAAGCTCATCTTTGGCTTGTGTAAGGTTTTTCAACATTGCCTTCTTTTCCAAGTAACAACTTTTCAAAGCATCACCCATTTTAAAGCTTCAAATCAAAATTCTAGCTAAACCAATGTTCTCAAAATGATTTTTCCAATCAAAATGATATATTGGATGACCTATTTTGGATTTGTGGATCTTCCAAGTCAATTTCCAATTTCAACTTTTCAAATTTATAAGCCATTTTTAGTTCATTTTTGACCAATCATGTAACTTCATGCTATGAGCTTTTCCAACAATTTGTGACCTTCTTTCTAGACTTAAAATCACATTTTGAACAACTTTCATGTTTTGAGTTTTTCCATTTGAGGCTTGGAAATAGGAGTTTTAGGCATTGGCTAAAATGACCTATAACTGACAAATGACCAAAATACCCCTGTCTTGTTCAAACCATAAGTTGAGTTCCACAATTCCAATCAAGGACTTCTACCACTTAAATTAAAGCTAAGAAGATGCTCTTCAACATTCATGTTGACCAAGAAGTCATAGGAATCACCCTACTAGGGCAAAAGTTGTCTGCAAGTTGGGTGACTTTCAAGGACCCAGATTCACACACCTCTGCTGACCTGTAATTTGTCAAACCCATAACTTGGGCTCTGTAACTCCTATCAAGGACTTCCACCACTCAAATTAAAGCTTAGAACAAGCTCTACAACATTCATGTTATGGGGAAGGTGAGATATCAATCACATCTTGAGCTAAAACTGCCTGGAAGATAGGGAACAAATTAGGGTTTTTCACTGACAATCCTTGGGGACCCTGACTTGAAACTTCTCAAACTCCTCACTCATGATGAGTTGGCCTAGGAATCATCTTTATATCATCTCTATGCATCATTCCATGATTTCATTGCCCTTGGATTGGGTCTCAACCTTTCCCAAATCTTCAGTTATCCTAGGGTTGACCCAGTCAAAACCCTAATTCTATCATTCATGGTTGAATCTTCTGAACTCTTGCATAATGACTTCTCTGGGCTTTATGAAGGCTATCAAGACATCTCATAGGCTTTCCCAAAACATCAAGTTCATTCTCAAAGTCTCAGAATCATCTGAGGGGCACCCACAACTCTCAAGCTATGAAGCACACAACCCTGGTTTCAATCCACTTCCTATGAGGATCTCTTAAACTTTCTGATGAAGGTATCCACTTTCAAACACTCAATGAATAAATAATTGTTGGTCAAATTTTGGGGTGCAACAGCTGCCCCTATTCAAACGGCTTGAACCTGACTGGGTGAGAAGCGAACGGCCCTCAACCAATCAAGGTACGAGACGGTTGAATACCGGTAAACCCGAAAATTTGCCAACTGCACGAGCACACAGTACTCTGCGGGGAACAAATCTTTGAATCCTGCAACACTAGCTGCTCAACAATTGGCTGGAGAACCAAAGCTGACATCACCGTCGGACGATCGAAGTACTCTGCGTCACCACTGGAGAACTAAATCTGACATCACCGTCGGACGATCGAAATACCCTTCGTCACCGCTGGAGAAACATCTTCGACTTCAATCAGAAGACGTATCATTCACTTGATCGCATTCAATCATCACCTCAGGATAACTGACTTGGTCTTCAGACCCAAGCGAATCACTCTGTTGTATCTACAACTCTGGAACCTTGTCTTCAGCCACCCGTTGATTCTTCAACACGGAAATCTGGACTCACAGGAACCTTCTGATATCGCCTTCGGGCGCTTACGAAATCCATCTTCAGATTAGACATCATTGTTGGAGCAGACATATCATGCTGCTGAGGACTTCAAGAATCATCTTGACCAAACAGATCCGTCGGGCGTCTTCAAGAATCGTCCTGAACTGATAACCTTTCCGGAGCAAACATTCTGTTGGGTATCCCCGAAATCTTCCTGGGCAACTCCTGCTGGAGACGCTATTGGGGAGCTCAAGTATCATACTAGGCGAACCACTCGGGAAGCTGTACTGGGGTCTTAAGAATCGTCTTAAGCAAATGGCCCTGCTGAGGGATTTGAGAATCATCTCGAACTGAAGATTTTGCTGGGGATCTCAAAAATCATCTTGAGCGAGCGACCGTGGGGATTACCCCGGGGTCTTTAAGAATCATCTCGCAAGCGATCTTGCTGGGGAGAACATCAAGAATCATCCTGAGCAACCGGTCTTTTGGTGGTACACCTGTTCAACAAGGATGATGATGACCTAGATCATGCTTATGGTGCATATGCTTCTGCGCCATGCCCCATACAGTGGGAATGATATGCGTTTATGCTAAATGCCATGCAATCATGCACAATGCTATGCAACGTTAGATGCTATGCAGTCATGCACAATGATGCGATCCCGTCAGCAAAATAAATGCCGAAGGGGGAAATCCTCCTGTCAAGGAGAAAGAACCACTCAGGTAGAGGAATCATCCTGCTGAGGAGAACGTGAACACGCCAATATCAATCAGGCTCTGTCTGGGGAATTGATCTTCCGCGAACTGCTGCAGGGGAACAACTTCAGCTGACTGCTGCAGGGGACGAAGCTCTACGAGAACTTGGATCTGCTGATATCAATCGCGAGAATGAACTGCGCGGCCGTCTCGGCTACTCTTCTGGGGATGACCACTCTGTGGGGAACCAACTTCAGCTGCTCAACGCTCCACTGGGATTAAAACCAATCATGATCTGATCAACTTCCAAGGATTCGGATCTCTTGGACATCTGCAAACTCGGCTGAGGAAGGAGAAATCATTCTGCTTCGATGGAGAGAGTGCGATTCTGGGGAAACACAACATTAGCTGCCCCACGCTCTGCTGGGGAAGATTGATCATGATCTGATCAACTTCCAAGGATTCTGCTTTTCTGCGGACTCAGCCGGGGAGGGAAATCATTCTACTTCGCTGGAGAGTGCAACTCCGATGAGGAAACTCAATTTCGCCGGGGAAGAAGGAATCATCTGACTTCGGGGGAGAGTACAACTCTGCAGGGGAATACAACATCAGCTGTTCCAACACTCTACTGGGGGAGAGGGAATCGTCCAACTTCAGGAGAGAGCCTGACTCTGGTGAGGAATCTCAATTCCAATGGAGACTTTAGTCTGGCGCCATCAGTTACTGCATCCTTCGGCATACGAACAACCTCCTGCGAAACCTGCACTTGTGACCCGGTGCGGGGGGAACATCTGCTCCGGCGTCTTTACTGGGGAAAACACGAGCTCCAGTACCCAAACATTTCTACGAACTCTGCACTTGTGACCCGGTGCTGGGGAGAGACGACATCATTCTTCGGTGCTTGACTCAGCTGATGAGGTGACATTCCTTCGGGATGCGTCTGCTTGGGGAAGAGAATCACCTCTACCCGGGGAAGACATATCAATGCTCACTATCTTGCGTTTAGATTCTGCGGAGGAGAAACTACTGAACTCTGCTGGGGAAGGAGGACTCATCCTGCTTCGGGGATACGCACGGCACATCTTCTGGCGGGGTGCTACACCTGCAACAACACAAACAAACAGACAAGATACCCTCCTCAAAGGGGCCTATCCAGGTTATTATCTCATGACAATATTCAATTAATCAATTGTTTCAACAATCAATGGGCCTAGGCCTGCAAGTTTATGTATGCGCATTTTATCGAAAATATCGGCGTTTTCATTCGCAAACAAAACAGATAAATGCTAAACAGACAAGTAGAATTGCTGAATAATGTGCATTTTATTGATGATGAACCCCTGAACGGGCAAAAATGTTTTACAACAGAGGCAGGCTCCTGGAATGAGGAAGCCGCGCAAAAAGAAAACATAAATATACATCAGTATATACAAATGTCGGCAATCGAGGCGTAGACGAACACCATGAGTTGATCCCTCTAAGACCCACTCGACTTTGATACTTCTCCGATGCTTCAGCTTTGGAAGAGATTGATTCAAATAAACGGCCCTCAGGTCTTCCGAACCACTAAACAATGAAAGTCCATACGCGGAACGCAGTCATTTGCTTATTCAAATCCCTAACTTTTGCGTGAACCGCCCTTTCAGGTTTTCAGTTCACCGGGATACCCTTTTTTGCCGAAGCCGCCCAGTGTAGGTTTTCGACTTCGCGGGTGTACATTTTTTCAATATATCCCTAATTTTTGCCCGAACCTTTTATTCTGTTTTTGGTTCGCCGGGATGCCCTTTTTTGCCTGGACTCTTTCTTTTTTTGTCCAGCGGGTCTCTTTCAAGCAAAGTATTTTTTAACTGCGTCCGCGTTCACCGGGGATGCAAAATCTTCACCATCCATCGTGGATAACAACAAAGCTCCTCCCGAGAAGACCTTGCTGACGACATACGGCCCTTCGTAATTCGGAGTCCACTTGCCCCGGTGATCGGAGTGTGGCGGAAGAATCTTCTTCAGGACGAGATCACCCGTCTGAAAGCTTCGAGGACGCACCTTCTTATCATAAGCTTTCTTCATTCGGCTTTGGTACAGGCGACCAAATGCAATCGATGCTAACCTCTTCTCGTCCATCAGGCTGAGCTGATTCAAGCGATTCGTAACCCATTCTGCCTCATCTAGTTTCACATCAACCAAAACTCGTAAAGAGGGAATCTCCACTTCTAACGGCAGGACAGCTTCCATGCCGTACACCAAGGAGAAAGGAGTTGCCCCGGTCGACGTACGCACCGTCGTACGATAACCGTGCAAGGCAAACGGCAGCATCTCGTGCCAATCTTTATACGTCACAACCATCTTCTGAACAATCTTCTTGATGTTCTTGTTGGCCGCTTCAACAGCGCCATTCATCTTCGGCCGGTAAGGAGACGAGTTGTGGTGTTCGATCTTGAAGCTCTGGCACAGCTCCTTCATCATCTTATTATTCAAATTCGAACCATTATCAGTAATGATCCGCTCAGGAATTCCATAGCGACAGATGATGTCCCTCTTTATGAACTTAGCTACCACCTGCTTGGTCACATTAGCGTACGAGGCTGCCTCCACCCACTTGGTGAAGTAGTCGATAGCTACCAGAATAAAACGATGACCATTGGATGCGGTGGGCTCGATCTTGCCTATCATGTCGATGCCCCACATGGAGAACGGCCAAGGGGAGGACATGACATTCAATGGGCACGGCGGCACATGAACTTTATCAGCATAAATCTGGCATTTGTGACATTTCTTCGCGAATCTGAAGCAATCCGACTCCATAGTCAACCAGTAATATCCTGCTCTCAGGATCTTTCTTGTCATGGCATGCCCGCCGGCGTGCGTACCAAATGTGCCCTCATGGACTTCTTCCATGAGCATACTTGCTTCTTTCTCATCCACACATCTGAGTAGCACGAGATCGTGGTTTCTCTTGTACAGCACTCCATCAGGGTTGAGGTAAAAGTTTCCAGATAGCCTCCTCAGAGTCTTCTTATCCTGGGCTGATGCACCCGCAGGATATTCCTTGGTCATAAGGAAGGTCTGGATATCGTGGAACCATGGCTTGCCGTCAGTGGCATCTTCGATTGCGAACACAAACGCTGGTCTATCAAGCCGCGAAAGCACAATTCTTGGAGCCTCATTCCAATAATTGACTTTATACATTGAAGCCAACGTGGCCAAAGCATCAGCCATTTGATTTTCAGCCCGGGGTACATGATGAAGTTCTACTCGGTCAAAGAACGGAAGCAGCCTCCTGGCATAATTCATGTACGGCACTAAATTCGCTTGACGAGTTTCCCACTCCCCTTTGATCTGATTGATTACGAGCGCTGAGTCACCATATATGTCTAGATTCTTGATTCTCAAATCAATTGCCTCTTCTAGACCCATAATACATGCTTCATACTCGGCTTCGTTGTTGGTAACTGGAAACGTCAGTCTTGCAGTAAACGGGATGTGGGATCCGTGAGGAGTCGTGATGATAGCCCCGATACCACTTCCATAGGAATTAACCGCTCCGTCGAATATCAACTTCCACTGAGACTTCCTATCTGGCCCCTCATCGGGCAATGGCTCATCGCAATCCTTCGCTTTGAGAAACATAATGTCCTCGTCAGGGAATTCGAACTTCATCGGCTGATAGTCTTCGATTGGCTGTTCGGCAAGGTAGTCAGACAATACGCTTCCCTTGATGGATTTCTGGGAGACGTACTGAATATCATATTCTGTTAACACCATCTGCCACCTGGCAATCCTGCCCGAAAGAGCCTGCTTTTCGAAGACGTACTTGATCGGATCCATCTTCGAAATTAGCATAGTAGTGTGATTGAGCATATACTGTCGTAGACGTTTGGCAGCCCAAGCTAATGCACAACACGTCTTCTCCAGCATCGAGTATCGAGATTCACACTCAGTGAACTTTTTACTCAAATAATAAATGGCATGCTCTTTTCTGCCCGTCTCGTCGTGCTGACCGAGAACACACCCCATACTATTCTCCAGAACTGTCAAGTACATGATTAATGGCCGTCCAGCCACTGGGGGTATCAAGATTGGAGGTTCTTGAAGATACTGCTTTATCTTATCGAATGCCTTCTGGAAATCCTCATTCCAAGTAATCGCCTGATTTTTCTTTAACAACTTGAACATCGGTTCACAAGTGGCCGTGAGCTGAGAGATAAACCTTGCAATGTAGTTTATTCGGCCCAAGAAACCACAAACTTCTTTTTCTGTTTTCGGCGCTGGCATTTCTTGGATAGCTTTTATCTTCGCAGGATCAACTTCAATACCTCGTTCACTAACGATAAACCCCAATAACTTTCCGGACCGCACTCCGAAAGTGCACTTGTTAGGATTCAGCCTCAGCCTGAACTTCCTAAGCCTTTCAAACAGCTTCAATAAATTGACCAGATGCTCCTCCGTTTGGGACTTTGCAATCATGTCATCAACATAGACCTCGATCTCATGATGAATCATATCATGAAACAAAGTTACCATTGCTCGCTGGTGAGTGGCCCCTGCGTTCTTCAGACCGAAAGGCATTACCTTATAGCAAAACGTGCCCCAGGGGGTAATAAACGTCGTTTTCTCCATGTCCTCCGGCGCCATCTTAATCTGATTGTAACCGGAGAAGCCATCCATGAACGAAAACACGGAAAACTGGGCTGTATTGTCGACCAACACATCGATATGAGGCAACGGGAAATCATCCTTAGGGCTCGCCCTGTTCAAATCCCGATAATCGACGCACCTGCGTACCTTACCGTCCTTCTTCGGTACAGGCACTATGTTGGCGACCCACGGAGGGTAAGTGGTAACGGCTAGAAATCCGGCGTCCAACTGCTTCTGGACTTCTTCTTTGATTTTTACTGCCATGTCTGGTCTCGTCCTCCTAAGCTTCTGCTTAACTGGAGGGCAATCTTCTCGCAACGGCAAGCGATGAACCACGATATCTGTGTCAAGTCCGGGCATGTCCTCATATGACCAAGCAAAGACGTCACTATACTCTCGAAGCATCTCGACCAGTCTATGCTTGACATCGTTCTGCAGTGCAGCCCCTACTCTGACATTTCCGACGAGCTCCTCAGAACCCAGATTTACGATCTCAATATCCTCCTCATGAGGCAGAATAACCTTCTCCTCTTGTCTCAACAAGCGGGCCAACTCTTCCGGAAGGTCTTCGTCTTCATCAATCTCATCCTCGGCTTGATAGATCGGGCAATCAAAGTCGTAGTGAGCCGTAGAGGGTCCAGAGTCGATGTCATCTGTTACGTGGATCCTGCAATAACAAGGGTTAAGTTTAAAGCAAGAATATGCAGGTTAGCACGAACCTCGTTGCCATTTTGCTGTTTTTCGAAACAAACATAAAACATGAATAACAGAGAACACAATATTTGATTACGAAGAAAACGCCTTTTATTTATTAACAAAATGCATACACATAATCCAACAAGGCCCTGACAGTAAAACCACTATGCCCCGGGCAGGACATAGGGTTGTACAAAGATTGTAAAAAGCAAATCATTACTCTTCACTTGTCAGCTTGATAATCTCCTTGATGGTCCAATTGTGGAGGCACTCGCCTGGTTTGCTCGGTTGAATCCAGGCGTCAAGATCGCAATCACTGTCCCCGCTGTCCTCTGACGCAGCGTTGATGCTCTCGAAAATTACTCCCCCCTTGGTGAATAAGATCGGCCCTTTCCCATGAGACGAACTGCCAGAAGAAGATGAAGCTTCAGCTTGCGGAGAATACCCCAATCCAAACTTATCCTGTTTGATTGGTATATTCAAGACATGCCCCCAACCTGGGGTGGAACCAGCTTCGACAACGGCTCTAGCTTCCTTAAACGAGGAGAGGTTCAACTCTTGCTTCTCTGCAACAACGGGAGCTACCTCCTTCACCCTGACGGTTTCAAAAGCTTGGCAAAGAGTCTCATGGATCTCACCATCCATTTCAACGTACTTAAAGGACGACAGGTGGCTTACCATGATGTCCTCCTCTCCACAGACTGTCACTATGCTGCCCCCAACAGCATATTTAAGCTTCCGATGCAGCGTGGACGTTACGGCACCAGCAGAGTGGATCCACGGCCGACCTAAGAGGCAACTATAGGCGGGCATGATATCCATGATATAGAAAACTGCATTAAACGTCTCTGGACCAACTTGAATTGGCAGGGTCAATTCTCCGAAGACGTGGCGCTTAGTTCCGTCAAAGGCCTTCACGACCAGATCACTGGGCGTGCACAGCAGTCCACGGGTATCCAACTTCATCAGTGCCTTCTTCGGAAGCACGTTAAGCGAGGAGCCCGTATCCACCAGGACATGTGACATAATCGTGCCTCTGCACTCTATTGAGACGTGCAAGGCGCTGTTGTGATCTCTTCCCTTGGGAGTCAGCTCCAGATCTGTAAATCCCAGCCCATTACCAGCATTGACATGGGCTACTACTTCCTCGAGTTGATTCACTGATATCTCCTGCGGCACGTATGCAGCATTCAATACCTTCAGCAATGCGTTGCGGTGCGCTTCAGAACACAGCAACAAGTTAAGAATCGAGATCTTTGACGGAGTCTGGTGAAGATGATCTACAATCTTGTAGTCACTTTTCTTGATTAGTCGCATGAACTCTTCAGCATCTTTAACCAGCAAGTCCTTTTCTGCCCCTGCAGGGACCTCCTCAACAGCTTTACCTTTGCCCTTATCCACAGCGTCAGCCCGGACCACCTTCTCTGCTGCAGCCTCTGCCGGTGCAAACACTCTTCCGCTTCTAGTGATACCACTGACCTCAGTAAGATTCTGCATAGTCGATCCGGATGACTCAAGCTCTATCTTCTGACCATTACAATAAACTTCGGCGCCATAATGCCATGGAACGGCATTGGTACTCTCGAATGGGATTGGTCCGGCCCTGGTGATGGTGATAGAAGGCGGACGGGGCGCAGAAATAGTAATAGGGTGACGAGGAATAGTAATGGTAGCAACTTCGTCTGCCTGCTTCAGCACGACTTCCCCTGACGCATTCTCAACGCTCCGACTGAACTGCAAAATACCCTCGGACATCAGACCTTGGATACCTTCGATCAGCTGCTCACACCCATCAGGAAGTGTAGCACAAGCCATACACATCTCTCCACATCCGGGAAAGAAGCCCTTCTTTAGCAACTTAGCCTTAACGAAACTCAACGGCGTCTTCAAATCTTTGACATCTGTCAGCAAGTCTGAATTCTCTTCAGTGATAACAGCATTCACTCCGCCCCCCCTATGATGAGGCATTGGATTTTTGGTGACGTTGGGCACGCTGTCAGAAAAGTTGATAACCTTGGCGTCGACCAAGTCCTGGACTTTGTGCTTAAAAGCTTTACAATTCTCAACCGTATGGCCAGGTGCCCCAGAATGAAATTCACAAGTAGCATTAGCATCATACTCTGGTGGGGGTGGTCCCGTTAAGGGAGCCATTGTCCTCTTATGAACCAATTGGAGCTGAAGCAACGTTTGCAGAAGCTGTGCATATGGCATAGGAGGAGTTTCCAAATGACAGTTTGCCAGGGGACCCCGATTCTGATATCTCTTATATCCCGGATTATTCTGTTGCTGGGGCTGCTGCTGTGGCTGCGGGGGTGCAGCTGGGATGTTTATGCTAGCGATCTGAGACTGAGGGCCCTTGCCCTTTCTCCTAGCATTAGTGACAGCACTGGCATCTCCCTCTCGACGCTTGCCAGTATAGGGTTTCTTGCTAGCTCCTCCAGCTGAGGATGATTCGCCCTGAATTTTTCCAATCTTTATACCGTTCTCAACATGCTCGCCCAAAGTGATAAGAGCCGAGAACGTTCCAGACATGCCACTGATCAGCTTTTCATAATAGACTCCAGGAAGGGTAGCCACGAACATTTGTACCAACTCACGTTCTACCATGGGCGGTTGAACCCGAGCAGCCAATTCACGCCACCGCTGGGCGTACTCTTTGAAGCTTTCATTGTTCCGCTGTGAAAGATTCTGAAGCTGAACTCGGTTGGGAGCCAAGTCGCTATTATATTGATAGTGGAGAACAAACGCTTCTGCAAGATCTTTCCAGGTGCGCACAGCAGCGGGCTCCAAACCCATATACCATTCGAGCGATGGACCAGAAAGACTATCCTGAAAGAAGTGCATCAGCAGCTTCTCATCGTCAGAATAAGCGGACATCTTTCTATAATAAGATCGGAGGTGAACACGGGGACAAGTAGTGCCCCTATACTTCTCAAAGATAGGCACCTTAAACTTGTGAGGTACTTTAAAGTCAGCAATCAACCCAAGCTTGGCCATGTCAACACCCAATGCGTTCTGATTTTCTATATCTCTCATCTTGTCTTCCAGCGCCTTGAACCTGATTCGAGCCTCAGCAGTCAATTCAGCCTCTGCACCTCTCTGAGAGAATATGTCATCCTGATGGTCCTCCAGCCACGGTTGAGGCACCACCATATTTCCTGCACCAACATTGCCGTTGACCGGCCCCATGTTAACATTGGCTCCCAAACCACCATTGCCGGCGCCTGCCGCGTTAAGTCCGAGATTAGTCATAAGATTGCCGTTAGCACTACCGTTGCCTCCGGCAGCAGGAACAGCGTTCTGTGGAGTATCCCCTTGAGGAGGAGTGGGCACGGCCCCGCCGTGAAGTATTCCATTACTGTCAACCCTGGAGATGAGAGGTTGAACCAAAGTACGAAGCTGGTCTTGCCCATTCGCAACTACTTGCATCAGCTCCATAAAACGATCCATCCGTTCACGAAGCTCTTGAACATCCGACTGTACCTGGTCCATGATTCTCGTCTGATTGGCGCGAGTCGAGTAGAGGTGGATGAGTCTTTGATCAATCCTGGAGATCGAAAACAGCTCGGAACCTGAGTACCTGGAAAACCTGTCAACATCAAAGGTTAGGAAAAGCAACAGAATGTATGTCATGCAAAAATGCTTCATGCAGATGCATGCGTGTGTCTGTGTGCTTGAGAGATTATCCCCCGATCCTGGCACCTGCTGGCAATAATAAGGAGAGGAATCCAGGCCCAATCATGGAAATAGTAACCTCACATAGCAATAGTCAGATTCGACACATCAAGGACCGAGAACTCGTACGCAACAGTCTTCCTGAGAGGGGCTGCGGTAACACAATAAGAGGCGAGAGATCCTGGATCGGGGAAATGGTACCTGTCACAGACACACGCCAATGGAATGCGAATGATTATGCAAGCTAATGCAAAATGCAGGTATGCAACAATATATCCAGGTGGCTGCTGCGGAGATTCGGTGTCAACAGTCACTGATGAGAAGGAAACCCCGGTGTAAAACCACTGATCTGATCTGCTGCGAATAACCATATGATAGGATCGAGATCAAACTTCTGCCCTGACAAGAATAAAGGCCTGATAATAAAGACCCCGGATGCAAGATCAAGGAACGTCTGTTGATGAAGTCTTCGGACCCCAAATCACAAATCTGCCCTCTCTAGAACAAACACACAGCTGCTGATGAGATCTTCAAACCCCACTCAAAATCTGCCCTATCAAGAACAAAATAACAACCGCTGACGAGATCCTCAGACCCCACTCAAAAATCTGCTCCATCCAGAACAAACCTCTGATAACAATACTCTGACCAAAGCCTGCTCTATCAAGAACAGACAAACACCCGATGATAAAATCCTCTGATCAAACCCTTGCTCTATCAAGAACATCTCTGCAACTGAGAACCCAACATAACTGATTCACTGTCAAGAAAACCGGGTAGTCTGGAGGTCAAAGTTTCCTGCAATATCCCAACCCCACTCACAGGTATGATGGACCTAATCCACGGACAAAGGTACGGCATCCTATGCGGTTGTCAGCGTCACAGACTTTCATGAGTGACGATACGATTCCCAGAAGGAGTGGCATCGTCAAGTCATGAAGAGGCCTCTCTTAGCTGACTTCCAAATGATCGGTCCCCAGAGTCGACAATCCTCACGTCTGGACTCCCCTCAGATCCTCAGGACCGGAAAGGAGCACCTCTGCAAGAATCTCGTCTAAGCGCAGATTTTCGTAGGGAACTGTGCCTGCTCAGCAGACAGGTTCGTCTACTACTTCTCCGCAACTATATCTAGGTGTGTACTCAAGCCCAGGTCCGGCTTTTCACTCACAGTAACATCCCTCTCCCACAGCAGCACAAATAATCATATCAAACTGGAAATAAAATGCGGGAAATAAAATGCGGGAAGTAAAGATGCGATAAATAAACGCGACCCATCAAGCAAACACACAAACGATAGGATTGACTCGCGTAGGGGATGGGAAACGGTCCCAGCATAAGGGATGGGAAAAGTCCCTAGATGCCATAGTTCCCCAGCAGAGTCGCCAGCTGTCGCTTGCGCGAAAAATAAGGTGCCGGCATAACAGAAGAGTCGCCACCTTTCGTTATTTATCCCTCAGAGCGGGAAAGGAAACGATCGGAAAAACCTGACGAATAAGGGTAAGACAAGGTCATCGCAACCATTGTCTGGGTTCGGGAGTCGGTTACGCAAGGGGAAGGTATTAGCACCCCTCACGTCCGTCGTACTCGACGGGATCCTCGCTTGTTTGTTTACTTGGACGGGTTGGTTATAATCTATCTACCTATCAAGGCTGGCTGCAAAAGAAAAGAAAAATGACTCGGCAAAGCATCGCGCTTTATGCCTACGTATTCTCATCAGAGAATGAGAAATCAGAGTCAACGTAGTTCGGCTTACTACGGGTTTACGGGGAAAAGGTTGCTCGCTAGGATATCGCATCCTATGCCTACGTACTTTCATCTGGTATGAAAGATCAGAGCAAACGTAGTTCGGGAAACTACGGGTAAAAATGGCTCAACTAGGAGGGAGACTATCAAGTCCTACTGTTATCATGCCATGGATTCATCCTATGGTTGAGGTTTGAACAGGGAACTCCTAGAAGTTGTCATGCATAGGTTTCAACCTAAAAGTCTATCCTCAAATCCTCATCAAAGGAAATGAGAGTCCTAAGGGATCATATCAGTGATACACCAAAACAGACAAAAGCATCAACTTTAACAGTAAAATGCATGCAATGCAAGTGAGGGAGGAAATGTGTGTGGGGTTTCAGCCTCCACAAGCTCGTCTCGACCTCAAGCCAGTCATGAAATAACAGCAATCATACTGAAGATAAACAACATGCTATCAAGCAAAGAACCAGATAAAGGAAATGAAGTGCCCTCAGGCAAACAAACACACATGCTTGAGAAAGAAAGAATCTACTCTCTAATCCTAACCCTAATCACAGAATCTGAATCAAATCTAAGCAAAGCCCTCAAGCAAAACCCTAAACAAGAGAAATCAATCCCAGTCTTCAAGCTTCAGAACAAGCTTACCAAAGAAAGGGAGCTAAGCAAGCAGACTCATAGTGTCTTCCTCAGGAAAGCATTAGGAGGTGTATACTCAGGAGTCATATCCTATGTGGCTCAACCACCGTGATCAGTTTACATTCCTCCTCAGGAGAAATTAAACTCACAAGCAGGCTCCAACATCACTGGATACTTAGGAAATCCTATCTGAACTAGTGGAACTAAGTGAATAGACCCATAGGACCTTCCTCAGGAAAGTACTAGGAGGCTTCCACTTAGGAATTGTATCCCATGTGGCTCAACAACTGTGATCAGTTTACATTCCTCCTCAGGAGAAATTAAACTCACAAGTTGGCTCCAACATCATTGGATACTTGAGAAATCCTAGATAAACTAATGGAACTAAGTGAATAGACCCATAGGACCTTCCTCAGGAAAGTACTATGAGGCTTCCACTTAGGAATTGTATCCCATGTGGCTCAACAACACGTGATCAGTTTACATTCCTCCTCAGGAGAAATTAAACTCACAAGTTGGCTCCAACATCATTGGATACTTAAGAAAGAGGTGAGAAGAAAGAATGAAAGTCATTCATAGTGCCTTCCTCAGGAAAGTACCATGAACTTCCTTCAAACTTCAGGATCTCAAACCTCACAGACATGGAATAAGCTCTAAGCTCTGGGTCTCTGAGTCTTGATCTACAATCTTCTCTTCATGATGCTCTCCATCAAGGTCTTCAAGGCAACACAAGCCCCTCAACAAATTCCCCAAAATGAACCCCAAAGATGAACAGATAACCACAGGGCAGACAAAATCAACAGGCAACTTCAGAAAATACCTAAAAATACTAAACTAACGGGGAAAAATCTAACAATTATTCACAAGGGTCTACAAAGTCTATTCATAACATCTACATAGGCCTCTACCTAAAAATCAAGACAAAACTCAATCAAAGAAAGTGAATTCTTCACCTAAGCACAACCTAAACCCTAATTAGGATACCCTCAATCTACCCTAATTAAACTAATCAAAATTTAATTCTAAAATTCCAGAATAAATCCTATGGGGAACTATGATTCATCATCTAATTGCACAAAAAAGAATGGATTAAAAAGACTAAAGGAAGGTCCTAAAACAATTCCTACAAAATCATGATACCAAACTACACATTATAAAAGCTATTTAAAAGGAAGATCTATTAAAAATACTAAACTTAAAAATAAAATCCCATTTTTATTTTTAATATTTTCTACACATTATTATCTACTCATAGAAAAAAGAATGGCCAAAAAAGAGTTATTTTTCAATTTTTAATGAATTTTCTAAAACAGAAAAAAATTAAAACAATATAAAAGAAATTAAATCAATTAAAAGGGGAGGGGGGTTGGAATAGCAATAGGCGCTAGTTCAAATCAGTTGGGCCAGAAATAGGGGGGGGGGTGGATAGCGAAATAAGCCCACAGCGCGCTTAAATGAAACGACCGCGTTTCATTCTTTTGAATCTTTCCCTCCCTTTCTCAGATTTAATCACGGCCGTGCGATGAGTCTCCCAGTCAACCAATTGACCCTGATCCAAAGGCTATTATTTCGTCTTCTCCAAACAGATATTAGGGTTTCAGACCTTGGTTTCCATGCGCGAAACTTCTCCTCCTTCGTGCTCTCTCATATGGCCATGAAAAGCCACGATCCAAAGACCAAAGTTGATCCATTTCTCCCTAAGAACACGATGGTTCCAATAGTTCACACTGAAACCTCCCATATCTTCCAAACCGAATGCCTGAAGGTTAGGGTTCCACCATATTTTCCTGAGATCAATGCTTCTGAAACTCAAATTTAATGATCCAATCTTGTTCTTTATACTACCCTAACCATGCTATGCCATCATATGTCAATTAAAACCTAACACACGACCTGTTCTTGACCATAACAGATTCTTGCACCTGCTACCAAATTCCATGAAATGCCTCCTAATTCTCAGGATTTGATCACCTACTCTACCTTAACAAATCTACACCTAGAATCTAAGCTATCCATGCATAATTAAAGAGATGTGAATGCATTTACCAACCTGTCAAGAAGCTATGGTATAATGGTGTAGGGCACGATTCAGTGCTTGCTTCTTCTTCCAGATGATCCTCCAATGGTGGAAATGATTCTGTTTGCAGTAGTTTTGGAGAAGAAAGCTTGTAGTGAAAGAAATCCCAAGTTGCTTGATCTTGAAGGAAGTGCTTTAATGGCTATTTCTCTCTCTCTCTCTCTCTCTCTCTCTCTCTCTCCTGAAATCTCTTGCTATCACCAACCTTGAACTCTCTTCATGGCCCTCTTCTTATAATGATCATTAGATGTTTCTAGATTCATCTAGAACATGGTGGAAAGTTCTTGAAAATCTCATGTGGGGACAAGTTGGATTTCTCTCATCTCATGCCTCATGCCTTACCATTTTGTGCCAAATTCTCCTTATGAGAGATATTGAGTGTGGATGAGTGAAAAACAAGCTCATCTTTGGCTTGTGTAAGGTTTTTCAACATTGCCTTCTTTTCCAAGTAACAACTTTTCAAAGCATCACCCATTTTAAAGCTTCAAATCAAAATTCTAGCTAAACCAATGTTCTCAAAATGATTTTTCCAATCAAAATGATATATTGGATGACCTATTTTGGATTTGTGGATCTTCCAAGTCAATTTCCAATTTCAACTTTTCAAATTTATAAGCCATTTTTAGTTCATTTTTGACCAATCATGTAACTTCATGCTATGAGCTTTTCCAACAATTTGTGACCTTCTTTCTAGACTTAAAATCACATTTTGAACAACTTTCATGTTTTGAGTTTTTCCATTTGAGGCTTGGAAATAGGAGTTTTAGGCATTGGCTAAAATGACCTATAACTGACAAATGACCAAAATACCCCTGTCTTGTTCAAACCATAAGTTGAGTTCCACAATTCCAATCAAGGACTTCTACCACTTAAATTAAAGCTAAGAAGATGCTCTTCAACATTCATGTTGACCAAGAAGTCATAGGAATCACCCTACTAGGGCAAAAGTTGTCTGCAAGTTGGGTGACTTTCAAGGACCCAGATTCACACACCTCTGCTGACCTGTAATTTGTCAAACCCATAACTTGGGCTCTGTAACTCCTATCAAGGACTTCCACCACTCAAATTAAAGCTTAGAACAAGCTATACAACATTCATGTTATGGGGAAGGTGAGATATCAATCACATCTTGAGCTAAAACTGCCTGGAAGATAGGGAACAAATTAGGGTTTTTCACTGACAATCCTTGGGGACCCTGACTTGAAACTTCTCAAACTCCTCACTCATGATGAGTTGGCCTAGGAATCATCTTTATATCATCTCTATGCATCATTCCATGATTTCATTGCCCTTGGATTGGGTCTCAACCTTTCCCAAATCTTCAGTTATCCTAGGGTTGACCCAGTCAAAACCCTAATTCTATCATTCATGGTTGAATCTTCTGAACTCTTGCATAATGACTTCTCTGGGCTTTATGAAGGCTATCAAGACATCTCATAGGCTTTCCCAAAACATCAAGTTCATTCTCAAAGTCTCAGAATCATCTGAGGGGCACCCACAACTCTCAAGCTATGAAGCACACAACCCTGGTTTCAATCCACTTCCTATGAGGATCTCTTAAACTTTCTGATGAAGGTATCCACTTTCAAACACTCAATGAATAAATAATTGTTGGTCAAATTTTGGGGTGCAACATAATGCATATTATTATTTTCTGCCATTATTTATGTGTTGTTAATTTATATTCCATGTCTGGCTAAATCTTAAGTAATTGGTATGTAATAAATAATCTGATGGGATTCGATAATTAACCGGTGTATATCTACCTTTTCAAAACTTATTTATGGCTTCAGTTTTTAAATAGATTTTTGTAAATAAACCTTCGTCGCGACAGCGAGAAATTATTTACAGTAGTTTTGCCACGACAGTGGGAAATTCATAAAGGTACGAACCAACAAGCGACAAATGAGGCTAAGACCAGATAGTAAAAACTAGGCATTCATTTTAAAAACAGTGACAGCGCTTTAAAAGGAATTAGAACTTAATAGTTTTCAAAAAGTAATTTAACCCCGAACGGGATAGGGACAGCATACGTTCCGCCTTAGAGTTGCGACTAGCGTCAACAACCTTCGTGAGACAAAGGTCTTTAAATCATCATTTTCTTCTTAAACTATTTTTGAAAACCTAAAGACACCGGTGACCTATAGAATCCCTGAAGAAGTAACATATTACATACCGATTCAAGCATTTATACCTTAATTAAATGCTTTAGTTCCCTTTAGTTTACGCACTTATTTCGTTACTATTCCCCTAAAATATTACCACCTAGCTAAACACAGTAACACCCGAAAATACTAGTTTGATTACGAGTCGCTATGGGATCGATATCTATTATTACTACGCGATAGACTGTGCACTTGCAGTTAATTGCGTTAGACATAGAAAGTTGCGATCAAGTTTTTGGCGCCGTTGTCGAGGACCCGTTTAGTCAATAGTGTAATCTTTTGTTACACAGTATAGAATAGGTTAACTATTCTCTCTCCCTCTACTCGTTCTTCGATTGTATGCCAAGTACTCGTTCACAAGGCGACATCTTACAACCTACAATCGCCGAACTAGAGCGCTTCTTACATTTAAGAAGGCGCATCATCGAATATCAACGAAGACACAATATTCCTGATCTTCTAGCTCATCCTCCTATTGAAGAAGCAAAGATGGCTGACGGACCTCAGAACAAACCGCTGAAGGACTATGCTACACCCTCTCAGATGGAACCTCGAAGTAGCATTGTCTCCCCAACTATCAATCGAACCGATTTTGAACTAAAAGCGTCATTGCTGTCAACTGTACAACAAAATCAATTCTCAGGAAATGCAACTGAGGATCCAAACGAACACTTAACGAAGTTTGTGCAATACGCAGACACAGTGAAGGAAAATGGGGTAACTCCAGACGCAATAAGACTTCGTCTTTTTCCTTTCTCTCTTAGAGATAGAGCTTGGACATGGTTATAATCCTTACCATCCAACTCCGTTACGACGTGGGAACAGTTGAAGAACGTTTTCTTAGCGAGATACTTTCCGCCAAGCAAAACTGCTATGCTTAGAGCTCAAATCAACGGATTTCGACAAAAAGATACTGAATCTCTCTACGAAGCGTGGGAAAGGTTCAAAGATATGATGAGAGCATGTCCTCACCACGGTTTAGAAGACTGGGTAACGTTACATACTTTCTACAATGGGCTTCTGTATAACACCAGATTAACGGTAGACGCCGCCGGGGGCGGTGCACTTATGGATAAGCCATACGACGAAGCCTATCAACTAATCGAAAACATGTCTCAGAACCACTGCCAATGGGGAGGCGAACGAACTCCAGCAGAGAAACCCGCAGCGAAAGGTGGGATGTACGAGATCAGCATCCTTGAAAAGTTCAACGCTAAAGTAGATGCTCTAGCACAGAAAATCGACAGTCTGACCGTTAACCCAACTACAACCGTAGCTGCTGTAACTCCAAACTGCGAGTTATGCGGAGTCGCCACTCATAATGCGCCCGAGTGCCCATTGTTGGCCGGAATCCCACCAGATCAAGTAAATTACGCTCAAGGAAATCCTTACGCGAACACTTACAACCCAGGATGGAGGAACCACCCAAACTTTTCCTACAAGAACGATAATGCCTTGCAAGCACCAGCTGCTCCGCTAGGATATCAGAAACCAGCCGCTGCTGCCCAGACTGCCCTTAGGAAATCAAACCTCGAATTGATGATGGAAAAATCCATAGCTACTCAAGCTCAAACAAACAAAGAATTCCTGAATCAAAACATACACACTAGCGAGCAGATTAAACAGCTGACCGGAAAAGTAGACGCTTTAGCCACCCACAATAAAATGCTCGAAACGCAGATATTACAAGTGGCTCAACAACAAGCCTCTGCAGCTGCCCCAGCTGGAACATTTCCAAGCCAGCCCGAACCTAATCCGAAAGGCCACGCAAACGCTGTTATATTGAGAAGTGGAAAAGAATTGGAAGGCCCAACAGATCCTAGGAATGAAGATTTAGTAATGCATCAGAAATTTGATAAACCAACCGAAAAGGAGTCTGAAACAGAAAAGAAGGAATGTGACGAGCAAAAATCCGCCAAAGATGAAAACTCATATGTGCCTCCAGCGCCATATAAACCACCTATCCCTTATCCTCAAAGATTAATAAACTCCAAAACTTCAGGACAATTTAAGAAATTTGTTGAACTTCTGAAACAACTAAACATCACTATTCCCTTCACAGAAGCGATAACTCAAATGTCGTCATACGCTAAGTTTCTTAAAGAAATCTTGTCTAATAAAAGGAAAATAGAGGATAACGAGACAGTGACACTCACTGCCGAATGTAGCGCAATCATTCAAAACAACATGCCTCCTAAACTAAAAGACCCAGGTAGTTTCTCCATACCCTGCGTCATAGGAAAGTTCGTTATAGACAAAGCTCTATGCGATCTAGGAGCCAGTATAAGCATCATGCCTTTATCTATATGCAAAAATCCGAATATGGGAGAACTAAGACCAACTAAAATGTCCATACAATTGGTTGACCGATCAGTCAAATATCCCGTCGGTGTACTGGAAAACGTTCCAGTACGCATAGGCCAATTCTATATCCCAACCGAATTCATAATCATGGACATCAAAGAGGACTCTGTTACCCCAATTATCCTAGGAAGACCGTTCCTAGCTACAGCCGGAGCTATCATAGACGTAAAGAAAGGAAGGCTAACATTCGAAGTAGGAGAAGAAAAGATAGAGTTCATCCTTACTAAGTTCTTCAAGGCACCAGCTATAGATGACACATGCTATATAGTAGATGTCATTGACGAATGCATACGAGAATTAGAGAAGGAGGAAACTACATATTCTGAAATCATGAAAATCCAGATCCCTGTTATTCATGAAGACGACAACTGGCGTGCACCATACAAAGATGATAGTCTGAGCGAGATCTTAGCACTAACTCCAAATCACATGCCAGGTCCGAAAAACCCAGCTTTAGAACTTAAAGAGCTACCTAAAACCCTCAGGTACGAATTCCTAGATACAAAATTCAAAAGACCAGTAATAGTCAATGCTAATTTAGGACAATCAGAAACTGAGCAATTATTACAAGTCCTAAAGAAATACCCAACTGCTTAGGCTATAATATAAGCGATCTAAAAGGCATAAGTCCCTCCATCTGTATGCACCGTATCATGCTGGAGGAAGACTGCAAAACTTCAAGAGAACATTAGAGAAGGATAAACCCGATCCTAAGCACTATAGTCAAAGACGAGGTGAAAAAGTTACTAGACGCAGGAATCATATACCCGTTCTCCGACAGCCAATGGGTCAGCCCAGTACACGTAGTACCCAAGAAAGGAGGCGTTACTGTAGTAAAGAATGCGAAAGGTGAATCGATAACCCAAAGAGTCGTGACCGGAAATAGGATGTGTATCGATTACAGAAAACTGAACAAGGCAACTCAGAAAGATCACTTCCCTTTACCTTTCATAGACCAGATGTTGGAAAGACTAGCGAAACATTCGTACTTCTGCTATCTAGATGGCTATTCGGGATTCTTTCAAATTCCTATTCACCCCGATGACCAAGAAAAAACAATATTCACCTGTCCTTATGGTACTTTTGCCTATCACCGAATGCCGTTCGGACTGTGCAATGCTCCAGCAACCTTTCAAAGATGCATGATGGCAATCTTTGCAGATTACATAGATGACATCATGGAAGTATTCATGGATGACTTCTCTGTATACGGACAAAGCTTCGAAAGCTGTCTGTCGAATTTAGAGATGGTACTCAAAAGATGCACTAAAGTGAACCTTGTCCTTAATTGGGAAAAATGCCATTTCATGGTCCGACAAGGCATCGTTTTAGGACACGTCATATCTGAAAAAGGGATTGAAGTTGACAAAGCCAAAATAGAGATCATAAAGGATCTCCAACCTCTGAAAACCGTACGAGAAATACGAAGCTTCTTAGGACACGCTGGATTCTACCGAAGATTCATAAAGGATTTCTCGAAAATCACAAAACCTCTTACAGGTTTGTTAATGAAAGATGCCAAGTTCATCTTCGACAAAGAATGCTTAGAAGCATTCGAAACTCTAAAGTCAGCACTTATCACCGCACCAATCATGCAACCCCCAGATTGGCGACTACCATTCGAAATCATGTGCGATGCGAGTGATTACGCTGTAGGCGCAATTCTAGGACAAAGGAAAGACAAGAAGCTTCACACTATCTACTATGCCAGTAGAACTTTAGACCCTGCCCAAATGAACTACGCCACAACGGAAAAGGAACTTCTAGCAGTCGTGTTTGCTCTTGACAAATTCCGTTCCTACTTGGTAGGAGCCAAAATAATCATATACACAGATCACGCTGCCATTAGGTACCTAATAAGCAAAAAGGACGCCAAACCCAGATTATTGAGATGGATCCTATTATTACAAGAGTTCGACTTAGAAATTAAAGATAAGAAGGGGACCGAGAACGTAGTTACAGATCACTTATCCCGTATAGAGGGCATTAAACAAGAACCAGTGCCTATCAATGACGACTTTCCCTACGAACGTATGATAGCCAAATTGGAAAGCGATATGTCCAACTCAACTTCGGAAGAACCAGAACTGGAAAAAGCTGTGGAAGCTGTCTATGCCCAAGCCACTTTGCCATGGTTTGCCGACATCGTTAATTACTTGGCCGCAGGCGTGCTTCCACCGGACCTGACTTATCAACAAAAGAAGAAATTCTTCCACGACTTAAAGCATTACTACTGGGACGAACCTCTACTCTTCAAACGAGGCGCCGACAACTTATACCGTCGCTGTGTCCCAGAGGAAGAAATAGAAGACATCATCTCCCAATGCCATTCAGCACCTTATGGTGGTCATGCTAGCACCTCAAAGACGTGCGCTAAAATTCTACAATCTGGCATATTTTGGCCCAGTCTCTGGAAGGATGTCCATATCGCTGTACTAAAATGTGATCGGTGCCAACACACTGGCAACATCTCACGACGCGACGAAATGCCACATAGAGGAATTTTAGAAGTAGAAATCTTTGACGTCTGGGGAATTGACTTCATGGGACCTTTCCCTTCTTCTTTAGGAAACAAATATATACTCGTCGCTGTCGACTATGTATCTAAATGCATAGAGGCCATTGCTGCTCCAACAAATGACACGCGAGTAGTCGTTAAACTCTTTAAAAACACAATCTTTCCTAGACTCGGTATGCCCAGACTCGTCATTAGTGACGGTGGTTCGCACTTCATATCGCGAATCTTTGACAAACTCCTCTCCAATTACGGAGTCAAACACCGCGTAGCCACACCGTATCATCCACAAACTAGTGAACAAGTGGAGGTTTCGAATAGAGAAATAAAGAAAATTTTAGAAAAGACTGTCGCAACCTCCAGGAAAGATTGGTCCTCAAAGCTGAACGAAGCTTTATGGGCTTATAGGACCGCCTTTAAGACACCAATAGGTACCACACCATTTAAACTAGTTTACGGAAAATCATGTCACCTGCCAGTAGAATTAGAGCATAAAGCCTTTTGGGCTATTAAGACGCTAAACTTCAACTACACTGCGGCAGGAGAGAAACGAATCTTAAACCTTCATGAATTGGAAGAGCTCAGATTAGACGCGTACGAGAATGCACGCATCTACAAAGAAAGAACAAAGAAATGGCATGATAAACGTTCCATCTGGAAACAATTCAGTGTGGGAGACATCGTGCTCCTATTCAACTCCAGACTAAAACTCTTCCCTGGAAAATTAAAATCTAGATGGTCTGGACCTTTTGAGGTCACCAAAGTCCTTAAGAGTGGAGCTGTTGAAATCAAAAATCAAATCAACGCACCGTTTATAGTAAACGGACAGCGTTTGAAACATTATAATCAAAATGAACACAGCAACCACGTGAGCAATATGAAATTGCTCGAGCTTCCCGAATAGCTTATATCCAAGCTATCGTCAGGCTTCTGACGTTTAAAGACAGCGCTGATTGGGAGGCAACCCAAATTTTTCCCATTTTTCCCTTTTAAATTTATTAAAACTATGTTTTCCCTTTAACTTATAATTTCTAAAAATCTCTATTTTCTTATTTTCTACTATTTATTTTATTTTTCTTTCTTTTATCACCCTTTGCTTCTTAAAAATATGATCTGAGTGAATGTGATTTTTCCAGGATTTTAAAGTCGTTCTACTTTTCTCCTGTTTTTATCCGACTAACGAGTATGGCTGATATCGACGTTACGACTGTTGTGTTTAGAGGACTAGCTCATAAGGCCAGATTTGAGGCACTGACTCAGAGAAGCTTTGCTTCGACTCTGTACTACGATAGACCCACCATGGACAAGCTAGGAATCCAGGATAGCATTCAGTATTTATTTAACCAATTAGGCTGGGAGCAAACTGCTCTAAAGACCCGATTTGCTACCTTCCGCGAACTGACGTTCGAATTCCTTAGCTCCTTAAGTTACTTACCCGAACATGGCTATGGATCAACTAAAGAGCTGATAACCTTTAGAATGTTTGGAATGGACCAAACACACAACCGTACCACGTTAGCTAACATCCTAGGCTTCCCTAGCGGACCTTTTGTGTTTACCACCACTGAAGAGGATATTGATCTCGAGTTAGAACAATTCTGGGGTTCCATCACCGGTAACTATCACCCAGAACCGAATGACATACACAACAACGAGATACACAATCCAGCCTTCCGCTATTTCCATAGGATTTTAGCCCATACCCTCTTTGGGAAGGAGGAAAACATTACAACAGTCTCAAAGGAAGAGTTGTTCATCCTTCTCTGTGCTTCACAAGGCCGCCCTGTAAATGTTGTCCCGTTTATGATGAGGGCATTTACACGCCTCAATCAGGAACCGCACTCACCCATTTTAATAGAAGGCCTAGTCCACCATGATCGCCCACGAAATTGGCCTGAGGTAATTACCTGAACAAAGTCGTTCGTTTCGCCAACCTCAGATCAATGGGCATCCAGTTCTGCTTCAACAGACGTATCATAGGTACCTTAGGACCAGGAGCCTACGAATACCTCATAGCTGATCAACCTGTCCACCTTTTCACATTGCCCAACCATGAGCTAACCAGTATCCATAACAGAGACAATTGGCTTTATGAATTGGACGAGCCTATGGGACCCCCATCGCCTCACTCCACACCCCAGGCTTACATGTATGACAATGATCAAATCTCAGAAGCACATGACTATTTATACTACCAAGATTATGAGTCTGAAGTGGAGATAGATCCTGAGACCCCTCCTAACTACCATAACTTTCCTGACCCCACTCCTGAACAAAACACAGACAAGTCAGACACTGTCCTGAGAACTGTGGACGACCTCAAGCTGGAAATAACCACTATCAAAGATGAATTAACGCAGCTTCACATGGATTTCGTGACTTACATGGACGTAGTTAGCGACCAATTTAATGATGTTATTCAGCAGATCAACAACTTGAAGAAACCAAAGGAGTGATATTTTAGTTTTCTCTTTAATTTTAGTTTACTGCATTTCACATTGTTTCACATTATTTCATCTTGCAATTGTTTCTTTTTGGATATTGTATTACTTTAAACTCATTTTTGATTCAATGTCATTTTCATTTCATTCCGGTATCTCCTTTAATTATGTTTCCTGTTATTTTCTATTTTGTAATCAGTCTATCATACTACAAAAATCAAATTTTTCACTGTTAAAACGCCCCACAAGCGAATTTCTGCATTTCTGCAGAATTTGCTGCTGTGACGGTCGTCACGCGTGTTACGACCGTCACACATCCCTGACGGTCGTCACGCAGATAAAACCCCAATTCTGTTAAAACAGAGGTCACACACCTCTCCACTTCCACTCTCCCAATTCCCCATTTCCCCACATTTAAACCCCACTAAAAACCCTCCGAATCCCCCATTAAATCTCCACCATTTCAACTTCCAATCCACTATTATATATTAACCTCTGCATTCCCATACCTCACCATCCTCAGAAACTTCCTATTCTCAAACCTCTGCACTTCTCTCACGAAAATGGCCAGACAAAACCGTGCAAACCCCGATTTGAGCACTATCACTTTCCGAGAAGGCGAGGCCGGCGAACGGCAGCAGACCAACTTCTTAGCATTCCATCAGCGGTCGCTTCAGCCGACCCGATATGCTCACCTGGATTCTCTGACAGAACTAGGGATTCTGGATGGCGTAACTTGGATGTTACAGAGAGCCGACATCTGACATCTCTGCACCAATCCCCAACCCACCTACGGGCAACTCACACTAGAGTTTCTCAGTTCCTTCGTGTACGCAACATCACCCGACGATACCAACCAACTTACCGGCGCCGCCTGCTTCCGCTTGTTCGGCACTGAATATCAAGTCCCCCAGGACCGTATCGCCGTCATTCTATAGTTACCTCACAGCGAAGATGCTCATCGCCGCATATCAGATCAGTTCTACCAAGAAGCTTTCCCTCTTTGGAACCATCTGACCGGAACCACTCTAGAAAGTTGGGACACTCTGAACGCTACTCATATCCATAACCCAACTATCCGCTACTTCCACCGCGTGTTGAGCAACACAATATTCGCTCGTGACAATAACCACAAGGTCAACTCGAAGGAGCTGTTTTTCCTCCGTTGCGTGTTCGCTTCGGAACCTGTTAACGCCGCCCCGTTCCTCTTGGCTCACATTCAAGCCAATTGTAACCGTGGCTCAAAACCTTTCTATTTTGGTGGCATCATCACATCCATTGCCATAGGCCTCGGCCTTGGCGACCGCCTCCAGACACTCTGCCAGATGCCCCCTGTCTTCCTAGACACCGACCACTGCCGCGCCTCCCACCTCATCAGATCTCGCGCAGATGGGAGATACCATCCAGTGGTGCGAGGCCGCACTATCCAGAGCATCATCATGCCTTCACGCACCCGAATGCATCCGGAGGATAGAGCCAACTGGCTCTTCGATACCACTGCCCTTGCTGCCCCAACTCAGGATAATGCCCAAGAGCCCAGGGATTAAGTTCAAGAGGAATTAGACAGAGCCGACCAGCCTGAGCCATCACAAGCACTTGTTGTCGAAGACCCTTCCGCGTGCCGCCGCCGCCGTCCTGCCACTGATAACACATCCGAGGCCCTCCTCCACTGCATCGAACAGCAGAACCAGATGATACTTATGATGGAACAGCAGAACCGAAGGGATGAAGAATTCGAAGCATGGCAGAGAGAACAAACTGGTCAAATTAGGCAATCTTTGCAGATGATGCAGGATATCCATTCCGGCATGGCCGATGAGATGGCACACCTCACTGTGCGAGTCGACGGCCTCCGTGATTACATCTTCCACACCAGAGCTATGAACCTCGCGGCACGCGACGGCACAGCCAGAGGTCGAGGTAGAGATCGAGGAAGAGGAATGGACTAGTAGTATTTTTCATTTTTGTCATTTTGTTTTCTTTATTTATTTCCTTTGTTTTTCTCCCTTTCGCATTCTTTCAAATCAGTGAGGACACTGATCAAGATAGTGTGGAAGCGGACCGTTATTTCCCTGTTATTTCCCATTTCCGATTGTACTTTTTCTTTCGAATTTTCAATTAAAAGTATTTTTAATTTTCGGCAAATAAGCTCTTATATATATATATATATATATATATATATATATATATATATATATATATATATATATATATATATATATATATATATATATATATATATATATATATATATATATATATATATATATATATATATATATATATATATATATATATATATATATATATATATATATATATATATATATATATATATATATATATATATATATATATATATATATATATATATATATATATATATATATATATATATATATATATATATATATATATATATATATATATATATATATATATATATATATATCCGTTACGTGAACTCCCCGCGCTTCATCTGACATATACAAAGAAACTTTTATCCTCTCAAAAGCATCGCGTTACGCCTAAACCTTACCAAGTTGGAATTTCCGAGAAGAAAATTTTAACAAAGCTTCTACGCCCTGACACCTTAGACCTCTGGTTTATGCGAGTCAGTCTCACTACTTACTCGTACCAAAGCCTCAAGTTTCGACTCGAACGGAGCCCCCAGTAGTTTATACGAGCAGTCAGCACCATCCTAAACACTTCTAAGCAAGAAACCGATGCAAATAAGTGTATGATCTCTAGTAAGAATTCAATAATCTTGAAAGAAAAGAAAAGCCATATAGCATGAATATAGAGATATGTCCCCTCTAAGTTAGGTGCTCCTCACCCAAGCATTTAGCCCAACGGTACGAAACTCTTGCAGATTTATAGCAGAATAAGCATATGTGCAAAGAAAAAAAAATCAAAATTGCAGAGAGATCAAAATCACCAACAGGTTTTCTTGCCATGAACATGTATGGATAACGGGCTTAATGTGACTGCGCCAGAGCGAAGCCGGGTAAAATTTGTCGCGAGAAACTTGAAGTCGAGCTGCAGTAACTTGATTGAGACTGGCTTGCATAAAAGAGAGGCCTTCGAAGACTTACAATCAAGTGTCGTCGCCGTATACGCTTTATTTCCATTTGACCCCCGGTTTTTCTTAACTTGGCGTCCGAGAAATCTTATCAAAGGAAGAGCGTACCGCGTGCTTGCCGAACTTTAAATTTTTCCTACCTTTACTTGAGGACAAGCAAAGATTCAAGTTTAGGGGAGTTTGATAACGCGAAATCATATATATATATATATATATATATATATATATATATATATATATATAATGATGTACTTTTCTACTAATCGGCGACCATTTTCACTCCGATTTCGGATATTTCCACACTATTTGCCCAGTATTTTGCAGGTATTCAAAGTCCATGCTCAAATGGAGCAAGATAAAGAAAATAAGCATTTACAGGTGAAAACCAGGTAAAAATCAGGCCAAAAAGCAGCAAAAACGAGTTCTGCTGATATGACGACCGTCACAAGGGTGTGACGACCGTCACAGGTCCATGACGACCGTCATGGAGTTAAAATGCAGTTTCTCTGCACGTGCTGCCAAGTGATGAAAGTGCCAAAGAGGAGTGGACCACTAACTCCTATATTTTCTGATATCATTCCCACTTCCCGAAGAAATAAACCGTTGAAAATCCCATCTATAAAAGGAGGTAGCTGGTACCAGAAAAAGGGGGGCCGCATTGAAGAGACGAAGTGCTGCCAATTTACTTTCAGAGCAATTATTCAGTTTCCCATTTTCTTATCGTTATTTTGTTTCCTTTTCCTTTCCTTCCTTGCAATTGTTGTTTTACTTTCCCATTTCTATTCTGTACGAGTAATTGGCATAAAGACTAAATCCTGCCGCCATTTTGGAGGATTTCCCAAAAGCCAATCGAATTGTTTACAGGTTTCTATTCTAATCGTAAATTGAATTTCTATTTCCCATTATAATGCATATTATTATTTTCTGCCATTATTTATGTGTTGTTAATTTATATTCCATGTCTGGCTAAACCTTAAGTAATCGGTATGTAATAAATAATCTGATGGGATTCGATAATTAACCGGTGTATATCTACTGTTTCAAAACTTATTTATGGCTTCAGTTTATAAATCGATTTTTCTAAATAAACCTTCGTCGCGACAGCGAGAAATTATTTACAGTAGTTTTGCCACGACAGTGGGAAATTCATAAAGGTACGAACCAACAAGCGACAGCTGAGGCTAAGACCAGATAGTAAAAACTAGGCATTCATTTTAAAAACAGCGACATCGCTTTAAAAGGAATTAGAACTTAATAGTTTTCAAAAAGTAACTTTAACCCCGAACGGGATAGCGACAACGTACGTTCCGCCTTAGAGTTGCGACTAGCGTCAACAACCATCGTGAGACAAAGGTCTTTAAATCATAATTTTCTTCTTAAACTATTTTTGAAAACCTAAAGACACCGGTGACCTATAGAATCCCTGAAGAAGTAACATATTACATACCGATTCAAGCATTTATACCTTAATTAAAAGCTTTAGTTCCCTTTAGTTTACACACTTATTTCGTTACTATTCCCCTAAAATATTACCAACCTAGCTAAACAGAGTAACACCCGGAAATACTAGTTTGATTACGAGTCCCTGTGGGATCGATATCTATTATTACTATGCGATAGACTGTGCACTTGTAGTTAATTTAGTTAGACATAGAAAGTCGCGATCAAGACTCCGCGCTAGTTGTGAACCAGATCAAGGGAGAATGGGAGACTCGTCAGCCTAATCTGATACCATACATGAATTATGCGAGGAGGTTGTTGCCTTTCTTTGATAGAGTAGAGTTTCACCATGTGCCACGGCAGAAAATCAGATGGCAGACGCTCTTGCGACATTGTCTTCGATGTACAAAGTTAACTTCTGGAATGAGGCTCCCAGGATAGTTATCTCTCGCCTTGATATGTCTGCTTTCATATTCGCCATTGAGGAAGCTTCCGATGGCAAGAAGTGGTATTTTGATATCCAGAATTTCCTAAAGAACCAAGAGTATCCGACTGGGGCATCCAGTCGCGATAAGAAGACTCTTAGGAGATTGGCTGGGAATTTCTACTTGAATCCAAATGGTATTCTATACAGGAGAAACCACGATTTGGTGCTATTGTGATGTGTGGATGAGAAAGAAGCTAATCTGCTTATGGAGGAGGTCCACGAAGGTACCTTTGGTACGCATGCCGGTGGACACGCTATGTCTCGAAAGTTATTACGAGCGGGGTATTATTTGCTGACGATGGAAAAAGATTGTTTCAAGTTTGCAAAGAAATGGCATAAATGCCAGATTCATGCAGACAAGATTCATGTGCCGCCGAGCCCTCTGAATGTTATGGCGTCCCCGTGGCCTTTTTCCATAGGGGCATCGATATGATTGGCAAAATTGAGCCCACTGCATCCAACGGACAATGATTCATCTTGGTAGCTATTGATTACTTCACCAAATGGGTCGAAGCAGCGTCTTACGCCAATGTTACCAAGCAGGTAGTAGCCCGGTTTATCAAAAAGGACATCATCTGCAGATACAGAATCCCCGAGAGAATCATTACTGACAATGGTTCGAACTTGAATAATAAGATGATGAAGGAATTGTGCCAGAATTTCAAGATCGAGCATAATAACTCGTCTCCCTATCGGCCCAAGATGAATGGCGCTGTTGAAGCGGCCAATAAGAACATCAAGAAGATAGTTCAGAAGATGGTTGTAACATATAAAGACTGGTACGAGATGTTGCCCTTTGCATTACACGATTATCGTACGACGGTACGCACATCAACCAGGGAAACACCTTTCTCACTAGTGTATGGTATGGAAGTTGTCCTACCATTGGAAGTTGAGATTCCTTCTTTGAGAGTTTTGCTCGATGTCCAACTTGATGAGGCAGAGTGGATAAGGAATAGACTGAATCAGCTCCGTTTGATGGATGAGAAGAGGCTTGCATCTATCGCATATGGTCGGTTATACCAGAGCCGGATGAAGAAAGCTTTTGATAAGAAGGTGCGCCCTCGAAGCTTTCAGACGGGCGATCTTGTGCTGAAGAAGATTCTCCCACCACAATCAGATCACAGGGGAAAATGGACTCTCAACTATGAAGGTCCATATATCGTTTGAAAGGTCTTCTCTGGAGGAGCCTTATTGTTGTCCACCATTGATGGCGAGGATTTTACATCCCCTATGAACTCGGACGCGGTTAAAAAATAATTTTCATAAAGAGACTCGCTGGACAGAAAAAGAGAAAGTCCAAGCAAAAATGGGGCATCCCGGCGAACCAAAAAAAAATATAGAAAAGGGTTCGGGCCAAAATTAGGGATAAAAATTGAAAAGATGTACACCCGCGAAGTCGAAAACCTGAAAAGGCGACTTCGGCAAAAAAGGGTATCCCGGTGAACTGAAAACCCGAAAGGGCGATTCAGGCAAAAGTTAGGGATTGAAAAAGCAAATGACTGCGGTCCGAGTTTGATACTGCATTGCTTAGTGGTTTGGGAGTACCTGAGGGTCGATTATCCAAGTCAATCTCTTCCGAGGATGGAGTATCGGGAAAGCGTCGGAGTCAGGCGAGTCATAGGAGGATCAGCTCATGGTGTTTGTCTGCACCACGTTGCCGACATGTATACAAATTTCTTTGTACCCCTGTACATATTTGTATTTGTTTTGTAGCTTCCTCTTTTCAGGAGTTGCATCCATTGTAAAAACTTTGCCTATTTATAGGCCCGTTATCAATAAACGCATACTATTCAGTACTTGATGTTTGTTTTAACTATTACTGTTTTGTTTGTGAAAAACGCTGATGTTTTAATAAACATGCACGTACATAAATTTGTAGGCCTCGGCCAATAATTGTTAAAACTTTGAATTAACTGAACAATTGTCACGGATATTGACCCGGACATTTCCTTTTGTATAGGATGTCTTGTTGTTGTTCATACTTTGCAGGGTCGTTACCTTCGAAGCAAATAGCCAAGGGATCGTGTTTCCCCAGCTGGAGTCCCTTAACGTAGGAGCAGGCTCTAGGTGATCTTATTCCTCCCCAGCAGATGGAAGTCGCATTTTTATCCCCAGAAGAGTTGGATGCGAATTAGCAGGTAGTCAGACAGTGAGGTGCATTCCCAGCAGTGTGTACATTTAATCCCCAGTGAGGTCTTCACAGGGTACAACCAGGTTGCCAGTGGTTTGAAAGGTTCATCCCCACGCAGGATTGTTCTTTCTGTTCCCCAGTAGGTTGTCTTGCCTCCAACAGGTTGATCATCCTCAGCAGAGTTCGTAACTCCGGATTTGTCGAGCTATCCCCCAGCAGGATTGTTTCTTCCCCCAACGGAAGTTTGGTTTCGCTCCCTCAGCATTTATTTTGCTGGAGCGCCCTTTTTCATTTGCATCATGCATAGAATCTACCCAAATGCGTAGCATTTCCATTCCGTATGGAGCATTACGCCATTTTCAAACATGTGCATTTTGAAACATAAGCCAGGTCGGTTACCTCTTTGTTTTCAGGTGTTTTTCCCTGCAGGTAATTGGAATTCTTGTTTAGGATGGTTGTCAAATATTCAAAATTTTGGCATGAGATATGTGATGATAACGTTCGTCCTATCATGTGTTCCCTCATCAGAGTTGTTTGGTTAAGTTTCTCTTCTTTCCCAGCGGAGTTTTCCTCAGGTTGTTGTTACGTCAGCGTTTTAAAAGGAAAGATTTCATGGATTAGACCTTTGAAGTCATTACCTGTTGTCAAGGTAAATGTCTGGCAGTTGACGTCAGAATTTCCCCAGTAGAGTTTTCCTCGGATGGCTGTTACGTCAGCATTAAAAGGCTTCATAATTAGACTTTGGAGTTGTTGCCCATTTTTGTTCAAGATGGATGTTTGGCAGTTGACGTCAGATTTTCCCCGGCGAGTTGCTTGTTTAAGTCTTCGGATGCCCGATTCCGCGCTTTTATTTAGTGCGATGCTCGTTTCTTTGGAAATGGAAGATCCAGGATAATACATGGATGACGCACTTTACGTAGTGCATGCTCGTTTCTTCGGAAATGGAAGGTCAAGGATAGTATATTGACATACCGCGCTTTTATTTAGTGCGATGCTCGTTTCTTCGGAAATGGAAGATCCAGGATAGTACATGGATGACGCACTTTACGTAGTGCATGCTCGTTTCTTCGGAAATGGAAGGTCAAGGATAGTATATTGACATACCGCGCTTTTATTTAGTGCGATGCTCGTTTCTTCGGAAATGGAAGATCTAGGATAGTACATGGATGACGCACTTTATGTAGTGCATGCTCGTTTCTTCGAAAATGGAAGGTCAAGGATAGTATATTAACATACCGCGCTTTATTTAGTGCGATGCTCGTTTCTTCGGAAATGGAAGATCCAGGATAGTACATGGATGACGCGCTTTACGTAGTGCATACTCGTTTCTTCGGAAATGGAAGGTCAAGGATAGTATATTGACATACCACGCTTTTATTTAGTGCGATGCTCGTTTCTTCGGAAATGGAAGATCCAGGATAGTACATGGATGACACGCTTTACGTAGTGCATGCTCGTTTCTTCGGAAATGGAAGGTCAAGGATGATATTTTGAAATGGTCCTATGACGTGGTGCCCGCTTATTGTAGCGTATATTTGAAGATTGATTGTTTGGATTCAATGCCTGTGGTGCCACACAGGTTTTTGATATTGAAATCAGGTTCTGTATCAGACGATTGATCAGTTTGTTGTCGTGACAACCGGATTCAATTTTCTGGATATTTTTTCCCCCAAGCAGTTTGTGCAGTTTATTTCTTTGGTTGGAAAATTTCCGGGTTCTTTGGAATTCAACTGTCTTTTACCTCGATTGTTCGAAAGCTGTTCGCTTTTCATCCAGTCAGGTTCAAGCCGCTTGAATAAGGGCAGCTGTTGCACCCCAAAATTTGCCTAACCTTTTTCTTACATGGTTTATGTTTCATTGCATTAACATATCATTGGTCTAGCATTTGCATAGCATAGCATTATTCATTTAGCAGGGGATCAGGTGTGGTTTATATCAAGAGGAGCCTATCTAGAGGTCTTGTTCAAGCTTGAGAGGTCACCAAAGTCATCAGGAAGAGGGTTGTGTTCTTGAGAGGGTTGGTTGCTTGTATAGGGTTCATCTCCTAACTGAGGGGCCAATTGAAGACCATCAGTGGGTTGTAAAGCCTTGATCATGGATAGGGTATGTGGATAGAGCTCATAGGGTGCCTTAAGGGTCATGGTGAAGCCCAGGTAAGTCATTATGCCAAGTGTGAAGAGCCACAATTGAAGGTGTTGCAATTAGGGTTTTCATCTGGTCAACCCTAAGTCAACTGTACAATTAAAGGAGGTTAAGACTCAATTCTAAGTCTCGGTGTTTATGGAAGGTTGTGTTGAGATACATGAGGTGTTATTCCAAGATCAATCCAAGAAGAATTCAAAGTGTGAGGAGTTTCTAAACTAGGGTTCTCAGGGTAAAACCCCCTATTTAGTGCCTGACTTCAAGACCACTTATCTAAAGATACAAGTTCCATCTAAACTTTTGGCCAACATGGAACTTTTAGATCATGCTCTTAGCTTTAATTTGAGTACCAGAAGTCCTTGATTGGATTTATAGAACTCAAGTTATGATCCAGACAAGTTACAGGTCATCAGATGAATGTGAAATTTGTCTGCAAAAGTCAACCAACTTCCATGGAACTTTTGACCTAGAAGGATGTTTCTCCTCAACTTTTGGCCAACATGAAAGTTGTAGGTCTTGATCTTAGCTTTCCAAATTGTACCGGAAGTCTTCCATCTGATTTGTAAAACTCAAGTTATGAGGTTTACAAGTCAGGGGCATTTTGGGAAAGTAAGATTATAAGTCATTTTGCATTATGGGTCATTTTCTCTGTCTTGCACATTTCAAATGAAGTTTTGTCCAACATGAAACTTGTTCAAAATGGGATTTTAAGGTCAACCATGTATCCATGAGGCATTGATTTGGCTTAGGCAAGGCTTGGTTTGAAGAAACTTGACAAAGGGGAAATTAAAAGGCATTTAAGTTGAAAAATCTAAATTAATTCATATGTGCTCAAGACAATGCAAATGAGTGCTCATTTTGACTAGAAATATCATTTTGAACACAATGGCAATATTAGAAAGTCAATTTGGGGCATATTTCATGACATTTCACTTTGTTACTTCATGAATAAGTAACACATCAAAGGTTGGTCATATGATGCAAACAAGGACTCAATTTGATCCCTACACTCTCACCAGGTCACAAGGAGGTCAGGTGAAGCTTCTAGAAGGATGAAACAGCCCGAACCCGTGTACACCATAGTTGGATTTTGAAGAGAAATGTGAAAGTTGGATCTCACTGTTTGGGCCTCCAATGGGCCTCCCAAGCACTTAAACAAGTTGTATATAAGCTCAGAAACGCATTCAGATTAAGTTTGGTGATCATTTGGTGCAAGGATTAGTTGGAGCAAGAAGCTTGAAAACTAAAAATCGTGTTTCCATTTCCAGAGCTTTTCAGAGAAAATCAAGGTGTCTAGTAGCTTTATCCTTCATCAAGGAACGAATCTGCATCATCTGGAAGCAAGAATCACAGTGGAACTGCTCCAATTTCAAGCTACAAACTAGGTATGCACTTTTCACGATTGCACTGATTCTAGGTTGATTTAGTTGGAATTGATCTGTGGTTAAGCTTTAGGAAGATGACTAGATGGTTTTAGGATAGAAACTTGGAAGTTTAGAGACATATCAAGATACAACATGAATTCTGTTAGAGCTCGTAACTGCCTGTTCTTGAGGCTTTAGCATGATTTGAATAGGGCTTGATGATCCTTGTGAGATGTAGACTAGATCTGTGGCTTTAACTGGAGGTTTAATGAGATTTCAGGATGTGACATATTTTGGATTCTTGATCGGGTTTTAAAATCTAGGAGGAATTAGGAGAAACTAATGCCATATTTGGATTCAGCATGAAAAAACAGAGAGAACGATATAAGCTTTGTTCATTTTGGTGATGGTTCCATAACCTGCAAATTTTGCTTCGTCGGAGAAGACGGTGGCTCAGCCACCGGAGCCACCGTCTAGTTCATCTGAATATTTTCCTTCCATCTAAGGTTTAAACGAGGAAGACGAAGCGTAGCCCTTGGATCAGTGGAAAGTGAAGACTTAGTATCCCAATCTAACGCACAAGATTCTTTCTGAGGTTTGGACTTTGACCAAGCAAAACACCGTCGTTTCATTAATGCGCTGGCGCGCTGGTGACCCTCTGATGAGATGACTTAGTCCATATATCCAACGCATATGTTATTTTCTCAGTATTTTAATTTCTTTAATTCATTTTTGGATTTATTTTAATTGCTTTTATCATTTTAATTCATATTAAATTCATTTTTGATCAGAAAAATATAATAAAAATATGTGTGTTTTCCTTATGGAATTTCTGATTTTCTGGTGCTTTTAGATTTTATTTTGATGCAATTTCCAATTTATTTGCATTTTTTCTATTTTTGTTATTTCTTTAATTTTGGCATAATTCCTCATTTTGTTGCTGATTTTTGTATGGCTTCTTGGTATAGATTTTGATCTTGATTCTTTGCTGGTTTGTTATAGACACATTAAGGATCTTACATGATTTTTAGGGTATTTTTTAGGTAGCTCTAAGTTCTGTTTTGGAGTAGGGTTTTAGAGACTTCCCATCTTGAACCATCATTTAACCACCCTTGGTTTAGAATTTCTTAGGTGACCTTAATCATAGATTTAGGCCCTGATCTTTTTACCCTAGGTTCTCAACCCTTTTAGGGTCCCTTAGAAAAATTCATAGGATTTTAGAAGATGATTTAGTATTTTAAGTAGATTTAATACTTAGGTAGTTTTATGGTGCTTCTAACATGGCCTTTCCTTTAGAATGGCTTCAATAATGACCATTAGATGATTCTAGGTCTCACACCCTTTCTTGATAGAATGGGGATTAGATGGACACCTCTTTAGAGCTTTGAACCCTTAGTGTAGATGATCCCTAGGAGGTAATCTTTGAGGTTCTTCAAAAGCTTAGACAAAGTAGATGATCCTTCCTATAGGGTTAGCTTCCCTTTCAATTTTCCTTGCTTGATTGGAATCCTCCTTGTGAGCAGGTTTCCTCCTGTGGAGGAATTCATTGCTATATCATAAAGGAGTTGAGTCTATAAAGGCTTTCAGAGGAAGTGAAGTTGGTTGAGTGCCTGTGGTAAGTTCCTGTGGACCTTACCTTGCTTCCCATCTCCATTCTCCTAATCCTCTCCATTTCTTTTTAGGAACCTTCTTGATGTAGCACAGTCCCTCCTGTGGTGGGAATTTTGCACACCTCTTGAAGGAGCAAAGCCTCTAGGGTTTTCCCAAGTCTCTTTTAGTTGGTTGAGTGCCTGGGATAAGTTCCTGTGGACCTTACCCTGGTCTCCCAACTTTCAATTCCTTTCCCTAGGATAGAAGCCTTGTTTGATTACTTGAGGAATGAATCCATTATCTGTCATAAATCCTTGCCTTCATTCATGTTTGAGTGGTGTGTTGCATTAGGATAGTTCATGTTTAGGATAGTCTAGTGTAGGTGGATGATCTACATTAAGAGGTTGAGTGGGTCTCCCTCTGCTTGTTTGCCTTAAGGGTTGAGGTGATCCTCCCCTTGCTTGTGTGTTGTTTCCTTTTTCTAATTGACGTATCTGTATATAGAGGTTGAGTCTGTCTCCCTCTGCTTGTCTGTTTTGACTGTTTTCTTTTCGCTTGATTGCTAAGAAGTTGAGTTTGTCTCCTTCTGCTTGTATTGTTGCATTGCATGCATTTTACTTACAGTTATTTCTTTACAGTATTTACTTTGTCTGTTTATGTGTACCATTGCCATGTTCCCTTAGGAACTCTGGCTTCTCTTGTTCAAGAGAAGTTATGACAGACATTAGGGTTCTAACCATGCATGATAACATTAGGTAGCTCCCTCCTAACCTCAATCATAGGATTAATTTTGCATGACAACATTAGGACTGTACAGTTTCCCCATAGAGTTCATTCTCTTCTTATCTCAAAACAACAGTAAAAAACATAATAAAGGCAAGTTAGTACAAGCGCGTTACGAGCCTTAAGCTACTTGGGAAGTGATAATTGGGCGGTCTCCTCTCAATCATCTAGAGTGTTTAGTGTCGCTACTGCGAAAATCGGCGCCGGCTGACAGAAGAGTCGCCACCGTGCGTTATTTATCCCACGGGAGGGAAAGGAAACGCTCAGAGTAAACCTCGCACAACACGGGAAAGGTATGGTCATCGCAACCAAAACCTGGGTTCGGGAGTCGGTTACGCAAGGGGAAGGTATTAGCACCCCTCACGTCCGTCGTACTCGACGGGATCCACGCTTGTTTTCGGGTATGGATTGTTATTCTATCTACTCTAAAGGTCAGGGGTTAAAAAGAAAAGAGAATGAAAATAAAATGACTCGGCAAAGTATCGCACTTTATGCCTACGTATTCCCGTCTGGAACGAGAAATCAAAGTCAACGTAGTTTGCCTACCTACGGGAAAGGAGGGGAAGGTTGCTCGCTAGGATATCGTATCCTATGCCTACGTACTTTCATACAGCATGAAAGATCAGAGCAAACGTAGTTCGGGCCACGTACGACACAAGTCTGTCTATTGTTTTTTATGAAAAATCTCACCTTAAACAAGGGTTTTCTTATTGCAAAAGGTTGATGTCTGTTCAAATCTTTTGACGGAAGAAATGAATTAATCTCTGTTATAACCTTTATTAATGTTTTTCTGTTGTTTTGAAGGAAGAAGAGATGACAATCTACAAATCCTAGGGTTAAAAGGGAATAAAATCTACCCTAATGTTATCATGCATGGGTTAACTCCTAATGTCTATCACATCCTCCCTTGAACAAGGAAAAATGGAAGTCCTACGGGAAAGGAAACGAAAGGAAGAAACGGAAATACAAGTAATAACCGCATACAAGTGAACATGAATATAGCAATGGTAAATGCAATGCAAAGGAGGGAGGAAGGTTCATCTCAACCTCAAGCCCATTCATCAATGGAATAAGAAAATATCAAGTGATCGTATGCAAAGAATCGAGTGAAAACTCCGAATGAAACGCGTAATCCACTATTTGGAATCGCAACGTGCTATCATGCAAACAAGTCGATAATCGGGCAAGCTACACATACAAATTACAGCCACCTAAGGGTCTTCCAATACCTCTAACCTATCTACAGTAAGAAATATAAACCACGACATTCACCACGCAAACACAAATCAGCCGTTGGAGCCTTAACAAAAATAAAGTCCGTTCGGAAGTCCAAATTACAAGTTCGAATACAAAACATAAGAAAAATAGCAAAAGGTGCTAAAAAATTCAAATAAAAATCTCCAATGCCCTACATCAAGCCACAAACCAGGGGTGAGAGATACCACAAAAATATCCAAAGATAAATGGTCAAACAAGATGAAAACATTGCAAGATATCTCATGTATACCAAAGGAAAGATTAAAGTGGATCATGTTAAAGAAAGCATCCAAAACCAATTAAAATGGTACAATAAAATTCCCACAAAAATATATCCCAATACCTCAATGTGTGTATGAGATCCCTGCAAAAGGATTGACATTTAAATTGTGTTTTGATAGGTCAAAGAAATTCAACAAAATGATAGCACCAGCATTGGCCTTTTTATGACGACCCAAATGTAAAAAATCCAAAGAAAATGTCAAAAAATGGTAAAATTATAATTCCAGTTTTATTAAATCCTAGACATCTTAAAGATTCAGCACAAAAAAATGGGGATCAAAAAGACTAATTTTCCTATTTTTTATGATTATTTGAAGTCAGCATATAAAACAGAAAATATAAAAGAAACATAGCAATAGAAAAATAAAAGAAAATAACATGAATAAATAAAAGTGGCATGAGGCTTATGTGGCCGATTACGTGGCGCAGTGAGAGGCGTTGGATGAATGGAAGAAACCTTGACTTGGAAATGCATCCGACGATGTTAACACCTTCTTCTCCAAATCAAATTTTTCAACTTTGTGAATAGTAACCCGCAGCCCCATGAACATGAGTTTTTTGCTACTTTGAAGCACCATAACTCCATCAATAATTATCCGTTTCGCACAAAATTTTAGTCAAACTTGAAGGGAAAAAATCAAGGAATCCAAATATGGTCTTAGATTTTCTTGAAACTCTCTCTAACTCCCAAAATGTGGCACCTCAAGAAAAACTCAAGAACCAAAAATTGTCATAAAAACCATCTTTTTTGTACTAGAATCCATGTAGGAGATGAGAGCAATGTGATGCAACAACAATAATGCAAGAAAGACTCATAAATCATGAGTTATGTCGAATTCTTTATACCTTGGAAAAATGAATTATGGAGCTTTAATGGAGCACGAATTTCTTTGGAAAAAAGTGTAGAAACCTTCAATAATTCTTGGTAGAGGTATTAGGATCAAAGAAAATGCTTGAATTGGTGAGGAAATGAAAATCACTTTTGCACTTGGAGCTCACTTTTTCATGTTGATACAACCATGGAATTGCACTAAAATCTTCTCAAAAATTGATGGAAAAATCCTATGTAGTATATTGAATTAATTGGTAATGAGAAAGGATCAAAAAATGGAGAGAAAAAGGATTGAAAAAAATGGAAATTCAAACATGTGAAAGTGTGGGAAAAAATGGAAAAATGATGGAAAAAATTCAATATGATTTGCAAATGGATTCAACATCAACTATCACCAACCTTTACTCTTAATGATCTCAATCCAATATATAGATGATGATTAACAAACTTAGAGGTTTCTAGAATAATCTTGGAGGATTCTAGAAAGTTGTGGAAATTTCATGAACTTCTCATGCCATGATACTTTGAATATCTCTTATCTCATGCTTGCACCTTTCCAAACTTATGTCAAAATCTCCTTACATGAGATATGGGAAGTGTATGTAAGCTCCTTGCCTTGAAAATTCATCTTGTGCCAAGTTTTCTATACTTGCCTTATTATGCAAGTAACAAAAATACAAAGCAAGTCCAATTTTTAAACCCTAACTCAAAAAAGTGGCTGAACCAATGTCTTTAAAATGATGTTGGGAATCAATTTGGTATATTGTATGACCCATATTGGACTTGTAGATCTCTCAAACCATTTTCCAACTTGAACTTTTTCAAGTTATATGCCTTTTTTAAGTCATTTTTCACCAACTTTTATCAAGTCTTGTTCCATGCATTTCCAAACTTTCATGACTTCTTTTCTTGACTTAAAATGGCATTTTGAGCAACTTTGATGTTGGGAAGTTTTTCATTTGAAGCTCCCTTGTATGAGTTTTAGGTATAGGCTAAGAATGACCTGTAATCACTAGATGACCAAAATACCCTTTGCTTTCCAAGACCATAAGTAGAGTTACATAAATAATATGAAGGCATACCATACCATTATAGAAATCTAAGACAATGAGTAACAATTCTTATGTTTACCAGAAATTCATTTGAAATCTCCTTGAGGGGTAAAAAATGCTTGGAAGTCAAGTCACTTTCACAGACAAAACTTCATATACCTCAGATGACTTGTAACTTGCAAGGACCATAACTTGAGTTCTATAAATCTCCTTGATGTCTTCCACCACTCAAATTAAAGGTCTTGAGATCCTCTACAAGTTTCATATTGGCCAAGGATCCATTTGAAGCTTGCATTTTGAATTATCTTGCTTGGAAGTTTGTCCTAAACTAGGGAATTTTACACAGAAACCCTAATTTAGAAACTCCTCTTCTCCTTGATTTCTCTTGATTTCTTCTTGGCACAACACCATATCCTTATTCTTCATGTCAAATGATGAACCCCACATCTCTCCAATAGCCCTTAATGCCTTTCAATCAGTCAATTGACCTAGAGTTGACCCAGGGTTGACCCAGATGAAACCCTAGTTGACTGTCTTCAACTGTAATTCTTGTGACTTCACCAATGACTTGTCTCCTTCTCCAAATGGCTTTCTAAGTCCTCCAATATGTCTAGATACTCCCCATGCTCAGCCCACAACTCACCATTTCTTTGTTGATCCTCAGACACCCTCAGTTAGGAGATAGATGAACTGCTTGATCCATTGACTTGATAGCTTCCAAATTCTTTTCTGATGACTTGAATGAGGTTGAATCAGGATAATAACCTCTTGATAGGCCTCTAGAGATGATAATAATGATTGGTCCCCTGTTAGCTGACTTGCTATGCTTATGTTATGCAGATGAGTAACCTATGTACATGGCCCTATATGCAAATGCTAATGCAATTGAAACATAAACCAAGTGAATAAGGTTGGGCAAATTTTTAGGGTGCAACATTTAGTATATGTCCTTTGGACGATATGCGATGCATTCGCTCCTAAGTCATAGTCTCTAGTGTTGTATAAACTATAAACAACCATAAAAGACAGTTCTTCCGTAAAAGACTGAAACAAACTTCAAACCTTTTTCCCCGTGGGCCCATAACTCAAGGAAACCCTTTTCAGAAGGAGAGTTTTGTTAACTCTCGGTTCTACCGCAAACGGTAAACGCCTAAGTCTCCGTCGAGCGAGCTGAATACACCAACTGCTGGAACCGTCTGTTAACCCTACTCGGATAAAAATAGTTGAACAAACCTGTGTTCCGTAGTAGGCCGAACTACGTTTTCTCTGATCTTTCACGCCGTGTGAAAGTACGTAGGAACGAGATGCGATATCTCGGTGAGCAACCTTCCCCCCCGTAACCCGTAGTTAGTCGAACTACGTGGACTCTGATTTCTCGTTCTAGACGGGAATACGTAGGCATAAAACTGCTGTGTTTTGCCGAGTCAGTTTTCTTTTCCTTTCAGACCAGACCTTTAGTGTAGATAGATGTAATCAACCGTCAGATAAACACAACAAGCGTGGATCCCATCGATTACGATGGACGTGAGGGGTGCTAATACCTTCCCCTTGCGTAACCGACTCTCGAACCCATACATGGTTGCGATGACCTTGTCTTATACATTTTCGTCAGGTTTTTCCGATCGTTTCCTTTCCCGTTCTGTGGGATAAATAACAAAAGGTGGCGACTCTTCTATTTTGCCGGCACCTTATTTTCGCGGTAGCGACAATGAGATGTTGCCCTTCGCTTTGCATGGATATCGTACCACGGTACGAATTTCAACTGGGGCAACTCCTTTCTCGCTGGTGTATCGTATGGAAGTTGTCCTGCCATTAGAGGTCGAGATTCCTTCTTTGAGAGTCCTGGTCAACATCAGGCTTGATGAGGCAGAATGGATAAGAAACAGATTGAATCAGCTCAGCCTGATGGATGAGAAAAGGCTGGCATCTATTGCGTATGGTCGGTTGTATTAGAGTTGGATGAAGAAAGCTTTTGACAAGAAAGTGCGCCCTCGAAGCTTCCAGACCGGTGAGTAAGTATTGAAGAAGATTCTCCCTCCATAAACAGATCACAGGGGCAAATGGACTCCCAACTATGAAGGTCCATATGTCGTGCGAAAGGTCTTCTCCGGAGGAGCGTTGCTGTTATCAACCATGGATGGTGAAGATTTCACATCCCCTGTGAACACAGACGCAGTTAAAAAATACTTTTCTTAAAGAGACCCATTGGAAAGAAAAAAGAATATCCAGGCAAAAATTGGGCATCCCGGCGAACCATAAAAAGAATGGGTTCGGGCAAAAATTAGGGATAAAAGGAAAAGATGTAAAGCCGCAAAGTCGAAAACCTGAAAAGGCGACTTTGAAAAAAATGGGTATCCCGGTGAATTGAAAATCCAAAAGGGCGATTCAGGAAAAGTTAGGATTTGAAAATCAAATGGTTGCGGTCTGTGTATTGATCTTCAGAGTATAGTGGATTGGGGGAGGACCTGAGGGTCGTTTATCCGAATCAATCTTTTCAGAGGACGAAGCGTCGAGGAAGCATAGAAGTCAGGCGAGTCATAGATGGATCAACTCATGGTGTTTGTCTGTGCCACATTGCCGAAATTCTGTATATTCTATGCATTTCTGTAATTTTTGTGCAGCTTTCACTTTTCAGGGGTTGCATATGTTGTAAAATTTGCCTATTTACAGGCCATTTGTCAATAAAGCATATACTATTCAGTAATTTGTTTATCTTGCTTTAATCTTTACTGTTTTGTTTGTGAAAAACGCCGGTTGGTTTTAATAAAACTGCGCATACATAAACTTGCAGGCTTTAGCCGATAATCATTAAAACTTTGATTTATTTGAACAATGTCACGGATGATGACTGAGATAGTTCCCTTTGTGCAGGATATCTTGTTGTTTTTTCATTTGCAGGGTCGTTACCCTTGGGGAAAATTTCCAGAGGCGTATCCCCGATTGGATCACCATTCCCACAGAAAGACGTATAGTTGAGACCCATTTTTCTCTCCAGCAGAGGCTTGTTTTTGCCAGAAAAGGATGTGCAGGTAGAAGGTGTGCACTTCTCCCCAGCAGATTGTTTGTATACACTCATTCCTCGGCAGTTCAAAACTGGATTCTCCAACAGGGTAGAATCATCCCTAGAGGGTCGAGATTGATATCCCTCGTGCAGGTCAGGTATGTGCTCGTATCCCCAGCAGAGGGTAGGTACACACTTACTCCTCAGCAAGTCGAGATTAGATTTCTCTCCATCAGGCAGGTTTAGAGCTGTTTTCCCAGCAGCGTACCAAGTTCAGGATTTTGATTCCCCACAGAGTCTAGGCGTTTTACTTGGTATTCCCTCGGGGTTTTAATTGGTGATTTATCCCCCAAGCAGAGGTTGATTCCCCGGTAGAGTCAAAGAAAGTTTTGGAATATTTTCCCATTGACTCCTAATCTCCAGAGAAGTAAGAAGAGTGGTTATTCTTCCCCGCAAAGTAGGTTTGATTTGGAAATTGCTATTCTTTATCCTCAGCAGAAAGAGTTTGGGATCGGTTTCCCGGTAAATCCCATTCGGTTATCCCCAGCTGAATAATCCCCGGTAGGTCGGATTTTTTCATCTTCGGCAGAGCAGGGTTGCTCCCAGAGGTGTATTTTGCACCCTGGAAGGACTTCGGTGTTCTAGGAGGCCATTCAGGGTTGTTTTTCTCGATTAAGCAAAGTTAATCTCAGTGGTTGATTGTTATCCCCTGCAGAGTCGTTGATTTTCCAAACAGTTTAGACTTATCTCCAGTGTTTGGTTGTCTTTCCCCGGTCGGGTCATCTACTCCCCAGGAGAGTTATATCTTGGAAGGCCGTTCAGGGCATTTTCTCTCAGCAGGATTTGATTTGATCTTCGGCAGAGTAGAGTTATTGTTTAGCATGTTGTACTATCTCCCTAGTAGGGTCGTTTGTTCCATAGAAGTGGTAGTCTGAAAGGCCATCCAGGGCTTGTTCCCCAGTGTAAGTCTAATCATAATTGGCAGGTTCCATTACTCCCCTCGGTGGAGTTGGCTTTGTCTTTTCAGCATTTATTTTGCTGATTCAGTTTTGGTGCATTTGCATTGTGCATATCATTCTCAGAAACTCGTAACATTTCCATTTCGTATGGAGCATTAGGCCATATTCAAACATACATATGTGAAACATAAGCCAGGTTGTTATCTCTGTGTTTTCATGTGTATCTCTAACACATGGTGGTTTTGCTTTTCCCGGTGTGGTGTTCAGACCATGGCAATTTGTGTCGATTTACTTTGCCCGTGCGGTATCTAGACCCCGACAAATATTGTTATTCTTCGCTCGCGTGGTATCCAGACCATGGCGAGGTGCGATGTGATTCTTTAGCCCGTATGGTATCCAGACCATGGCGAAACCTTTGATGGATGAGTTCATTCTTATCATGTGCGTCCCAACAAAGTTGCTTGTTTAATTTCTCTTTCCCCAACGGAGTTCTCTTGTGAATTGTCATTAGAAGTTTCCCAACTTCGTGTTGAGCTGGCCTTCGGGTTTGATACCTGTTTTTATTTAACAGATGCCTGGCGGCGATGTCATATGTTTCTTCTCAACTTCGTGTTGAGCCATTCGTCGGGTTTGATGCATGTTTTTATTTAGCAGATGCCTGGCGGCGATGTTAGATGTTTCTTCTCAACTTCGTGTTCAGTCGGCCTTCGAGTTCGATGCTCGCTTGTATTTAGCGAATGCCTGCTGGTTAGCAGATGTTTATCAACTGCGTGTTATGTAACACCCTTCTAACCCCACATAAAAATACATAATTAATCAGAGTAAATTAACATGCTTTCACAAAAGGGCATCACACAATTTACAAATCTCAACATTCACCTGTCATACTCATGTAACATTGAAATAAATAGTCATGCTATTAAATTTTCATCTTGCATGTAGCAGCGGATTCAATTTATTTACATAAATCCCTTCACAGAATCTTTGTGTTCCCCACATAATCATCAACACTTAGGCACAGAGGCCATTATCACATATTTTAAATACATTAAAAACACAACTTAGAATACATAATATATCTCTAAGGCATAAACCCAACGATCCTAGTGTTACATAACCAGAGCATGACTCGACCCAACATAATTAAAATATTAAACGACTGCACCAGCAGAGACCTCACAACTACTAGCAGTACCACACCAAGATACCTGCACGATGCCATAAAGGACATCATTCCAGCAGAAGAGTGAGAAACATTACCATAATAATCAATGCACATAATCATATATAAATGCACAAGTACTGAATATATATATCCCACATTTTCTCACCATAATGCATATTAACACAATAACAAAGCATATATATATTTCTATAACATAGAATATCCATATTATACTTCGTATCACAATACATCACCACTCACTAACATACATTACAATGTATACATATATATATATATATATATATATATATATATATATATATATATATATATATATATATATATATATATATATATATAATATATATATATATATATATATATATATATTATATATATATATATATATATATATATATATATATATATATATATATATATATATTATATATATATATATATATATATATATATATATATATATATATATATATATATATATATATATATATATATATATATATATATATATATATATATATATAACCAAGCATCTCATCATGCATACATTCACGATTCACTCATATACATCGCTATTTACATATAAACAATATGGATAACCATCAAGCATATTTATCATGCGTACATCCATAATCCCAATCAATCCATATAAACATACAAAATATGTTCATTTCATCACCAATTCACATTAACTCAATAAACATACACAACATGTTCATTCCATCACTAATTCACATAAACATCTACATTCATGTTTATTTCACCATACATCATATAAAGATGACAACATGCAACTCATAGAGACCGACACACGACTCCATGCAGATGCAAATGGAGTCGGTACCGACTCATTTCAGCAGGTTCAATTGAAGAACCAAAAATAACCGTTCGCTCACACCCCACATGGGCACATGAGGTTCTGCAGATTCACCGAGGAATCAATAAATAACCATCGTTCACACCCCACAAGGGCATACGAGGTTCTGCAGATTCACCGAGGAATCAATAAATAACCATCGCTCACACCCCACAAGGGCACACGAGGTTCTGCAGATTCACCGAGAAATCAATAAATAACCATCGCTCACACCCCCACAAGGGCACACGAGGTTCTGCAGATTCACCGAGGAATCAATAAATAACCATCGCTCACACCCCACAAGGGCACACGAGGTTCTGCAGATTCACCGAGGATTCAATCAACATAAGAATGCATACCATGATGCTTCACATGCAACATGACTCATGACACTCTTGAAATGCACACATGTTTACAAACATACTCATGTATTCGTCACATTCATCACCTATATTCATTATGCACTCACAATATATACATATCGCAATATATACATATATTCATCATTTCATTCACACTATTCAAACATGGTTCACATTTACAATCATCATACATCACATACCAGCACGTATATTCAATATGCATTCACAGTATATATATATATATATATATATATATAATATATATATATATATATATATATATATATATATATATATATATATATATATATACTATATTATATATATATATATATATATATATATTATATATATATATATATATATATATATATATATATATATATATATATATATATATATATATATATATATATTATATATATATATATATATAATATATATATATATATATATATATAATATATATATATATATATATATATATATTATATACATATATATATATATATATTACATATATATATATATATACATATATATATATTATATATACATATATATATATATATATACATATATATATATATATACATATATATATATATATATATATATATATATATATATATATATATATATATATATAATATATATATATATATATATTATATATATATATATATATATATATATATATATATATATATATATATAAATATATATATATATATATATATATATATCACAATGCATATATACATATGTTCATCATTCATCTCATATCGCTTCGTTCTAGATTCACATTTATAACTCACAATTGAACAATTCATACACATCAGCATCCTTATACAACAATGATATTTATGCCATATGGCTCATATAAACTCATCAATTAACACCAATCATGTTTGGGAGTATGGGTACATCACTTATACCCTACCAGGAACAACATCTCAGTTATTCTACCCCGGTAATTATTCCACCAGGAACGACATCTTAGTATTCTACCCCGTGTATACAACCACGACACTATACCTCACTAGGAATAACATCCTGTTATTCTACCCCAGTGATTACTCCACTAGGAACGACATCTCGCCATTCTACCCCAGTGAGTACGACTCAACACATATACATATTTCCAACATCCTTCTTACATTACCAAACAATGCACATGCACTCGCCATATATAATCTCATGCATTCTTCACCCACCATCACATACAAGCAATATGCACTTACAAATATTGTGCCAAACGGCAACCAACTCAATCACATTCATCATGCATTTTAATCAATTCAAGTAAATGAACAAAATTGTCAAACGGCCACATTTCACACTTCACAAATCACAAACTAGGATTCACGCCATACGGCTACCCACAACACACATAACAACATATAATTAGTCATCTCAGATAAGGAATGATCGCAATCAAACCACACAACCAATCCACGAATGGAAAACACAAGAAAGGAACTATGCTGCTTGCGTTCTCTAACCTTCTCCTGGCGAAGCCTCTGGCGAACCTTCGCTACTACGTCGCCTGGCGAACTTGCCAGTGAAGACCACTGGAAGTTATTCTGGAATTACTCGCTAGCACTCGCCTGGCGAACCTTCGCCACACTCATTCGCCTGGCGAACTTGCCAGCGAAGACAGGGTGTTTGCTACTGACTTGGTTCGCTGCTGCTCGCTGGGCTTCACCTGGCGAACCTGCGAACTCAAAACTCCATGGCTGTCCAAAAGCCCAAACCTCACAAACCGACCGATTTAATCCAAATCTGTTCCGTAGCACAACCCACTCATCCCCGACTATACTACACCGTCAATTTCAAATTCTACCATTCAAACTCGGTTTCTACCAATTAAACTCATTTCGACCTAAAATGGAAAATGTAGGAAACACCCAACAAATCCAAACACACACATATATAATCATACACATTGATTAAGATAGTAAGATTTCACACCTTACCTTGATTAATCGGACGCTAGAGGATGTTCTTGATGATTTTCCAAGTTTCCTCTTTTTCTCCTCCTTTTCTCTTCTTCCTCTTTCTTCCCCTTTCTTTCTCCTTTTCTTTTTCTTTTCCACTTCCTCATATAAATATATATCTTTCCCTTTATTTCTTTCCAATATATTCCCTCTCTCAAAACATCTATCAATCCATTTAAACAATCATCTAATTATTCAAATAATTAGAATAATCCAAATAAACCAATTAATTAATACAAATAATTAATTATTGAAAATTGGGCTGTTACAACTCTCCCCCACTTTAGGAATTTTCGTCCTCGAAAATGTTACCTTAATGAACCGAGTCGGATACGACTTCCTCATCCCAATCTCTCAAATTCCACTTTCTCTAGTTGGTTCCCCAACTGTCTTTACCAAAGAAATCTTCATTCCCTCGAAGTTACTTCTTACTCATCAATCTGAACTAGCAATGTCTCCACAGTCAAATCCTTCCTCACTTGTACACCATCTGTCTGAATGAATGCACTTGCACTTCCTCAATTAGGCACATGCCACATCGTGTAAATTCACAAGCGATAGCGGTAAGACAATCTAACATGATACTTCTCCATGCTTTCGCTGCGCACTTTGATACTAAGTAACAAAACACAGTGTGTGCTTCCGAGACTTCAAAGCTCGATCAACACCCGTCACCACTGTAACCCTCAGAACATGTCCTTTCTCGGATCTTCTTGATCTTTCAGTCGTCTCTTACATAATCCTCAGGTCCGAGCACAGTACCCTCGCCTGAATCATATCAATACAAAGGAGTCTTACACCTTCTGCCATACAAAGATTCAAATTCCATCTGACACCATATTAGATGACAACTCATACAATCTTTATCACTTCAGTGATATACATCTCAACCGGCTCCAACATAGAATGATTAATCCTCATTGGTAGGAAAAGAGCCAATCTAGTCATTCCATCCAAAATCACTCAATTAAAACCATATTCCTCCAATTCTCCGGAAAACTCAACGCAAAATCCATGGGAATACTATCCGATTTCAACTCTGGAATATACAACGGTTACATCAGACCCAACAGTCTCAAACGTTCGTTCTTTGACTTCCGATAAGTCTAACCAGCACATACAACTAAACCACTTCTCTCTCATCTATGGCCATCAAAATAATTTCCTCAAATCCGGTTACATCTTTATAGCACTAGGATGGATACTCCATCTACCACAATTCCCTTGTTCCACTTAATAACATCTAGAACACAACTCTATCGTGACATCTCATGATGCCATTCCCATTAATACGAAAGTCAGTCCTTTTACTTAATTCATCAAATTCAACCCTCATCATCAGTATATACCAAATCTCCAAATCGATGCATCAGTTACCGCGTTGCTCTACCCGAATGGTAATTCAATCTAAAACCATAATCCCTCAGGAGTTCAATTGTTTTCCTTTGTCTCATATTCAATTCTCCCGACTCCAACCAATACCTTAAGCTCTTAAGATCACCAACTATTTCGAATCTTACACTAACCAATTGGAGCCTCCAACTCCGGCACAAACACAATAACAACCCACTCTAAGTCACTTGTCAAATAATCCCTCCTAAATGCTTTAAACTGCCTTCAAGCAACTAAACTCGCTGATGTTGCACTTAACATATCTCTCAATCATACCCACGAGGCTTCACAAAACACAACGAACAGTTCTGTCGAATTCGGCAAGAATCCACACACGAGCTGTTGACAGCTCTCCCAAAACACTCTGAACTTTCTTCACAGTGGCATATCACCGCTTCTCCTCCAACACTGATAACACAAGTTCCCGATGCTCAACATGATCCTCTATATTCTTCGAATTTATCAAACACATTCCATCAATGAATTAATTAATTTCCATGCCACTACTTCACCATCACATAGAGCATTAAAATAACGTCCAACGCTTCGAAACGTGCGTCAAAATACGAAAACAACATTTTCACACTCTGAAGGCCACTCAACGCATTTTCAACTCTTGAAATTTTCAAAGGTTTAATTATATCAATATTGTATTCCACATCTTACTTTCCTTAATAATCACCGAAAGTCATTATCCACCTTTATACTCGACTCCACAACCTGTTGTCGTAGCATACACACTAGACACAAGTCTCAAAATTACTCACTCAATTTTAATTCCTTGGCCACCCAAACAGACATGCCATATGGAGCTCTCAAAATATGACTAGTTTTCCGCAACTAAGTCGATCAAAACTTCACCTCACGTCTTGTCCGTATCTCACTTATCTTGTCAGGATAACTCTCAGACAACCATAATCAATCGGTAAACCACCAACTTCTCCACTTTCATTAATACTCAAAATTCCATCAAAATTAAATATCTCATCACTGTCCTGCGCCGACTCATCAAAACAATTCTTAAGCGCTCGACTTCACTCAAAATAATTCACTGCACCACGCCATCTAAGCTTGCAAGACACATTTATCCCATCCAACACAATCTCAACTACTATCAACAAGAGATTAAGGGTGATCAGTTCCTCAATTTGTCAATAGATAGTCGAAAATCATGATGGGGTATAAACCATCTTTACCAAACTATAAGAGCATTCAACCACACTGAGCTACATCCCCACACTTGCAGCAACCTGGAGAAGCACAAGTTTTCTCCCCCACTTTAATCATTCCCACTCCTTGCAGACAAAGGCTAGACAAACAACACGCACCAACAGTGTTGCACACACATGTCCCATACAAGGGAACAACTAACATTAGACAACTTGGCCGAATGGACCGACCTGCTCTGATACCACTAATGTAACACCCTTCTAACCCCACATAAAATACATAATTAATCAGAGTAAATTAACATGCTTTCACAAAAGGGCATCACACAATTTACAAATCTCAACATTCACCTGTCATACTCATGTAACATTGAAATAAATAGTCATGCTATTAAATTTTCATCTTGCATGTAGCAGCGGATTCAATTTATTTACATAAATCCCTTCACAGAATCTTCGTGTTCCCCACATAATCATCAACACTTAGGCACAGAGGCCATTATCACATATTTCAAATACATTAAAAACACAACTTAGAATACATAATATATCTCTAAGGCATAACCCAACGATACCAGTGTACATAACCAGAGCATGGCTCTACCCAACATAATTAAAATATTAAACGACTGCACCAGCAGAGAGCTCGCAACTACTAGCAGTACCACACCAAGATACCTGCACGATGCCATAAAGCACATCATTCCAGCAGAAGGGTGAGAAACATTACCATAATAATCAATGCACATAATCATATATAAATGCACAAGTACTGAATATATATATTCCACATTTTCTCACCATAATGCATATTAACACAATAACAAAGCATATAATACATTTCTATAACATAGAATATCCATATTATACTTCGTATCACAATACATCACCACTCACTAACATACATTACAATGTGTGTGTGTGTGTATATATATATATATATATATATATATATATATATATATATATATATATATATATATATATATATATATATATATTATATATATATATATATATATATATATATATATATATATATATATATATATATATATATATATATATAACAAGCATCTCATCATGCATACATTCACGATTCACTCATATACATCGCTATTTACATATAATAATTATGGATAACCATCAAGCATATTTATCATGCGTACATCCATAATCCCAATCAATCCATATAAACATATAAAATATGTTCATTTCATCACCAATTCACATTAACTCAACAAACATACACAACATGTTCATTCCATCACAAATTCACATAAACATCTACATTCATGTTTATTTCACCATACATCATATAAAGATGACAACATGCAACTCATAGAGACCGACACACGACTCCATGCAGATGCAAATGCGGTACCGACTCATTTCAGCAGGTTCAATTGAAGAACCAAAAATAACCATCGCTCACACCCCACATGGGCACACGAGGTTCTGCAGATTCACTGAGGAATCAATAAATAACCATCGTTCACACCCCACAAGGGCACACGAGGTTCTGCAGATTCACCGAGGAATCAATAAATAACCATCGCTCACACCCCACAAGGGCACACGAGGTTCTACAGATTCACCGAGGAATCAATCAACACAAGAATGCATACCATGATGCTTCACATGCAACATGACTCATGACACTCTTGAAATGCACACATGTTTACAAACATACTCATGCATTCGTCACATTCATCACCTATATTCATTATGCACTCACAATATATACATATCGCAATATATACATATATTCATCATTTCATTCACACTATTCAAACATGGTTCACATTTACAATCATCATACATCACATACCAGCACATATATTCAATATGCATTCACAGTATATATATATATATATATATATATATATATATATATATATATATATATATATATATATATATATATATATATATATATATATATATATATATATATATATATATATATATATATATATATATATATATATATATATATATATATATATATATATATATATATATATATATATATATATATATATATATATATATATATATATATATATATATATATATATATATATATATATATATATATATATATATATATATATATATATATATATATATATATATATATATATATATATATATATATATATATATATATATATATATATATATATATATATATATATATATATATCACAATGCATATATACATATGTTCATCATTCATCTCATATCGCTCCGTTATAGATTCACATTTATAACTCACAATTCAACAATTCATACACATCAGCATCCTTCATACAATAATGATATTTATGCCATATGGCTCATATAAAACTCATCAATTAACACCAATCCCTGTTTGGGAGTATGGGTACATCACTTATACCCTACCAGGAACAACATCTCAGTTATTCTACCCCGGTAATTATTCCACCAGGAACGACATCTTAGTCATTCTACCCCGGTGTATACAACCACGACACTATACCTCACTAGGAATAACATCTTGTTATTCTACCCCAGTGATTACTCCACTAGGAACGACATCTCGCCATTCTACCCCAGTGAGTACGACTCAACACATATACATATTTCCAACATCCTTCTTACATTACCAAACAATGCACATGCACTCGCCATATATAATCTCATGCATTCTTCACCCACCATCACATACAAGCAATATGCACTTACAAATATCGTGCCAAACGGCAACCAACTCAATCACATTCATCATGCATTTTAATAAATTCAAGTAAATGCATAAAATTGTCAAACGGCCACATTTCACACTTCACAAATCACAAACTAGGATTCACGTCATACGGATACCCACAACACACATAACAACATATAATTAGTCATCTCAGACACGGAATGATCTCAATCAAACCATACAACCAATCCACAAATGGAAAACACAAGAAAGGAAACTATGCTGCTGCGTTCTCTAACCTTCGCCTGGCGAAGCCTCTGGCGAACCTTCGCTACTACGTTCGCCTGGTGAACTTGCCAGCGAAGACCACTTACTCGCTAGCACTCGCCTGGCGAACCTTCGCCACACTCATTCTCCTGGCGAACTTGCCAGCGAAGACATGGTGTTTGCTACTGACTTGGTTCGCTGCTGCTCGCTGGGCTTCGCCTGGCGAAGCTTCGCTGCCATTTGCCTGGCGAACCTGCGAACTCAGAACTCCCATGGCTGTCCAAAAGCCCAAACCTCACAAACCGACCGATTTAATCCAAATCAGTTCCCGTAGCACAGCCCACTCATCACCCGACTATACTACACCCTCAATTTCAGATTCTACCCATTCAAACTCGGTTTCTACCGATTAAACTCATTTCGACCTAAAATAGAAAATGTAGGAAACACCCAACAAATCCAAACACACACATACATAATCATACACATTGATTATGATAGTAAGATTTCACACCCTTACCTTGATTAATCGGACGCTAGAGGATGTTCTTGATGATTTTCCAAGTTTCCTCTTTTTCTCCTCCTTTTCTCTTCTTCCTCTTTTTTCCCCTTTCTTTCTCCTTTTCTTTTTCTTTTCCACTTCCTCATATAAATATATATCTTTCCCTTTATTTCTTTCCAATATATTCCCTCTCTCAAAACATCTATCAATCCATTTAAACAATCATCTAATTATTCAAATAATTAGAATAATCCAAATAAACCAATTAATTAACACAAATAATTAATTATTGAAAATTGGGTTGTTACATGTTGATCCGACCTTCGGGTGCGATGCTCGCTTTTATTTCGTGAATGCCTGCTGGTTAGCAGAAGACTCTCAACTTCGTGTTGAGCCAGCCTTCGGGTTCGATGCCTGTTTTTATTTAACAGATGCCTGACAGTGATGTCAGATGTTTCTTCTCAGCTTCGTGTTGAGCCGGCCTTCGGGTTCGATGTCTATTGTTTCAATAGATGCCTGATGGTGATATCAGATGATCTTTCCGACTTAGTTTTGTTTCCTGCGTGTTAGCAGATGTTTCTTCCGACAGCGTGTCGAGGTTTTCTGATTGGTAATCAGTTAGTTTATTGTCGTTGCAACTATCAGATTTAGTTATTTCAGGAGATTTTTGTTCCAGTAACGGTTTGCAGTTCTATTTTTGCGGTTGGCAAATTTTTGGGTTCTTCGGTATTTAACCGTCTTTTTTACCTTGATTGTTTGAAAGTCATTCGCTTTTCACCCAGTCAGGTCCAAGTTGCTTGAATAGGGGCAGCTGTTGTACCCCAAAATTTGCCCAACCTTTTTCTTCACTTGGCTTATGTTTCATTTCATTCTTTATCATTTGCATTTTCCTAGCATTGTCCTTTTCAGGGGATCAAGGGAAGTGTGCCATTCAAGATAAGGTTATCAAGGGTATCAAACTCAATCAAGAGTGCTTACTCAATTCATCAGAGGCTTACAATCATCAAGAAGTGGTCAAAGCTCTCTAAGAGAGAAGGTTGACAAGTGTTGCTTACCTCCTATCTTGGAAGGCAATTGAGGATCATCAGGGGTTCACAAGGCCATGGTTGTGGATAAAAGGTGTTTGAGAAGCTATTTTAGTGCTTTTGAAGTCATTGTGGAGTTTTTCTATGCATTCATTTCATTTGCAAGAGGTTGCAGTCAAAGGTTGTGCACCTAGGGTTTCATCTGCTTAGCTCAAAGTCAACTGTGGGCTTGAAGGAGTTGGAGACTTGGTTCCAAGTCATTGGAGTCATGGGAAGTCATGTTGAGACATCTAGAATGTCATGCCAAGTTCAAATCAAGGAGAATCAAGAGTCTAAGGGGTTACTAAATTAGGATTTCAAAGGATCTCAATGTAAAATCCCCTTCTTTAGTGCCTAACTTCAAGGACCATTTACCTTAAGATACAAGTTCAATCTCATTTTCTTACAAACATGAGAATTGTAGGGCATGTTATAAGCTTTCTTTTGAGTACTAAAACTTATCCATTGGGTTTGTGGAACTCAAGTTATGATGCCATCAACTTATGGGTCTCAGATGAACATATTTTTCAGTCAACAAAAGTCAACTCACTTCCAAGACACGTTTGACCTAGAATCATGTTTCTCCTCAACTTTTGATGAACATGAAAGTTATTACTCATGATCTTAGATTTCCAAAACGTCCTAGAAGTCCTTGATATCATTTATGGAACTCAAGTTATGGATCTTGCAAGGCAAGGGTATTTTGGGAAACTTTGATTATAGGCCATATTGATTATGGGTCATTTACATGCACTTAAGTACTTCAAATGAAACTTCAAACAACATGAAAGTTGCTGCAAATAACTTCAATTACACCATGAAACTAAAGATTGGCTTGAATTATGAGTGATTATGGACATTGGGTGTGAAATTTCAAGTGAAAACGAACTTAAAATCATGATTTGATTGAATTGGTTATAGGTCTTTTTCATGCCATATTTTGATTCAATTTTATTGACAAGGTTCCAACAAGTGAAATGAACAAAATTATCTTGGTTTATGCTAGCAAAAACATGAGAAAATGAGGCTTACTTCACAAAGAAGTTTCTCATTCAAACTTCATAATTGGACCACAAACAAAGCCCACTCCAATTTCAATGTGTAATTCAAGTTATCAGCTGCAAATCCAAGCCATTTCCATGTGTGTTAGAAACAATTTTCACGTGTGCATGAGAAGGCATTTCTATTTTGGGCATTTTCAAATTACATCACAACCAGTCTTCATGGGCATTTAATTCTCATCCAAATCCATCATATATAAGCTCCATTTTCATTTTGGATGCTCAGAAATGCATTTTCGTGGAGGAAAGAGCAAAATCAGTTTTGAAATTTGAGAGAAAAATTCAAAATCGTGAATCAAGATCCAAGGTAATTCAACTCAAATTGAAATAAGATTCTTCTTCCTCAAGATAATTAGAGTGGATCTGCATGTTTGCAAGCAAGAAATAAGTTCATATTGGCTACATCTGAAGCCCTACCTCGTGTAGGCTATGTTTGAGTGTTTGGTTTCCATGTTTGATGAAGTTTGCATATGTGTATTCCAAATTTAATCTGTTCGATTCTCCTTATTTACACATGTTTAAAACAAACGGAGTCTGGATTTGGAATGTATGCAAGCTTAGCTTCATTTTGGTATAAAATTTGGCAGGTTTTGTTGAGTTTTGCTCGCTTGAGCTCCGGCCTACTCGCTGGAGAAGACAACCGTAGCTTGGGCTCCCGCGTCTGGTAATTCCTCAGTCATATCTAAGGTGGCAGGTGCTGACTCTTTGACCAGGCTTGATGGATGGTTCAAATGCATTTGACTGTGCACACGTGGAAATTGACTTCCACGTTAATTAGTGAAACACAGCGCTTTGATCCAAGCTGAGTGGATTGGGTTTGGTTATTCACACACACTCTGTTGGTGAGCCCAATGGTTTCAACGTGAATCATTGCTATTTGCACCGTTTGCCATTTTGTTTGTTTTATTTTATTTCTTTTATTTCTATTTTCATTTTTAATATTTAAAAATATCTCCAAGTGTCATAAAATTCCATAAAAAATATTTTCTAACACCTTAGGGTGTTAATTAATTTTCTTATTTTTTTATTTTCAATTTATTTTATTTTTGCAATATAATTGGAATTTTACAATTGGAGGTGTTTTTTGAAATGTTTTTTATTTGTTCTTATTTGTTCTTGTTTGTTTCGTAGACTATTTGGAACCACCAATGAGTGAGGCTTCCTCCTCACTTTAATGATGCGTTGAGGTGCCTTAGAGGCTAGTTTTGGTCAAGGTTTGACCTATTTTTCGTTGACTTTCATTTGCTTTTATTTGACCCTCTACAACCCTCCTTTAAAGTGGAACACCCTTAGTGGATCAATTCCTTTGGTGATGCTTTGATTGGACTTTGGTTGTGTTGCTTTGGCCTCTGGTTTCCAACTTCTTTGTGAGCTTTGTGCATTTTATTTGGCTTTTATTGAATCATTTTCCTATTTTTGGTGTACCTTAGGAATGGTTCACACATACTAGTTGATCTAGTTCTTGTGGGAGATGACCCTTGTGGATCCCATATGCTTCCAACTCCTCTTTTTTCACATTTCTAACATGTTGAAGTGGTTAGTTGCAAATTTATAGGTCCTAAAGTTTGTTGGTTTATGTTGTAAGTTGCATTGGTATAAGGCTTTCCATTTGATGTTGAATGTTGAAAGTGTTTAGAACCTAGGTTCTTTACCATGCCTCATCTTGCAACTTGCCTTGCTTTGCTTCCTTCTTTCATTTTCCAATTCTCTTCTATTGTTCTCACTTCTGTCCTAGGACCTTAGGGACTCATTCAAGTCGATTTGGTGCTTTGGATTAGCACTTTAAGTTTGACATGGATGAGAGGCCACTTTGAGAACTTTCTTTTGGTTTATTTCTTACATGATCATTGTGATGTTTATGGTTGAGATTTCATTTGATGTTTCTTGCTGCCCAAGCCTATTCTCCCATCCTCACATTGATCATGTCTTCATCTCTTTCTTATTTGCTTGCCTCTTGGTTTAGTGATTTATGCACAAATGTTTGTAGAAATTGTCATTTCTCCCATTTCATCTCACTTTTGGCTTGTTTGTTTATTTTCTTTTGTTTGCATTTATTCTTTGTTTTGCATACCTTTGTTAGCTTGAAGAGGTTGAGATGTGCTTGTGGTGGTTGTTACCCCATCCTCTTTTCCTCCCTCTTCTTCTTTGGTGTTGCATTGCATGTTTGCATCCTTATCTTCTTTCTCATTTGTGTTTGATCTCTTTTTTTTGCTTCTTTCTTCTTTGCCATGACCCCTTAGGATTCCTAGTCCCATTTGCTTAAGATGGGAGTAGGAGAGACATTAAGTGTTCAATCCAAGCATTATAACATTGGGATAGTCTTTTCCCTCTGAATCTCAATCATAGGAGCACATTTCATGATAACATTAGGGTTGAGTTAGTTTCCCCTTAGTTGTGTCTTCTCTCTTCTCATCTTCAAACTTTATCAAAATACATAATAAAGGATTAGAAGTGTTGTATGCTACGATCCTTAAGCATTTGGGAAATGATGATTGGGGGGCCTCCTCTCAATTGTCTAGAGTGTTTAGCGTTTGCCCTTTGGGCGATACGAGACACATTCTCTCCTAAGTCATAGACTTTAGTGAAACATGAATTACAAACACAATTCAATTCACTTCTTCATAAAAGACTCAAAAACAAACATCAAACTTTTTATCCTTCAGGAATACTTGAAAACAATTTTCAAAGAGAGTGTTGTTAACTCTTGGTTCTATCGCAAACAGGTAACGCCTAAGTCTCCAATGGTCGAGCAGCAATACACCTAACTGCTATAACTAAGGTTTAACCCTACTCGGTTAAAACACTTGAACCAACATGTGGTCGTGTTAGCCCGAACTATGTTTGCTCTGATTTCTCGTACGAGACGAGGATACGTAGGCACAAGACAATGATGTCTTGGCGAGCAACCTTTCCCCACCTTCACCTGTAGTTTTCCAAACTACGTTGACTTTGACATTCCCATTGCACGAAGGAGTACGTAGGTGTAGAGCGGCGATGCTCTATCGAGTCTCTTTTCTTTCCTTTTGTCCCTGTGGCCTGTAGCTTAGATAAATTAACACCTTTTAGCTAGATAACAAGCGTGGATCCCGTCGAGTACGACGGACGTAAGGGGTGCTCATACCTTCCCCTTGCGTAACCGACTCCCAAACCCAAGATTTGGTTGCGATGACCTGTCTTTTCCCTTTTTCGTAGGTTTTCTCTGATCGTTTCCTTTCCCTTTCTTTGGGATAAATAATGAACGGTGGTGACTCTTTTGTCCTTGTCGGCCCCTCTTTGCAACGATGCGACACCTAGTCCACTTGGAATTTGAAAATACCCAAAACATGAAAGTTGTAGAGCATGATGAGGGCTTTCCAAAAAGTTGCAGAACTCCTCCATAGCATTTGTGAGCTAGGAGTTTCGATGGAGCCAAGTTGGGTTCCAAGCACTTGAATGCACCATTTCAATTTTGTCACAAATCAACTTGCCAACCACCTAATTCATTCTCGACCATTTCATAAATTCTTGATCTGATATTTAGAGGATATAATGTGTGGAAATGCAGAAGGAGTGAAGGATTTGAAAGGCATGGCAAGTTGGCGAAGCAAGTTGCATTATTTTAATCAAAAAATCAAGAGGAAAGAGAAACTTTTCATGGAAGAAATCTGCAGCAGCAACTCCACTAGTCCCTAGCTAGACTTTAGTCACTTCCATTGCCCTCATACAACTTGTCTTGTGCATCACAATGAGTCAAGAGCATTGAAAATCAGCTGCACCAAGATCTTGGACAAATTTTCTCCAACTTTCCCTCCAAAGGCAAGAACTTCAAATTTGTCCTCACTATTGATCCCATGCATTTGCTTATAAATAGCACAACCTCTATGCATCATAAACACATAATAGCAACAAAAAAAACATCCATAAACACTTTCCCTCAACAACTGCAATCCTTCTTGTAAATCAAGCCAAAGCTTCAAAGTTCCAAAAAACTGTTGTCACATCGTTGCGAAGAGGGGCCGACAAGAACAGAAGAGTCGCCACTGTTCATTATTTATCCCAAGGAGAGGGAAAGGAAACAATCAGAGAAAACCTACAAAAAAGGGAGAAGACAGGTCATCGCAACCAAATCTTAGGTTTGGGAGTCGGTTACGCAAGGGGAAGGTATGAGCACCCCTCACGTCCGTCGTACTCGATGGGATCCATGCTTGTTATCTATCTAAAGGGTGTTAAAATATCTAAGCTATAGGACACATGGACAAAAGAAAGAGAAAAGAGACTCGATAGAGTATCTCCGCTCTATGCCTACTTACTCCCTCGTGCAATGGGAAGTCAGAGTCAACGTAGTTCAGAAAACTACGGGTCAAGGTGGGGGATGGTTGCTCGCCAAGACATCGCCGTCTTGTGCCTACGTATCCTCGTCTGGTACGAGATATCAGAGCAAACGTAGTTCGGGATGACAAAACCACAAACTCGTTTAAGTGTTTTAACCGAGTAGGGTTAAACCTTAGTTCTAGCAGTTAGGTGTATTGTTGCTCGACCATTGGAGACTTAGGCGTTACCTGTTTGTGATAGAACCAAGAGTTAACAACACTCTTTTTGAAAATGGTTTTCCATTAATCCCGAAGGATAAAAGGTTTGATGTTTGTTTTTAAGTCTTTTATGAAGAAGTGAATTGAGTTAAGTTTGTAACTCATGTTGCACTAAAGACTATGACTTAGGAGCGAATGCGTCGCATATCGTCCAAAGGACATACGCTAAACACTCTAGACGGTATGAGAGGAGGCCCCCCAATCATCATTTCCCAAATGCTTAAGGCTCGTAGCGTACAACATTCATTATCCTTTATTAGATGTTTTGAAGAAGTTTTGAGATGAGAAGAGAGAAGACACAAGACTAAGGGGAAACTAACTCAACCTAATGTTATCATGCAATGTACACATATGATTGGGATTAAGAGGGGAAAATCTACCCTAATGTTATCATGCTTGGATTGAACACTTAATGTCTCTCCTACTCCCAAAAGGGACTAGGAATCCTAAGGGATCATGGCAAAGGAACCAAGAAAACACAAGATAAATCAATCATAAGTAAGAGATGCAAACACGTAAAATAAACATGCAAAGAGGGAGGAAAAAAGTGTGGGGAAAAAGCCACCACAAGCACATCTCAACCTCTTATAACCAACAAAAAGATGCAAAACACAAGTGGGAATGCAAGAAGGCGAGCAAACATGAAAATGCAAGCACAAAATACGCGAGGATGAGATGAAATGGGAGAAGCGAACTCCTACGACCATCAACCATCAATCATCGAAGAAAAGTGGGAGGAAAAAGTGTGGGACAACAGCCACCACAAGCACATCTCAACCAAATAATTCTTCATACCCATGCAAAGCAAACAACAAACCTTCATCACTTTGAACAATATATACAAGAGTATGCATTCAAGTGGAAAACGAACACGCGTGTCGAGGAAAACATGATTAAATAATCAAGAATAACAACACAATATCCAAAACATCTCACTCCTAATGCATCATACTGATCCATGAGAATTCGAAGTGAAATGGTACCAAAATATCCCTGAAAAACAGCAAAACAGGCCTGCTGGCACAGTGTTAATCGGTTAACACCAGGGGTTAATTGATTAACCATTGAAAAATGTTTGAAAATTTGAATATTAGCACTGGTTAATCGATTAACCAGTTTGCACTGCAACTGGTTAATCGACTAACACTGTACCAGCAGCAGAAAACAACAACTCAAAAGCACTTTTCAGCAATTAATCACTTCTCCAATAATCCAGATGATCACATAATCAATTATACACGAAATTAAACCAGAAAACAGTGATCCAATCGATATCTAAACACATTCAACCAGCAAGATCATAAATCACATGGATCAAAATCAACAAAATCAATCAAAAATAAAGATCAACATGATGATTATGCGAAATAAGCTCAAAAACAGAGTCGGATCTAGAATTTCCAACCTACAAAGCGGAGATTTGCTTTGGTGAGTGTTGATTCACTTGAAATGAGCAGATCCAAGCAAGAAATCCGAAATTCCTTCAAGATCCAAGTGGTTACTTGTAGTAGCAATGAAGATCCACCAAAATTAAGCAAGAATTATCCAAATAAGCTCCTCTAGATCAACTTCAAAATTCAGATCCACAATAGCACGAAATTTGAATGGAGAATTATAGATAATAAGGATGAAGGATGGAGGTTTTAGCTCTAGAATTCAATGATTCCAATGAAGAATCAAAGAATTCAAGGTGAGAAGAGCTTTAGTGGAGTTTCAGAGTAAAAAGTTGAGAGCAAGATTGAGAGAATGAGAGTGAATTCTGAAAGTGAAATAAAATTATGAGGATTGTGTGTGTTAGATTTGGAGCAAATCACTTAAATATGCTCTTGGTTTGGATCCAAATGTGGTTTGGAGTGTGGTTTGTGAAAATTGGTTTGGGATTAGGAGTGGGAAATTGGAGGGAATTTGAATTAATTTGAAAGTTAATCAAAATTGAAAGTGGTTCTAGATCCTTCCTTTGGTGTAAAATCAATTTCTCAAGTGATCAAAATGGACCCCAAAGTGACCTCTGTTGAAAATTCACGTACAAAGGCAAAATTTGCCTTGGTTAATCGGTTAACCATATGGGTTAATCGATTAACACCTTCGAAAATTCAAAGTTGACCTGATTTTGACTTGGCTAATCGATTAACCATTTGGTTAATCGGTCAACACCTTCAAAATTTGAATTTTGGCGCCTTTTGGAGGGAAATCTGCTCATTTTCCTGTTTTCAACCGTTTTGAGCCCTGTTCAGCCTCTAAAACTTGCTATCGAATATTACAACCATGAGAATGCTTGAGATAGCCTGACTGCTGCCTCTTGAGCTTAAAATAACCTGCAAGATAAAATAAAATCGACCGCTCGATCGCTGGGCAAAATAAATGCCTGAGCCAATGCTCGTTGCTTGAACTCTTGCACTAAAAAAGAACTCAGAGCCACAAGAACACCTTGATCCCCTGTCTCAAGAACAAATGTTATGATGTGTAGGAATGCAAAAAATGAAAAGAAGACAAAAGCCAAGTACAAGAAACGGTTGGTCAAATTTTGGGGTACAACAACTGCCCCTATTCACGCGACTTGGACCTGAAGGGATGAAAGGCGAACGACTTTCAAACATTCAAGGTAAAAGACGGTTGAATACCAAAGAACCCGGAAATTTTCCAACCATAGAAATAGAACTGCAAACTATCATTGGGAACAAAAATCTCTGGAAACAAATGAAGATGATAGTTGCAACGGTAACAAACTAACCGATTACCAATCAGAAAACATCGACCCACAGTAAGAAGAAACATATGCTAATGTGCAGGCAACAACACTAAGTCGGAAAGATCATCTAATATCACCATCCGGCATCTATTGGAACAATAGGCATCGAACCCGAAGGTCGGCTCAATACGCAGTTGAGAAAAAACATCTGACATCGTCCCCAGGCGTCTGTTCAATAAATAAACAGGCATCGAACCCGAAGGCCGGCTCAACGCGAAGCTGAGATCATCTGCTAATCCAAGTAGGCATTCACTAAATAAAAAACGAGCATCGAACTCGAAGGCTGAATCAACACACAGTTGATAAACTTCTGCTAACCAGCAGGCATTCGCTAAATAAAAGCGAGCATCGAACCCGAAGGCCGAATCAACACGCAGTTGATAAACTTCTTCTAAGCAGCAGGCATTTGCTAAATAAAAGTGAGCATCGAACCCGAAGACCGGATCAACACACAGTTGATAAACTTCTAACGACAATTTACAAGAGAACCCCGCTGGGGAAAGAGAAACTTAAACAAGCAACTCTGGTGGGGAGAGAAAAGAGAAGCTTAACCAAGCAACTCTGTTGGGGAACACCTCACAATGGTCTGGATATCACACGGGCAAAGGAAATCATCTATCTGTTGGAAATACACCTGAAAAACAAGAGGTAACAACCTGGCTTATGCTTCACATGCATATGTTTAAATATGGCGTAATGCTCCATACGAAATGGAAATGCTACGCGTTTCTAGGAATGATATGCACAATGCAAAATGCACCAGAACCGAATCAGCAAAATAAATGCGGAAGGGACAAAGGTCACCCTGCTGGGGAGGGATGGAACATGCCAATTACAATTGGACTTAAACTAGGAAATAAGCCCTGGATGGCCTTCTGAAAAAGAACTTTCCTGGATAATATTGCTCTAACAAGAACAAAAATTCACCCTGCTAGGGATCAACGCAAATTCTACTGGGGAAAATGCCCTGAATGGTCTACCAAAATACAACTCTTCTGGGGCTCACCCGACTCGGCTGGGGAGAACAAATCCACTCTACTGAGGAGATAACACAACATGCTAAACAATAACTCTACTCTGCCGGAGATTAAATCAAATCTTGTTGAGAGGAAATGCCCTGAAAGGCCTTCTAAGATACAATTCTCTTGGGGAATAGACGACCTGACCGGGGAAAGACCACCGAACACTGGACATACGTCTAACCTACTGGGGAAATCAACGACTCTGTCGGGGATAACAATCAACCACTAAGATGAACTTTGCTTTACTAGGAAAAACAGCCCTGAACGGCCTCCTAGAACACCGAAGTCCTTCTGGGGTACAAAACACACTGCTAGGAACAATCCTGCTCTGCCGAAGATCAAAAATCTGACATACCGGGGATTACTCAGCTGGGGATAACCGGATAAGATTGGCTGGGAAATTATCCCACACTCTCTCTGTTGAGGATAGCAATTCTCAGGGAGTAACTTCACTCTACAGGGAAGAATAACTGCTCTGCTGACTCAGCTGGGGATTAGACAATGAGAGAAAACCTCTTCGACCCCTGCTTGGGGAATGAATCGCCACTTTAAACCCTGAGGGGATACCATATCATATGCTTAGGTTCGGTGGGGAAACAAAATCCTGAATTTGCTCCGCTGTTGGGAAAACAGTTCCAATTTGCCTGGTGGAAAGAAATCTAATCTCAACTCGCTGATGAGTAACTGCGTACCTACAACCTGCTGGGGGTACGAGCACACCTGACCTGCAGGAGGGATATCAATCTCGACCCTCTAGGGCGGATTCTACCCTGTTGGAGAATTCAGTCTCGAACTGCCGAGGGACGAGTGTATACCAACAATCTGCTGGGGAGATGTGTACACCCTCTACCTGCACATCCTTTTCTGCAGGAACAAGCCTCTACTGGAGAGAAAAAATGAGTTTCAACTACACACCTCTTTTCTGTGGGAATGGTGATCTTACCGGCGATACACCTCTGAAAACTTGCCCCAAGGGTAATGACCCTGCAGATGAAAAAACAACAAGATATCATGTACAAAGGGAACTATCTCGGTCATCATCCGTGACATTGTTCAAATAAATCAAAGTTTTAATGATTATCGGCCAAAGCCTACAATTTTATGTATGCGCAGTTTTATCAAAACATCGGGCGTTTTTTGCAAACAAAATAGTAAAGATTAAAATAAGACAAACAAATTACTGAATAGTATATGTTTTATTGACAAACGGCTTGTAAGTAGGCAGATTTTACAACAGATGCATTCCCTGAAAAGAGGAAGCTGCGAAAAAATTACAGAAATGCACGGAAATATACAGAATGTCGGCAATGCGGCACAGACAAACACCATGAGTTGATCCATCTATGACTCGCCTGACTTCAATGACTCCCCGAAGCTTCATCCTCTAAAGAGATTGATTCAGATAAATGGCCCTCAGGTCCTCCCTCAATCCACTATACTCTGAAGATCAATACGCAGACCACAGTCATTTACTTTTCAAATCCCTAACTTTTACCTGAATCGCCCTTTCGGGTTTTCAATCCATCGGGATACCCATTTTTGCCAAAGCCGCCTTTCCAGGTTTTCAACTTTGCGGGTTTACATTTTTCTTTTTATCCCTAATTTTTTCCCGAACCTTTTCCTTTTTCTAGTTCGCCCGGATGCCCCATTTTTGCCTGGATATTCGTTTTCTTTCCAGCGGGTCTATTTAAGCAAATTATTTTTTAATTGTGTCTGCGTTCATAGTGGATGTGAAATCTTCACCATCCATGGTGGATAACAGTAAGGCTCCTCCAGAGAAAACCTTTCGTACGGATATAGACCTTCATAGTTGGGAGTCCATTTGCCCCTGTGATCTGCTTGTGGAGGGAGAATCTTTTTCAATACTAACTCGCCCGTCTGAAAGGTTCGAGGGCGCACCTTCTTATCAAAAGCTTTCTTCATCCGGTTCTGATATAACCGACCATATGCAATGGATGCTATCCTTTTCTCGTCCATCAGGCTGAGCTAATTCAATCTATTTCTTATCCATTCTGCCTCATCAAGATTGACATCAACCAGAACTCTCAAAGAAGGAATCTCGACGTCCAATGGCAGGACAACTTCCATACCATACACCAGCGAGAAAGTAGTTGCCCCAATTGAAGTACGTACCAAAGTACGATATCCATGCAAAGAAAAGGGCAACATCTCATGCCAATCTTTATAGGTTACAACCATCCTCTGCACTATCTTCTTCATATTCTTGTTGGCCGCTTCGACAACGTCGTTCATCTTCAGACGATATGGAGATGAGTTGTGATGCTCAATTTTGAAATTCTGGCACAATTCCTTCATCATCTTGTCGTTCAAATTCGAACCATTGTCAATAATGATTCTCTCGGGCACTCCGTAACGACAGATGATATCCTTCTTAATAAACCGGGCTACCACTTGCTTAGTGACATTAGCATAGGAAGCTGCTTCCACCCACTTGGTGAAGTAATCAATGGCTACCAGGATAAAGCGATGTCCATTAGATGCAGTGGGCTTAATCTTGCCAATCATGTCAATGCCCCACATGGAAAAGGGCCAAGGAGATGTCATGACGCTCAGAGGACTCGACGACACATGAATCTTGTCAGCATAAATTTGGCATTTATGGCACTTCTTTGCATGCTTAAAGCAATCTAACTCCATAGTTAACCAATAATACCCTGCTCGTAATAGCTTTCAAGACATGGCATGCCCGCCGGCGTGCATACCAAAGGCACCTTCGTGGACCTCCTCCAAAAGCAGACTTGCTTCTTTTTCGTCCACACATCTCAACAGTACCAAGTCATAATTCCTCCTGTAGAGTACACCATCTTGGTTCAAATAAAAGTTTCCAACCAACCTCCTCAAGGTCTTCTTATCCCTGGTCGACGCCCCTGGCGGATATTCTTGGTTCTTAAGGAAATTCTGGATGTTGTAAAACCATGGCTTGCCATCAGAAGCTTCCTTAATGGCAAATATGAATGCTGGCCTATCAAGGCGCGAGATGACTATTCTTGGAGCATCATTCAAAAAGTTCACCTTATACATCGAGGATAAAGTGGCTAAGGCATCTCCCATCTGATTCTCCGCTCTCGGCATGTGGTGGAACTCTATTCGATCAAAGAATGGTACCAGCCTTCTTGCATAGTTCATGTAAGGGATCAGATTAGGCTGTCGGATCTCCCATTCCTTGTTGATCTAATTGACAACTAACGCTGAATCTCCATACACATCTAGATTCTTGATCCTCAGATCAATGGCTTCTTCCAACCCCATAATGCACGCTTCGTATTCAGTTTCATTATTGGTGCAGGAAAATGTTAACCTGGCAGTGAAAGGGATATGAGAACCATGAGGAGTCGTGATGATTGCCCCAATTCTGCTGCCGTAAGAGTTAACAGCACCATCAAAGATCATTTGCCACTGTGAGCTTTTCTCGGGACCTTCCTCAGGTAGTGGCTCATCGCAATCCTTCATCTTTAGGAACATGATGTCTTCATCTGGAAATTCAAACTACATTAGTTGATAGTCGTCAATCAGTTGTTCAGCGAGATATTCTGATAGAATACTTCCCTTGATAGCTTTCTGGGAAACATATTGAATATCATACTCTGTCAAAACCATCTGCCATCTGGCAATTCTCCCCGAAAGTGCTTGTTTTTCAAAGACGTATTTAATTGGATCCATCTTCGAAATCAACATGGTTGTATGATTTAGCATATATTGTCTCAGGCGTTTGGCAGCCCAAGCGAGTGTGTAACACGTTTTTTTAAACATTGAGTACCTGGATTCACAATCTTCGAACTTTTTACTCAAGTAGTATATTACATGCTCTTTTATTCCAATCTCGTCATGCTGACCGAGAACACAACCCATGCTGTTCTCAAGAACCGTTATACATTATCAATGGCTTTCCAGCTACTGGAGGTATCATTATCGGAGGCTCCTGCAAATATTCTTTTATTCTGTCAAATGCCCTTTGGCAATTTTCGTTCCAGACAACCGCTTGATCTTTCTTTAACAATTTGAACATGAGTTCACACGTGGCTGTGAGATGAGATATGAACCTAGCAATGTAGTTCAATCTACACAAGAAACTACGAACCTCATTTTTTGTTTTTGGCGCTGACATATCTTGAATTTCTTTTATCTTTGCAGGATCGAACTCGATTCCTTTTTCACTGACAATGAACCCTAGCAACTTTCCCGACCTGACACCAAAAGTGCACGTGTTCGGATTCAACCTCAGTCTGAATTTCCTTAGCCTCTCAAACAGCTTCAAAAGGTTTACTAGATGTTCCTCCTCCGTTTGCGACTTTGCTATCATATCATCAACATAGACCTCAATCTCATGATGAATCATATCATGGAACAAAGTGACCATAGCCCGCTGATAGGTTTCCCCTGCGTTTTTCAACCCAAAAGGCATTACCTTATAACAAAAGGTCCCCCATGGTGTAATGAAAGTTGTTTTCTCCATATCCTCCGGCGCCATCTTAATCTGGTTATATCCGGAAAAACCGTCCATGAAGGAAAACACTGAATATTGCACAGTATTATCAACTAATACGTCAATGTGAGGGAGCGGGAAGTCATCTTTCGGGCTCGCTTTATTCAAGTCTCTATAATCAACACACATCTGTACCTTACCGTTCTTCTTTGGTACATGTACGATGTTAGCGACCCACAGAGGGTAAGTTGTTATAGCGAGAAATCCTGCATCCAACTGCTTCTGGACTTCTTCTTTGATTTTCACCGCCATATCTGGTCTGGTCCTTCTGAGCATCTGCTTGACTGGCGGATACTCTTCACGCAAAGGCAAGCGATAGACCATGATATCGGTATCAAGATCGAGCATATCCTCGTAGGACCAAGCAAAGATATCACTATACTCTCAAAGCATTTCAACCAATCTCTGCTTGATATCACTCTGCAACATAGCCCCTATTCTGACATCTCTTCTGACTTCCCCGGTACCCAAGATGGCAACCTCAATTTCCTCCTGATGAGGCAGAATGATTTTCTCTTCGTGTTTCAAAAGCCTGGCTAGCTCTTCTGGCAAGTCTTCATCTTCATCAATCTCTTCTTCGGCTTGAAATATCAGATTATCAAAGTCAAAGCGAGTCATAGACGGCTCTGGAGTGGTGTCATCTGCAATGCGAAACCTACAATGATGATGATTTAATGCTTAAAATGATATGCAAACAAGCACAAACCACATTGCCATTTTATTGTTAAAAACAAAATAGGAAAGACAGATATCACAATATTGGAATGCAGAAAAACGCCCTTTGATTGATTGATAAAAAGATTGTTCAAACATAAACAATTAGGCCCTAAAGACAAATACCGCTATGCTCCGGGTAGAGCATAGGGTTATACAATAATCAGAAAAACAAATCATTACTCTTCTGTTGTCACTTGGATGATTTCTTCGACATACCAGTTGTTTAGGCTTTGTCCTAGAGTACATGGCCGAATCCATGCATCCATGTCACAATCGCTATCACCGTCTTCATCAGATATGGCATTAATCTGCTCAAAGATTACCCCACCGCTGGTAAACTGGACAGGCCTCTTATAGCGCGGCACGCTCTGGGAGGAGGAAGATGAGTAGTATCCCAATCCAAATTTGTCTTGCTTGTTGGGGATGTTCAGCACTTGGCCCCAACCTTGTGATGCCCCAGCCTTCACCACTGCTTGGGCTTCCTTAAAGGATGACATGGCGACTTCAGGCGCTTTGCTCACGACCGGTGCTTTGTCCTTGACTTACACAGTTTCGAAGGCCTGACATAAAGTCTCATGGATTTCACCATCAACCTCGATATTTGAATGAAGACAAATGACTAATCATTATATCTTCTTCCCCGTGAACAGTGACAACACTGCCACCCACCAAGTACTTCAATTTTTGGTGCAACAAAGATGTTATGGCGCCTGCCAAATGGATCCAGGGACGTCCCAGCAGACAACTATAAGCTGGCTGAATATCCATAATATAGAACACAACATCAAACACGTCTGGACCGATCTGGATCAGCAACGTCAACTCCTCGAACACGGACCTTCTAGTCCCAACAAAAGCTCATACTACCAAGTCACTTGGAGTACACATTATACCACGGGTATCCAACTTCATCAGCGCTTTATTGGGAAGTACGTTCAAAGATGACCCGGTATCAACAAGCACATGTGACAGAACGGCCCCTCGGCATTCAATACATATGTGCAACGCACAGTTATGACTCCTCCCCTTGGCGTCAAATCCAAATCAGTGAAACCCAGCCCATTACCTGCATTTACATGTGCCATAACTCCCTCGAGCTGATTCACAGATATCTCCTGTGGCACATAAGCTGTCTTCAGGATTCTTAACAAAGCGTTCCTGTGCGCTTCCGAACACAATAACAAGGACAAAATGGATATCTTAGACGAAGTCTGGTGTAAGTGATCCACAATCTTGTAATCACTCTTTCTTATCAGGCACATGAACTTCTCTGCCTCCTTCAACAAGGATTCCTTCTCACCAGCTTGAGAAGTCTCTTCAACCACTACTTTACCCTTCCCTTTGTCAGAGTTTTCAGCAACCACTTTAGGAGACGAAAACACTCTTCCACTCTGGGTAATTCCACCAGCTCCAACTACGTTATCCACGGAATCCATCGGTATGTTTTTCAACTCCTGCTTCTATCCGTTACAGTATACTTCGGCTCCGTAATTCCACAGAATTGCCTTAGTACTTCCATATGGTACATGACCAGCTTTGGTAATAATGATGGTTGGCGGCCTCGGAGGCATAGAAATAGTAATAGTTTTGTACAGAATCGAGATTGTCACAACCTCATCCCTCTCTTCAACTACTAATTCCTCAGTCTTCTTCTCAGCAACTCTGTCGAATTGCAAGACACCATTCTTCATCAACTTCTGAATATGATTTTTCAGCTTCTCACATCCCTCGGGATGGCTCAAACATTCAGCACAAGCTTCGTCACAACCTGGGAATACCCCTCCCCTCAACAACTTGTTCTTTACAAAACTTAGCGGCGTCTTCAACTCATCGACATCCGACACCAAATTCAAGCTCTCATCTTCAAGGACAACACTGACCCCAGCTGCCCCATGATTAGGCATGAGGTTCTACACGAAATTGGGCGCGTTGTGAGAAAAGTTTATAGCCTTACTGTCTATGAGATCCTGAATCTTGTGCTTAAATGCCTTACAGCTGTCAATATTGTGACCTGGAGCACCGAAATGAAACTCACATCAAGCACTACCGTCATAACCAGGTGGTGGTGCGCCTGTCAAAGGAGCCATAGTTCTTTTCTGTATCAGCTGTAACTGCAATAAGTGTTGGAGCAATTGATAATATGGCATCGGAGGCACGTCAAACTGCCTATTTACCGCCCTGCCCCGATCCTAAAATCTACGAGGAGCATAATTCTGTTGATTCTGTTGTGGTTGTTGCTATTGTGGTACCGCAGGTATGGTGATACTTGCAACCTGAGGTTGCCGTTGACGGTATTGTTGACGATGATTTCTGTTTCTTCCCCGGGAACTAGATACTGCATTAGTTTCTCCTTCTCTCTTTTTGTTACCAAAGGTTTTTCTTCCTCCTCTGGCTGAGGATCCTTCGCCATCTTGAATCTCTCCCAGCTTAATTCCGTTCTCGACTCTCTCCCTAGTAATAATCAGATCAGAAAAGCTACTCGACATGTTACCGATCAGCTTCTCGTACTATACACCCAGTAACATGGAAACAAACATATCAATTAACTCCCTTTCCACCATAGGAGGCTGCACCCTAGCTGCCAGTTCACGCCACCTCTGGGCGTACTCTTTGAAGCATTCACCATTCTTTTAAGACAGATTCTGTAATTGGACCCTGTTTGGCGCAAGGTCGCTATTGTACTGGTAGTACTTAATGAAGGCCTCAGCCAAATCCCTCCAGCATCGGATGTTGAGTGGTTCTAGGCTCATGTACCATTCGAGAGAAGCACCAGAAAGGTTGTCCTGGAAAAAATGCATGAGAAACTTTTCATCATCTGAGTAAGCGGACATCTTACGATAGTAGGAACACAGATGAATCCTAGGACAAGTAGTGCCTTTTTATTTATCGAATCAGAAACTTTGATCTTCAAAGGTACTTTCATGTCTGGGATCAGCCCCAGATTAGCCATGTCTAATCCCATAGAGCTCTGATTTTCATAGCTCCACATCTTCTCTTCGATCAGCTTAAACCTCTTATTTGCCTCAGACGGCAGTCCCGCACCAACATCCCGCATGAAGAACACATCTTCCTGCTGACCTTCATCCCACTGAGGAACATTGTTGCCATGCACAGCATACGCCATTTCAGTTATAGGGATTCCACCTACATTACCTCCGCCCAGAGTGATAACCACTGGAGGAATAACATTAGCATGCGGCGTACCACCATCATTACGAGGAGGATTAGCAGCAGTTCCCCCGTGAAGCACACCAATTCCATAAACTCTTGCAACTAGTGGCTGCACCAAAGGCCTCAGTTGCTCTTGGCCATTTGCCACACCCTGCATCAAATCCATGAATTGGGCCATCCTGTCCCGGAGTTCCTGCATCTCAGTCTGCATCTGCTCCATGATCTTACGATGATTTCCCCGAGTGGCGTAATGGTGAGTCGTCTGGTTGTCAATCCTGAAATAAACTACAAACCACAGAGATAAGGTTAATGGTTCCGGAGCATTTGCGATGCAAAAATGCAAAATGATGCAATATGCAGACATGTATATATGCGTTAGGGAAATTTTCCCCTCGATTCTAGTTCCACAAGAACAGTGCGGCAATGAAAAGCCAACAGATAAACAATGGGCAAACTCCTCATAAATAAAATGAGAGCCAAGAGAACAGTGCTATAGCAACACAATGGAATCAAAATTACCTCATCCAACAGGTCTGGTGATAGTCAATATATACATCATAACAACAGACTGCAAAGAAATACAATCAATTACGACAACAAGACTGGAAATCCTCTAACAGTTCCTTCGTCTCTGGATGGTCTGGCCTGACCAGCAATCCCTAGATGAGCATCTCTCTCTAGCTAATAGTGGCCTGCAGACCCTGGGCATAATCCTCCCAGACACCCTCACCAAAAGCCTCCTCAAGCTTACACCTCTTCACATCAGCTCTAGAATTGTAATCATCCAACGTTGCAAGCGCTTCATTCAGCTTACAATCACTGTCAAGTCGGAGTGAGGCTTCAACTGCAATCTTCTCATCCTTCACTTGGAGTTGAGCTTTCAACTTAGCAGTTTTTTGTTTGAGTCCCTCTTCCCGCTCTTTGTTATTAGTGAGGGTAGCATTCGACTGGTCATTAAACATGGAAATCTCTAGATAAACTCTATCCAACTCCTTCTTCTTAGAAGTAAGAACATCACTGACAGCCTTCAAATCTAAACCCAAACGCTCATGAGCGCGGATCTCTTTAGTAAGATCTGTACCTAGCTTGTTTACCAACTCAGTTTGCCTCTTGTAGGAATAAGTAGCTTCACTCTTTTCGCCTCGAAGCTGAACAATCTCTTTCTCCAACTCTTCATTTGCCTTACGCAGCTTCTCTTTTTCAAACCATAACTGATTATACCTCTGGATATCAACAGTAGTAGGCTCCTCAATCATCAGAGGATATAAAGGCTCACAAGGTGGAAAAGGCATCAACACCCTCTCCGCTCTCTCCTGAATCCAAGTCACATAAGGGTTATAAGATCTACTATTGCTTTTACCCAAGGAAACTTTCCCTTTGCGGTGAATCTTTTTCCAAGCCTTCTCAACTCTAGTCAAGGTCTCATTCTCCAGCAAGCCAGTGAAATACAAAGATTCTTGTATCTCCTCTTCTCTCGGAGGTTTTTTTAGTGCATACCCAAACCGCCTTACTGCAAGGGATGGGTTGTAGTTAATGCCTCCTTTCCTTCGGATAAGCGGAACGTTAGGAAAACCACCACAACTGTAGATAATCTTCGTACCCAGCTGATCTCTATCAATCCAAATGATATTCTCAGAAGTCAAACCCATCAATCTCTTTGACCACTCTGAGGTACCTGCAGTATCAACAAAAGGACCGGACTTGGGAAGGTGATTCACAAACCACCTGTATAACAAAGGTACGCAACAAGACACGTTCTTCCCTCTCCGACTCATTCTTGTAATGCACAGAATGATAAACATTTCCCAGAAGCGTAGGTACAGGATTCCCTGAAGCAAAAATGTGGAAATCATCCAAATCCATAAAATCTGGAATATTAGGAAACATCATGATACCATAAATGCACAGAGCCAAGATGGCATTAAACACAACCCAACAACCCTCCTTCGCAAAGTATCGAGCTCTAGCAAACAGAAAAGATAGTGGAAATCCAGGCATTCCATTTCTCTTGACCAATTTCCCTTTTAGCTCAGAAGCATCTAAATAAAGGGCACTAGTAAGCTTAGTCAAATCAGGCTCAGCATCATTATGATAGAAAGGCATATGGTCCAAGATAGGAAATCCAAGTAGCACAGAGAACTCCTCCAAAGTAGGCATTAGCACATAACCCGAAAAAATGAAACACCTCAACTGTGGATCATAGAACTAGAGCAAAGTGTGGAGACCTTCCAACTCAAACACTGAGGCTTTGCAAACATATCCCAAAAGCTTCCCATATGACTTCTTGAAATCTTCCATTAAAGCATGATCAGCAACAGAGATCAAACTGAGCAGAGACCCTATGTCAGAAGTAGGAAAATTGTATACAAAAGTCTTCTTCAAACCAGGCTCCATGTTAGAAAGGAATAACTCACTAGAATCGAGAGGAAAAATATACACCTGCAACATAAATACATGTCAATGTTAAATGAAAATGAAGATGCAAATGTAACAGGGGATCAAGATTGTTGTGCTGTTGACTAAGAAGAAACAGCGCTTCGCTTCGGCGAGATAACAACACTGGCATAAGGACCCACCATATCAAGGACCAAAATTTCACACCGACAAGAAAACCGGGTAGGTTGAAGGTCAAGGTTTCCTGCATGACCCTCCCCACTCACAGGTATGAACCTATCTCTGACAAGGTCTGGCATTTTATGCGGTCGTCAGCATCACAGACTTTCGAGAAACGATGATACGTTCACCATTTCTGGTTTGGCATCATAGTCTAACAAAGTGGCCTCACTTAGCTGACTCCCAAGTGATCGTTCTCCAGAGTCGACAATTTTCAGATCCAACATCCCGTTCCTGACCAGCAGGATGCGATGTCTTCAAAGAAAACCTCGTCTGAACGCGAATTTCGTGAGGACTAGTGCATGTTTCCATACAGGTCCTCACTACTCTCCACTCTAATGCTATGGATATCCTTAAGCCTGGGTTTTGGCTTATCACTCAATGGAACATTCCCGCCCAACAGCACAACAATAATGATATATAAAGTGCTAAAAGTAAAATGCAAATGCAATACTGTACAAATGCAACACGTATATACACCCAAAAGTTAACACACAAATGCTAGGATTGACTCGCATAGGGGATGGGAAGATGTCCCCAACAGAGTCGCATGTTGTCGCATCGCTGCGAAGAGGGGCCGACTGTCGCTACTGCGAAAATCGGCGCCGGCTGAACAGAAGAGTCGCCACCGCGCGTTATTTATCCCAGCGGAGGGAAAGGGAACGCTCGAAGTAAACCTCGCGAAAACGGGAAAAGGTATGGTCATCGCAACCAAAACCTGGATTCGGGAGTCGGTTACGCAAGGGGAAGGTATTAGCACCCCTCACGTCCATCGTACTCGATGGGATCCATGCTTGCTTGGTTTGTACGGATTACACTTCTATCTAAACTAAAGGATGAGGTCTGAAAAGGAAAGAAAACATGACTCGGCAAAGCATCGCACTTTATGCCTACGTATTCCCGTCTGAAACGAGAAATCAGAGTCAACGTAGTTCGCCTACCTACAGGAAAGGAGGGGAAGGTTTCTCGCTAGGATATCGCATCCTATGCCTACGTACTTTCATACAACATGAAAGATCAGAGCAAACGTAGTTCGGGCCACGTATGACACAAGTCTGTCTTGATTGTTTTTATTCCTTCTGAAAAAGGTTTTTTCTGATTAACAGTCCAAGCGGACAAAAATGACGTTTTGATGAGTTCACATTCTTTTACGGAAGAAGTGTCTTTTATGGTGTTTGAAAGATTTATTGTGTTTTTCTGTTTGTTTTGAGAAAAAAGAGACAGAACTCTAACCTACGGTTGACAAGGGGAATCAAACTAACCTAATATTATCATGCATGGGTTAAGACCTAGTGTCTATCATGCTCCTCTCTTGCGCAGAGAGAAACAGAGATCCTAAGGGAATAGATGGAGACAGAAACAATAGCAAATATATACAGTAAAGCAGTAAAATGCATGGATGCAACAATACAAGCGAGGCAAGGGAGTCCCACTCAACCTCGAACCTAGAAAACAATAGGCAAAAGTGAACAGAATTCACTTTCAACCCAACAGGTTAAACAACAAACAATACAGTCAGGGAAAACCAATCAATACATCAGAAAATAAACAGCTAAAAATAAACAGCCACAGCAGCTCTGCATCAACACCTATCTTCAAGTCATCATCAAACAGCTACAAGCTTCAGGCAAGCATCAATCTTCATCTCCATAGCCTTCAAGCAAGGTCTCTGATTATCAGTCTTCAATCTGCATTGGCTTTTCTTCAAGTCTTAATCTCCAAGCCGAGGAATCAATCACAAGAGTGAACTGGGTGTTAAGCAATTAGTTGACCACCAAAGGTGGCAAACAGACTGCTAGCAACACATAGAATATTTTCTCTCAAGAGTTCTATCTCTTAGACACTATCACCAAGCCTTCCAAAGGAAGGGGGTGAATGTCTTAGAGAGACTCTGCATCACAGAGAGGAATGGAGGCAATCAAGACCTTCCATGTTTGAGAATCAAGTTTACTACTCTAGAGCTCTGCCTAGCTCCTAAACCCTATAGCCTCAACAGCTGCCAGCACAGAATCTCTTCATCAACTCTGGAAGTTGGTCTTCAATCTTCTGATCTCCAATGGTCTTCATCATCACAAGTCTTCAGCTCTCCCAATCCCCAAGCAAACCCAATACCCCACACAGACAAATGAAATAACCCTAGAGAGGGCACACCACACAGTCAAACAAATATAAGCAGTATACTAATAGCAGTAGGGGAATCCTAATATTTTCTAAGGGATCTAATAACTACCTATAATCCCTATAGTCCCATACCCCAAAGATTCAATCTCTAACTCCTAAGGGAAATGAACTAATTCACCTATGTTATCTCCTAAACCCTAGTTTTGATCATGTTATTCACACCTAAACAAATCACCTAAAATTAAGTCCTAAAAATATGAACTAAATTTTATATACAAGATAAAGGTCTCCACTAATCAACCTAAAAAGAATGAATTAAAAATGTAAAAGCATCTAATCAAACTAAAATTAACAATTTCATGTACTAAACAAACCATTATTTAAACCTATTAAAAAGAAAAAAATGCCAAAAATATGAAAACAAAATGAAATATTAATTTTTTTATGTGATATTTTTCTTGACAAAATTATGAGCAATGTAAAAAAACAACCAATTAAAAACTAGCATTTTTCTATTTTTTATGATTTTTTAAAGAAAATGAAAATTTGAAAGAAAATAAGATGGAAATTAAATGGAAAGGGTGCAACAAGTAATGAAAACCAGTTAAAACAACAAACTGGGCCCAGACTGGGGGGCGCGCATAGAAAGCGCGTCTGGGCCCAACACTATCAGAAAATATGACAAAAAATTAAAAAACTGTAAACGGTGCGAATAGTAGGATTCTTAGTTCATAATCATTGGGCCTTCGCTTGGGAGGGTGTTATTAGCAACAATTATTTGAGCCCAGTCTGATTGTGGTTTAATGAAACGGTGCGTTGCACCATTTGAAGTTCCCTCTGTTTTTCTTTTTAATCGTGGCCGTTGGATCCAAAACCGAGTCAAAGTTCAAAGCCTGATCGTGTGGCCCAGGGGTTGTCTTCAACCTCCATCAAACCCTAAGGTCTGAAAACTCTCCACCATGCACGAATTTTCCATCGTTCTGTTCTCTTTCAATTCTCCATGGATCCACATGATATGAAGAGCAAAGTTTCTCTAAATTCTTCCCTCTACGCAGCCATGTCAATATCTTCTTCTGAAACTCTCTCAACAATGGAACCCGATACGTATAATATTCTGAATCCACCATGATCACCTGATATCACTTCTTCCAATTCTCTCTAATTCTTGCCCTAAACTAACCTACATTCCATGCTGATTAAACTGAGTTGTGGATCCAAGATTATCATGCATTGAACCATGAGTTACAAGCCTTAACAGTTTTGACACACCATTAACAACCTCCATAAAACTTCTCCAAACTCACCAAAATCAGTCATCTAACCTATCCTAACATTTCTATGCTAACAAATCCCTATAATTCTAACTAAAACAGTCAAATCGAAGAAGAAACCTACCTGGTGTAAAATGAAGAAAACAGCTATGGAACTCCTTGATCCAATGCTTGCAGTGATCTGAAACTGATCCACACACTCAAACCTTGATTCTGTATGCAAAGATTCTGACTCAAACTTCTTGGATCTTGTGATTGAAACTTTCTTGCTTCTTGGATGATTCACTTGTATGGCACGAGTTCTCCTCAAATCAACCAAATGCTTGTGTGAAATGTGATCTATGAATGATGGTGATGAAGATTAGATCAAGAAAAATGGAGATTGATAGAGATTTGAGAGAGTTTGAATTGATTTTCCAAAATAGAAGATTTGTGTGAAACTTGGTGTTATGAGCAATGTGATTCACCAACCATGGCATGAAGCCACTCCATACAATATATAGATGTCATTGGAAAGTCCTAGAACCTTGGAGAAGCTTCCCATGCACACTTTCCCTTGGATTTGGATTATGTAACTTCATTTGTAAGTAACCAAATATAACTCTCAAATCTTGAACCAAACTCAAAATTCTACTTTTGCCAATGTTGTCAAAATGTTTTTTCCAATCAAAATGACCTATAATTTCATCCCATTTGGCCAAATTATGAAAAATCTCATTTTTAGGTCATTTTTTATTCATTAAATCCACCAATTTTGAAACCTTGTGCTATGAGCCTTTCCAATCTTTCATGGTCACTTTTCTAGACTCAAAATATCATTTGGAGCAAGTTTTATGTTGTGAAGTTTTCCATTTGAAGCTTCCTTGTATGAGTTTTGGGCATAGGCTTGAAATGACCTGTAATTCTCAAATGACCAAAATACCCTTTGCTTGCCAAGACCATAAGTAGAGTTCCACAAATCATATGAAGGCATACTATACCATTATAGAGATCTAAGACAATGAGGAACAACTCTTATGTTGACCAGAAATTCATTTGAAATCTCCTTGAGGGGTAAAGGTTGCTTGGAAGACAAGTAACTTTCACAGACAAAATTTCAGATACTTCAGATGACCTGTAACTTGCAAGGACCATAACTTGAGTTCTATAAATCTCCTTGATGTCTTCCACCACTAAAATTAAAGGTCTTGAGATCCTTTACAAGTTTCATGTTGGCCAAGGATCCATTTGAAGCTTGAATTTCGACTTATCTTGCTTGGAAATTTGACCTAAATTAGGGGATTTTACACAGAAACCCTAATTTAGAAACTCCTCTTCTCCTTGATTTCTCTTGATTTCTTTTTGACACATCAACATATCCTTCTCTATATGTCAAATGATGAACCCCACATCTCTCCAATAGACCTCAATGCCTTTCAATCAATCAATTGACCTAGAGTTGACCCAGGGTTGACCCAAATGAGACCCTAGTTGACTGTCTTCAATTGCAACTCTTGTGATCATATCAAGGACTTGCCTCCTTCTCCAAATGACTTTCTAAGTCTCCCATGATGCCCACATACTCTCCATGCTCAATTCACAGCTCACAACTTCTTAGATGATCTTCAGATACCCTCAGATATGAGATAGATGCACTGCTTGATCCATTGACCTCTTTAGCTTCAATTTCTTTTTTGATGACTAGAATGAGATTGAATTTGAACAATAACCTCTTGATAGGCTCATAGAGATGAAAATAGTGCTTGGTCCCCTGTTGGATGATTTGCTATGCTATGCTATGTAGATGATTAGACTATGTACATGACTTTACATGCAAATGCTAATGCAATTGAAACATAAACCCAGTGAATTAGGTTGAGCAAATTTTAGGGTGCAACAGCTGCCCCTATTCAAGCGACTTGGACCCGATTGGGTGAAGAGCGAACGGCCTTCAACCATTCGTGGTACGAGACGGTTGAATACTAAGAACCCAGAAATTTGCCAACCGCAAAAATAAACTGCACCACTGCTTGGGGAACGACATCCATCGACTGAATCTAACTGTTACGGCAACAAACTGATCCATTAGCGACCGTGCTGGGGATTATTTTCATCAGCCCGAAAAAGATTCTATCATCGAAGAAATCTCAACTACACCTGTCCACGTTAGGACTCCACCTGCCGTCAACACGAAAACCTCGGCGACCTCGCTGGGGATGACTCGTCTGCCATAAATCATCCACGTTAGGAATAACATCTTCCACGTTAGGAATAAACTCTCCTTTCCACGTTAGGAATAACGTCTTCCACGTTAGGAATAACCTTTCCACATTAGGAATAACATCGTCCACGTTAGGACTCACCTTTCCACGTAAGGAATAACCTCTCCACGTTAGGAATAACCTTGTCCACGTTAGGACTCCCCTTTACACGTTAGGAATAAACTCTTCCACGTTAGGAATAAGACTTCGTCTGGATCTGCCCACGTCAGGACTAAACTCTTCCGCGTTAGGAATACACTGTCCACGTCAGGACTCTATCGTCCACGTTAGGAATACATCTTTTTTCCACGTAAGGAATACATCATCCACGTTAGGACCCACCTTTCCACGTAAGGAATAAACTTCTTTCCACGTAAGGAATACATCATCCTCGTTAGGACCCACCTTTCCACGTAAGGAATACATCTCTTTCCACGTAAGGAATAACTTCTTCTTTCCACGTTAGGAATCAACTTCTTTCCACGTAAGGAATCATAACTTTTCCACGTAAGGAATCTCCATCTTTCCACGTAAGGAATCATCTCTTTCCACGTTAGGAATTACCTATTTTTTTCCACGTAAGGAATCTCCATCTTTCCACGTAAGGAATCCAACTTTCTTTTCCACGTAAGGAACACGCTTTCTTTCCACGTTAGGAATACAACTTTCCACGTAAGGAATCATCTTTCCCCGTAAGGAATACAACTTCTTTCCACGTAAGGAATCATAATCTTTCCACGTAAGGAATCACCATCTTTTCCACGTAAGGAATCACCTCTTTCCACGTAAGGGATCACCTCTTTCCACGTTAGGAATGCGTCTTTCCACGTTAGGAATCATCATCTTTCCACGTTAGGAATCACAATCTTTCCACGTAAGGAATACAACTTTCGTCTTTCCACGTAAGGGATCACCTCTTTCCACGTTAGGAATGCGTCTTTCCACATTAGGAATCATCATCTTTCCACGTTAGGAATCACCATCTTTTCCACATAAGGAATCACAATCTTTCCATGTAAGGAATACAACTTTCGTCTTTCCACGTAAGGGATCACCTCTTTCCACGTTAGAAATGCGTCTTTCCACGTTAGGAATCATCATCTTTCCACGTTAGGAATCACCATCTTTTCCACGTAAGGAATCACAATCTTTCTACGTAAGGAATACAACTTTCGTCTTTCCACGTAAGGAATCACCATCTTTCCACGTAAGGAATACAATCTTTCCACGTAAGGAATCTATCTTTCCACGTTAGGAATCTCCATCTTTCCACGTAAGGAATCTATCTTCTTTTCCACGTAAGGAATCTCCATCGTTCCACGTAAGGAATCTATCTTTCCACGTAAGGAATCTCATCTTTCCACGTAAGGAATCTCATCTTTCCACGTTAGGAATACAACTCATCTTGATTTGTCCACGTTAGGACTCCAATCTTTCCACGTAAGGAATACAATCTTTCCACGTAAGGAATCTCCATATTTCCACGTAAGGAATACATCTTTCCACGTTAGGAACTAAACTTCTTTCCACGTAAGGAAATCATCTTTCCACGTAAGGAATCTCCATCTTTCCACGTTAGGAATCACCATCTTTTGATTTGTCCACGTAAGGACTCACATGTCGACTTGCTGAGGAAATAACTTTGTCCACGTCAGGACTCATGCACCTTCGACCCGCTGGGGAAATAACTTGTCCACGTCAGGACTCACGTCTTCATCTGATTTGTCCACGTCAGGACCCTGATCTCGTCTTGATTTGTCCACGTAAGGACTCTATCTTTTCTGCTGAGAAAATAAAACTTGTCCACGTCAGGACTCTCATCTTCGTCTGATTTGTCCACGTCAGGACTCCCGCTTCACCAACACGAAGAAAGATAACTGCTGAGAATAAATGGTCCACGTCAGGACACCAACACAAAGAGTAATCAATTTTGTCAACGTCATGACTTCACATTCCACCAATACCGAGAACCCGAATTTGTCCACGTTAGGACTAGCACATCTTATCAACCCGAGGAAATAAATTTGTCCACGTTAGGACACCCACTTCTCTAGCACGAAGAAAATCCGTCAATATAGGAATAGATTGTCCACGTCAGGACTCGTTTCTCCATTGATCCCAACCCACAAACTTCTTAGCACCGACGTGACAGCGGCTTTGAGGCGGACTCCACTGGGGATATCTGGAAACCAAACTACCGGACGCCTGTTCTGATAACCGGAGGCAACTTCTGAAATTCTTATCCACGAAACCCTTTGATGACAAATAACTCTGCTTGGGAATAAAGAGAGACTTATCCTGGTAACTCTGTGGGGAATACTGCCGAACTGACATTATCATTGAATGTCTCATGCCGAGATCTTGAATGTTTGGTAGTTCATTTGAGCAAGAGCTCTCCCCATCTGAACTGCTAGAATACAGAAACTGCTTCAGCAAAATAAATGCTGAAGACAACGCCAACTCCGCTGGGGATAACCAGGTGCTACAGAATTATTCCAGCAAAATAAATGCTGGAAAAGTGAAGTCAACCCTGCTGGGAAATTGGGAACTTAACCAAGCACCTTGTTGAAGTAACACCCTGCTGGGGAATATAACTCTGCTGGGGAATAGCAGATGTGCACAGTATGATTGGATTTCTCATGGAGGGTGAACAGGTATCCCACGGTCTTCCGACAAAATAAATGCCGGGACACACAACCAACTCTGCTGGGGAGAGTTTTAATCTTCGAGTTCCCCTGGGAGGAAAGAAAACATTTGCTGGAAAGAGAACTCTGCTGAGGACGGAATGATCCTCTTGGGGAAAATCAAACTGGCTCCGCTGGGGGAGAGTAAATGACCCTGCGGGGAAAGGTGAACGGTCTGAATTCAGCTCACAAATATTAATCTTCTGCGGCTAAACCACTCTGCTTGAGATAAGGAATCCGCCAAACTCTGCTGAGGATAAATGACTTGGCTGGGGAATGTCCTTTGGATAAGCTGCGACTAGCTGGGGAATTCGATCCTTCTTCAGTAAGGAACATTATCTCGGAAGCGCGACCTGCGCGGGGATCGAATCTTTCGCTACGAACTCCTGGTCCATACTGCAATCTTTTGATAGCCCACCTTCTCGGAACTCTGCTTCGGGGATACTAGCATGCCCCAGTCTGTGTTCTTGCATACTTCTTCTCGAAAGGAAATCCTAGTCAGGACCCTATCTTGAAATGGCTTGCCCCTGAATCTGCAACAATTTTGGAATGGACCCTACAGCCTTTGTATCCTGACGGCCAGACATGGACCGCTTCTACAATTTCGACCCTCGAAGAGGTGCTCTGTCAAAAGTAGCTCTTGTGCTCTTAGGGTGACCTATCTTGGTCTGGTAATGGCTTTGCCCCTGATTGATTGATTCGTGGAACAATGCCCATAACTATGAGAGATTTTCCAAATCTTGACCTGACTGCCCCATATTTACTGATTCTAGGATGACTGACCCCACCGAAATTAATCAGTATAGCTTTCCCCAGTTCACGAAACATTTGGGCATTCGACATTTTATCCCGATCATACCTTCCACAGTAGGAATCTTTCCTGTCGGCATGCGCTTACTCGCAAGTAACACAAGTTATTCTGCATAAAAGATATATTAAACGCAATGCATATGACAGTTTCAAAATCCAAGCCTGTTCACTGGAAAAAATTTTGCGACATGTAATGAATCAATTATCAAAATGTCACTATGAAAGCTGGTAAGAGGAACCCTTTTAGGATTCAGTTCCGATGCGATCTTTACCGACGTATGCTCTTGACCAAAACCTGTTTCAATTAGGACTTTTTCGGGTTGTAACGTGGTCAGGTTCACGGTTAACAAGGAAGGACATAGGATCAAAGTTTATTTTAACCCACCCATTCTCCATGATGTTCTCCAATCCTATGTTCAGCTAATCTGACTTCAGCGTTCACCTATTAGAGGTGGAATGATAGGAGTGATGGTTCAGGATACCACACATTTTTTTTTGAGTGACAGTCATTTGCTTTTCGTCTTTGGGTACCTAGAGTCACACGACTTTGTCTTTTTCGAGGATTTTTCCTTTTCTTTGACAATCCTTTCCGTCTTTCGTTTTTTTTTATTCCCTAACTTTTGCCTGGACTGAGTATCTTTTGAGATTCTTTTGATTTTCCAGTCCAGCGGGATGCCCCTATTTTTGCCTAAGTCATTTGCTTTCAAGTTTTGACTTAGTGGGCTTTTGATTCTTTCGCTTTTCGTTTTTTTTTGAACAAGTCGTGTGACGCTGGTTTGTCTGACTTTTTGTGGAATAATGTGACTGTTTCACTCTTTCCATTTAACCATTGTGGTTTTTTTTAGGCACGACCTCCAGAGGTGTGATTGATCCTTGAACGGACACTCCTTTCGTAATTCGAATGCTTGGTCAAACTAACTGACACTTACCCTGCCCCGGGTTAAGATTTAGGGTTTTTCATTTTCAAAAAAGAAACTCCTACTACTGGGCTCAAAAGGGGTTATCAAGGGATTATCTTCCTTATATCTCCGGTGTTTATGGATTGAAACAATGCCTGTATCTCATCAACAAGTTTTTATCCAAAAGCATACAATCGGAATGTTATTCGTCATCTGTTTTCGTCATCCTCCCCGGATTCCTGCTAAAACAAGCATTAAGCATTAAGAAAGCAAAGAGTGAACACGACTGGATTAATTCAAAACATGCATATTCATTTCGTTTATCAATATCAATTGAAAAACAACAAGTTTTAGAAGCGAAATTTGCAATTAAACAGAAAAGAAACTACAAATGCGAAGACATGAACAAGATAACATGAAAAATGTCGGTGTCTCAGAACCGGACTTCCTGCACTTTGACTTATTGGCGAGTCAACCATCCTCAGAAACTATTATCAGGGGTAGTCTACTGCTGTCTCGATCTTCTTTCAACGGCCCGATCAAATATGGGAAACTTTTTCATCACCCCGGCTTTCGCTTGCCTATTGCTTTGCACCACCTTGGGGACCCTATCGGAGAAGGTAATAACCCTGCTGTCGATTAAATCTTGGACGTTATGCTTGAACGCGTGGCAACCTTCAATATCATGTCCGGGAGCCCCGGAGTGGAATTCACAGTGCCTGCTTGCATCATAGCCATACAGAGGAGTGCCTGTTACTGGCGCTAGAGTTCTTTTCTCCACCAAGTTTAATCCTAGTAGTGTCTGTAACAGATCTGCATACGTTGAGGGAGGCTTTTCAAACACCCTCCTTGGTTTCTTTCCCCGCATTCTTTGCTGAGCCGGATACTGGCATCTCGTATGCTGCTGGCTTTGCTCGGACGATTCCTTAGGCTCACGCGTTATCATCCTTAAATTCAACCCTGGCATCGGCAACTGTTGTGGACATGGGGACTTAGCTTCCAGTGGCTCTGGGATATACCTCGATTCGTCTGCAACCTCTGGCAGAGAAATGGGAATATCAGTCCCGGAAACTTTTATACCCCCCGGTACAAACTCAATTATTTTCTCATCCAGCAAATCTTGAATCTTATGCTTAAAAGCTTTGCAGTTTGCAATGTTATGCCCCGGTGCTCCGGAGTGGAAGGCACAATGGGCGTTCAGGTCATAGTCTGGTGGCGGCTGCCCTGTCAGTGGAACCAAAATGCGGGGCTCAACCAGTTGAAGTTGAAACAAGAGTTGCACCAGCTGATCATAATCCAATGGGATCTCATCAAATACTCTGTTAGAAAACCTCATCCTCTTACCACACCTCCTTGAGTTATCCTGCAAAATCAATTGCGACTGCTGACGAGGAGAATCCTGAGCTTCGAACCGTAGAGAGGGTCTCTTAAGCCTATCATGCGTGGGTAATGATTCTTCAGACCCCTGAGGAGCTGATAAGCCAGCCGCGTCTTCAGACATCTGCCCTCCTTCTCTTCTGAGTACGTTTCTTAATATTTCAGCCATCAATCCCACCTGTGCCTTCAATCGGCAGTTCTCTTCTTCTAGCGTCTCTTGATTCGAGCGCAACACTTGCATATCTTTCGTGAACTGCCCCAGCTGGCCTCGAACATCAATTAATTCTGCTTGAACCCGCTTGATGTCTATCCCCACAAGTTGGCGTCTGCGGCCTGGGAGAAAACCTTGATTCTCTTGCTGAGCAGAAACGGCAGCCCTATCATTAGCCTGTGCAATCAGAGGCTGCACCATATTCTGCAACTGTTCCTGACTATTGGCCATGGCTTCTATTACCTGTATGAGTCGCATCATGTTGTTGTGCACCTCTTGCATCTCAGTCTGATCCTGACTCATGACTTCCTTACTGCTGCTTCTGGTTGAATGCCAGGGAATTCTTCGGTCGCTAATCTTGGAGGACCTGGTAGATGTAGGAGATGAGATACAGTTTAATAATTACCTGTAATGCAATATGAATGGGAATGCAATGCAATGTGTGTCTGTGCATTAGGGGATATCATTCCCCGATTCTAGTGCGGATGTGTCAGTGCAGTGACAGTGCTAGCAATACGGAGATCGGAGCTGAATCATAGAAAACGCCTCATATATTGCAGAGATCAGCGTGTACAGCCCATTCAGTTCATCATCAGTGGGTTTGCGAACCAATCTCAACAGCCGTCCGTAACTCTGCCTGAAGCTTCTACGGACATCCTCATCTGCAAGAGAAATCAGACCCAACAAGGGAGTAATATCAGGTGTAGGTAGCTTATACGCAACTGTCTTCCTCAGACCAGCCATGATCAATATTCAGAGGTCCGGGCACTAGAACCAGGGAATATGCAAATGCACCTGCAGCACAGACACACGTTAATGGGATGCAATGATAATGGGTATACGGACAATGCAATGCAAGTAACATGCAACAGGGACCAAATGTCGTGGCTGAGAAGCCTGAACCATATCAAGAAGTCTCAGATAGACCCTCCAGCAGTCCTCAAACCCTGGTCTCAGATAAACCACAAAACAAATCTCCAACACTGGTCTCTGATAGACCCCATAACATAACTCTGACTGGTCTCTGGCAGACCTCATATCAGATCTCTAACTGGTCTCTGACAGACCTCATAACTCTCCAACTGGTCTCTGACAGACCTCAGAACTCTCCAACTGGTCTCTGACAGACCTCAGAACTCTCCATAAATACCCAGGATCTTAGATCAAGAAATAACCGGTAGTCTGAAGGTCTAGTTACCTGCATACCCCAAACCCTCTCACAGGTAGGTATCCTAGTAACTGACAATGGTATGGCATCCTATGCGGTCGTCGGCGTCACAGACTTTTAGGGTTGATGATACGATTCCCAGAAGGAGTGGCATCATCAAATCCTGAAGAGGCCTCACTCCGCCAAATTCCAATTGATCGGTTCCCAGAGTCGACAATTCAACTAACCAGCAACCCACGCCAACCAAAGGAAGGGGCAGGAGGCCAACCAGAGGAACCTCGTCCGAGTGTGGATTTTGCGGGACACCAAGGCAAGCAAAGCAAGCGGGCGCCCACTACTTTCCACTCTAATTCTAAGTGCACTCAAGCCCAGGTCCGGCTTATCTCTCAATCATGGAACACCCGTCACACCCCAATACAGCAATAATAACAATAATATAGTTGCTGAATGTAAAATACAGAAAACATAAATCCATACAAAATCCTCGACGGGAAAACAAGCGCTAGGATTGACTCTCTTGAGGGATGTTGGATCCCAAATGCACAGGGAACTATCGCAGTCCCCAGTAGAGTCGCCAGCTGCTGGGGATCGCCCCAAACAGCTAGGAAAAACCTAAGGCAAGACTCGTATAGGGAACTATCGCAGTCCCCAGCAGAGTCGCCAGTTGTCGCTACTGCGAAAATCGGCGCCGGCTGAACAGAAGAGTCGCCACCGCGCGTTATTTATCCCAACGGAGGGAAAGGGAACGCTCGAAGTAAACCTCGCGAAAACGGGAAAAGGTATGGTCATCGCAACCAAAACCTGAATTCGGGAGTCGGTTACGCAAGGGGAAGGTATTAGCACCCCTCACGTCCATCGTACTCGATGGGATCCACGCTTGCTTGGTTTGTACGGATTACACTTCTATCTAAACTAAAGGATGAGGTCTGAAAAGGAAAGAAAACATAACTCGGCAAAGCATCGCACTTTATGCCTACGTATTCCCGTCTGAAACGAGAAATCAGAGTCAACGTAGTTCGCCTACCTACGGGAAAGGAGGGGAAGGTTGCTCGCTAGGATATCGCATCCTATGCCTACGTACTTTCATACAACATGAAAGATCAGAGCAAACGTAGTTCGGGCCACGTATGACACAAGTCTGTCTTGATTGTTTTTATTCCTTCTGAAAAAGGTTTTTTCTGATTAACAGTCCAAGCGGACAAAAATGACGTTTTGATGAGTTCACATTCTATTACGGAAGAAGTGTCTTTTATGGTGTTTGAAAGATTTATTGTGTTTTTCTGTTTGTTTTGAGAAAAAAGAGACAGAACTCTAACCTACGGTTGACAAGGGGAATCAAACTAACCTAATGTTATCATGCATGGGTTAAGACCTAGTGTCTATCATGCTCCTCTCTTGCGCAGAGAGAAACAGAGATCCTAAGGGAATAGACGGAGACAGAAACAATAGCAAATATATACAGTAAAGCAGTAAAATGCATGGATGCAACAATACAAGCGAGGCAAGGGAGTCCCACTCAACCTCGAACCTAGAAAACAATAGGCAAAAGTGAACAGAATTCACTTTCAACCCAACAGGTTAAACAACAAACAATACAATCAGGGAAAACCAATCAATACATCAGAAAATAAACAGCTAAAAATAAACAGCCACAGCAGCTCTGCATCAACACCTATCTTCAAGTCATCATCAAACAGCTACAAGCTTCAGGCAAGCATCAATCTTCATCTCCATAGCCTTCAAGCAATGTCTCTGATTATCAGTCTTCAATCTGCATTGGCTTTTCTTCAAGTCTTAATCTCCAAGCCGAGGAATCAATCACAAGAGTGAACTGGGTGTTAAGCAATTAGTTGACCACCAAAGGTGGCAAACAGACTGCTAGCAACACATAGAATATTTTCTCTCAAGAGTTCTATCTCTTAGACACTATCACCAAGCCTTCCAAAGGAAGGGGGTGAATGTCTTAGAGAGACTCTGCATCACAGAGAGGAATGGAGGCAATCAAGACCTTCCATGTTTGAGAATCAAGTTTACTACTCTAGAGCTCTGCCTAGCTCCTAAACCCTATAGCCTCAACAGCTGCCAGCACAGAATCTCTTCATCAACTCTGGAAGTTGGTCTTCAATCTTCTGATCTCCAATGGTCTTCATCATCACAAGTCTTCAGCTCTCCCAATCCCCAAGCAAACCCAATACCCCACACAGACAAATGAAATAACCCTAGAGAGGGCACACCACACAGTCAAACAAATATAAGCAGTATACTAATAGCAGTAGGGGAATCCTAATATTTTCTAAGGGATCTAATAACTACCCATAATCCCTATAGTCCCATACCCCAAAGATTCAATCTCTAACTCCTAAGGGAAATGAACTAATTCACCTATGTTATCTCCTAAACCCTAGTTTTGATCATGTTATTCACACCTAAACAAATCACCTAAAATTAAGTCCTAAAAATATGAACTAAATTTTATATACAAGATAAAGGTCTCCACTAATCAACCTAAAAAGAATGAATTAAAAATGTAAAAGCATCTAATCAAACTAAAATTAACAATTTCATGTACTAAACAAACCATTATTTAAACCTATTAAAAAGAAAAAAATGCCAAAAATATGAAAACAAAATGAAATATTAATTTTTTTATGTGATATTTTTCTTGACAAAATTATGAGCAATGTAAAAAAACAACCAATTAAAAACTAGCATTTTTCTATTTTTTATGATTTTTTAAAGAAAATGAAAATTTGAAAGAAAATAAGATGGAAATTAAATGGAAAGGGTGCAACAAGTAATGAAAACCAGTTAAAACAACAAACTGGGCCCAGACTGGGGGGCGCGCATAGCAAGCGCGTCTGGGCCCAACACCATCAGAAAATATGACAAAAAATTAAAAAACTGTAAACGGTGCGAATAGTAGGATTCTTAGTTCATAATCATTGGGCCTTCGCTTGGGAGGGTGTTATTAGCAACAATTATTTGAGCCCAGTCTGATTGTGGTTTAATGAAACGGTGCGTTGCACCATTTGAAGTTCCCTCCGTTTTTCTTTTTAAGCGTGGCCGTTGGATCCAAAACCGAGTCAAAGTTCAAAGCCTGATCGTGTGGCCCAGGGGTTGTCTTCAACCTCCAGCAAACCCTAAGGTCTGAAAACTCTCCACCATGCACGAATTTTCCATCGTTCTGTTCTCTTTCAATTCTCCATGGATCCACATGATATGAAGAGCAAAGTTGCTCTAAATTCTTCCCTCTACGCAGCCATGTCAATATCTTCTTCTGAAACTCTCTCAACAATGGAACCCGATACGTATAACATTCTGAATCCACCATGATCACCTGATATCACTTCTTCCAATTCTCTCTAATTCTTGCCCTAAACTAACCTACATTCCATGCTGATTAAACTGAGCTGTGGATCCAAGATTATCATGCATTGAACCATGAGTTACAAGCCTTAACAGTTTTGACACACCATTAACAACCTCCATAAAACTTCTCCAAACTCACCAAAATCAGTCATCTAACCAATCCTAACATTTCTATGCTAACAAATCCCTATAATTCTAACTAAAACAGTCAAATCGAAGAAGAAACCTACCTGGTGTAAAATGAAGAAAACAGCTATGGAACTCCTTGATCCAATGCTTGCAGTGATCTGAAACTGATCCACACACTCAAACCTTGATTCTGTATGCAAAGATTCTGACTCAAACTTCTTGGATCTTGTGATTGAAACTTTCTTGCTTCTTGGATGATTCACTTGTATGGCACGAGTTCTCCTCAAATCAACCAAATGCTTGTGTGAAATGTGATCTATGAATGATGGTGATGAAGATTAGATCAAGAAAAATGGAGATTGATAGAGATTTGAGAGAGTTTGAATTGATTTTGCAAAATGGAAGATTTGTGTGAAACTTGGTGTTATGAGCAATGTGATTCACCAACCATGGCATGAAGCCACTCCATACAATATATAGATGTCATTGGAAAGTCCTAGAACCTTGGAGAAGCTTCCCATGCACACTTTCCCTTGGATTTAGATTATGTAACTTCATTTGTAAGTAACCAAATATAACTCTCAAATATTGAACCAAACTCAAAATTCTACTTTTGCCAATGTTCTCAAAATGTTTTTTCCAATCAAAATGACCTATAATTTCATCCCATTTGGCCAAATTATGAAAAATCTCATTTTTAGGTCATTTTTTATTCATTAAATCCACCAATTTTGAAACCTTGTGCTATGAGCCTTTCCAATCTTTCATGGTCACTTTTCTAGACTCAAAATATCATTTGGAGCAAGTTTGATGTTGTGAAGTTTTCCATTTGAAGCTTCCTTGTATGAGTTTTGGGCATAGGCTTGAAATGACCTGTAATTCTCAGATGACCAAAATACCCTTTGCTTGCCAAGACCATAAGTAGAGTTCCACAAATCATATGAAGGCATACTATACCATTATAGATAGCTAAGACAATGAGTAACAACTCTTATGTTGACCAGAAATTCATTTGAAATCTCCTTGAGGGGTAAAAGTTGCTTGGAAGACAAGTAACTTTCACAGACAAAATTTCAGATACTTCAGATGACCTATAACTTGCAAGGACCATAACTTGAGTTCTATAAATCTCCTTGATGTCTTCCACCACTAAAATTAAAGGTCTTGAGATCCTCTACAAGTTTCATGTTGGCCAAGGATCCATTTGAAGCTTGCATTTTGACCTATCTTGCTTGGAAATTTGACCTAAATTAGGGGATTTTACACAGAAACCCTAATTTAGAAACTCCTCTTCTCCTTGATTTCTCTTGATTTCTTTTTGACACATCAACATATCCTTCTCTATATGTCAAATGATGAACCCCACATCTCTCCAATAGACCTCAATGCCTTTCAATCAATCAATTGACCTAGAGTTGACCCAGGGTTGACCCAGATGAGACCCTAGTTGACTGTCTTCAATTGCAACTCTTGTGATCATATCAAGGACTTGCCTCCTTCTCCAAATGACTTTCTAAGTCTCCCATGATGCCCACATACTCTCCATGCTCAATTCACAGCTCACAACTTCTTAGATGATCTTCAGATACCCTCAGATAGGAGATAGATGCACTGCTTGATCCATTGACCTCTTTAGCTTCAATTTCTTTTTTGATGACTGGAATGAGATTGAATTTGAACAATAACCTCTTGATAGGCTCATAGAGATGAAAATAGTGCTTGGTCCCCTGTTGGATGATTTGTTATGCTATGCTATGCAGATTATTAGACTATGTACATTACTTTACATGCAAATGCTAATGCAATTGAAACATAAACCCAGTGAATTAGGTTGAGCAAATTTTAGGGTGCAACACCGACAAGGACAGAAGAGTAGCCACCGTTCGTTATTTATCCCAAGGAGAGGGAAAGGAAACGATCAGAGAAAACCTACGAAAAAGGGAGAAGACAGGTCATCGCAACCAAATCTTGGGTTCGGAGGTCGGTTACGCAAGGGGAAGGTATGAGCACCCCTCACGTCCATCGTACTCGATGGGATCCATGCTTGTTATCTATCTAAAGGGTGTTAAACTATCTAAGATACAGGCCACAGGGACAAAAGAAAGAGAAAAGAGACTCGATAGAGAATCTCCGCTCTATGCATACGTACTCCCTTGTGCAATGGGAAATTCATAGTCAACATAGTTTAGAAAACTACGGGTGAAGGTGGGGGAAGGTTGCTCGTCAAGACATTGTCGTCTTGTGCCTACGTATCCTCGTCCGGTACAAGAAATCAGAGCAAACGTAGTTCGGGCTGACACGACCACAAACTCGTTCAAGTGTTTTAACCGAGTAGGGTTAAACCTTAGTTCTAGCAGTTGGGTGTATTGTTGCTCGACCATTGGAGACTTAGGCGTTACCTGTTTGCAATAGAACCAAGAGTTAATAACACTCTTTTTGAAAATGTTTTTCCATTAATCCCGAAGGATAAAAGGTTTGATGTTTGTTTTTAAGTCTTTTATGAAGAAGTGAATTGAGTTAAGTTTGTAACTCATATTGCACTAAAGATTATGACTTAGGAGCGAATGCGTCACATATCGTCCAAAGGACATACACTAAACACTCTAGACGGTATGAGAGGAGGCCCCCAATCATCATTTCCCAAATGCTTAAGGCTCGTAGCGTACAACATTCATTATCCTTTATTAGATGTTTTGAAGAAGTTTTGAGATGAGAAGAGAGAAGACACAAGACTAAGGGGAAACTAACTCAACCTAATGTTATCATGCAATGTACACCTATGATTGGGATTAAGAGGGGAAAATCTATCCTAATGTTATCATGCTTGGATTGAACACTTAATGTCTCTCCTACTCCCAAAAGGGACTAGGAATCCTTAGGGATCATGGCAAAGAAACCAAGAAAACACAAGATAAATCAATCACAAGTAAGAGATGCAAACACGTAAAATAAACATGCAAAGAGGGAGGAAAAAGTGTGGGGCAGCAGCCACCACAAGCACATCTCAACCTCTTAAAACCAACAAAAAGATGCAAAACACAAGAGGGAATGCAAGAAGGCGAGCAAACATGAAAATGCAAGCACAAAAGACGCGAGGATGAGATGAAATGGGAGAAGCGAACTCCTACGACCATCAACCATCAATCATCAAAGAAAAGTGGGAGGAAAAAGTGTGGGACAACAGCCACCACAAGCACATCTCAACCAAATAATTCTTCATACCCAAGCAAAGCAAACAATGAACCCTCATCGCTTTGAACAACATATACAAGAGTATGCATTCAAGTGGAAAACAAACACGCGTGTCGAGGAAAACATGATTAAATAATCAAGAACAAAAACACAATATCCAAAACATCTCACTCCTAATGCATCATACTGATCCATGAGAATTCAAAGTGAAATGATACCCAAACAACCCTGGAAAACAGCAAAACAGGATTGCTGGCACAATGTTAATCGGTTAACACCAGGGGTTAATCGATTAACCATTGAAAAATATTTGAAAATTTGAATATTCGCACTGGTTAATCGATTAACCAGTTTGCACTGCAACTGGCTAATCGATTAACACTGTACCAGCAGCAGAAAACAACAGCTCAAAAGCACTTTTCAGCAATTAATCACTTCTCCAATAATCCAGAAAACAGTGATCCAATCGATATGTAAACACATTCAACCAATAAGATCATAAATCACATGAAACAAAATCAACCAAATCAATCAAAAATAAAGATCAACATGATGATTATGCGAAATAAGCTCAAAAGTAGAATCAGATCTAGAATTTCCAACCTACAAAGGAGAGATTTGCTTTGGTGAGTGTTGATTCACTTGAAATGAGCATATCCAAGCAATAAATCCGGAATTCCTTTAAGATCCAAGTAGTTACTTGTAGTAGCAATGAAGATCCACCAAAATTAAGCAAGAATTATCCAAATAAGCTCCTCTAGATTAACTTCAAAATTCAGATCCACGATATCACGAAATTTGAATGGAGAATTGTAGATAATAAGGATGAAAGATGCAAGTTTTAGCTCTAGAATTCAATGATTCCAATGAAGAATCAAAGGATTCAAGGTGAGAAGAGCTTTAGTGGAGATACAAAGTAAAAAGTTGAGAGCAAGATTGAGAGAATGAGAGTGAATTCTGAAAATGAAATGAAATTATGAGGATTGTGTGTGTGAGGTTTGTAGCAAATCACTTAAATATCTAAAGGGTGTCGGTTACGCAAGGGGAAGGTATGAGCACCCATCACGTCCGTCGTAATCGACGGAATCCACACTTGTTATCTATCTAAAGGGTGTTAATCTATCTAAACTACAGGCTCACAGGACAAAAGAAAAGAAAAGGGACTCGATAGAGCATCACCGCTCTATGCCTACGTATTCCCTCGTGCAATGGCAAAGTCAGAGTCAACGTAGTTCAGAAAACTACGGGTGAAGGTGGGGAGGGTTGCTCGCCAAGACATTGTCGTCTTGTGCCTACGTATCCTCGTCTGGTACGAGAAATCAAAGCAAACGTAGTTCAGGCTAACACGACCACAATTTGGTTCAAGTGTTTTAACCGAGTAGGGTTAAACTTTAGTTCTAGCAGTTAGGGGTATTGCTGCTCGACCATTTGAGACTTAGGCGTTACCTGTTTGTGGTAGAACCAAGAGTTAACAACACTCTTTCTGAAAATGGTGTTCAATTAATCCCGAAGGATAAAAAAAGTTTGATGTTTGTTTTTGAGTCTTTTATGAAAAAGAAGTGAATTGAATTGTGTTTTTAATTCATGTTGCACTAAAGACTATGACTTAGGAGCGAATGCGTCACATATCACCCAAAGGGCATACGCTAACCACTCTAGACAATTGAGAGGAGGCCCCTCAATCGTCACTTCCCAAATGCTTAAGGCTCGTAGCATACAACACTCATTATCCTTTATTACATGTTTTGAAGAAGTTTTGAGATGAGAAGAGAGAAGACACAACTAAAGGAAACTAACTCAACCCTAACGTTATCATGCATTGTGCTCCTAATATTGAGATCAAGAGGGGAAAGGAATATCCTAATGTTATCATGCTTGGATTAAACACTTAATGTCTCTCCTACTCCCATATTAAACAAATGAGACTAGGAATCCTAAGGGATCATGGCAAAGAACACCAAGTAAACACAAGATAAAATCAATCACAAATGAGATGAAAGAAAGAGATGCAAACATGAAATGCAACACAAAGAAAAGAGGGAGGAAAAAAGTGTGTGGCAGCAACCACCACAAGCACATCTCAACCTCTTGAAACCGTGAAAAAGGATGCAAAACAAAAGAGAAATGCAAGCAAGAAAACTTGAACAAGTCCAAGCAAAAGTGAGATGAAATGGGAGAAGTTACAACTCCTACAACCATTCAAACATCAATCACCAAACCAAAAGGCAAACAAATAAGAAGGAGAGTAAGTCACGATCAAGATGAGGATGGGAGAATAGGCTTGGGAAGCAAGCAACAAAGAAATAAATCTCAACCATAAGCATCAAAATGATCATGCAAACAAGAAAGCACAAATTAAAGAAGAAGAGGAAACAAGACAAGTTGCAAGATGAGGCATGGGAAAGAACCTAAGTTCAAACCACTTTCAACATTTAAATGCAAATGGAAAGCCCTAATTAGAAGTAACTTGCAACACAAACCAAACAAGTGTAGGACCTACAAACTTGCAACCAACAACTTCAACATGTTAAGAATGTGAATCAAGAGGTGTTGTAAGCATATGGGATCCACAAGGGTCATCTCCCAAAGGAACTAGGTCAACTAGTTTGTATGAACCTCCATTAGGGTGACTTGACTTGTAAGGTTCACCAAAAATAGGAAAATGGTTTAATAAATGCCAAATAAAAGACAAAAAGCTCCTAAACAAGTTGGAAACCAGAGGAAAAAACATCAAAACCAAAATCCAATCAAAGTATCACCAAAGGAATTGATCCACTAGGGTTCTCCACTTTGAAAGGTATTTGTCGAGGGTCAAACAGAAATAAACCAAAGTCAAACAAAAATAGGTCAAACTTTGGCCAAAACCAGCTTCAAAGGCACCTCAACCCATCATCAAAATGGAGAGGAGGCCTTGCTCATGGGTGGTTACAAATGGTCTAAAAATCAAACAAGAACAAATGGAAACCATCACAAAAACACTTCCAATTGTACAATCCCAAATTAATTGCAAAATAAAAGAAAAATGGAATTAAAAATTATAGAAAATTAAATAACACTCTAAGGTGTGGGAAAATATTTTTTGTGGGATTTTATGACATTTGGAAGTATTTTTAAAAATCAAAAAGCAAAACAGAAGTAAAAGAAAAAAAATAAAAACAAGGAAATGGAAGACAGGTGTATCAGCAACTCAAAACAACAAAGGGATCAGGTAAAACACGCATTAGGCCTCCAAATGAGGGGGTGTGCATAGCACTACCAACCCAGATCCAAGCCAGTTTAATGAAACTCTGCGTTTCATTAAACACACATGGAGTTAACATCCACCTCACGCAAGTCAATCCAATGGAAATGAAACACAGCGCAGTCAAAGAGTCAACGAGGATCCACATTAGATCTGAGGGTTTAACACCAGACGCCAGAGCCCTAGCTCTGGTCGTCTTCTCCAGCGAGCTGGCCGGAGCTCAGATGACCTAAACTTAACCAAACTTCATAAATCTTATACCAAATGAAAGCTGAAGTGATGTACATTCCAAATCCATGATCCATTGGTTTTAAATGTGGCTAAATAAAGAGAATCGAACAAATCAAGTTTGGAATGCACATCTGAGATCTTCATCAAACATGACAATTAAACACTCAAACATGGTATACACGGGGTAGGGCTTCAGATGCAGCCAATATGGACCTAGATCAAGCTCTAGAATGAGAGAAAAGTTGATTGGAAACTTACTTAATGGAGACACTCTGTTGGTGCTTCAACAGCTTGCTTGCTTGCTTGAAAACGTCTAGATCCACTCCACTGTGCTCAAGGAAGAAGAACCACACCTCAATTGAAGTTGAATTGCTCTGAAATTGAAAATACGATTTGAGATTTTTCTTTGGAAGTTTGAAAATGGAAGTTGCTCCTTCTGGGTTCAAAATGCGCTTATGAGCTCTCAATTCACATTGTGAACTTATATATGTTGGATTTGAAATGAATTTGGAGGCCCATGAAGCCTTGTTGTGAAGAATTTTCAAAATGCCCCAAAAATGTGATTCTTTCATGCACACGTGAAAACAGATGCCTACACACATGAAAATCATCCCAATTGGCAGCTAGTAAGTTGAACTTCATGATGGAATTGGATTGAGCCTTGTATCTAGTCCAATTTGAAGTTTGAATGAGAAACTTCCTTGTGAAGTAAGCTTCAATTTCCACGTGTTTTTGCTCGTCATGCACCACACTAACTTGTGCATTTTGTTCATGGGTGCATTGTGAATAAAGTTGGATCAAAGGGAGACAGGAAAAAGACCTATAATGGGTTTAATTCAAATCACCTTTAAAAGTCCATTTTCACTTGAAATTTCTCACCCAATGTCCATAACCAAGCATAATTCACACCAACCTTGAGTTCTAGTGTGTAAATGGGGTCATTTGGGGCAACTTTCATGTTGGTTGAAGTTTCATTTGAAGTACTTAAATGCATGTAAATGACCCATAATCAAAATGGCCTATAATCAAAGTGTCCCAAAATACCCTTGCCTTGTAAGATCCATAAATTGATTTCCACAAATGATTTCAAGGACTTCTAGGAATTTTTGGAAAGCTAAGACCATGAGGAACAACTTTCATGTTCACCTCAAGTAGATGAGAAACTTGATTTTAGGTCAAAATTGCCTTGGAAGTGAGTTGACTTTTGTTGACTGAAAAATATGTTCATCTGAGACCTATAACTTGATGGCATCACAAATTGAGTTCCACAAAACCAATGGATGAGTTATAGTAATCAAAAAATCTTAGAACATGCCCTACAAGTCTCATGTTTACATGAAAATGAGATTAAACTTGTATCATGAGGTAAATTGTCCTTGAAGTTATGCACTAAAGAAGGGGATTTTACACTGAGATCCTTTGAAACCCTAATTTAGTAACTCCTTAGACCCTTGGTTCTTCTTGATTTGGACTTGACATGACATCCTAAATTTCTCAATATAACTCCCCATGACTCAAATGACTTAGAACTAAGTCTCAAACTCTTTCAAGCCTACAGTTGACCTTGAACTAACCAGATGAAACCCTAAGTGCACAACCCTTGACTGTGGTCTCTTGCAAGTGAATTGAAAGCTTAGATAAACTCCACAATGGCTTCCAAAGAAACCAATGAGTTTCTCAAACATCTATTATCCATAACCATGAACTTGTGAACCCCTGATGATCCTCTTTGATCCCCAAGATAGGAGATTAGCAACACACATCCATCTTATTCTTCAAAGAGCTCTGACCACCTCCTGATGATTGTAAGCACTTGATGACTTGAATAAGCATTCTTTCTTGAGCTTGAAACCCTTGATAATCTTCTCTTAAATGGAACACATCCCTTGATATCCTGAAAAGGACAATGCTATGTGTAACACCCCGTTCCCAAAACAAAATAAATGCAAATAAATCAAACAATTAAATATCAGAGTTAGCACACCAAACGGGATGTCACAGATGAAAACTCCACAAAATACTTCATTGAATACTTTTTCAAAATATACAGCGGAATTCGTCATGTAGATAGATATATACATCATATACACCATAACCGGTCAAGTCAAAATATACAAACATATCCACCAAATGGATTCATCAGACATGATACGCCACAGGGGCACACAAAATCATCAGATAACAAAATAACTCCCCAGAGCCCCGGTGTTACGTATCAGAGCATCCCTATGACTCGACACACCATAATCCAAGCTAGCTACACACCTGGATTATTTGTACTTCCGAAGAAGCACATACCACAACAACAACAACAAGGGGTGAGAAATCAAGATCAAAATATAACGGTAATAATGTACATGAATAAAAGGCAGTAAATCACACAATTATAATTCACATACATCGACCCGGATCTACTGTCCCACACAAACATAGCATATAAGACAATGCAACACATGCAACTCAACCCATGATATGCGGTACCGACTCACTGGTTCGCTCACTCGAACTCGGATAGATCGCATACACCCACCAGTGACAATGATCTATCCCACAAAGCTCCCCACGGAGTACAGGCAAACAACCCGGAATAGATCACATACACCCCCCGGGCAATGATATATCCCAATCAACTCAGAATAGATCACATACACTCCACCGAGCAATGATCTAATCCTACCACCCCTCTCCCTTGGAGTACGGGAAAATAAACTCAAGATAGATCGCATACACTCCATATGAGCAACGATCTATCCCTACCACGCTCCATCTGAGCCCAACATGCATCATGATATGCATACACTAATGCACAACAGCAATTTGCGCACATACAAGGTGCCCATGATCCATCCGATCACATTTCATCATACCTCATGTGTGTGTATATATATATTTATATATATATATATATATATATATATATATATATATATATATATATATATATATATATATATATATATATATATATATATATATATATATATATATATATATATATATATATATATATATATATATATATATATATATATATATATATATATATATATATATATATATATATATATATATATATATATATATATATATATATATATATATATATATATATATATATATATATATATATCACACATCACCACGTTCATACGCAATCACGTACACCGAATTCAATCATTCAAATTAAACGAATATCAAGGAAATCATATTCCACACCACACATATACTCCCCATAGTTCAATATCAATATCATAATCAACCATGACCAACAAGGGTCCAACAATTACGAGAGAACCGAACAACACAACTTAAAAACACAAACTACTGTCACGCTCGCTGGCTCATTCGCCTGGCGAGGCCCCGCAGTGAATGCTCGCTGTTGCACCCCAAAATTTGACCAACATTTCTTTACCTAGCTCATGTTTCATTTCATTCACACTAGTATTATCATTTGCATTTCATTGACATGTATCCAGGAGATCAAGAGGTATGATTACCAATCAAGAGCTACACAAGAGTTTGAAGCTAGCTAAAAAGGTTATTCAAGTGTCCAAGGGTAGATATCTTTGTCAGAGAAGTTAGAAGATCCTCAAAGTGAGTGGTTGAAACCAAGGTTGTGTGCCTCCTAACTTGAGAGTTGTGGGAGCTCCTCAGATGATTCTGAAGCTATGAAGAAAGAAATGAAGCCTTGAGAGATCTTATGAGATGTCTTGAAATCCATCATGAAGCCCAGATAGGTCATGGTGCAAGATTAAGAAGACTCAGCCATGAGTGGTATAATTAGGGTTTGACTGGGTCAACTCTAGGTCAACTGATGATTTGGAGAGGGTTGAGACCTAATACAAGAGGCATGTGATCATGGATTGATGCATTGAGATGTTATAAGGATGATTCCAAGGTCAACTCATCATGATTGAAGAGTTTGAGAAGTTTCAAGCTGGGGTTTCTAAGGCTTGACAGTGTAAAATCCCCTAGTTTGACCCCTATCTTCAAGTCAGTTTAGCTCAAGATGTGATTTTCATCTCATCTCACCCCCAACATGAATGTTTTAGAGCTTATTCTTAGATTTAATTTGAGTACTAGAAGTCCTTGATAGGATTTGTAGAACTCAAGTTGTGACTTTGACAAGTTACAGGTCATCTGAGGTATGTGAATCTGGGGCCTTGAAAGTTACCAAACTTGCATCAAACTTTTTCCCAAGAAGAATGATTCCTATGAACTTTTGGTCAACATGAATGTTGTTCCTTATCTTCTTAGCTTTCTAGAGAGTACTAGAATTCCTTGATAGGATTTGCAGAACACAAGTTGTGGCTTTGACAAGTCAAGGGCATTTTGGTCATTTGGAGATTACAGGTCATTTCAAGCATAAGGCCATAACTCCTATTTCCAAGGTTCAAATGGAAAAATCTTCAACACAAAACTTGCTCAAAATGATGTTTTAAGGCTAGTAAGGAGGTCATGAGATAATGGAAAGGCTTGTAGCTCAAAATTGCAAAAATGACCTAAAATAAGGGCATAAGTTAAATAAACCAAAGTTGGAAATTGACATTTTCAACCTACACATCCAAACCATGGCATGTAATATATCATTTTGACTCTAGAAAATATTTTAAGAACATTGGTTTAGCCACATTTTTGATTTGAGGTCTAAATTGTGGACTTGCTTTGAAAAGCACTTGCTTGCATATTAAGTAACACTTGCAAAACTCAAAATCAAGGCATGAGCAAGGCTTTTTGCAAGCTAAACACCTCTAATATCTCACTTGGGGAGATTTTGGGATGAGAACAAGTGGTTGTACCAAGGGAAACAGAATTGAGCATGGCATGATACATGATTGGAAATCTCATGACATGAGAAGTGGAAAATCTCATTGGAAGGATCTAGAGGGTTCTAGATCATCCAAACTTCATCTATATAAGGAGTAGAGTGGATCCATTGCAGAGGTTGGTGATCATTGAAGGATTGAGCTTAGTTTGAGATTGAAATTTCATAGCTTGCAAGTGCAATCGGTTTCACCAAATTCTCCATTTTCTTCCCATTTTCTTGATTAATACTTCTTCCATGGATGTCAAGGATTGATTCCAGATCATTTCCAAGAAGAATTGGTGGTTAGATCATGTATGAGCAAGTGATTTTCAGAACCTGCAACTCACCATCGGGTTTCAAGATTCAAGCACTTTCCATTGAGTCTTTTGCATACAAAAGCAAGAGGAAGGTTCACTGGTCGTGTCTGCAAGATTGCAGAGCTTGAAGTGGAGGATTAGTGCATCTGTTCAACCAAGATTTTCAGGTTGGTACCTTTCTTCCTATGGCATGATTTAGGTAGAATTAGGTTGAATTAAGGTGCTCGATTGATTGTAGAATGGTGTAGGATGGATTCCAGATAGTTAATTGATGAATTAGAGACAAATTAAGTGAATCACCATTTTCGGTTGAGATTGGGATATGGAGAATCTTGAGGTTTCAGAGGAAACTAAGGGTATGGTTGAATTCGTGGCAAGATTTGGGATAAGATTCATGTTTTGACCTCTTGGATTGGAGGCCTCTAGGGAGAACTAGGGTTGGGGAAGACGACCGGAGCTCCACCGGTGGTGGCCGGAGCTGGGCGCGAAGCTCAGAGGTTTGAAAGGTTGAAGATGAAGTTGGCACCGTTAGATGACGGTTGGACCTTTGACTTGAGGCTGATCCAAGGGCCACGTTTTAAAGTTGAGTTGTGAAGGATTCTGAAGCATGAAACGCACCATTTCATTTATTCAGGCGTTTTGGGATTAATGATTTAAGTGTTATCCACACCCCCTGATGGCCCAACCCATTCTTTTAACTGAAAATGACTGCTAATTGCACCGCACGCTTATCTATTTTTGTTGGATTTTCTTCATTTTTTTCATTTTGTTTATGGTTCTTGCAAAAATCATAATTAATTGAAAATTAATTCAATTAAACCCAATCTTTTTGCATTCTACTCATGATTGAGTCTAATATTTTTTAAAGAAAAAATATTTTCATTTCATGTAATTTCTGATTTAATGGGAATTTTACATTTTAATTGATATTAAAATGTTTATGTTTGATGCATTTTTTTGTGGAATTTTGTTTGATCTCATGGTGATGATTTTGAGCCTAATTTTCTGTGTATGATTAGGTTAGATATGTATGATCCCATAGTATTTTTCTCACATTTTTGTGGTGAAAATAGGTGTGCTTTCTAGATTGAGATTTAGATGCTTCCTTTTTAGAGTTTTAGGTTGATACCTTGTAATGTAGGATTTAGTTCTAGATCCAATTTGATGATTTGATCTTTGAACTTAATATGGTAGAGTCAAGATTGACCTAGGTTCCCATAGTAATTTTTGTAGGATTTTACAATTGATTTTAGTATTTTAGTTAGGACTAACTTTAGTACTAGGTTTTAGGTGATCCTAACTTACTAATTCAACTAGTTTAACTTCCTTAGTCCCCTTAGATTAGAGTTTGTGCTTGGTTTGCCTTTGGTTGAGATTGAAGACAAGTTGAAGACAAGGTGAGGATGCTTGAAGTTGCTTGAAGTTGCTTGGAGCTTTGGATTTGTTTGTGCCTGAAGGTGTCTGATGAAGATTAGGAGATAGGACATAGGGAGAGCCTTGTAGTTAGAATGATTTCTTTCACAAACATGGAAAGCATCTTGTGCTTCCATTCCTCCCAATGACTAAAAGTCCTTCTCAGACATTCACATCCCTCCTTTGGAAGGATGAGTGGCTTTATCTGGGAAGTAGAACTTTGAGGGAACGAGTCTATCATAATGATAACTCCTTACAGGCTTCCTTTGGTTGTCAGTAAGCTGTTTATCATTTCCAATCATCCTGTTAAATCAATTATCTTCTGGTTTGAGTATCTTGAGAGATGTCAGACTTGAGTTTGAAGATGAAGACTTCATTGAAGAGGGTGGAAGAGGATGATTCCTTGAGCAGTGCCATTGTAGCTGAAGCTTGAAGAGCAAGAAGAACAAGTTGATACTTGAAGACCCAATGGAGAGTGAATGAAGAGCTGAGGCTTGGAAAAGAAGATTGAAGGATGAAGTTGACACTTCCATGTGATTAAAGACTACTCTGAGAAGCTGAAGCTTGTAAGAGGAGAAGACCAAGTTGACACTGGTAAAGCAAAGAGAGCTGAAGCTTAAAGACTGAGTTGATACTTATGAAGAGGATTCAGTTGAGATTGATTGTAGAGCTGAGACTTGAGGAATAAAGGATAAGTTGATACTTATAGTTGAGAGTGAAGCCTGAAGGTAGAATTGACTGAAGAGCTGAAGCTTGGAGAAGAGAGAATAAGTTGAAACTTATGTTGGTGGATTAAAACCTGGAGAAGCAAGTTGATACTTGCCAGTGAAGATGATAGCCTTGAAGGGTGATTGAAGTATGAAGACTGGATGGCTGTTAGAAGTGCTGAAGCTTGGAGCTGAGAGGGAGTTGTTGATCTGCTTTCTTGTATGTTTCCTTTTCTGTGCTGATGTACCTTGTTTGACTTGCTTGATGCATTAGAATAAGTCCATATTTAGACTGACTTTAACTAGGAGCATGATTGCACTAGAGGTTGAGTTGCTCCCTCTGCTTGTACTGTTACTGTATGGCTTTGCTTGCGGGTATTCGGTAGAGCCCTGCTCCCTTGCCCATGTGGTTTATTTTGCTTGATAGCATTTTATTTCTGTATGATTGCAGTCTCCTGTATTTTTCTTGATAGCATGTTTTATTTCTTCAGTATGATTACTGTTATTCATTCTGGCTTGAGGTTGAGATGAGCTTGTGGAGGTTGATGCCCCACACACATTTCCTCCCTCACTTGCATTGCATGCATTTTACAGTCGTTTACTGTATATCTGTTTACTGTTTAAGCTGATGCTTTATCTATTTTTGTGTATCATTGACATGATCCCTTAGGGCTCTCATTTCCTTTGATAAGGAAATGATGATAGAACTTTAGGTTGAAACCTATGCATGATAACTTCTAGGAGTTCCCTGTTTCAAACTTCAACCATAGGATGAATCCTTGGCATGACAACATTAGAACTTGATAGTCTCCCCGTAGTTGAGCTTGTTCTCTTCTTATCTTCAAACAAATTAAAATACAGTAATCATGAATGATTTCTTTCGTACATTACGAGCCTTAAGCTATCTGAGAAAGGATTGTTGGAGAGCTTCTTTTCAACAGTCCGAATGTTTAGTATGGCACCCTTTGGGTGACATGCGACGCATTCACTCTCAGGTCATAGTCTTTAGTGCGATTGGAATAACAAACTTCAAACCTTTTTTCCCCGTGGGCCCATAATTCAAAGGAAGCTTTTCTGAAGAAAAGAGTGTCGTTAAACCTCAGCACCACCACAAACAGGCTTTGTCCCTAACTGCTGGCACTGCTGTTTAACCCTACTCGATAAAACAGGTGAATCTGAATCCCCGTAATCCGTAGTTATCCCGAACTACGTAAGCTCTGATCTCTCAAACCTGTTGAGAGTACGTAGGCACAATACTGATTTATTGGCGAGCTACCTTCCCCGTAACCCGTCGTAGGTCGAACTACGTTGACTCTGATTTCTCATTCTCTGATGAGAATACGTAGGCATAAAGCGCGACGCTTTGCCGAGTCATTTTTCTTTTCTGTTTAAGACAGCCTTGATAGGTAGATAGATAAACCAACTCGTCCAGTAAACACAACAAACGTGGATCCCGTCGAGTACGACGGACGTGAGGGGTGCTAATACCTTCCCCTTGCGTAACCGACTCCCGAACCCAGACAACGGTTGCGATGACCTTGTCTTATACCTTTTCGTCAGGTTTTTCCGATCGTTTCCTTTCCCGCTCCGAGGGATAAATAACGAAAGGTGGAGACTCTTCTGTTTTGCTGGCACCTTATTTTCGCGGAAGCGACAGCTGGCGATTCTGCTGGGGACTTGATAGTTTCCTGGGATCCAACGTCCCGAATGCGAGTCAGTTTGGGGATCCGACGTCCCCTGCGAGAGTCAATCCTAGCGCTTGTATGATTACTTGTTGGGTTGTGTTTATTTATCGCATTTTTATTTCCCGCAGCTTATTTTCAGTATGATATGATTATCTGTGCTGTTGTGGGAGGGGCATTCTGATGAGTGAGAAGCCAGACCCAGGCTTGAGTGAACATAGCATTAGTTGTGGAAATTAGTGGGCGCGTGCTTGCTTGGCAGGCACTAGTGTCTCATGAAATCCACGCTCAGACGAGGTTCTCCCGGTTGGCTTCTTTTTCAACCCTTTGGGTTGAGGGGGTTGTTGGTTTGGAGGATTGTCGACTCTGGGGACCGATCATTTGTGATTCAGCCGAGTGAGGCCGCTTCATGAGCTGGTGATGCCACACCTTCTGGGTATCGTATCACCCCTCTTGAATGTCTGTGACGCTGATGAACACATAGGATGCCGAACTTGAGTCAGTTTAGGTCCATACCTGTGAGCAGGGTTGGGTTTATTGCAGGAAACTTTGACCTTCAGACTACCTGGTTTTCTTGATAGTGAATCAGTTTTGTTGGTACCGGAGGTTCTCATCATCAGACAGTTGTTTGTTCTTGACAGAGCAGAGCTTTGGTCCTGTATCAGAGGACCTTGTATTCAGAGATGTGTATTTGTTCTTGATAGAGCAGGTTTTGATCAGAGGATCTCATCATCAGATGTGTATTTGTTCTTGACAGAACAGGTTTTTGATTGGGATCTGAGGATCTCATCAGCAGATGTATGTGTGTTCTTGACAGAGCAGATTTATGATTGGGATCTGAGGATCTCATATGCAGATATATGATTGTTCTTGATAGAGCAGGTTTTGATTGGGATCAGACGTCCTTATTATCAGATGTGTGTTCTTGACAGAGCAGGGTTTTGGTCGTCAGATGTTTGTTCTTGACAGAGCAGATTTATGATCCTATATGTGTATGTTCTTGACAGAGCAGATTTGTGGTCCGATACCAGGGTTTTCTTCTTATCAGAGATAGTGGTCGTTCTTAACAGAGCAGCGTCATGGTTTTGTTGATACAGAATCTCCATAGCACAGATGCCTTGATCTCCTGCTGCATGATTTCATTTTACATTGCTTTGCATACTCATTTGCATTTCATTAACGTGTGTTTGTGTTGCAGGTACCGTTTTCCCCGATCCAGGATTTCTTGCCTCCTATTGTATTGTTATGGGTTCTCTGAGGAAGACCGTGGCTTACAAGCTCCTGGCCCCTGATGTGGTTCAGCTGACTGGTTTGATTGCTTTAGCAGATGATTCTGTGAGAGATGAGTTCAGAAAGTCTTACGGCAAATTGCTCATTTTGGTTCGTAAACCTTCTGCGTTCGAGTTGAATGGTTGCACGCTCTGCTGCAGTTCTACGATCCTCCGTTGAGATACTTCACTTTCCAGGATTTTGTTCTCGCACCTACGTTAGAGGAATATGCTGATTTGTTAGGTGTGCCTATCAAGAGGCAGATGCCTTTTGTTCATATGGATGCTGAGCCTGATCTGGCTAGTCTAGCTCCTTCACTTCATTTGGATGCCTCTGAGTTGGTATTGTCTAATTGGAACAAGGTTCCTAGTTTCTCCTTGCAGTTCTTAGTGGGAAAGGCTCAGCAGTGCGCCAAAGACGGATGTTGGGTCGTGTTCAATGCCATCCTCGCTCTGTGCATATATGGCATCATTATGTTCCCCAATATGCCCGATTTTGTAGACTTCGACGCGTTTCGCATCTTTGCTTCAGGGAATCCAGTCCCTACCTTGATAGGAGATGTCTACCATTCCATCCACTACAAAAACGAGAACAGGAGGGGTAAGAACGTCTCTTGCTGTGTACCCCTGCTTTATAAATGGCTTGATAGTCATCTGCCCAAGAAGGGTCCCTTTGTTTCGTCTGCAGCCACAGCTGAGTGGTCCGAGCGTTTGACGAGTCTATCAGCGGAGGATATTGACTGGTTTGACAGAGATAGGTTGGGTACCGAGATTATCTTCAGCTGCAGCGGGTTTCCGAACGTGCCTTTGATAGGCAGGAAGGGCTGTATAAACTATAATCCGTCTTTGCTGGTCCGACAGTTCGCTTATGCTTTGAGAGCTCTGCCGAAGGATGAAGAGGTACAGGAATTTCTGTACCTCACTGGTCTTCTAGAGGGGGATCTGTTGTCTAAGCTTCAGCGCGCTTGGAATGGTATCAGTAAGAGGCGAAAACCATTGCTAGGGAGAAGCAATAATCAAGCCTACCCTCCGTATGTGACTTGGTTCAGAGCCAGAGCCGATGCTATAGGGATGTCGTTTCTTCTTGCCAAGCCAGAAAGCCCTCAAATGATTGGAGAGCCTACTACCGTGCCCATTCAGCAACATAATCAGGTGTTAGCTGAGCGAGATGAATTGAAGAGGGCAAATGAAGAACTGGAGAAGGAATTGGCACAGCTCCGAAGCGAGAGAAATGAAGTTGTTCATTCCTTCAAGAGGCAGACAGAGCTGGTGAACCAGCTGGGGACAGACCTGACTAAGCAGATAGCTGAGCGTGAGCGCATGGGTCAAGACTTCAAAGCTGTCAACGACGTATTGGCTACGAAGAAGCAGCACTTGGACGAAGCGTATCAGAGGATATCCAAGTTCAACCAGCACTGGAAGGCCTCCCTAGCCACTAGGAAGGAGCGGGAGGATAAGCTGATGCAACAGATCTCCAAGCTGAAAGCCCAAGTGAAGGCTAGTGAGAAGAGGTTTGATGAAGAAACCGCTCGCAGATACGCTGCCGAAGGCCAGCTCAACAGAGCTCTCGCTAACTTGAAGGAGCGCAAACTGACGTTTGAATTCAAGAAGCGGAAGTTAGAAGATTGTTTCGGCGAAGGAGCATGGGAAGATTCGGTCGAAGGTCTTCAATACACCATTGTGCAGAGGGAGCTGCTCGTCAAAGGGTTGCTCACTCGTCCTGATCATCCAGAAACGAAGGGGTTGTTAGAAGAGTTTCGCGCCCGTGGCCGTGCTTGACTATTTGTATTCCTTTTGTTTGATCATCGTTGTATGCTGACCATCACCAGGCTTGTTGGTCGAGGTCATGCTATTGATTCATCTTGTACTCACTGATGTTGCGTACTGCCTTGATGGGCTTTCTTCATATATGAGATTGTTATTTCCATGATTGGACTCAGACTTCTTATTATCAGCACTGGCACTAGGATCGGGGGAGATCTCCCCAACGCACAGACACACGTTTGCATTTGCATGAAGCATTCGCATAACGAGCACTTTGTCATTTTTCCTAACCCTTTTGTGTTTCCAGGTTGTTTCAGGTTGTTCCAGGATTGATCAGAGACCTATTCACCACTATCCGACTGTCGTACCTCGAAAAATACGATCCTCGTGATGGCCGCGGAAAATACTGTTCGAAACAGAGTCGCCACCGAACTTTATTCATTCCAAGGATGGAATAGGAAAATATCGATAAAACCTTAAAGGAGATAAGAACATGGTCATCGCAACCAATATTCTAGGTTCGGGAGTCGGTTACGCAGAGGGAAGGTATTAGCACCCTCTACGTCCGTTTTACTCAACGGGAACCTCTTGATCGATTCGAGAGTAAAGTTAACTACGCTTGTTTGTTTTCTTCTTAAGGTTTCTCCTATAGGGGGAATGGATGGTTATAGGATAGGGTGCTCGCCAAGGATTGGGGCCTTTTTGCCTACGTATCTTCACTTATAAGAAGTGGAAAATCAGAGCGTTCGTAGTTCATGGGACTACGGGTAAAAGAGGGGGATTGTGCTCGCTAGGATCATCGCAATCCTATGCCTACGTATTCTCAACGGATGTGAGAAATCAGAGCAGCCGTAGTTCGGCTAACTACGGTAAAAGGTTCGGAAATGAACGAGTGTTTAGGTCGCATTCTAACTGCTAAACATTGGCTTGTCTGCTCGCTAGGGGAGGCTGAAGCTCGAGTTTGTTATGCGCGGAAGAAGGGATTAAACAATGTTCTTTGGGAAGAGTTGTTTTGGTTGGAAATCGCACGAGGGCGAGGAATTTAGTGTTTATCGCATTGGATGTTTTGGTCAGAGGATATATTTGAATATGTTTAAGCTTTCGATTGCGCGGGGCAAGAAAGAGGAGTTTAGTTAGGCAATTTGATGGAGAATGATGACTATTTGATTAACGAGACGTCGGCCTCGCAATCAATTAATCGGGATATTATTGGAATGCTGGATCCCAATAACACGTTTTCATTCGAATAATTATGAAATATGTTTGAGAAAGTTTCAGACGCACGGGGGCGAGAAAAAGCAAGTTGGGTTGAATATTTTAAGGGAGAATGACGACTACTCGATAAACGAGACGTCAGTCTCGCAATCGATTAATCGGGATATTATTGGAATGATGGATCCCAATGATACCTTTTTCACTCAATTAATTGTGAAAGTGTATTTGAATGGACAATAACGATATTTGTCCAAATAGTTAGGGCACGTGTTTTACAGACGAAAGGTCGAGTAATCCACAACCTAAAGCGTACGCCCCAAGAATGGTTACTCAAGAATTCAAGGAGTGCGAGACTCCAAGAACTCAATTCTTTCGCAATTTTAATCAAGAAAATAGTTTTGAATTTGACGTATGGTTTAGAGACATACTAGGGTTTAGACTCGACCGTATGAAGGTGAGGAACGAGGTTAAAGAGGTTGTATATTTAGGAGGAATGACGACTACTCGATAAACGAGACGCCGGCCTCGTAATCAATTAGTTGGGATATCGTTGGAATGCTAGATCCCAACGACAATCTTTTCATCCCATTAATTATCAAATAGTGTTTGCTGGACAGTGAATACTTGTCCAAATAATTATGGAAATATTTTAGAAACGAAATTTCGAATGATATACTGTTCGAGGTGTACACCTTGATAGTAATTATTCTCGAATTCAAGGAATGCGCGACTCCAAGAACTCGATACTTTCGTAATTTAATTATGAAACTAATTTAAAAATATTAGTGTGTAGATTAAACTAGGGTGAGCGTATTACTCGAATTAGGGTTTGCGACCTTTGGAAGGTTTAAACGAGGTTAGATGTTTTTAAGGATGAAAGACAAAGCGACCACAACTCAAGGTGTGCACCTCGAGAGCGGTCTCTTAAGGATCCAAGGAGTGCTAGACTCTAAGGATCCACCACTTTCATATAGATTCAAGACGGATTGGAATAAGAACTCAACACCAAAATTACCCAATCTACTTACTCAATCAACATGGCCATTTATCAAATAATCTTATAATGAGTAAATAACAAAAGATAATAATTCCATAATTTAAATATAATTACATAATTAATTATTGAAACCAAAATTTCAAAACTTAAGTAACATAATATTTTCCCATTTTTACTAGACTTAAACCTTACTTATTTCATAGGAAAATATCATGAGTCCAAAAGAAAATACAGCGACCCAAACGGAGGTAAAACCAAATAGGGTACGAGGCCCACACATACAACAGACTCCGACCCTGCTCACGAGCCCATTTGACATAAAAAACAATGGTTACTCTCACTCAAAACTTATGGAAGGCAGCTGAAAACTACATGGCATATCCCGGAGAATACACCTCTCATTAAATGTAATGTCAATAACTCCATATAATGAATTCCAACTAAAGATATTAAAGTGACATATGGCAATGAAGGGTCCTAAGGACCTTAACACGCACGCACATCACCATACTATCAATAATCAATAATAATTTTTTTAGAAGTGAACAACAATGTCAACAATTAAGGGCTATGGGCTATTTACCACTTTTCAACGTGCTATACTTATTGAACGTAACAATCAACTTTTGAAAAAAAACAAAATTATCCTCATAAATTTCATTCAAACACTCTCCCTTTACCATTCCCCTTCTCTCTCGATTCAAGCAACAAGGCCGGAGAAATGCGGCGACCGGTGTCGGCGCCATCATCTTCTCCGGCGATCCAACACCCAAACATCAAACTCTAAACACTAACCCCCCATTTATCTTGACCATAAACCCCCAAATCCTATCTCAGTTTTATCAGCTAAAACCCTAAATCAAACACAATAACTCTTAGCGTGGAAAGCCCTAGATCCTCATTCAAAGTTTAAGCAACACAGAGTAAAATATCAAGCAGCTAAATCATGGGCCTCATACGAAGGCGAATAAAAATCAAGTAAAAGGGAACTTACAAGCCTGGAGCGAGTCTGATGATGAATCCACGGGGTAATTTACTTGTTCTTTATTCTCTTCCACTTTTCTTCTTTTTTCTTCACGTCCTGCTTGCTTTTATTTTGGGATTCGAGTGATGCGGCTAAGTTCAAGTTGGTTAGAGCTTCAATGTGAAGCTCTATCAACCTTTAGAAAGAACTCTGGAGTGATTTTAGGTTTTTTTGTGGATTGAATTTTGCAGCTAGGGTTTTTTCTTGTCTCTGCTGCCACCCTTGGGATGAACAATATGCATTTATATAGGGGTGAAATTAGGGTTGCTTTTTGGTAATAAGAGTAGAAATCGTATGATTTCAGACTCCTTTCTTATGATTTTTGTCTGTTATCAATTTCTGGAAATACCTGTTTTTTACCCTGAGTTTTTACTGAGAATTTTAACAGTGAAACAGGTTATTTTACCGTCACAAAAGAATCATTTTGACTTGCGCTGCTTTTGTTTCCAACTATACAACCTTGTAATGTTTATTGGTTCTTTTTGCAGGAAAATGCCATTTAACCAAGATGTCATGCCTTTTGTTTTTTTCCAAGAACTCTCTTTAGGAGATGTCAGCTTTTCCTCTGTGGGAGAGTTTGGTGCAAATGGTGTGCATGACTTTGCAAGCCGAAATTTCGTCGAAGTATATAGCTTCGTGGCTTCTTGATGAAGACTATTCTCGCATTCTGGTGAAGCAGCATTTCGATACTCCATGGAGGTGAATTGTCATTGTTTTGTGTTGCTTTCAAACTGCTTTTGTTGGCACTCGTTCTTATGTAAAATATGTTGCAGGAAAGATGCACACCATGTATTTGATCCTTGTTTTTATTGGTTCAGTAACAAGGATTCAGGTGCGGGCGAGCAAAGCCTCAAGCAAATCAACCATTATGATAAACTGGCGCTTAATCTTCCCTCGTATTGTGTCTGTGGCTTGCTAAAGAAAGAGACCTGGATAGTTCAACTTGATCCAACATATTCTACTCTCTTTTTCACAGGCTAACTTCATCAGATTCACCAGCTCAATCTAACACTCATCCCAGTTCGGTATCTACAAAGTGCACAAATTTAAAACAGAGTCAGCTCAGATTTTGTGGACTTAATCTTGAATATTATCTTTGACAATTGAGTTTGTGATTAATGGATGGTTGTCGTCGATGCAGGTCTGCGTTGCCAGCACCTTTGACATGGTGCGAGAATTATGGTCTGTTGGGTCAAAGTGAGGGGCAGGAATTCTCTTTGACAATCATCTTGCAGGTATAAGACCATATTTGAATTAATGATATTCCTAACCGGATGCTTGGTGCTTTTTCAAGTCAATATTTTGCCATCCAAACTGTAAACATATTCTTTAATAACTTGGATTTGTCTTAGTGAGATTATTATTTTGATTCCTCGTGTTCATGTTGCATTCTTGCAAACTTTGATTATAACTTGAAGGAAACAAAATGCTTGGTGTGTGAATTGTTGAGCTTAAAACAAGTTTTCACGTTTCTCCCTTTTGTACGCACTTGGCGCCGAGGCTTGGGCTAGCTAACTTTAAAACATGCACTGGTTGACTCGCTTTTGCACTGTTCTTCAGACGCAACCGCGTCATTGTTGATTAATTGTGCTTCAGCAACAATGAACTGTGTTTCAGGTATAAGCACTCTCTCAAGGCTGTGCCGTTTTTCAATCAACTGACCTCTAATTTTTGTTTCTGACATAACTCATTGATTCTTCTTATTATATGCACCGAGTTTGTGCCTGCTGGTGGAGTACAAAGAACAAAAGTTGAAGGTTACGACTTAGGCACAAAGAATTTAGAACCGAGGTTAGCTTGATTTCCATTTTACTTCATGAAGTCATTATAATGATGTTGTCCATGATGTTAGCTTTTTTCTGTGAGGGAAAACTGTCTCACAACATACGTTCTCAAGTTTCGATGATGACAAAGTACAACCTCGGATGAATCGGAGTCGTCATGCATACTTACGATGATGACAAAGTACAACCTCAGATGAATCAGAATCGTCATGCAATACTTAACATATTACATCCTTCCTATATCCTTTTAAATCATCATATTTAATTGGCAATATATGTGACTAATGTTTGGTCGTGACAAGATGCACGAAACAACAAACATATTTATGTTTTTGCAGATTTTTGAACCATGAGCCGACCATACCGTCAGCACACAGTTTCATTCAGTTCACACGGGTCAGCGCATGGAACCATGCGTCGACCGCTGACTTGGCGCATGCAGGTTTAAGAATCTGACGGCTCAGCGCATGAAGATCATGCGTCGACCGCTGACTCGGCGCATGACAGTTTGAGTGTCACACGGCTCAGCGCACGCCGACCCTATGGTCGACCGTTCGCAGCGCAGAAACAGAAATTCTGCTATGTTTCATTGATCTGTCAACTGTCTGTTTTGTATATTACTATAAATAGCTGTCTTTTCAATTTTAACAAAGAACATTTTTTGAAAGCATTGTGAGAAAGTGTTCAGGTCAAGAAACGTGAAAGAGGTGCATCAGTGTTCTTCATCTTCATCGTTCAATCAACTCACAAATCCTCAAATTACAGATAATCAATTTTTTGCTGCGGTTTGTGGTTTGCTCGACGGTGATAAGGTTCGAACGCGTGATTGAAGATCCGGTTCGAGTGGAAGCTGGTGCAGGTGTTTCTTGGGAGAAAACCTTTGAGGTTTTACCTATCAAGACTACAGGTTTTGAAGGCTTTTGTTACGGAATCGTCGGTTCAACAATCAAGCGAGTGCGAAGGTGATTGATTAGCGGAAGGTTGATCAATCTAGTAGCTAGGGCGTTGAAAGGTTGAAGACGTTCCGGGTTCAATTTGGGTGTGTCTAAGATCAGCCGTGCCGAAGGTTTGATCAACGGAAGAGTTGTCAATAAGGTGGCTGCAATCGGAGGTCATTCACATCAAATTGGAGGACTTGATTCATCTTGAATCAAGGGGCAAGAAGTGGTAGAAATTATCAGCAACATTAAGATTGTTTGTATCAATTGTCTATCGATTCTTGTGTATAACTGTTCTACCAAACAGGTGATATCTATTCAATACATATCTCAATTCTCATTGTAGAATTGAGGGCAGACGTACCCCAACGCGAGGACGACTGGGGGAACTGCCTCATCAAATCTTGTGTTCCTTTATTTTCTGCATTTTCAATTACAGCTTAAAAATTAAGTGATTCTAGAATAAGTGATTTTGTCAAATTGTAGTATTGATTGAGTGAGTTGGTGAAACACTGTTTTTTAACTACTAAGTACAATAGAAATACTGTACTAAGGCTTTTTCAATCACTCATTCAACACAAATATCATTTAAGGTATTTGTGCACACCAACTGTTCGACAAAAGTGCTGAACTAAAATTGCCTTAATTTTGCTGCTAGTTTTGTGCACACCAACTGTTCGACAAAAGTGCTGAACTAAAATTGCCTTAATTTTGCTGCTAGTTTTGGTGTAATTTTTGATCATTGGAATAAGGAAATAGTACGAGTGAATCACATCTGAGTTTTGCATAAAAGTGTGTAGTGATTTACTATCCGTTATCGTCTTAAATTCATCTGCTTGACGCATATCCGGCTCTCCAATAGTTGTTCGTTTTAGACTATATTTTTCCAAGGCCGCTTCCGCATTTGAAAACAATTTTGAAAACCAATTTTATTGGTAGCGCCACTCAAATTTTTAAAAGGGATCTATTCAACCCCCCCTTCTAGATCCGTGCCTTAGTCTAACAAGTGGTATCACGAGCTCCGGTTCTCCGGTGCTTCAAATACAACATTGATAGAATAATGGCTAACGAACCAAAAGGGGCGTACAATAGAGCTCCCGTTTTTAACGGTGAAAATTATAGCTATTGGAAAGACTGTATGCGGGTGCACATTAATTCCATAGATAGAAAGATATGGAACGTTATTCTCAATGGTCCGATTGAAATAACCATGACAAATGAGAATAACGAAGTTGTGCCAAAGCCCGAAGCACAATGGACCGACGACGATGAGCGAAAGTATAATTACGATTGGAAAGCTAAGAACATTCTAATCTCCTCATTAGGTGTAGATGAATACTACCGTGTATCCCATTGCCCTACGGCTAAGACTATGTGGGATGCACTACAAATTGCCCATGAGGGGACAAACGATGTTAAGTTGGCTCGAATCAACACTCTTATACAAGAGTTTGATCTCTTTTTCATGGAGCAAGGGGAAACCATTGCTGACATGCAAAAGAGATTTACTCATCTCATAAACAGATTACATTCACTAGGAAGACCTATTTCCAATGATCTTGCTACTAATAAAGTTTTGAGATGTCTTAGCAGGGAATGGCAGCCGAAAGTGACCGCCATCAAAGAGGCAAATGATCTTACGGTATTAGACCTGACTACATTGTTTGGCAAACTACAAGAGCATGAACAGGTACTCTTGAGTCTTGACCAACATGAAAGGAAAGAAAAGAAGGACAAAGTAAAGATGAGTGAAAAGAAGTCCATAGCTCTTAAGGCTTCTTCCTCGAAGTCTAAAGCAAAAGAGCAAAGTGATTATTCTTCAAGCGACGACGAAGAAGAAGACATAAATGAGGACATGAGGCTGTTCGTTAAACGGTATAACCGGTACGTGAGAAAGAACGGCATCCAACATTCGGAGAAGAACCTGGTAAATTTCCGAAGGCAATCAAGGTTCTCCAAAGATGACAATCAAAAAGGCAAAAAGACTAGAGGAACGTGCTATAAATGTGGAAAGCCCGGTCACTACAAACCGGACTGTCCAATGAACAACAAGGGAAAAGAAATGGAACAATCGAAGTCACATAAGAGAGCATCAAAGCCTAGGAGGGCGTACATCGCATGGGAAAGCGACAGTGATTCTTCCTCCTCTAATGAAAGCTCTAGTGATGAAGAAGAGTCCGTGAATCTATGTCTCTCCGCAAATCAGAAAAAGAAAAAGAAACAGGTACGTCACTCTAGATATAATATGTCATCTAATATGTCTCATTCCGAATTACAAACCGCATTCGATGTTTTACACAAGGAAGCAACTGAAGCCTTTAAGAAACTTGCTTCTAATAGAAGAATTTTTACATATTTAGAGCACAAAGTCTTAGAGTCCGAAAAGAAATTAGAGGACCTTAAGGCTTCCATTGTGAAAGATAATGAATCGGATTGTAAGGACAATAGTAATCCTTTCAACTTTGGTTGTGATACTTGTCATATTTGGCAAGGTGAGGTTAGAAACCTTAAGGCCAAATTAGACAAGGCACTTGAACCTAAAATTACATTTGCAATCGATAAAAAGGATTTTAGAAAAAGTATGATAAACCCATATCAAAAATATGCATATGTAATTAGGGATCAAGCAAGTGAAAGTGATTCTAATGTCGACTTTGTATGCTTTTACTGTTGCAAGAAAGGCCACTCCATTGGTAAATGTCGATTTAGGAGATTTCTTGTTCCTAAAGGCATCTACCAATGGTTGCCCAAACGCAACCGTCTTGTCGCTAACCTATTAGGACCCAATATGCCATTGGGTACCTCCCTTTTGTAAGTTATATTTTGACAGGTGAAATGTGTCGAGTCCACCGAGAGAAGATGGGTTCTTGATAGTGGGTGCTCAAGGCACATGTCTGGAGACATATCCTTATTCATAGACTTCGTGGCTAAGAAGAAAGGGTATGTAACATACGGTGATAACAACCGCGGAGCGATACTAGGTAAAGGTAGTATAGGTAATCCCTCCTCTACTACAATTTCCGATGTGTTGCTTGTCGAAAACCTTAAACATAATCTCCTTAGCATTAGCCAATTATGCGACAAAGGTTACAATGTTTCCTTTTCAAAAGATTGCTGCAAAATTGTGCATGAAAGTGATAAGAAGAATGTGTTTATTGGTTTTAGAGTAAAGCATATAGGATTTATAATAAAAGATTACTAGCTGTTGAAGAGTCTGTGCACGTTACGTTTGATGAGTCCTATCCGAGAAATGTCGGAAAGGATAGTGTTGTTCATGGTGCAGGTACATCCACAGAAGACATACTCAAAGGTGGCGAAACGGGGATTGATCAACCCGATAGAGTCAAAATTGAGGAGGATAAGGATGCACACCATGAGGTAACTGAGGAAGCTCATCCGCCTACAAACGATGATCTCCCTCAAGCTTGGAAGTCGTGTAAAGATCATCCAATTGACAATATTCTCGGAGACATCACAAAGGGAGTCACCACTCGATCTAAGCTAAGTAACTTTTGTTATCACTTCGCTTTCGTTTCACAAATAGAGCCTAAAAACCCTAAAGAGGCCCTACTCGATGAGCACTGGTTTTTATCGATGCAAGAGGAACTAAATCAGTTTAAAAGAAACGAGGTATGGGACCTTGTCCCTCTTCCGCGAGGCCATCGAGTAATCGGCACCCGATGGGTGTTTAGGAACAAGTTGGACGAAAACGGGGTAATAACCCGTAATAAAGCGAGATTGGTCGCTCAAGGGTATAACCAAGAGGAAGGCATCGACTATGAGGAAACTTATGCGCCGGTTGCCCGACTCGAGGCTATACGCCTTTTACTCGCCTTTGCATGTGCAAAGGATTTTAAGTTATTTCAAATGGATGTTAAAAGTGCGTTCCTTAACGGTCACATAAATGAAGAAGTATATGTGTCTCAACCTCCCGGTTTTGAATCTCATGAATACCCTGAACATGTTTACAAGTTAAAAAGAGCTTTATATGGTCTCAAACAAGCTCCTAGAGCTTGGTATGAGCGACTAAGTAAGTTTTTACTTAATCAGGGGTACTCACGAGGAAAGGTTGACACTACACTCTTCATTAAACGTCAAGGAAAGCACTTGATTTTGGTGCAAATCTATGTTGACGATATTATATTTGGATCCACTAACATGAATCTCGTGAGAGAGTTTTCTGACCTCATGCAGGGCGAATTCGAGATGAGTATGATGGGGGAGCTCACATACTTCCTCGGCCTGCAAATTAAACAACTCCAAGAAGGGACATTCGTGAGCCAAACAAAATATTGTTTGGACTTGATCAAGAGATTTGACATGGCAAAATCCAAGGCCATAGACACCCCAATGCCTACATGCGTAAATTTGGATAAAGATGAAAATGGCAAGGACGTAGAGGTAAAACGATATAGAGGTATGATTGGTTCACTTCTCTATCTTACTGCGTCACGTCCTGATATTATGTTTAGTGTGTGCATGTGTGCACGATACCAATCATGTCCCAAAGAATCCCACCTAAAAGCTGTTAAACGAATTCTTCGATACCTGTCAGGTACCCCGAAGTATGGATTGTGGTATTCTAAGGGTAGTGATTGCTCGTTGGTAGGTTACTCCGATTCCGACTTTGCCGGGTGCAAATCGGATAGGAAAAGCACTAGTGGTACATGTCATTTGTTTTCAAACTCCTTGGTTAGTTGGCATAGCAAGAAACAAGTTTCAGTTGCTTTATCAACGGCCGAGGCGGAATACGTTGCCGCTGGTAGTTGTTGTGCTGAAATTCTGTGGATTAAGCAACAACTACTAGATTTCAATCTTAAACTTGAACGTATTCCTATCCTATGTGACAACACTAGCGCTATTAACCTTACCAAAAATCCCGTATTACACTCTCGCACTAAACATATAGAAATTCGACACCATTTTCTTAGGGACCATGTTGAGAAAGGTGATGTTGTATTTGAACACGTTGACACTAAAAACCAACTAGCGGACATTTTCACAAAGCCGCTAGCAACGGAACCTTTCTTTCATATCCGCCGAGAACTTGGCATTCTCGACATTTCAGAGCGGGAGTCATAAATTGCTTACTCTATCTTATTTCATTTAAAACCATACTTTTGTACTTCTAACAAATTGACGTTTTTGCAAGTACAAGTATGTTGTTTATCAAGCTACTCCGGCATTAAGGTGATATTGTTCCATTTCTCTCTCTATCTCTTTCTAATAACTCTCATGATCAACAATTGTATCGTTTGACCTATGTTGCATATGTATGAAACTTTTTTTTGTATGATAAACTGTTTGGATGCAAATTGTTTTGTGGCATTTTAGGTAGGCATCAAATATGGCTTGATATGTGACATTAAGTGCAAATCTACATTTGTGCATCCGAACTGAGCTACACACCAAATCTGAACAGTTCAACTCTTTTTCAACAAGAATGAATGAAAGATTTGCAGCTTTCACAACTGCCCATGGATACCAAGAAACAGTCGTCTCTCGCAGCATCAATCGCCTGAATCAAGCAGTGGATTACCTCACTGATATGGCTGATCCATATCGTTATCCGTCTTCCTTTGATATGGGCAAGGGACAAGGATATTAGTCATTTGTTTTTGCATTTGCTCATTCTCCATGTTGTTTTTGTTATCATGTTCTGTTTTATCTCTCCTAAGTGCACACTAATGTTTGTTTTACAGTCTTGATTCCTATAAAATGTTATGACTTATGTGTCCTTAATCTGGTTTAATCTATTTTCAATATTTTGCTCATTGTCAATATTTTGTGTGGATATTGGTATATGATTACTTATAACCTGTTGAGTATTTTGTTAATTGTTAATATGCCAAAACTTTACCTTTCTCCATCTCTTTTTGATGTTGTCAAAGGGGGAGAAAAGACAAGTAGATTGTAGACCACAACAGCTATGACTGTAAAAGAAAGGGGGAGCTTACTACTATGTTAAAGATATCGCATGTTGTGTTCACCAAGCTTCGCACAGGTTTGTCATCATCAAAAAGGGGGAGAATGTGAGGGAAAACTGTCTCACAACATACGTTCTCAAGTTTCGATGATGACAAAGTACAACCTCGGATGAATCGGAGTCGTCATGCATACTTACGATGATGACAAAGTACAACCTCAGATGAATCAGAATCGTCATGCAATACTTAACATATTACATCCTTCCTATATCCTTTTAAATCATCATATTTAATTGGCAATATATGTGACTAATGTTTGGTCGTGACAAGATGCACGAAACAACAAACATATTTATGTTTTTGCAGATTTTTGAACCATGAGCCGACCATACCGTCAGCACACAGTTTCATTCAGTTCACACGGGTCAGCGCATGGAACCATGCGTCGACCGCTGACTTGGCGCATGCAGGTTTAAGAATCTGACGGCTCAGCGCATGAAGATCATGCGTCGACCGCTGACTCGGCGCATGACAGTTTGAGTGTCACACGGCTCAGCGCACGCCGACCCTATGGTCGACCGTTCGCGCGCAGAAACAGAAATTCTGCTATGTTTCATTGATCTGTCAACTGTCTGTTTTGTATATTACTATAAATAGCTGTCTTTTCAATTTTAACAAAGAACATTTTTTGAAAGCATTGTGAGAAAGTGTTCAGGTCAAGAAACGTGAAAGAGGTGCATCAGTGTTCTTCATCTTCATCGTTCAATCAACTCACAAATCCTCAAATTACAGATAATCAATTTTTTGCTGCGGTTTGTGGTTTGCTCGACGGTGATAAGGTTCGAACGCGTGATTGAAGATCCGGTTCGAGTGGAAGCTGGTGCAGGTGTTTCTTGGGAGAAAACCTTTGAGGTTTTACCTATCAAGACTACAGGTTTTGAAGGCTTTTGTTACGGAATCGTCGGTTCAACAATCAAGCGAGTGCGAAGGTGATTGATTAGCGGAAGGTTGATCAATCTAGTAGCTAGGGCGTTGAAAGGTTGAAGACGTTCCGGGTTCAATTTGGGTGTGTCTAAGATCAGCCGTGCCGAAGGTTTGATCAACGGAAGAGTTGTCAATAAGGTGGCTGCAATCGGAGGTCATTCACATCAAATTGGAGGACTTGATTCATCTTGAATCAAGGGGCAAGAAGTGGTAGAAATTATCAGCAACATTAAGATTGTTTGTATCAATTGTCTATCGATTCTTGTGTATAACTGTTCTACCAAACAGGTGATATCTATTCAATACATATCTCAATTCTCATTGTAGAATTGAGGGCAGACGTACCCCAACGCGAGGACGACTGGGGGAACTGCCTCATCAAATCTTGTGTTCCTTTATTTTCTGCATTTTCAATTACAGCTTAAAAATTAAGTGATTCTAGAATAAGTGATTTTGTCAAATTGTAGTATTGATTGAGTGAGTTGGTGAAACACTGTTTTTTAACTACTAAGTACAATAGAAATACTGTACTAAGGCTTTTTCAATCACTCATTCAACACAAATATCATTTAAGGTATTTGTGCACACCAACTGTTCGACAAAAGTGCTGAACTAAAATTGCCTTAATTTTGCTGCTAGTTTTGTGCACACCAACTGTTCGACAAAAGTGCTGAACTAAAATTGCCTTAATTTTGCTGCTAGTTTTGGTGTAATTTTTGATCATTGGAATAAGGAAATAGTACGAGTGAATCACATCTGAGTTTTGCATAAAAGTGTGTAGTGATTTACTATCCGTTATCGTCTTAAATTCATCTGCTTGACGCATATCCGGCTCTCCAATAGTTGTTCGTTTTAGACTATATTTTTCCAAGGCCGCTTCCGCATTTGAAAACAATTTTGAAAACCAATTTTATTGGTAGCGCCACTCAAATTTTTAAAAGGGATCTATTCAACCCCCCCTTCTAGATCCGTGCCTTAGTCTAACATTTTCTTTTATCACTCAGGTTTCTTCTTTGACTCACAAGAGGTAAACACAATGGATGATTTTGAAGTTTGGTGAGGCATCAACGGTTGATTGGTATAAGCAAACATGATATCTGGTATAGACCTTTCTGACTTTGGAACTCTATTGCTATCAATGCCTTGTGTGTTTATTTACTTTAAGGATTGTGTCCAATTTTGTGATGCTTTTACTCTTACCACTCTTGACCTTTGTCTCAGAATAAACTGCGGCAAGAGGGCTAGCTTTAGGTGTTGAAACAGACTCCAGAGGGCTAGAGCTCTTCACTTCACTTTGATTGACATTTTCAGGTGACACCGGAGTACTAGAACTGGGACTTGCACCGTGAATTGGAAAAGAAGTACCAGAAGCAATTGCATCAATTTTCTGGTTGGTGCGACAACGATAAACAAGATCAGCAATTACTTCGTCTTTTACAGCCTCGCGGTCATTAGGATTTACAGCTTGTAGCACGTCACTCAAAAGGTCCAACACATGTCGCATGGATTCCAAGCTTGACATGCTCAAACTTTCAATCTTTGTTGCCATTGTTTCATCAAGTGTTTTTGAAGAGCTGCTTGACATTCTATATCCAGGTTGTGTATTTCTTATTGATGGATGAGTAGGAGGTGGGGTAAATATTGGAGCTGCATCTGGTGAACGGGGCGGAAAAGATAACAACTGATGAAGCTATTTGGAAACTGATTGCAGGTGAAAAAATACACATTGAGTAGGATTGTAGCGGAACCTTGCGTAAAGAATTGCGACGGGCTGGTGTGGATATAGGAAGATAGTTACGAAAATGTCGAAAACTTGTTTGCAATGTGAGACTCATGCAGGCCAGCAGAAAAAAACAAGAATTCCTTTATGTAATTCTGAACGTGCAGCCTTATTGTACTCAACTTGCTTAGAATCATTACCATATGTAATTATCCATTATTTTATTTTGATTTCCAACAGCAATCATTTTGACCTGCTAGCGTTGTTCATCCAGTTTTCTCTATAGCATGCTGGGTATTGTAATCTAAATTATCATTATTTATAAGAGTTTCAGGGTTATTTATCTTGAGGTTGCCCATTCTTCCATCAATATGTGTGAGCAGGCCATGTGCCACCAACTAAATGTATTTTGTTAACAAGCTTTTCACAACTACATCCTCTTTGGCCCAGTTTTGTGAAATCTTGACCAATGGCTCATCTTTTGCTATCACTTGGAATGGTCTCTAGCTAGTCATAACTTCATGGCTCACAAAAAGAAAGACGGTTCAACTTAAAACAACTTTCCACGTCTTAAAAATAATTCAAATTTGTACTAATCAATTCAATCATGAATTTCCAATAAGGCATGAGCTTGATTCAAAGACAAAGTAAATTAATTTAGTAATGACCTTATTCCTTTTAGCATCTACTTGAAATACATCTCAAAACAAATAAGGTTTGGGATTAACTTGAAGCCAATAGAATCTATTTGAAATCTCTTGACCAATATGGGTTCATCTTTCCTTTAACATAGCTTATATAATTATAAACTGATGCATTATACCATAAGCCTTTGAGATGAATCAAAATATCTTCTGGATCAATTGCATCTAAATTCAAATTCAACTAAGACTCAAAATTTGCAAGCTAAATATAAGTTTGTCACAAACTGATTTAGAATCCAAACATAGCTTGACGCTTACAATCAATTCGAGCAAAGCTTGAGGCTAAATCGACTGTCTCCAGAAGCATCATGTGAAGTATCCTTGAATTAACTTGAATTAAGTGCAGACCATAATAAGAAACTCGTAGCGAGGCTTAAACAACATTTAAGGAGAAGTTCGTAATCCAGTTGAAATAGGGTGTAAATTTCCTGAAACTGTGTGGCAAGATAGACCCAATCATGTACTTTATGTTATTGATCATATCATGTCTGTCTGATCGTGAGAACAAGGACACACATGAGTTTGGGTACAAGGGGCTGGAGGCGCGCTCCTCCCACAAGAATTCAGCATAAATTTCCAGGGATTATTACCACAATGAGTACACACAAAGTCTTTATAAACGAAGTCTTAGAGAATCATGGCTAGAAGTCATGGGCAGTAAGACATTCATTAAATACCGAAGTAGGACAAATTTGGGGTATGACACCGACCAGAGTAAATCAAACCAGAATCATGGAACAAGTGCAAACTGATGTTCAGGAACTCCGCGAAAGAATGGATCACTTTATGGAGCTTATGCAAGCGGTCGCCAATGGCCAGGATCAGCTCAGAACCTTGGTTCAGCCTCTGATTTCAAGGGTCGATAGCAATGGCGTACTCCATGGTGGGACTATGCCTACTCCTCCACCAGTTGAAACTCCGCAGAATGGCGTCCCCGTGACCCAGGGGAATGGCAGTGTCAACGGCAATGTGATAGCTAATATGGGGCTCAATGGTAATACGACGGGCGTCGGTAATGGGAGTCTGGAAGCTAACGTCAATGTTGGGCTGGGCAACGGCAATGCAGGTGTTGGGAATCTGTTTGGGCCTCAGCCATGGTTAGAAGACCTTCAGGACGATGTGTTCTCTCAGAGAGGTGCTGAAGGGGAGCTGACTGCTGAAGCACGACTAAGGTTCAAGGCACTCGAGGATAAGATGAGAAATATCGAGAGCCAGAACACCCTGGGCGTTGATATGTCCAAGTTGGGACTGATTGCTGATTTTAAGGTGCCTCCCAAGTTCAAGGTACCTGACTTCGAAAAGTATAAGGGCACCACTTGCCCTCGCGTCCACCTGAGATCATATTACCGGAAAATGTCAGCTCATTCTGAGGATGAGAAGTTGCTGATGCACTTCTTTCAAGACAGTCTGTCCGGACCCTCCCTCGAATGGTACATGAGTCTGGAGCCTACCAGTGTGCGCACGTGGAAGGACCTTGCTGAAGCATTTGTGCACCACTACCAATACAACAGCGACTTGGCCCCGAACCGAGTCCAACTGCAGAATCTTTCGCAAAGGAACAACGAAGGGTTCAAGGAATACACCCAGCGGTGGCGTGAGTTGGCAGCCAGGGTTCAGCCGCCGATGGTTGAGTGTGAGCTTGTGCAGATGTTCGTAGCTACCCTCCCAGGGGTTTACTATGAGAAATTGGTCAGCGGCATGTCTGGAACCTTCTCAGATCTCATTATCATGGGTGAGCACATTGAAAATGGGATAAAGCTCGGGAAAATTCAACGTGAGTCATCCTCAGCTGGAGGAGGCGGAAAGAAACCTTATGCTGGCAAAAGATGGGAAGGAGAAACGAGCGTTGTGACCAACGCTCGAAGGAAGGGTAAAGGCCCTCACCAGCAGGTGGCCAACATAACTATCTCGGCTGTTCAATAGCCACAGCAGCAGCGGCAGCAACCGAATCAACAAGGGTACAGAAAGTATCAGAATCGGGCACCTCTGTCGAGTCGTCACCTCGAGACGCCTCCCATGTCGTACGCGCAACTATTGCAGACTTTGCTTTAGCTACAGTTGATCCAGAAGAGAACCTTGGCTCCCTTGACAGGGGCACCTCCGCCAGGTTATGACGCGAACGCAACTTGTGAGTTTCACTCAGGGGCACCAGGACACACAGTAGAGAATTGCAAAGCCTTCAAGCACAAGGTGCAGGACATGGTGGACGCTAAGATCATCAACTTCTCGGATAATGTGCCAAATGTCACGAAGAACCCTATGCCGAATCATAGGGGAGGTGGAGTAACGCCATTATTGAAGACGAGAGCTCGGATTTGTTGACTGACGTCAGAGATCTGAAGACGCCGCTTAGCTTCGTTAAAGCTAAGCTGATGAAAAGAGGGTTCTTTCCAGGATGCAGAGAGCTGTGTATGGGCTGTGCGACAAGTCCTGACGGATGTGAACAGTTGATAGAGGGAATTCAAAGTCTGATGACTGAAGGGATTTTACAGTTCAGCCGGAAGGCCGAATGTGGATCGGGAGAGGTAGTGCTGAAGCAAGATGATGAGGTTGCCACCATCACCATCCCTCGCCAGACGATAACTATTTCTGCACCCAGGCCGCCTATGATTACCATCACCAAAGCTGGGTCGATACCTTTCGAAAGCACTAATGTTGTCCCATGGCATTACGGGGCTGAAGTCTACTGCAACGGCCAGAAGTTGGAGCTAAAACCGTTTGGGTCGTCTGTGGAGAACCTTGCGGGAATCAGTGGTATTACTCGCAGCGGAAGAGTGTTTGCACCGCCTAAGGTCGTGGTGGACAAGGCGGACAGAGCTGACGCAACAGATAAGGGAAAAAGTAAAGTCGTTGAAGAGATCCCGCGTGGGGTAGAAAAAGACTTACTTGTTAAAGACGCTGAGGAGTTTATGCGATTGATTAAAAAGAGTGACTACAAGATTGTAGATCATCTCCATCAGACACCCTCGAAGATTTCCATCCTGAACCTGTTGCTGTATTCTGAAGCACACCGCAACGCGCTGCTGAAGGTGTTGAACGCCGCATATGTACCGCAGGAAATATCGATAAACCAGCTGGAAGAGGTCGTAGCCCACGTGAATGCTAGAAATGGGTTAGGGTTCACTGACCTATAGCTGACGCCGAAAGGGAGGAACCACAATAGCGCCCTGCACGTCTCAATAGAGTGTAGGGGAACGATAATGTCGCACGTGTTGGTGGACACGGGGTCGTCGCTCAATGTTCTTCCGAAGAAGGCATTAATGAAGTTGGATACTCGTGGAGTGATTTGCACACCCAGTGATCTGGTTGTGAAGGCGTTCGATGGAACCAAACGCCATGTTTTCGGGGAGGTGACGTTGCCAATCCAAGTCGGGCCGGAAACATTCGACGTGATCTTTAACATTATGGACATCATGCCTGCCTACAGCTGCCTCTTGGGCCGGCCATGGATCCATGCTGCGGGTGTCGTGACCTCCACGTTGCACTAGAAACTCAAGTATGTCGTCGGAGGTAGCATCGTGACCGTGTGTGGCGAGGAATACATAATGGTGAGCCATTTGTCGTCCTTCAAGTATGTTGAGATGGATGGGGAAATCCATGAAACTCTATGCCAAGCGTTCGAAGCTGTTAAAGTGAAGGACGTAGCGCCTGTAGTCGCTGACAAGCCAGAGATGACTCTCTCCTCATTCAAGGAGGCCCGGGCCGTTGTCCAAGCCGGATCTACCCCAGGCTGGGGGCGAATTTTGGAGATACCTAACAAGCAAGATAAGTTTGGGTTGGGATATTCTCCTGGAGCTGAAGCTTCTTCTTCCAGCAGTGTGTCGCGAGGTAAAGGGCCGATCCAGTTTACTAGTGGCGGGGTGATTTTTGAAAGCGTCAACGCGGTGTCTGAAGACAACGGAGATAGCGACTGTGACCTCGACTCTTGGATCCAGCCAAGCAAGCCAGGCGAGGGCCTTACCAACTGGTCCGTCAAGGATATCATCCAGATGACAAGCGAAGAGATCCACATAACAGATGACATCGACTCTGGACCTTCTACGACTCACTTCGACTTCGATTGCCCGATCTATCAAGCCGAAGAAGAGATTGATGAAGACGAAGACCTTCCTGAAGAGTTGGCCCGCTTGTTGAAACAAGAAGAGAAGGTTATTCTGCCTCATGAAGAGGAGATCGAGATTGTGAATCTGGGTTCTGAAGAACTCGTCAGAAACGTCAGGATAGGGGCTGCATTGCAGAGTGATGTCAAGAAGAGATTGGTCGAGATGCTAAGAGAGTATAGTAACGTCTTTGCTTGGTCATACGAAGATATGCCCGGACTTGACACTGACATTGTGGTCCACCACTTGCCGCTGCGAGAAGATTGTCCTCCCGTTAAGCAGAAGCTTAGGAGGACGCGACCAGATATGGCCGTTAAGATCAAAGAAGAAGTGCAGAAACAGCTTGATGCTGGCTTCTTAGCGGTCACTACTTACCCTTCGTGGGTCGCCAACATAGTACCTGTACCGAAGAAAGACGGTAAGGTGCGAATGTGCGTCGATTATCGGGATTTGAATAGGGCGAGCCCTAAAGATGATTTCCCGCTGCCTCATATCGATGTGTTGGTCGACAATACAGCTTAGTTCTCCGTGTTTTCATTCATGGATGGCCTCTCCGGTTACAATCAGATCAAGATGGCACCGGAGGACATGGAGAAAACTACGTTTATCACTCCCTGGGGAACATTCTGCTACAAGGTAATGCCCTTCGGTCTGAAGAACGCAGGGGCCACTTACCAACGAGCAATGGTAACTTTGTTTCATGACATGATTCATCATGAGATTGAAGTCTATGTTGATGACATGATTGCGAAGTCCCAAACGGAGGAGGGACATCTGGTCAATTTGCTGAAGCTTTTTGAGAGGCTTAGGAAGTTCAGGTTGAGGCTGAATCCTAACAAGTGTACTTTCGGAGTACGGTCCGGAAAGTTACTGGGGTTTATCGTGAGTGAAAGAGGCATCGAGGTTGATCCTGCGAAGATAAAAGCGATACAAGAGATGCCAGCGCCAAAAACAGAAAAAGAAGTTCGTGGTTTCCTGGGCAGAATAAACTACATTGCCAGGTTTATTTCTCAGCTCATGGCCACGTGTGAACCGATGTTCAAACTGTTAAAGAAAGATAAGACGATTATCTGGAACGAGGATTTCCAGAAGGCATTTGATAAGATAAAACAGTATCTACAGGAACCTCTGATCTTGATACCCCTAGTGGCTGGACGGCCATTAATCATGTACTTGACAGTTCTTGAGAATAGTATAGGGTGTGTTCTTGGTCAGCATGACGAGACGGGCAGAAAGGAGCATGCCATTTACTACTTGAGTAAAAAGTTCACAGACTGTGAATCTCGTTACTCGATGCTGGAGAAAACGTGTTGTGCACTACCCTGGGCTGCCAAACGTTTACGACAGTACATGCTCAACCACACAACCATGCTAATTTCGAAGATGGATCCGATCAAGTACGTCTTCGAGAAACAAGCGCTTTCGGGCAGGATTGCCAGATGGCAAATGGTGTTGATGGAATATGATATTCAGTACGTTTCCCAGAAGGCCATTAAGGGAAGCGTATTGTCTGATTACCTTGCCAAACAGCCGATCGAAGATTACCAGCCGATGAAATTTGAATTCCCTGATGAGGATATCATGTTTCTCAAAGCGAAGGATTGCGATGAACCGTTGCCCGACGAGGGTCCAGATAGGAAATCCCAGTGGAAATTGATATTTGACGGGGCGGTTAATTCTTACGGAAGTGGCATTGGGGTGATCATCACGACTCCCCACGGATCCCACATCCCGTTCACCGCGAGACTGGCGTTTCCGGTCACCAATAACGAAGCAGAGTACGAAGCATGCATCATGGGTCTAGAAGAAGCAATTAATTTGAGAATCAAGAACCTAGATGTATATGGTGACTCGGCGCTTGTGATCAACCAGATTAAAGGGGAGTGGGAGACTCGTCAATCAAATTTGGTGCCGTACATGAACTATGCCAGAAGGCTACTTCCGTTCTTTAATCCGTTCTTCGATGTTTATAATTCAATTTTTGGAATGAAGCTCCAAAAATTGTCCTTTCTCGTCTTGATAGACCTGCATTTGTATTTGCGATCGAGGAAGCCGCCGACGGCAAGCCATGGTTCCATGACATCCATACTTTCCTTATGACTAAGGAGTATCCTGCGGGAGCGTCAACCCAGAATAAGAAGACTCTGAGGAGGCTGTCTGGAAATTTTTTATCTCAATCCTGATGGAGTTTTGTATAAAAGAAACCACGATCTCGTGCTACTCAGATGTGTAGATGAGAAAGAGGCGAGTATGCTCATGGATGAAGTCCATGAAGGCACATTTGGTATGCACGCCGGCGGGCATGCTATGACGAGAAAGATCCTGAGAGCAGGATACTACTGGCTGACGATGGAATCGGATTGCTTTAAATTCGTGAAGAGATGTCATAAATGCCAGATTTATGCTGATAAAGTTCATGTGCCGCCGTGCTCGTTGAATGTCATGTCCTCCCCGTGGCCGTTCTCCATGTGGGGCATCGACATGATAGGCAAGATCGAGCCCACTGCATCTAACGGTCATCGCTTCATTCTAGTAGCCATCAACTACTTCACCAAGTGGGTGGAGGCAGCCTCATATGCTAATGTGACCAAACAGGTGGTGGCTAAATTCATAAAGAGGGATATCATCTGTCGTTACGGAATTCCCGAGCGGATCATTACCGATAATGGTTCGAATCTGAATAACAAGATGATGAAGGAGCTGTGCCAGAGTTTCAAGATTGAACACCACAACTCATCTCCTTACCGGACGAAGATGAATGGCGCCATTGAAGCGGCCAATAAGAACATCAAGAAGATTGTTCAGAAGATGGTTGTGACCTATAAAGATTGGCACGAGATGCTGCCATTTGCACTGCACGATTATCGTACGACGGTACGTACGTCAACCGGGGCAACTCCTTTCTCCTTGGTGTACGGTATGGAAGTTGTCCTACCATTAGAAGTGGAGATCCCTTCTTTACGAGTTTTGGTTAATGTGAAACTCGACGAGGCAGAATGGATTAAGAACCGACTGAACCAACTCAGCCTGATGGACGAGAAGAGGTTAGCATCGATTGCGCACGGTCGTCTGTACCAAAGCCGAATGAAGAAAGCTTATGATAAGAAGGTGCGTCCTAGAAGCTTTCAGACGGGTGATCTCGTCCTGAAGAAGATTCTTCCTCCATACTCCGATCACCGGGGCAAGTGGACTCCCAATTACGAAGGTCCGTACGTCATTAGCAAGGTCTTCTCGGGAGGACCTCTGTTGTTATCCACGATGGATGGTGAAGATTTTGCATCCCCGGTGAACGCGGACGTAGTTAAAAATACTTTGCTTAAAGAATGACCCGCTGGAAAGAAAAAGAATATCCAGGCAAAAATGGGGCATCCCGGCGAACCATAAAAAAGGAAAAAGGTTCGGGCAAAAATTAGGGATATAAATTGGAAAAATGTACACCCGCAAAGTCGAAAACCTGGAAGGGCGACTTTGGCAAAAAAGGGTATCCCGGTGAATCGAAAACCCGGAAGGGCAATTCAGGCAAAAGTTATGGATTTGAAAAAGCAAATGATTGCGTTCCGCGTGTGGACTTTCATTGTTTAGTGGTTTGGAGGACCTGAGGGCCGTTTATCTGAATCAATCTCTTCTGAAGCCGAAGCGTCGGAGAAGTATCGAATTCGAGTGGGCCCTAGAGGGAACAACTCATGGTGTTCGTCTGCGCCTCGTTGCCGACATTTGTATATACTGATGTATATTTATGTTTTATTTTTGCGTGGCTTCCTCATTCCAGGAGCTTGCCTCTGTTGTAAAACATTTTTACCCATTCAGGGGTTCGTTATCAATAAAATGTATACTATTCAGCAATTCTATTTGTCTGTTTAGCATTTATCTGTTTTGTTTGTGAAAAAGAACGCCGATGTTTTTGACAAAATGCGCATACATAAACTTACTGGCCTAGGCCACTGATTGTCGAAACAATGAATTACTTAAACATTGTCACAAGATGATAACCTTGATAGGTCCCTTTGAGAGGGTATCTTGTCTGTTTGTTTGTGTTGTTACAAGTGTAGCATATTCCAGACGGTACGCCGCATGCGTTCCCCAAGTAGGATGATTCCTCCTTCCCCAGCAAAGTTCAGCATCCTCTCCCTGCAGAGTCTGAACGTGAGATCGTAAGCATTGATATGTCTCCCCAGGCAGAGAAGATTCTCTCCCTAGCCAAGTACATCCTGAAGGAATGTCGTCTCCCCAGCTGAGTCATACGACGAAGTGTGCAGCAATTGATAGTTCCAGACTGAAGTCCCCAGCGGAATTGAGGTTCCCCGCAGAGTCGTACTTTCCCCTGTAAGCAGGATGATTCCTTCTCCCCCAGCCGAGTTTGCAGATCCCCAAGAGAGTCGAGTCCTTGGAAGCAGTTGGGACAATGATTGGTTTTCCCCCGGTAGAGTGTTGAATAGTTGATGCTGTATTTCCCCACCGGAGTCGTTATCTCCAGGAGGGCTAGCCGTGAAGGCCGTGCAGTTTATTTCCGCGATTGACATCGCTTTCCTCAGCAGGTTTGGGTCCTCGTAGAGCTTCGTTCCCCTGCAGTAGTCCACTGAAGTTTGCTTCCCTGTGCGGAGTCCGATTGAGATTGGCGTGACCTTTTCTCCGTGGCAGGATGATTCCTTCCTCCACCAGAGTGGTTCTTTCTCCTTGACAGGAGGATTCTCTCATCAGCATTTATTTTGCTGGCGGGGTTAAGGCATTTTGCATGATTGCATAGCATTTATCATAAACGCATAGCATTTCCACCGTGTGGAGCATTGCGTCATTGTCAAAGCATACGCATACTAAACATGAGCTAGGTCGTTACCATTCTTGTTTTGCAGGTGTCCCTCCACAGAGTCGCTTGCTCAAGATGATTCTTGAATTCTCCCCAGCAAGGTCGTTTGCCCAAGATGATTCTTGAATTCTCACCAGCAAGGTCGTTTGCCCAAGATGATTCTTGAATTCTCCAGCAAAGTTGTTTGCTTAAGATGATTCTTAAAATCCCCAGTGAAGTCGCTAGAGAGGGTTGCTCAAGTTGATGCTTAGAGTCCCCGGCAGAGTGTTTGCTCAGGATGATTCCTGAAACCTCCAACATAGTTATTGGTTCAGGATGATTCTTGAAGTCCCCACGGAGTTATTTGTTCAAGATGATTCTTGATTTCCTCAGCAGAGATGATTCCCCCAGATTGATTTCTGGATCCCCGAAGCAGAGTTACTTGATAGTTCTCCAGAATCCCTAGCGGAGATGCGTCATCCCCAGCAGGTTTCTAAGCAGCGAAGTTGAAACTTCCTTCGAAGACTTGATGATTGAAGTCCAACTGTATTGACGAAGCAATTCCCTCAGTTGATGCAGAGTGCCTGATGGTATAAGTGGATATCCCCAACTGGTTCATGATTGACCGAGAGCTCTATTCCCGACTTACTGATGAAGTCCAGCTGATGCCCGAAAATTTCTTTGAATGCCCGATGGCATGATCAACTTGTTGACTTGATGAGTCCCAAGGAGTCTTAATGCCTGACGACATGATCGACCATGTATTACCGGTTACCGTGTGACCAATTCTCCAGTTAGTTGCCGTGCAGCTACTATTGCAGTTTCCAAGATTTGTTCCCATCAGAGTACCGCGTACTTGTGCACCTTGATTGGTTGAGAGTCGTTCGCTTCTCACCCAGTCAGGTCCAAGCCGTTTGAATAGGGGCAGCTGTTGCACCCCAAAATTTTACCAACATTTCTTTACCTAGCTCATGTTTCATTTCATTCACACTAGCATTATCATTTGCATTTCATTGACATGTATGCAGGAGATCAAGAGGTATGATTACCAATCAAGAGCTACACAAGAGTTTGAAGCTATCTAAGAAGGTTATTCAAGTGTCAAAGGGTAGATATCTTTGTCAGAGAAGTTAGAAGATCCTCAGAGTGAGTGGTTGAAACCAAGGTTGTGTGCCTCCTAACTTGAGAGTTGTGGGAGCTCCTCAGATGATTCTGAAGCTATGAAGAAAGACTTGAAGCCTTGAGAGAGATTATGAGATGTCTTGAAAGCCATCATGAAGCCCAGATAGGTCATGGTGCAAGATTAAGAAGACTCAGCCATGAGTGGTATAATTAGGGTTTGACTGGGTCAACTCTAGGTCAATTGATGATTTGGAGAGGGTTGAGACCTAATCCAAGAGTCGTGTGATCATGGATTGATGCATTGAGATGTTATAAGGATGATTCCAAGGTCAACTCATCATGATTGAAGAGTTTGAGAAGTTTCAAGCTGGGGTTTCTAAGGCTTGACAGTGTAAAATCCCCTAGTTTGACCCCTATCTTCAAGGCAGTTTAGCTTAAGATGTGATTGTCATCTCATCTCACCCCAAACATGAATGTTGTAGATCTTATTCTTCGATTTAATTTGAGTACTAGAAGTACTTGATAGGATTTGTAGAACTCAAGTTGTGACTTTGACAAGTTACAGGTCATCTGAGGTATGTGAATCAGAGGCCTTGAAAGTTACCCAACTTGCATCAAACTTTTGCCCAAGAAGGATGATTCCTATGAACTTTTGGTCAACATGAATGTTGTTCCTTATCTTCTTAGATTTCTATAGAGTACTAGAAGTCCTTGATAGGATTTGCAGAACTCAAGTTGTGGCTTTGACAAATCAAGGACATTTTGGTCATTTGGAGATTACAAATCATTTCAAGCATAAGGCCATAACTCCTATTTCCAAGCTTCAAATGGAAAAATATTCAACATAAAACTTGCTCAAAATGATGTTTTAAGGCTATAAAGGAGGTCATGAGATGATGGAAAGGCTTGTAGCTCAAAATTGCAAAAATGACCTAAAATAAGGGCATAAGTTAAATAAACCAAAGTTGGAAATTGACATTTTCAACCTACACATCCAAACCATGGCATGTAATATATCATTTTGACTCTAGAAAACATTTTAAGAACATTGGTTTAGCCACATTTTTGATTTGAGGTCTAAATTGTGGACTTGCTTTGAAAAGCACTTGCTTGCATATTAAGTAACACTTGCAAAACTCAAAATCAAGGCATGAGCAAGGCTTTTTGCAAGCTAAACACCTCTAATATCTCACTTGGGGAGATTTTGGGATGAGAACAAGCGGTTGTACCAAGGGAAACAGAATTGAGCATGGCATGATACATGATTGGAAATCTCATGACATGAGAAGTGGAAAGTCTCATTGGAAGGATCTAGAGGGTTCTAGATCATCCAAACTTCATCTATATAAGGAGTAGAGTGGATTCATTGTAGAGGTTGGTGATCATTGAAGGATTGAGCTTCGTTTGAGATTGAAATTTCATAGCTTGCAAGTGCAATCGGTTTCACCAAATTCTCCATTTTCTTCCCATTTTCTTGATTGATACTTCTTCCATGGATGTCAAGGATTGATTCCAGATCATTTCCAAGAAGAATTGGTGGCTAGATCGTGTATGAGCAAGTGATTTTCAGAACCTGCAACTCACCATCAGGTTTCAAGATTCAAGCACTTTCAATTGATTCTTTTGCATACAGAAGCAAGAGGAAGGTTCACTGGTCGTGTCTGCAAGATTGTAGAGCTTGAAGTGGAGGATTAGTGCATCTGTTCAACCAAGATTTTCAGGTTGGTACCTTTCTTCCTATGGCATGATTTAGGTAGAATTAGGTTGAATTAAGGTGCTAGATTGATTGTAGAATGGTGTAGGATGGATTCCAGATAGTTAATTGATGAATTAGAGACAAATTAAGTGAATCACCATTTTTGGTTGAGATTGGGATATGGAGAATCTTGAGGTTTCAGAGGAAACTAAGGGTATGGTTGAATTCGTGGCAAGATTTGGGATAAGATTCATGTGTTTGACCTCTTGGATTGGAGGCCTCTAGGGAGAACTAGGGTTGGGGAAGACGACCGGAGCTCCACCGGTGGTGGCCGGAGCTGGGCGCGAAGCTCAGTGGTTTGAAAGGTTGAAGATGAAGTTGGCACCGTTAGATGACGGTTGGACTTTTGACTTGAGGTTGATCCAAGGGCCACGTTTTAAAGTTGAGCTGTGAAGGATTCTGAAGCATGAAACGCACCGTTTCATTTATTCAGGCATTTTGGGCTTAATGATTTAAGTGTTATCCACACACCCTGATGGCCCAACCCATTCTTTTAACTGAAAATGACTGCTAATTGCACCGCGCGCTTATCTATTTTTGTTGGATTTTCTTCATTTTTTTCATTTCGTTTATGGTTCTTGCAAAAATCATAATTAATTGAAAATTAATCCAATTAAACCCATTCTTTTTGCATTCTACTCATGATTGAGTCTAATATTTTTTAGAGAAAAAATATTTTCATTTCATGTAATTTCTGATTTAATGGGAATTTTACATTTTAATTGATATTAAAATGTTTATGTTTGATGCATATTTTTGTTGAATTTTGTTTGATCTCATGGTGATGATTTTGAGCCTAATTTTTTGTGTGTGATTAGGTTAGATATGTATGATCCCATAGTATTTTTCTCACATTTTTGTGGTGAAAATAGGTGTGCTTTCTAGATTGAGATTTAGATGCTTCCTTTTTAGGGTTTTAGGTTGATACCTTGTAATGTAGGATTTAGTTCTAGATCCAATTTGATGATTTGATCTTTGAACTTAATATGGTAGAGTCATGATTGACCTAGGTTCCCATAGTAATTTTTGTAGGATTTTACAATTGATTTTAGTATTTTAGTTAGGACTAACTTTAGTACTAGGTTTTAGGTGATCCTAATTTACTAATTCAACTAGTTTAACTTCCTTAGTCCCCTTAGATTAGGGTTTGTGCTTGGTTTGCCTTTGGTTGAGATTGAAGACAAGTTGAAGACAAGGTGAGGATGATTGAAGTTGCTTGAATTTGCTTGGAGCTTTGGATTTGTTTGTGCCTGAAGGTGTCTGATGAAGATTAGGAGATAGGACATAGGGAGAGCCTTGTAGTTAGAATGATTTCTTTCACAAATATGGAAAGCATCTTGTGCTTCCATTACTCCCAATGACTAAAAGTCCTTCTTTGACATTCACATCCCTCCTTTGGAAGGATGAGTGGCTTTATCTGGGAAGTAGAACTTTGAGGGAACCAGTCTATCATAATGATAACTCCTTACAGGCTTCCTTTGGTTGTCAGTAAGTTGTTTATCATTTCCAATCATCCTGTTAAATCAATTATCTTCTAGTTTGAGTATCTTGAGAGATGTCAGACTTGAGTTTGAAGATGAAGACTTCATTGAAGAGGGTGGAAGAGGATGATTCCTTGAGCAATGCCATTGTATCTGAAGCTTGAAGAGCAAGAAGAACAAGTTGATACTTGAAGACCCAATGGAGAGTGAATGAAGAGCTGAGGCTTGGAAAATAAGATTGAAGGATGAAGTTGACACTTCCATGTGATTAAAGACTACTCTGAGAAGCTGAAGCTTGTAAGAGGAGAAGACCAAGTTGACACTGGTAAAGCAAAGAGAGCTGAAGCTTGAAAACTGAGTTGATACTTATGAAGAGGATTCAATTGAGATTGAGTGTAGAGCTGAGGCTTGAGGAATAAAGGATAAGTTAATACTTGTAGTTGAGAGTGAAGCCTGAAGGTAGAATTGACTGAAGAGCTGAAGCTTGGAGAAGAGAGAATAAGTTGAAACTTATGTTGGTGGATTGAAACCTGGAGAAGCAAGTTGATACTTGCCAGTGAAGATGATAGCCTTGAATGGTGATTGAAGTCTTAAGACTGGATGGCTGTTAGAAGAGTTGAAGCTTGGAGTTGAGAGGGAGTTGTTGATCTGCTTTCTTGTCTGTTTTCTTTTCTGTGCTGATGTACCTTGTTTGACTTGCTTGATGCATTAGAATAAGTCCATATCTAGACTGACTTTAACTAGGAGCATGATTGCACTAGAGGTTGAGTTGCTCCCTCTGCTTGTACTGTTACTGTATGGCTTTGCTTGCGGGTATTCGGTAGAGCCCTGCTCCCTTGCCCATGTGGTTTATTTTGCTTGATAGCATTTTATTTCTGTATGATTGCAGTCTCCTGTATTTTGCTTGATAGCATGTTTTATTTCTTCAGTATGATTACTGTTATTCATTCTGGCTTGAGGTTGAGATGAGCTTGTGGAGGTTGATTCCCCACACACATTTCCTCCCTCACTTGCATTGCATGCATTTTACAGTCGTTTACTGTATATCTGTTTACTGTTTAAGCTGATGCTTTATTTGTTTTTGTGTATCATTGAAATGATCCCTTAGGGCTCTCATTTCCTTTGATAAGGAAATGGTGATAGAAATTTAGGTTGAAAGCTATGCATGATAACTTCTAGGAGTTCCCTGTTTCAAACTTCAACCATAGGATGAATCCTTGGCATGACAACATTAGGTCTTGATAGTCTCCCCGTAGTTGAGCCTGTTCTCTTCTTATCTTCAAACAAATTAAAATACAGTAATCATGAATGATTTCTTTCGTACGTTACGAGCCTTAAGCTATCTGAGAAAGGATTGTTGGAGAGCTTCTTTTCAACAGTCTGAATGTTTAGTATGGCACCCTTTGGGTGACATGCGACGCATTCACTCTCAGGTCATAGTCTTTAGTGCGATTGGAATTGCAAACACAATAAAAAACACTTCTTCCGTAAAAGACAGAAAACAAACTTCAAAACTTTTTGCCCCGTGGGCCCATAATTCAAAGGAAGCTTTTCTGAAGAAAAGAGTGTCGTTAAACCTCAGCGCCACCGCAAACAGGCTTTGTCCCTAACTGCTGGAACTGCTGTTTAACCCTACTCGATAAAACAGATGAATCTGAATCCCCGTAATCCGTAGTTATCCCGAACTACGTAAGCTCTGATCTCTCATACCTGTTGAGAGTACGTAGGCACAATACTGATGTATTGGCGAGCTACCTTCCCCGTAACCCGTCGTAGGTCGAACTACGTTGACTCTGATTTCTCATTCTCTGATGAGAATACGTAGGCATAAAGCGCGACGCTTTGCCGAGTCATTTTTATTTTCTATTTAAGCCATCCTTGATAGGTAGATAGATAAACCAACTCGTCTAGTAAACACAACAAGCGTGGATCCCGTCGAGTACGACGGACGTGAGGGGTGCTAATACCTTCCCCTTGCGTAACCGACTCCCGAACCCAGACAACGGTTGCGATGACCTTGTCTTATACCTTTTCGTCAGGTTTTTCCGATCGTTTCCTTTCCCGCTCCGAGGGATAAATAACGAAAGGTGACGACTTTTCTGTTTTGCCGGCACCTTATTTTCGCGGAAGCGACACTCGCTACCCGTTCGCTCGGCAAATCCCCCAGCGAAGACTCGCTACTAGCTCACCCAGGGAACTCCCTAGCGAATGCAGACAGTGGCTATTGGAAGCACTCACTGCCCAGTCCGCTTGGCGAATCCCCGAAGAAGGTTCTCCCTCAGTTCGCTCAGCGAAGGTGCTGGCGAACGCCTGCAATTTCAGAAAAATTCCACTGCTCAGAGTCGGCAAAACTCTCCGAACTCAGCCGATTCTACTCAAACCATTCCCCATCATATCAGACCAATATTCTACAACCTAACTACATAATCTATTCCCGATTTAACCCGATTAAATGTCAGCTCTACTCACTTAATTCAGTTCCGACATAAACACGACAATTACCCGAAATCCCCAAATCACCAAACGATCTCTCTACATCACATGCAACAGATTCAACATATCATCAACAACTCATAATTTCCAACACATACCAACAAAATCATCACAACCTAATGGGGTTAGGGAAATCCGCTTCTACCTAGTATTCATGCAACATACCATTCGACCCGATTCCCCCCCCCCCCCCCCTTACCTCGATAACTCGAACAACCTGATGAAACTCTTGCTGAAATGATGAATCCTAGCTTCCTCTTGCTCCGATTCACCTTGCTCTTCTTCAAAAAATTTCTTGATCGTGTTTCTCTTCTCTTCTCTTCCAACGTGTTTTCTCCTCTTTCCCTTTTCAATTCTTTCCCAAACAGCCCTTTATCCCAATTCTTTTATTCCCTTTCTTTTATTTACTTAATAATAATAATATTATTAATAATAATAATAACAACAATAATAATAATATTAATGATAATACTATTAATCATTAATTTATCATTATCACTAATAATTTTATTATTAGTCTTAAAGTCCAAAATTATTAATTAATTCCAACTTAAGGGCTACACACAATCGCACTCAAACACCCCCATAAAACACGCCGAAACTAAAATAACACGAAAAAACGAGATAATTAAAATGGGCGTTACACTATGCAAATGCAAATGCTAAAGAAATGAAATGAGACATAAGCCAAGTAAAGAAAAAGAGGTTGGTCAAATTTTGGGGTGCAACACCATGTTGAGTTGTAATCATGTTTTTGTGTTAGACATTGTTTGAACACGTTATACATGTGCTATATGTCATGTATGAACCACCATTTGCACCAAAAATTGTTATTTCTTGACTGTCCAAAATGATGGTCAGAAACTAAGCCTAACTAGGTCATCATGTGCATGTTGATCCCAATCTGGCAAATTATGTGTGCATTTTCTGATTTTTCTTGAGCCAATCAATATAAATGATGTATGTGTGATTTTTGCATACTTGTTACATCAAACCTTGCTCTATTTGGGACCGTCCATATGCTCATGCTCTTGGTTGTAACCAAAATGACCTAAACAATGATGCTATCGAATTTTTCAGTGAGTGTATTGTATGGGAAACAAATTGTACCATTGAACTCCTTGTTCAAAAACACACAATTTTCACTTTTGTTTCACTCCATTTGGTTAAGAATTGACTGATTTCCATCCTTCATGCAAATGACCTAAAATTGGTGACCTTGCCTTGCCCTAGTTTTGCACCCATTGGTGCACCAACTTTGAATGATCACAACTTGCTCATTTTTTATGCTATTAATCCCATTATTTTTGCTAACTACTCTTTATCATGTCTACTTTCATTGAGTGAATAAATAATTCAAGGATTTTTATCCTAGAAATACTTTGACCCACTTGAAAAGCATGTGTTTTTAGGGTTTTTACCTTGGTGTTTGTAAACTTTTTCAACTTGAAACTTGACTTTCCTTGTGATATATATCTTGTATGATCCATATATGTTTGTTAACATGTTTAAATGGTCAAGTTTGTTTGAATCATTGTCCTACTAGGTTCATACATGATTTTGTGAATGTATACATGAATCATGAACTTTTAAACTTCATCTGTAAACTTTACCATGATTCTTGATGTTGTGACCTCTTGAACATGTTTTCCATGCTTCTTTCTTCTTGTTTATGTGCCTTGTTAGGACCATAACATGCTAGGGCGTATGTTTTGTCTTGGTTGTTATCATGAACATTACTTTGTTTTCTTCTACTGAAACCATGAATTCATACTTTGTTGATTGCCATCTCTTTGCCTTCTCATGTTGTCACATGATCACTCTAATATATTTTGGTTGTTACCATGCTTCATGCCTCCATCATGATAAATTTTGTCACATTTGGCCTTACTTGATTCATTCCTCATGTTTGGTTTAATTTTTAACTTATATGCTTGATCTTTACTTGTTCATGTTTACCTATGTGTGTTCCTTGATGTTATAACCTATTGAGCATGATACCATGCCCACACCTTACTTGTTATGATATCTTGTTAGAGCCATAACATCATTAAGATTGAGTCTTGTTTTGAAAGTTATCTGTTAATCTTGTATGATTCCCCATGAACTTTGAACTTTTCACTTGAACTATTGTATCACTTATGGTATGCCTACTTGTACTTGATTGTCATCAATGCATGATTGTTGGTCTTATGTTATTACATTTAACATTATTTAAACCCTATGACATGCTTGCCTCAAGTTGTTACTTGCTTGCATTTAAACTTACATTACATGTGGTTGTCTTTTGGTTGTTACCTCATTTCCCTTAATCTTTGTTAAGATGGTACAAGTTGAGATGGCCTTATGTTGCTAGGTCTTATAAGAACTTCTATCACCATGTCCTTCTAGATATTCTAATATCTTTGTGTATTATTGGTTGTAACCATTTGATTTGATTGTAATATTTTCTTCATGTTGTCACATACTTGCATCTCTTCTTTGGTTGTTACCATACTTTTTTATGTGTTCATCATGTTTGAGTGAATGCTTATGTTTGCTTTTAACTCTGTTAAGTTATTCCCCCAAGTGATGGAACTTATTAGTTCTCATCCAGTTGCCTCATCTTTTTCCTATTCCAAAGGAAAGTCTCTCTATTTGACCCTTGGGTCATAAATAGATTTCGCAACTGCGAAAAACAACCGGCGGAAAAATAGAAGAGTCGTCACTTTCGTTATTTATCCCAATGAGAGGGAAAGGAAACAATCACAAAAACCTAAACAAAAAGGGAAAGACAAGGTCATCGCAACCATGTCTGGGTTCGGGAGTCGGTTACGCAAGGGGAAGGTATTAGCACCCCTCACGTCCGTCGTACTTGACGGGATCCACGCATTGTTGTCTATCTAAAAGGGTGTGTTAAAACTATCTAGCTAAAGGCTTAAGGACAAAAGAAAAATAAAAGAGAATCTGACTCGGCAGAGCATCGCCGCTCTGTGCCTACATACTCCCTCGTGCAATGGGAAAGTCAGAGTCAACGTAGTTCGCCTAACTACGGCTAAGGAAGGGGGGAAGGTTGCTCGCCGAGACATTGCGTCTCGTGCCTACGTACTTTCTTCTGGTATGAAAGATCAGAGCAAACATAGTTCAGGCTCAAAGGACCACAGGTTGGTTTAAAAGTTTTTAGGCCCGAGTAGGGTTAACAAATAGTTCTAGCAGTTGGTGTATGCAGCTCGACCATTAGAGACTTAGGTGTTACCGTTGCGGTAGAACTAAGAGTTAACAAAACTCTTGCTTATGAAAAGATTTTCCTTGATTAAGAACCCCAAAGGGTGAAAAAGGTTTGAATTGTTTTTGTGTTTTTTAAGAGAAGAAGTGTTTTGAATTAGAGTGTTCATAAATGTATGTTGTAACAAAGTCTAGAACCTAGGATCGAATGCGTCGCATATAGTCCTAAGGACGTATACTAAACACTCTAGGCAATTGAGAGGTGGCCCTCAACTACCATTTCCCAAGTATAAGGCTCATGGCACAACATTCATTATCCTTATTATGTATGTTAAACTTGTTTGAAGATGAGAAGAGAAGAAAGCACACTAATGGGAAACTAATCAACCCTAAAAGTTATCATGCAAAGTAGACCTAAAGTTGAGTTTGAAAAGGGGACTACCTAACGTTATCATGCATAGTTAGGCACATAATGTCTATCATAACCTCAAGAGGTTAGAGAACTTATGGGGAGCATGGCAAAGAAAAGCAAAAGAAGAAGAAGAAGAATGCATATGCAAATGAAAATGCAAACATAAGATGCACACATAGAATGATAGTGGGAGGAAAATAGTGTGGGGAAGTAGCCACCACAAGCTCATCTCAACCAAGCATGCATATGGAAATGCAAGAAAAGAGAAGAAGAAGGAGAGAGATGCATCAAAAGCAAACAAACAAGTGACAAACACAAAGAAAGGGTCCTCATGGATTCATCACTTTAGGTAAGCTTCAAATTCCTCCTAAGGAGGCACCAAACTACCTTAAATGACACTCCAAGGTCATTGGACAGAAAGGGGATGAAGATAAGAGAGCTCCAAAGCAATACCAAAGAAAATCAAGAAGAGATGCAAGCAATAACATGAAGGAAGCAAGCAAGTATCATTTAGGAATTCAAGTTGAAAGCACAAAAAGAAAGGCATCAAACAACAAGCCATGAACATAATTTTGACCTAAAAATGAACATACAACAAGCTTAACATGTCTAAAATGTGAAAAAAGAAGGGTTGAGATCTTATTGGATCCACAAAGGTCATTTCCAATCCAAACTAGGTCAAGCACTTGTGTGAGCTGTCCCATGAGATGACCTAACTTGTAAGTCACTTCAAAAATAGGAAAAAGGCTCAAAAAATATCAAATAAAATGCACAAAGAAGCTACACAAGCTGGCAACCAGAGGCCAAGAAATCAAGACAAATGTCCCTTCAAAGCACCATCAAAAGAATCAAATCATTTGGATGTACCACTTTGAAATGGAAGAAACAAGTGCACAAAGGAAAAGCCACAAACGTCAACCCAAAAGTCAACAACCAGGGGCAAAATGGTCCTCAAAAATTGATCAACTCATCATTGAGATGAGGATCAATTTTTAGTCATTGGATCAAAAAGGAATGAGAGAAATAAATGCAAACACAAAACATGTTACAATTTAATTCAATTAAAACAATTCCAATACTTAATTCATTTTTTAATTGAAAATAAAATGGAAAAAATAAAATAAAAATATCAAAAAAAGGTAGACATCTCAAAGTTGATGAAAAATATTTTTGGTGAATTTCTGGAGTATTGGAATTATTTTATTTGATTTAAATTCTAAACATAAAAATAAAATAAAAACAAAAGAAAATAAAAAGAACATGAAAAAAAACTCGTGACAAATGGCAATCCAATCCAATTCAGAAATGGAAATGGGCCCAGCTGGGGGTGTAAATAGTAGGGCGCGTGCTAGGCCCAATCCAAAATTCAAAAATGAAATAATTCTGGGAAATCACATGCAACAAGTCAACAATGGAACACCATGGGATTCAATCTGGGACGCTGGATCAAATAGCAAGTAATCACATCATGAGGTTTACAGCATGACAACACATTAATGAAAGTTTAAAAAGAATCTCATGGAGCTCAAGGTTGAAGGTAATTGCCCAGAATCGTTCATTGAACTTCGCTGAATCTTTCTCAATTCACAATTTCTTCTGAAACAGCCTCAACCTCCAAATTCGAAATTTGAATTTCTCCCACTTTTTGAAACTCGTTTCTGATCAGTTTGGCTCCAATTTGCACTTCTGAGGGTTTGTTCATGGCCAAAACATTATATATGATGGATCTTAATGAATTTGAGCCCAAACTCATGCTCTAAAGCCCAATTGCAATTTCCATTTTCTTCACTTTTTCAAATGTTCATATGCACGAAAATGGCTCCAAACAGCTTCAAAATTGATTCCTTTCAAATGCTGATAGTGTATGGAGTATGAATGGTCAGGATTAAGACCTTAATTGATCTCAATGGTTGAGATTTATTATGTAACTTCATAGTGAAGAAACCTTGAAAATGGATCATTTAAACACCTCAAATCCAAATTGTAAAACTGCCAAAGTGTTTAGAATGTTGTTTGCACTCAAAAAATGCATCCATTTGCACCAAAATGTTCAAAAGTGAATTAATTCCCATTTCCCCTTTTTAACCTTCTTCCATGAAAATTCAAATATCAAGACCTCAAACAAAGCCAATTCCTTAACTTCTCAATGCTTGACTAAGCAAATAACACCATTTGGAGCAAGTTTGATGTTGGAAAAATCTTCATTTGAAGTGTGCAAGTTGGTGAAATGGACCTATAATTTTATGACCTATAATCTTACTTTCCCAAAATACCCCTAACTTGTAAACCTCATAACTTGAGTTCTACAAATCATATGAAAGACTTCTAGTACATTTTGGAAAGCTAAGACCAAAACTTACAACTTTCATGTTGGCCAAAAGTTGAGGAGAGACATCCTTATAGGTCAAAAATGGCTTGGAAGTTGGTTGACTTTTGTTGACCAAAATCACATCCCTCTGATGACCTGTAACTTGTCTGGATCATAACTTGAGTTCTATAAATCCAATCAAGGACTTCTAGTACACAAATAAAAGCTAAGTACATGCTCTACAAGTTCCATGTTAATCAAAAGTTGAGATGAAACTTGTATCTTGAGATAGGTGGTCTTGAAGTCAGGCACTAAATAAGGGATTTTACCATGAGAACCCTAATTTAGTAACTTCTCACACACTTAACCCTTGATGAATTGAACTTGAAATGATGTCTCATATGTCTTAACACAACATCCCATGACCATAGAGACTTTTAATTGAGTTTTAATCTCCTTCAATTTCACAAATGACTGAGGATTAACCCGATGAACCCTAGTTGCAAAACCTTCAACTGTAACCTTTCACACTTAGCACAAACACTTGGATGAGCTCCACAATGACCCTCAAGGCACTCAATGAGCTCTCTCAACATCTTATACCCATAATCATGACTTTACAAACCCCTGATGATCTTGAACTGGCCTCCAAGTTAGGAGCTGACCCACATACATTCATCCTTTCTTTCACCAGACCAATGTCCATTTCAAGATGCCCTGATGACCAATCAAGCTTGAGTAACAACCCTTGCTTAGGCTCAATGCTTTGAGAAGACCTCTCTTTCTATGCACAACCTCTTGATACCCTGTTCAATGAATATGTTATGCAATGCAAATGCTAGAAAGAAATGAAATGAAACATAAACCAAGTTAAGAAAAGGTTGGGCAAATTTTGGGGTGCAACAATAGCTGATTACCCTCCCTTTGAATTTGTTAAGCCATCTTAAACCCTAGCTTAGTTAAGTTAGAACCTATACCTATTTATACTTTGCTTTAAAGTCTAGAAGACCTACTGCTTGTCAGGAGTATTCCTCAATTAGAACCTTAGGATATAGTTTGTTAACTCTATGTAATAATTATGGTGATAATTACTTACTCCCCTCTTGACTTTTGTAAAAGTAAATTCCTTTGAGTGTTCAATATAGATCTAGAGAGTTTAGTTAAACTCTATACAAGCATTATTATGTTTGTTACCATAGAGTCTTAACCATAGTCAAATACTTTTTTAATCCTCGGTGAGGTGAACTACGGATGCTCTGATTCTATCCTAGTTAGAATATGTAGGCAGAGGATGCGATGTCTTTCCAAGAAAACATAGAATTTATCCCTAGGTCTTTACCTACACCCTTAACCTTACACCCAATCCCAACCATAACAAACATTTAGCAAACTTAGCATACAAACATACAAAAGGTTCCTGTAGAGTACTACAGATGTTTAGAATCTGAAATAACTACCCTAAGCATAACCAACCCCCGATCCTCGAATCATAGCGTTGTTGTTACATTATGCAAAAGGTGTTTCTTTCTTTAACCTTTCCTTTGGATAAATCAAATTCCAGTTGTGAATTCAACGAATGAAGATTTATGTCAATCAATAGCTTGGTATCACGATTCTCACCGCAACAGAAATGGCGACTTCACTGGGGATTTTCCTAAACTTAAGGGTTTAGCTTATTTTGTTTGACTGTATGCTATATTTGTAAATGGTTGCTTCATGTATATTTGTAAATATATCTGTTTGTATGTTGACATTGGGTGCCTTGAGTGGTGAGACAAATCCTAACTCGAATTTGAGTGACACATGAGATAGGATTGTGATAGGATCAATAGTTAGGTTATTGGGAGTAGTCCTAATAAGTCTGACATATGATGTAATCACGCTTAGTGGAGACCTCCTTGAGATAATTAGTAATGCATGAGTAGTCGTGTATTCATTAACTGTTTCAACCTGAAAGTATGTGAAGCTGAGGACCTTTAGTAACACCTATACCCCACTTGGCCTTTTTAGGACGTAGTGCGGAAACTGTTACGGAGTAGTCCCTCAACATTTGTCACGCGATGCTACACTCAGACAATTTTATCTTGAGAATATTGTCGAATCACGTAAGTAGTTGCGTTGGTTGACAATATCCAAAGGATTTACTATGACTCTGGAAACTTTGATAGAACTCGTTCGGCAGGTACAAATAACTCATAGTACAAATCCTTGGGGATGGGTAGACCTTTTAACTCCATGCTTTGACCTTGAGCTTAGGGAGCCTTGTGTGTGCATATGCATTATATTTGTGAATACTTGCCTTTGTGTTGTGTGTGCATCATCTCAACATCCCCATCATGCCATTTCATTTTGCAACTAGTTTTGTAAAGCTCAATTGATCTCTTTGTGCAAAACCCTAGATATATCATGTATATTGGAACAAGGAACACCAAGAGATACAATTTCAAGAAGCCTGATACATCCGAGTCGAAAAAGCTAGGGACCATAGTGTCAGATGAATTTGGAAAAAGATATGGAAATATTTAAAGCTAATCGTGCCACCAAAAACAGAGTAGAAGGTTTCCATTCAGATTTCCTAGCCAAGAAAGCTGCCTACCTTGCCAAAGAGGGGAGCATTGATGCATTTGAAGCAGTATTAGCTCTGTTGATCTATGGACTAGTATTGTTTCCCGAAGTAGAGGAATTCATCAATTTCCCTTCTATTACCATATTTTTAAGTGGAAACCCTGTGCCTACCTTGTTAGGAGATGCTTATCACTCAATTCATCATCAGACACTTCAAGGAAAGGGAGTTATGTGTTATGCACCGCTGCTGTACAAATAGTTCGTCAACCATTTGCTGAAAACCGACGCTTTTAAAGAGAATCCTAATGGATGGAGATGGTCTCAAAGGATAATATCCTTAACACAAGCTAATATTCATTGGTACAATCCTGCCTATGATAGAGGAGTCTATTTTGATAAGTGCGGAAGCTTCCCAAATATACCACTTATTGGAGTAAGAGGAGGGATCAACTACAATCCAGCTTTGGCTAGACGTCAGTTTGGTTTTTCGATGAAGGATAAACCCACCAATGTGCTCTTATCCAGTTCCTTGTAGCAGAAAATACAAGGAACAACACAGTTGATGCTTGAGAGAACATCCAGAAAAAGACAAAAGTAGACCTGGGAAAAAGAAATTGTTTAGCTTTTGAACCATTTACTCAATGGATCCAATCTAGAGCAAGAGATTTAAAGATGTCATATCTCCTAGAAAAGAACTCGCATATTGTTATCGCATCATCATCCTCTGCCATTCCCATTGAGAAGATGGAGGAATACCAAGAATTACTTATTAGAGCTCAGCTTGAGAGGGATACTTGGGAAGGAAAGTATCATGCGCTTTCTTCCGAAACAACAAGGCTCATCAAAGAAGTACAGGAAAAAGATGAATTGATAGATTGGCTCGAACGATGAGTGATTGATGGGGAAACAATAAAGGAGAATTTATTTTTCTCCAGTATCAAGCCCACTCAAAGCATTCATGAATACTCGAATATCCCTCCAACCTCTGGAGCCTGGAAAGGAATAGTGGATAAATTAGTGATGGAAAATGCAATTCTGAAGAAGTTGAAGAGGCCTCGCGTCTGAAGTTCTTAGTTTAGGTTGTGGAATCGAGTTTCTTGATGTAACTTAAGCTTCTTGTATTATGTCTCAAAAGTTGTAACTTTTTTCAATAATGAATGAAATGAGGGTTTGGCACAATTGATCTTTTGAGTTTTGTAAAACCAGTCGCATTTGCATTGCATCTTTGCATTTTACTAACCATTCAAGGAAATTCAAAATTTTCTTTTGCAGACATTGATATGGAACGACGAAGCAGGTTCATATTTCCAAGCCTAAAACTAGGTAACCTCATAATCTTGACAGGCCTTGTCAGAAATCCTGCTGCTTTCATTGGAAAGTACGGAGATCTCCTACCACTACTTAACACTCGAGTCAACGAGGACATGCTGCAAGCACTCATCGAGTTCTATGATCCAGTATATCACTATTTTATCTTTCCAGATTTCTAGTTGCTCCCAACAATAGAAGAGTACTCTGCTTACTTAAGGATCCTTTTCACCTTTAAAGTTTATTATGGGAAACCAAAAAGAAGAGACCTCGCCAAGGCACTGCATATCAGACCAACAGAGCTACCCACTGAATTAGTAACTAGGAGTGGTGTCTCCGGAATGGAAGCAAGACCATTCATGGAGATGGCTGAATTTCATTATGATAACACGAATCTGGGAATCTTTGAGGTAATCCTAGCATTCTTAATCTATGGTCTACACCTTTTTCCATGTTGTGACGAATTCATCCGTGAAGAGGCCATTCGGCTCTTCATCATCAAGAATCCTGTGAACACCCTACTAGTAGATACATATATCACCATCCATCATCAAAAAGTGTACGATGTTGGGTAGTTTTCATGTTGTACGACTTTGCTTAGTAGGTGGTTTATTTCTCACTTGCCCAGAACTCAAATCCTTTGGAATCTCTCCAACAAAGAAGCATGGATTGAAAATTTAATAACTCTCGGGCACTATGATATCAACTGGTATGATACCAAGATCAACAATGTCATTATGATCCCGAGCTGTGGAGATTTCCCGAACATACCCTTCATTGGTACTAAAGGAGTAATCAGCTACAATCCAATCCTTGCTCGCCGCCAGCATGGATACTCAACAGGACCAGAGCCAGAGCCGGATATGCTAAAATCCTATTTTTATGAAAAAGGCAGCAATGAAGAACTTGAAACTCAAGCTAGTTTTGCTTGGTGTCATCCTCTTCTACAAGGAGAGACCATAGAAGAGAATGTAAGTTGTTTAACCACAAGGGCCTATCTACTTTGGTCAAAGGAGATAGCTTTGAGAATGTTTTACACTCATACCTATGAGATCACTATGGAGCCCGAGGTTCCTATGCCTAGAGAGGAGCTGAGATACGCTTTAGTCAAAGTGAAGTGTGAGATTGCTAAACTGTGGGAGATAATTCGTCAGAATCAACTCCAGCCTAGGTCTCAAGAGGGAGAGGGATCGTCTAGTTAGAACGGTCAACACTTTGTCATTTCCTGCTGTTTATCAAGATTGTAATCTTTTGTTGTGTTTTCTTATGTTATAAGAAAGGTCTTTCTTGTTAACAAGAGCCATCTATTTTAATAGATCTCAACTTATCAATGAAAATCTACTTTTTAAGCACGTTGTCACGTGTGTTTCTAACTTTGTTTGTAAATAAAATTACTGTTTTTCCTTGAATGGTCGGTTTTGCATTTGCATTTGCATATCATTCTGCATAGTCTTGCACGGATTCCACAGCTCATTTGTTGTTCCTTTTCCTCTATAGAGAGAGAGAGAGAGAGAGGAGGAGGAGGAAAGAAGTCACGTTGAGTTCTCACAAATACAACACTTGAGCCAGAGCTCAAAGGAAGATGGCCGATCACGACCAGAGAATCGACCAGATCGACAACGACATCGAGGGAATCAAAGACAATGTCAGTCAGATTATGCAAGTTCTCAATGTTATAAAAGCAAAGATGGATTCACAGGTTACCGTGGTCTCTGAAATCACTACATCAGCGGTAAACCCTCCTACAGTTCCAGCTTCAACAACAGAGTTTTCGTTCGGCATATCCAGAGATTTTCTACCTCCGCTCAGCAATCCTCAACCATTCAGCTTTAAACCACAAGTTGTTTCAATAATGTCAGATCCTCTCTTCACCCAGGCAGGAGGTACGACGCATGCTTGACCTATTTTAAACAACCATCAACCAATCTTTGATATACCCGATTGTTCCGAAGTCGAAGATGAAAAACACGAGAAGTTGAGGGTAGAGATGGACATCATGGCTAAAAGGATGACAGCCATTGAAGGAAGCAACGTCTTTGGATCAGACGCCAAAGACATGTGTCTAGTGTCAGGTTTAGTGTTTCTGCCGAAGTTCAAAATGACAATGTTCGACAAGTACGAGGGATCCACTTGTCCGAAAGTTCATTTGATCATGTATTGTAGGCGGATGGCCCCGCACATCAAAAATGATAAGCTGCTGATATACTGCTTTCAGGATAGCCTCAAGGGAGCATCTTTCAAGTGGTATCTAAGTTTAGACCAGGAAAAGATACACTGCTTTCAGGATTTGTCCGACACATTTATCCAATAGTATAAGTACAACATAGATCTAGCCCCAGATTGCCGTCAGCTTCTTAGCATGACGCAAAAGAGTACTGAATCCTTTAAGGAATATGCGTAAAGATGGTGCGAGACAACTGCTCAAGTTGAGCCACCCCTGACTGAAAAAGAATTAGCTAACTGGTTCATAGACACATTTAGGCCTGAGTTATATGAGAGACTAATCAGCAGTGTCACAACAAACTTCTCCGACATTGTAGTCGCGGGAGTAAAAATTAAGGCAGGGCTAAAAAATGGCGAAGTGTCAAATTCAACTGCTAGCTCCGGCATCGGTGCTACCAAAAAGCCAACCAGCAACTTTCACAAAAAGAAAGAAGGTGAAGTGAGCGCCGTGACACATGAAAGAAGGGCACAACATCAAAGGAATCAGCGGTAACGGTATCAACAACCACCATATATAGCAGCGGTGACACCAATCTTCCAGCAAAAATAAGTTCAGCAGGTTCCTCAGCAAGGGGCACCCAATCATTATCAACAATATAACCGACAACCATACAACAATCAACAAGCGCAACAACCTCAAGTTCAAGCTTCAAGGGAAAACTGTCGACGTGGGAAGCCAAGAATACAACCAATACCTATGTGTTATACGAAATTGTTTCCTATACGGATGGAACGAGGGCTCGTCAGTACAAGGAAGTTAGGTGCTCCACCTAATCCTTTACCCCACTACTATAATCCAAACGCACACTACGTTTTTCATGAAAACATCGCTGGGCACGATTTGGAAGGTTGCTTCGCACTTCAGGATATTGTCCGAGAATTAATAGAGAAGAAGATATTGTCATTTGAGGACAATCATCCGAACGTAAAGGACAATCCTCTACCAAATCATGGCGGGGTAAATGCCATAACCGAAGAAGGGGAAGAGCCTGAAATGAAGACAATCACAACTGCCTCTGAAGTAAAGATACCCTGGGTAGAATTGCATAAAAGGCTTGCTCAAGCATGGGTGCTCAAGAGTTCTCATGAAAACTATGAGGAATGCAGACTGAATCCACAGGGTCGTAACCTTGTACAAAAGGATGTTCGAACCTTAATCGACCAGGGAATGCTGCAGAATAATAGCAAAAGAAAGAAGGAGGATGTTGCAGTAATTGAGCCAGTGTTCAATATGCTTGGAGAATCCAACAAAAGAGCAGTCTTTAGAAATAACAACAATCATATAACCAAGCACAAACCTGTCCAGCCGGTATTCCGCAATGATCCTGTACCCAAGTTTGGAAAGGGCCAACCTAGGTTCGAGCCAAGAAGAGGATTTGATCCTCACCCAAGAGCTATAATGCCCAAATATGATTATTCATGGTGTAACAAAATTATGGGAAAGAAGTATGAAAACGCCGCCAACATTGTTGGGGCAAGCAGAATGACCGAAGTGGTCGAGTATATCAGCCTCGAGCAAGTCCTACGGTTCCTCAATCAACCACCGCTGTTCCTAAAGCTACTACCACTATTCCTAAGAAAGCCTTTCCGAAAGAAGCAATTTCTAAGGAACCCACCGGAAAAGGGAAAGAAATCCTCCAAGATGACAAGGAAGAATTCTTAAGAGTCATCCGCTAGAGTGACTGTCGAGTGGTGGATCAACTTAATTAAATGCCATCTAAAATTTCTATCATGTCACTGTTGCTGAGCTCCCCTGCGTATCTTCAAGCCTTAATGAAGATATTGACTTAAGCTCACGTGACAAAGGATATCACAATGGGACAATTTGACAAAGTTGTTGCAAATATCACGACATGCAACACCTTGAGTTTTGACGATAGTGATCTGACAGCTGAAAAGCGCAAGCACAACCATGACTTGTATGTATCTATAAACCGTGAAGAGGACATACTAGCCAGAGTGCTTGTTGATACAGGATATGCGCTCAATGTGATGCCTAAGAGGACTCTAGCTAAATTAGCCTACCAAGGAGCTGAAATGAGGCCTACTTCTTTAGTTGTAAAAGCTTTTGACGGCTTAAGAAGAACTGTGATAAGGGAAGTTGATCTACCAATCATGATAGACCCTCAGATCTTCAAAATCACTTTTCAAGTGATGGATATCAATCCGGCTTACAGTTGTCTACTGGGAAGGCCATGGATACACATAGCAGGCGCTGTACCTCCACTATACATCAGAAGACGAAGTTCGTCGTTAATGACCAGTTGGTCATAATTCATGGAGAAGAGGACCTGATGGTGAGTAACCTGTCCTCCTTCAGATACATAGAAGCTGATAAAGATGCACTTGAAACTACTTTCCAAGCCTTAGAAATTGTCCATGCTGTATTATTTGATGAGTCAGCAATAACCCGTGGTCCCTCTTTTGCTTTCGTTCAGAGCATCAAAGTTGCAATGAAGACAGGACTCCCTTTGGGATGGGGGAGATTATAGAGGTCAACACTCGGGCAATAAACGAAAGACAAGCGTATGTTGTACCCTAAAATTTGACCAACCGTTTCTTATATTTGGCTTATGTTTCGTTTCATTTGCATTTGCATTTGCATACCGCATACTGTGCATTTTTTCAGCCGGATTGATTTTATCGGGATTATAGCCCTCTCCTCGTGTTTCAGACGATTCAAACCAGTTTGAGTAAAGAGGTTTATTTCGGAATTTGTGCTCTACCCGGTGTTTCAGTCTTTCTTGTTATTTTTGGGGATATTTTGGTGTCCGCCTTTTACCGGTTATTTCGTTGCATTCTCGCATTTTTATTCACTGATTTAATTTTCTAAAATTTATTTCATTAATTGTGGCATAGAAATTAACAATTTTATAGTTGTTATCTTCTATTTTCTATTTTTAGAACATTATTAGTTTTTAATAGATTTTAATTGGTTTTTCTAGAAATTAATTGTTTTTTTAGAATATTAGAGTTTTCTTAGTATTTTAGAATTCTTAAATTCTAATTAGATTTATTAATCTAGATTGAAGTTGGTTAGAATTTAAATAGTTTTCAATTAGGATATTAGAGTATTATTTGATTAAGTTTTACTAGTCAGCTTTTATTAACTAGCTTTTGTCTTTAGTTAGTTTAATTGTTATTAGCTTTATTAATTGTCAGCTTTAATTAATCTAGCAGCTTTTTAATTAATTGTTTAGCTTTAATCATTAGTTTCATTTAATTAGCCATTTAATTAAATCAACTAATCAAGTTTTGCAGGTCTGTGACAAGTGTCAGGCTATAAATAGCCCGCTCATTCTCTCTCTCCCAGGTGGCTACATGTTACACGAAAAAACCCTAACTAACACTCGCCGGCAAAATCAAGCGCCGCCCATCCACACCGGAAAACACACCGGAAACTCCATCCATCCGCCGGAAAGTTCATTGCGTTCATACGTATTTTCCAGTCTTTTTCACGATCTTCAACGTGTTCATCACGTTCATAACCATTCTTCCAGATCTTCATCGTGTTCATCACTAATTTTCCAGATTTCATCATAAAGTTTAAATGTTCATCAATTTTCAACACATTTTCCAGAATTCTTCATACAACCTTCAAACATTCGTCACGTTCTTCATCCGTTTTTCCAGAATCTTCACCATTGTTTCAAACCTTCATCCTCTTCGTATTTTTTTCAGATCTTCATCCGATTCATCATCCGCCATGAACATTTTCTAGAAAACACACCAATATCAACAAACCTTCACTTCACACGATCTAAACCTTCAAATAACTTCAGATTCACAGTTCTTCAACATGCAAAACACAAATTCAACACTATATCTAGATTAGCACGAACAAAGGAATCTCTGCACGCTATTCGAATCCAGATCTCTCATGAGATGTTCGTCATCAATTCAACGAACACACTCTAATCTTCTCCAATCCAAATCATTTTCGCTCAAGACTTTCATTAAAGTTTTCACGCAATTCATCAGATTTATCATCATCCTCGCACAACTCAGTCACTATCAAACCTTCGTCACGAACAAACAACAACAACAACAATCAACGTAGCAACCTGGTTTTGTCTAATTTTGCTTGTTTGCCAGCTGATTTTGATTTTCTTAACAGGAAAAGAGAGAGAGTATGAGATCGGAGAGAAAGGTTTGAAAACTGGAAAGAGTTGGAGATTAATGCTGAGCGGAAAGAGAGGGAAGTCTTGATTAGAGAAGGGTTTGGTTGGGACTTTGTTTTTGGTCAGCAGCGGAACAAGGTCCTGAGAAAGACGGCGATGGTGAAGAACTAGGGTTTGCCAAAGTCAAATGAAGAAGATGATGAAGATGCGTGGAACTTCTCGGGTTTGGTTAGTGGGTCTTTGGCCCAATCATTCGTTTTTGGATTACACCCCCGTTTTCCATTATGCGCCCCATCTGCTGCTGTTTGTTTTTGATTTGGGCTTCAAGCCTTAAGCCCAACCGGAGTTTTCCTCTTGCACCTCTGTCTGATGGCTGAAACCTCCCTGTTGGTTGATTATTATTTTTGTAAATACATTTTCAATTGTATATATTATGTATTATTTTTCAATTTGAATATATGTATATACTTTACTTTTTTCTTTTTAGAAATTATAGTATTATTTTCTTTTAGGAAATTAGTATTTTCTTTTAGAATATATACATATATTTTACATAGAATTTCATATTCTATTTTTCCATATTCAATTTCTTCTTTAAATTTCTATAGAACTTTTTTCTATTAGAATTTTATTTTTCTTTTAGAAATTTATTTCTTATTTCCATTTGTTGTTGGACTTGTCATCTCATTTTTGTTTTAGTCGATGACGAGACCTCCGTAATTCGTTATTTATCAAAGTGTTGATGGATAATGTAGGATCCGAGACCATTTCTTTCTCTCCTCATTTTTCTTCTCCTTCTGATTTTATTTTGGACTTTCTTCTGGTTTGGTCCGTGTGACACGATTCAATTGGAGAATGATTCTCAATATCATTTCTCTTTCTTGTCTTTGACACGGAAATTAATACGCAACCTCCTATAGCTTGATTTCTCTTATAAGTCGAGCTACGACGGTTTAGCGTCACATTGATTCTGATTCGAAATCATCAAGGATCAAAGGAGAAAAGCTTGGAAATGGAGCTTGCACGCAAAGTCAAGGGTCAACGGAACCACTCCGTTCGGTAACATTGTTATTATTTCATCTCTTTCATCTCTTTATTTCAACCGTCGAGTGTTGTGAGCTGTAGCGTTAGATACGTGGGAAATGATGAGGCGGGGGCCTCCTCTCACTCGTCTAGAGTGTTTAACATATGTCCTTTGGACAATATGCGACGCATTCGCTCCTACGTCTTAGGACTTAGCGTGTGCGTCCCGATCCGAACCTTTTTCTCCCATCCTGGCGATTGAGACTCCCCTTTTATCTCGCATCCTGGCGATCGAGACCCTTTTTCTCTCACATTCTGGCGATTGAGATCCTTTCTCTTACCCACGTGCAATCGAGACCATTTTTCTGTAGTCGGCTGAACTACGGCTGCTCTGATCTCTCATATCTGTTTAGAGTATGTAGGCATAGGATTGCGATAATCCTAGCGAGCACTTTTCCCCCTTTCCTGTAGTTGGCTGAACTACAGCTTCTCTGATTTCTTATACCAGATGATAATATGTAGGCACAAGACGCGATGTCTTGGCGAGCACACTAACAACTAATCTTCCCTTTCTCTTGTCCTAGTGCAATTGAGACCAGCCTGTTGTTCTAAACCTTTAGGTTTCCCGTACCTTTAAACAATGACATACTACGTCCGTTATATCACAAACACGTAACACCTAAGTCTCCAATGGTAGAGCAGCAATACACCTAACTGCTAGAATGTGTGCGATAGTATCGTCTACCTTTTCTCTCACCCCCGTGTGATTGAGAACACCCTTTCGTTCCGTAGTGAGCCTGAACTACGTTTTGCTCTGATTACTCATACCAGATGAGAATACGTAGGCACAAGACGCAACGTCTTGGCGAGCAATTCCCCCCCGTAGTTTCCCGAACTACGTTGACTCTGACTTTCCCATTGTACGAGGGAATACGTAGGCATAGAGCGGCGATGCTCTATTGAGTCAATTCGTTCCGTTTAGCTTTAGCAGCCATAGATATTTTGTTTTTAACCCATAGACTAGACAATAAGTGTGGATCCCGTCGAGTACAACGGACGTGAGGGGTGCTAATACCTTCCCCTTACGTAACCGACTCTCGAACCTGAGACATGGTTGCGATGACCTGTCTTCTCTCGTTTTCGTCAGGTTTTTTCTGATCATTTCCTTTCTGTCTTTTGGGATAAATAACGAACGGTGGCGACTCTTCTGTCATTGTCGGCAATTTTTTTTGCAGTAGCGACAACTGGCGACTCTTCTGGGGACAGGAACATCCCCTATGCAAGTCAATCCTAGCGCTTGTCTGCTTTGGTTTGTGGGTGTGTATATTTGTGTGTTGTATTTTGTATATTGTGGTATTTACATTTTCCGCACTATATTATCATTTGTTGCTGTTGTGTTGTTGGGTGGTTGTTTCTTTGAGAGATAAGCCAAAACCCAGGCTTGAGTATACACCTAGCATTAGAGCGGAAAATAGTGACGGACCTGTATGTTTCAGCATGCATTAGTCCCCACGAAATTCGCGTTCAGACGAGGTTTTCTGTGAAGGTATCCTATCATGTACATTAGTCGGGAGGGGGTATTGGATCATGAAACTGTCGACTCTGGAGACCGATCATTTGGGATTCAGCTAAGTGAGGCCTCTTCGGGAGATTATGATGCCAAACCAGAAATGGTGAACGTATCATCGTTTCTCGAAAGTGTGTGACGCTGATGACCGCATAGGATGCCGAACCTTATCAGATTAGGTCCATACCTATGAGTGGGACGGTATTGCAGGAAACTTGACTTCCAGCCAACCTGGTATTTTGGTTTTCTCTTCAGAGCGAACTTATCCAGTCCGTAGTACAACAGTTTTTCAGAGCTTTGTGGGGGCTGGGATCCCGTGTTTGCTGCATTTTGCATTGCATTTGCATAAGCATCTTTGCATCATTTTTGCATAGCATTCTTCAGTTGGCCAGAGCTCTTATCCAGCCTTTATTTTGATTCATAAGTTGATTCTCCGGTGCTTGTTTTGAGCAAGTGGTGATTGTTGGAAGACGACCAAGTGGTTTGAAGCGGAATCAAGCAGTGTCAAGTAGTGAAGTCGGGTTGAAAGTTGTTGGTAGCTATGTCACAGAATGATCTCTAGAATGTTGATGCCTTGTCAGGTTTTACTGTGATGACTAATCCTCTGTATGGTTCTCTGCCCGATGAAGACTCTCTGCAAGTGAACAACCTAACTGAAGCTCAGCCTGTGCAGCCTTCTGTTGAAGACCAAGATCTACAGGAACAGTCTATTGTCCGAAGTGAACGTTCTTCTTCTCCTGATACTGCAAATCATCATGATGCTGTTTTCTCTGTACCGAATTCCAGAAGAGAGGTTCCGATAGCAAGGACTAAGAACTCGAGACCTCTTGAGTATGCTAAAAGGTTTCATGCGTTGGATGAAAAAATCAAGGCCTTAGAAGTTAAAGATATTGTTGGTCTCAATGCTTCAGACATGTGCCTGGTATCTGGCCTAGTGTTACCTCCGAATTTCAAAGCACCGAGGTTTGAGAAGTATAAAGGTGATAGCTGCCCGAGGCAACATTTGGTGATGTTTTGCAGAAGAATGACTTCGTTTATGCACAACGACAAGTTGATGATTCACTATTTTCAGGACAGTCTGATTGGGTCTCTAAGTTGGTATATGCAGTTGAAGAGTAGTCAGATCCGGTCATGGGTGGATTTAGCCAAGGCTTTTCTGAAACAGTACGAATATAATCTTGACATGGCTCCCAGTCGCATGCAGTTGCAAGAATTGTCTCAAAAGAACAATGAACTCTTCAGAAAGTATGCTCAGAGATGGAGAGAGTTTGCTTCCAAAGTGCAACTGCCGCTTCTAGACCAAGAGTTAGCTGACATGTTCCTAAACTCCTTGCATAGCCCATATTTTGAAAGGATGCTTGGAGTTGCACCGAACTTCTCTGAATTGGTAATGGCAGGAGAACACATTGAGAACGACATAAAGATGGGAAAAATTCGAGAAGATGTGATCAACACAGCCATGACAGATGTTGGTTATTCTTGAGGTGAATCGGTGAAATCTTTTGGATCTTCATCTTCTTAGTGGTCACTATATTCAGTGTCTCGTTATTCTGGACAGACAAATGTGCCTAGGGCACCATATCAGAAAATTCGGGTTGCTCCTCTTGCAAATCAACGAGCTTGTGGCCGAGGTTATCAGAATCAGTGTTAGAATCAGAACAGGCCTCACAACAACTTGGAAAGAAGGAATGCTCTTTTTCATCCAGTTCCTGTGTCGTACAGCCAGCTTCTGCCACATCTGATTTAGAACTCATTGGTGGAGCCTAGGGCTCTTAAGCCTGTGCCAGAACCTTACCCTCCTGGGTACAATCCCCATGCTCAGTGTGGATATGATGGCGGATCCATGGGGCATTCAACCGAAGATTGCAAAGCTTTTCAAACAAAAGTGCAACAATTGATTAAGAAAGGGTGCATTTCCTTTCCAGAAGGAGTTTTGGTGGTTCATGTTAACCTCTCAGATGTCTAATCCCGAAGATTCAGAGGGTCATTTCCAGAAGCCAATGGTTCAGACAGGCAGACATCCTCAACATTGACAGTCCTTGGACTTTTTATCATTTTGCATTTGTAGTTTCTTTCCTATTAGTTGCTACTTGCTGTTAAACATTATTGTTTGAATGGTAATATTAATGAAGTGATTATGCATTTTATGAATTAATCATGTCGCTTTCGCTCATTTTTTGCACTGCACAGACACATGCACTTTTATCCACTCCACTTTATCACTATGATTAGCAAAGATTGGAGGGAGGATGACGAAAACTGAATACACATAACTGATGATCGTATGCTTTCGGATAAAATCCTGCTGATGACGTACAAGCATTGTTTCAAATCCCCTAAACACCGGAGAGATAAGGAGTTAGACCCTAGTTAACCACTTCGAGCCTAGAAGTAGGAGTTTCTTTCGGACTTTCAAACCCTCACATCTTAACTTAGGGCAGAGTAGTTGTCAGTTAATTTGACTGAGCGTTCAAATGTTATACAGGAGTGTTCCTATTCGAGGACCGATCACAATTTATCTCTCTCAAGAGGTCGTACCTCGTCAACCGCAAAGGTTAAAACTCACCAATCAGGAGTGAGACAATCACAACCTTTTCAAATAAATCAAGACAACGAGTGTCACACGACTTGTTCCAAAAGAAGTTTAAAAAAAAAAGAAAAAAGAGAAAGCCCGCTAAGTAAAAAGAAAAGAAAAGCTGGAAAGCAAATACTTTGGCAAAATCAGGGCATCCCACTGGACTTCAAAATCAAAAGAACTCAAAAAGAGTCAATCCAGGCAAAAATTAGGGAAGAAAAGAATAAAAAGAAAGGATCTCAAAAGAAAAATCCTCAAACAAGGACAAAGTCGTGTGGTTACGAACACCGGAGACGAGAAGGGGTAACTGTCACTCCAAAAACCTTGTGGGTTCCTTAACCATCACTCCTACCATTCAATAAGCCTTGTTGAAGAGATGAGCGCTCGTTCCAGGTTAACTGAACATAGGATTGGAGATCATCACGGATAAAGGGTGGGTACAAATCATACTTTGAGCCTAATATCCTTTGTTTCACAAACCGTGAACCCGACCACGATACAACCCTTAAAAGACCTAATTGAGGCAGGGTTTATTCTGAAGGCATACTAAAATGAGGTTGAGTAAACTGACTCCTACATGATTTACTAATCATATCCTTGTGGTATCTTTCACTAATCAAATAAACACTACGTTTGGACTTTCGGTTCATTCGTCACTCACGACACTTGATAAGTGACATTTCTTTCAAAATCTGCATGAACACCGCATTAAAATTACCATTCATGAACAAACAATTTTAATTGCAAGTCAGTAGTTAACATGGAGGAAATTCCAACAGGGAATAATCAAACCGGACTGGAGCATTTAGCAGTCTGAACCAGAATGTTGTATATTTTAAAACCCTATGGATCTGGGGCATTGACATCTAGTGAGTTTGGAATCAGTTAGTCTGAGACGAGTCCTGACGCATTAGTTGATTATGGGGCAGATCATTCAAGAAGCAGTTGATCAGAAGTGAATCATCTCGAGATTCCACCAATCAGGGGCAGTCACCTGGAGATTCTTTGAGTTGAGGATAGATCCCTCCAGTGTTCAGTCAGGACAAGTCAGGTTGCTTCAACGCTCATTCAGGGGCAAATCACTTCAAGAGTATATTGAAGCCAATCATTCTGAGATTGGGTTAATCAAGGGTGAATCCTCTCGTGGTACAGACTCTGGGGCAAGCCATCTCGAGATCGTCTCATGGTAAGCTACTTTCTCTTCAAGGTGAACTTTCCCAAAGATCAGACTGGGGCATGTTAGACTATACTGGGGCAGTTACTCAAGTGAGTTTATTCTCCGTAGTAAGAGTTGAGTGTCGGGGAATCATGCCGTTACCTCATCAAATAACCTAAATCTTCTGAAAAGGCCTTGCTGCCATTGGATCGTTATTTCATAGCCTAAACCTGTTACTTGTCAAAACCGTGTAACCAATCATTTCAAAAGCCCAGTTCTCGTCTGGAAAAACCTCCAAAGCCCAGTTCTCGTCTGGAAAACCTTCAAACCAATTCTCGTCTGGTCAACCCTTAACTAAACACCAGTTCCCAACTGGTACCTGTCAAGCTTTTCAACCATTTCTCGTCTGGTCACCTTTTCGGTAGCCCACTGTTTAACCAGTTCTCGTTTGGCTAACACAGTTTCAAAGTCCAGCTCTCGTCTGGCAAACCAGAAATCAGTTCTCGTCTGATACCCAAACCAGAAATCAGTTCCTGTCTGATACCAAAACCCAGGAGTCAGTTCTCGTCTGACAACTTAACCTTTTGCCACCAGTTCTCGTCTGGTAGTATACCCTTGAATGCTAGTTTTCGTCTAGTATTTCCCTTTTAAAACCACTTTTGTTGGTAACCAGAAATAAATCCCTATCACCATAAACCTATTCCCATCCCCAAACCAAAAGTCTAACTGTACCTGGCATGATAATTCCTAGTGACTCACATGTTATCATGTTCCCTGACACGAGGCTCGGTCGACCTCACTCCTCCATAGTTGAGATTCTGTATTCCCCATGGTGATGTTGGTAATCAGGAGTATCTCGCAAGCAGAGAGGTGCAGTTTGAGTTTGTTTCTCCCCCAGCAGGTTGGGATTGCCTCCAGAGTATGATCAAGATTATCCATGTAGAGTACGGCCATCCCCAGCAGATTGATGGTCTGTGCCTATCTCTAGTGGGTTGAGATTGAAGTTTTCCCTGACAGGTAGATTTGGGTTTATTTCCCTAGCAGTGGGACGAGTGCAATGTTGTCACCCTACAGAGTCCAAGTCTTTGGCTCCTTTCCCCTCAGAGTCTAGGTCATTGACTCATTCCCTAATCATAGGTTGATATTGTTGAGTTTTATTCTCATTTACCCCAAGAGGAGGTTGTAACACCCATTTTAATTATTTCCAGTTTCCGGTGTTATTTTGTTCTGTGTCGTGTTGTGTGAGGATTGAGGAAAAGATGAGGAGCATAATATTAATATTGGATAATTGATAGTAATAATAATAATTAATAACTAATATTAATATTGATATTAGTATTATTATTATTATTACTTTTATTAATATTAATAATTATGATGGAAATGATATTATTTGGATATATAAGAAGGATTAATATATATTTGGAATAAAAATGTATTTTTGGGGGTATTAAGGGTGTTTTTGCAATTGGGAAGAAAGAGAAATGGAAAGAGGAACACGTGAAGAAGCAAGCAAGCAAGAACACGGTTGGAGCAAGGCTGAAGCACCAAGATCAGCAGATTGAACAAGCGGATTTCGTGCGGATTGAGGAGCTTGTTCATCATCAAAGCTTGAATTGAGGTAAGGGGGAGATACATCGGTTAAATGGTATTTTACATGAATGTTGGTAGAAGGGGAATCCCTAACCCCATGTATGAATTGATGTTATTGCATGTTGTTGTTGCTGAGATTATTATGTTAGATTATGTTAGTTTCGTTTGCATGTGCTGTGGGATGATGTTTGAGTGAATTTGAAGCTTTTCGGGTAAATTTTGAAGTTAAGCCGAAAGTTGGTTTTGAGAGCAGAGTTGATGAATAGTCGGATAGAATCGAGAATAGACCCCGTAACTAAGTTGCAGTAGGTGGTTGGTTGTGGGTTTCGATTTAATCGGGAAAAATTGGCGTGGGAGGTGACTCTGCGGCGCAGAATTTTTCTGAGTACACAGGTATTCGCTGGGCGAATGGGGGGCGAGCCTTCGCCAGGCTTCGCCGGGCGAACTAGCCAGCAAGTGCTGGCAGAAGCTTCTGTCTGGCTTCGCCAGAGGTTTCGCCAGGCGAATGGCCAGTTGTTGCACCCTAAAATTTGCTCAACCTTATTCACTTGGTTTATGTTTCAATATCATTAGCATTTGCATATAGAGTCATGTACATAGTCTAACCATCTGCATAGCATAAGCATAGCAAGTCATCCAACAAGGGAGCAAGCATTATTCTCATCTCTAGAGGCCTATCAAGAGGTTATTATTCAAATTCAATCTCATTCAAGTCATCAGAAAGAATTGGGAAGCTATCAAGTCAATGGATCAAGCATTGAGTATATCTCCTGACTGAGGGTGTCTGAGGATCAACAAGGAAAGTATGAGCTGTGAATTGAAGGCTTGGGGAGTATCTAGACATCTTGGAAGAGCTTAGAAAGTCATTTGGAGAAGGAGACAAGTCATTGGTGTAGTCACAAGTATTGCAGTTGGAGACAGTCAACTAGGGTTTCATCTGGGTCAACCCTGGGTCAACCCTAGGTCAAAGGATTGATTGAAAGGCATTGAGGGCTATTGAAGAGATGTGGGGTTTATCATTTGACATGAAGAATAAGGATATGATGATATGCTAAGGAGAATTCAAGAGAAATCAAGGAGAAGAGGAGTTTCTAAATTAGGGTTTCTGTGTAAAATCCCCTAGTTTAGGTCCAATTTCCAAGCAAGATAAGTCAAAATGCAAGCTTCAAATGGATCCTTGGCCGACATGAAACTTGTAAAGGATCTCAAGACCTTTAATTTGAGTGGTGGAAGACATCAAGGAGATTTATAGAACTCAAGTTATGGTCCTTGCAAGTTACAGGTCATCTGAGGTATCTGAGATTTTGTCTGTAAAAGTGACTTGACTTCCAAGCAATTTTTACCCCTCAAGGAGATTTCAAATGAATTTATGGTCAACATAAGAGTTGTTCCTCATTGTCTTATCTTTCTATAATGGTATGGTATGCCTTCATAGGATGTGGGGAACTCTACTTATGGTCTTGGCAAGCAAAGGGTATTTTGGTCATTTGTGAATTACAGGTCATTTTAACCTATGCCCAAAACTCATACAAGGAAGCTTCAAATGGAACACTTTACAACATAAAACTTGTTCCAAATGACATTTTGAGTCTAGAAAAGTGACCATGAGAGATTGGAAAGATTCATAGCACAAGGTTTAAAAATTGTTGGATTTAATGAATAAAAATGGACTTAAAAATGAGATTTTTCATATCTTGGCCAAATGAAGCAAAATTATAGGTCATTTTGAATGGAAAGATCATTTTAAAGACATTGGCTAAAGTAGAATTTTGAGCTTAGTTCATAATTTGTGAGTTATCCATGGTTGCTTGTAATGGAAGATACATAAACCAAATTCAATGGAAAGAATGCAAGGGAAACTTCTCCAAGTTTCTAGGAGGTTCTAACCTCACCTATATATTGATATGAAGAGGTTCATGCCATGGTTGGTGATTTCATTTGTTCAAAACCCCAAGTTATACACACTTTCTCCATTTTGCATAAGCTTCACAAACTCTCCCAAATCTCCATCAATCTTCATATTTTCTGGTTGAATCTTCATCATCATCATCCAAACATCATAATTCACATCAAGAATTGGTTGAATTGATCAAGAATTGTACCATTCATCTCCATCATCCAATTTTCAAGAAAGTTTCAAGAACAAAATTCAAGGAGCTTGCACAAAGGATATTGCATACAGAATTCATCATCAAGGTTACTAAGCAAGTTCCAATCACTGCAAGCATCAAATTCAAAGAGTTGCATACCTGTTTTCACCAATTGCACCAGGTTTGTTTTCTCTTCGTATTGCATGATTTAGTTAGAATCTTAGGGATTTCATAGTGTAGAATGGTTAAGATAGGATAGAGGATTGATTGTGATGATTTTGGAGAGGTTTCATGAAGTTTGAGCATGATGTACCAATTCTGTTAGGGTGTGTATCTCATGGAATATGGCACGATAACTCTCATTATATAGCTTATAATGACCGGTATAAGATGTAGACTAGGTTAGGATAAGGTTTGGCAAGAATTAGGAGATTTGATCACAGGTGATAATGATGGATTCATGGTGTTCTAGCTATCGGGTTCGAGTCTTGATGGAGTTTTAGAAGAAGATTTTGTTATGGTTGTGTAGAGGGGAAAGAATAGAGCAACTTTGCTCTTTGCAGATGGTGTTTTCATGGAGAATTGAGGTTGCATGATGAGGTAGAACTCTGGTTAAGGCAAGCTTCGCGCAGAGCTTTAATGGCTGAAACCCTAGCCAAGTGGGGAAGATGATGGACCACCGTTGGATGGCTGTTTTGACTTGGACCAAAGGCACGATCGTAAGGCCACAATTCAATTAAAATTTGGAGGGAGCGAGGCTGAGTATCAAAACTCAGCGTTTCATTTAACATACCAATGGGCTTAGGGTTCCATTGCTAATAACACCCCCGGTTGCCAGGCCCAATGATATTCAACTGTGTTTTTTACTATCTGCACCGTTTACGTTTTTTTTAATTTTTTTGTTTAAATTCTGAGCGCACTGGGCCTAGTGCCCATTGCTATTCGCGCCCCCTCATCTCAGCCCACCATGGATTTCAACTGGGCGCCCCTGCTACTTTCACCCCCTCCCATTTATTTCTTTATATTTCTTTTATTTTCTTTTTTTATTTTTCATGCCTTTTCAAAAAATCACATAAAATTGAAAAATCATTATTTTTTGATGATTCTTTTTGCATAATTTTCTTTAAAGAGTCTAGAAAATTATAAAAAATAAAAATTGCATTTTACATTTTATTTGATATTTTTACCATATTTTCCAAATAAATAGCATTTTAAATAGTTTCATTTCATACATAAATTTGTTAATTTTTGTTCTAACTAATGCTTTAATATTTTTTGTCCATTCTTTTTAGGTTGTTTAGTTTAGGTGATTAGTTTAGGTGTAAACAACATGAACAAATTAGGGTTTTAAGTGATAACTTAGGTGAATTAGTTCATTTCCCTCAGGACTTAGGGATTAAATAGTTTAGCTATGGGACTATAGGGGCTATGGGTAGTTATTAGATCCCCTTAGAAAAGTCAGGATTCCCCTACTGCTATTAATATACTGTCTATATTTGTCTGATTGGTGTGGTGTGCCCTCTGGGGATTACTGTTTGTCTGTGTGGGTATTGGGATTGCCTGGGAATTTGGGGAAGCTGAAGACTGAAGATGATGAAGCCATTGGAGATCCAGAGACTGAAGACCAACTTCCAGAGTTGGAGAGGAGATTTTTGCCATCAGCTGTTAAGGAGATTAGGGTTTAGGAACTAGGCAGAGCTCTAGGTTAGAAAGCTTGATTCTCAAACATGGAAGGTTTTGACTGCCTCCATTCCTCTCTGTGATACAGAGTCTCTCTGAGACACTCACCCCCTTCCTTTGGAAGGCTTGGTGCTATTGTCTGAGGGATAGAACTCTTGAGAGAAAATGTCTTATGTGTTAGTAGCAGTTGGTTTACCACCATTGGTAGTCAACTAATTGCTTAACACCCAATCCACTCTGGTGATTGATCCCTCAGCTTGGAGGATAGGACTTGAAGAAAAGCCATTGTAGACTGAAGATTGGCAACCAAAGCCCTTGCTTGAAGACTGTGAAGATAGAGACTACTGCTGACTGAAGCTTGTAGCTGATTGGAGATGACTTGAAGATGGATATTGATGCAGAGCTGTTGTGGCTGTTTATTTTGCTGTATTTCATTTCTTGATGTATTGATTGGTTTTCCTGACTGTATTGTTTGCTGTTTACCCTGTTGGGTTGAAAGTGAAGCCTGTTCACTTTTGCCTATTATTTTCTAGGTTCGAGGTTGAGTGGGACTCCCTTGCCTCGCTTGTATTGTTGCATTCATGCATTTTACCGTATTACTGTATATATCTGATATTATTTCTGTTTCCGTCTATTCCCTTAGGATCTCTGTTTCTCTCTGTGCAAGAGAGGAGCATGATAGACACTAGGTCTTAACCCATGCATGACAACATTAGGATAGTTTGATTCCCTTCGCAACTGTAGGTTAGAGTTCTGTCTCTTTCTTTCCCAAAACAAACAGAAAAAACACAATAAGATTTCAAATACAATAAAAGACACTTCTTCCGTAAAAGAATGTGAACTCATCAAGACGTCATTTTTTGTCCGCCGGGACTGCTAATCAGAAAAACCTTTTTCAGAAGGAATAAAATCAACCAAGACAGACTTGTGTCGTACGTGGCCCGAACTACGTTTGCTCTGATCTTTCATGTTGTATGAAAGTACGTAGGCATAGGATGCGATATCCTAGCGAGCAACCTTCCCCTCCTTTCCCGTAGGTAGGCGAACTACGTTGACTCTGATTTCTCGTTCCAGACGGGAATACGTAGGCATAAAGTGCGATACTTTGCCGAGTCATTTTATTTTCATTTTATTCTCTTTTTAACCCCTTGACCTTTAGAGTAGATATAATAACAATCCATACCCGAAAACAAGCGTGGATCCCGTCGAGTACGACGGACGTGAGGGGTGCTAATACCTTCCCCTTGCGTAACCGACTCCCGAATCCAGGTTTTGGTTGCGACGACCATACCTTTCCTGTGTTGTGCGAGGTTTACTCTGAGCGTTTCCTTTCCCTCCCGTGGGATAAATAACGCACGGTGGCGACTCTTCTGTCAGCCGGCGCCGATTTTCGCAGTAGCGACACCAGTGAGTGTTTGCTGCGGGGCTTCGCTGGGCGAAGGCGCCAGCGAGTTCGATAGCAGTTTGTGTTTTTGCTGCTGTCTTGTGCTGTTCCTCTGTGGAAATGAGTGATGACCAAATTTCAAGCAACGTCAGTAACTACTGGACTTAAAGGAGATTGGTAACGACCAAGTCCGGGTACCCATGACGATTGGTTTTCACGCAATGCTAGTTACGACTGGACTTTGGAAGAAAACATGGTGACGACCAAATTAGGGTATACCAACACATGTGGTTACGAGAATGCTAGCAAGCTACTAGGCTTTAGCTGGGGAGGTTGGTAACGACCAAACCAGAAAATACCAATAACGATTGGATTCCAAGTGATGCCAGTTATGACTGGACTTCCATGGGGAGGGTTGGTAACGACCAACAAGATACCAGTGACAATTGGATTTTGAATATCTGCCAGTTACGACTGGACTTAAACGGAAAGTCAACTAGTAACAACCAGCCTTCACAGGGGATTCGCTAGTGACGACTAGACTTCAGAGGGAGAAGGTTGGCAACAACCGAGCCAAAAGGTAATAACGGGTGGAGTTAAGACAACGCCAGCTATGACTAGGTTTCAAAGGAAAATATGGTGAAGACCAAAAGAATAGAAATGACGATTGGATTTCGAACATTACCAGTTACGACCGGACTTTTAAAGGAAAAAGATGGTGACGACCGCATCGAAAGATACCAACGAGTGGAATTAAGACAGTGTCAGTTACGACTGGTCTTAACAAGACTTATGGTGACGATCAAAAAACCACCAATAACGATTGGCTTCTAAAATAATGCCGGTTACGACTGGACTTTAAGCGGAAGTTCACTAGTAGTGATCGGTCATAATCGACAGATAGCACACCGAACTCGAGAGACCGAATGAATCACACTGAACCCTGGCTAAAAAAAGGTGTATGCAGTTTTTGACAAATAGATCCACTCTCAATAGGGGAACAGAGCTTTAAACAAGCTATTCAGAGATGACAAAGCAGAATTCAGACAATGCTCCGAAATCTTTTACTGGGACGAGTCTCCACATCGTAAGAAGTTCCTTCGAGAAAACCAGCATTCAGGGTTTGATACCCACACATGACCAAAGAAAAAATCAGCAGTTCGCCTTGCTTACACTTCATTGGGGAATGGCGTTTGGATTGCATATCAAAGCTTCTGCTACCCTGAGGTTTCGGGGAAGTATGATTTTCCTCGATCTTTCCCATGAGCTGAAGTTTCTTATGTTTTGTTAATCTTTCCGAGTTTTATTCAAACAATTTGACCCTAATGCTTTCAAAATTATCGTTGATCAACGAACAATATTTTGCATAACAAAGAAAATACAGGAAATGATAATTTTGCAAAGGAAAGGATGGTTCAAAACTGATTTTATTCAAGAATGAAACCTTGCAAATGACATGATTCCATAGAAATTTTACAAGTGAAAAATGGCAACGTGGATAAGGTTACATTGAATCCCATGACCATCCATTCCTAAAGACTAAAATCCCCCAAATCCTTGCTTTTGACGAGAGCGGTGGGAAGTGGATCTCATGTACAATCTTCCGTAATGGTGACAACCTTTTGAAGTAGTGACAACTCTTCTGATGCAGTGAAACGCCTTTGTCCCAAACTTTTTCCTGGACCGCCGTTTCGGGTTTTCAATCCACCGGGACGCTCATTTTTGCCTAAGCCGCCCTTTCGGGTTTTCAACTTAGCGAGCTTTTATTTTATTTTTTCTCTTTTTTTTGTTCTTTTCTTTTTCTTCAACCCTAACTTTTGCATAAGTCGTTCTTTGCGAGTTTTCGACTTATCGGGTTCTTTTTTAGGCGTAATATTTTCGTACTGCATCAGAATTTACTCGGTGAGTAAGCTGCTCTCCATCCATGGTAGTGAGAATCAATGAGCCTCCTAAGAAGACTTTTTTCACCACAAACGGGCCGTCATAATTAGGCATCCACTTCCCCGTGCGTCTTTATGAACTGGTAAAATCTTTCTGAGTACAAGTTCCCCTTCGCGGAATTCTCGAACACGAACTTTCTTGTCAAAAGCTCTCTTGATCCTCTTCTGATATAACTGACCATGGCAAATTGCAGACATGCGCTTTTCGTCGATGAGATTCAACTGATCAAACCTTTCTCTCACTCATTCTGCTTCTTCAAGCTTGGTTTCCATTATGACTCTCAAAGAAGGTATCTCGACCTCAATGGGAAGTACCGCATCCATTCCATATACCAAAGAAAAAGGGGTTGCCTCTGTTGAAGTGCGGACAGACGTCCTGTACCCATGCAAGGCAAATGGTAGCATCTCATGCCAATCTTTTTAAGTTTTCACCATCTTTTGCAAAATCTTTTTGATGTTTTTATTTGCAGCTTCTACAGCCCCATTCATCTTGGGACGATAAGGAGAAGAATTGTGATGTTTAATTTTGAAGTCATCACACAACTCTTTCATGATTTTGTTGTTCAAATTAGTACCATTATCCGTTATGATTCGGCTCGGGATTCCGTAACGACAGATAATCTCCTTTTTTATGAAACGAGCCACTACTTGCCGAGTAACTTTAGTGTAGGACGCGGCTTCAACCCATTTTGTGAAATAGTCAATAGCAACCAGAATAAATCGGTGTCCGTTAGAAGCTTTTGGTTCAATTGCCCCGATCATATCAATGCCCCACATAGAGAAAGGCCATGGTGATGACAACACATTTAGCAATGTCGGTGGTATATGCATCTTGTCCACATAAATCTGACACTTGTGACACTTCTTGGCATATTGAATACAATCAGTTTCCAAGGTCAACCAGTAATAACCAGCCCTCAAAATCTTTTTAGACATAGCATATCCATTGGCATGAGTACCGAACATTCCTTCGTGAACATCTTGCATTAACAACTCTGCTTCTCGTCTGTCAACACATCTAAGCAGGACCATATCATGATTTCTTTTGTAAAGCACATCATTGCTGAGAAAGAACTTGGATGCTAATCGTCTAAGAGTTTTCTTGTCAAGTGATGTAGCATCGGCTGGATACTCTTGTTTCAACAGGTAATTTTTTATGTCAAAGAACCATGGTTTATCATCAGTCTCTTCTTCGACCATCTAACAGTAAGTGGGCTCGATCTTGCGTTCAATTCTAATGAGAGTGGCATCATGGACATCCCTGACTTTCCACATCGAGGCTAACATGGCTAGGGCATCGGCAATGTGATTTCCAGATCTCGTGACATGCTTGAAAGTGATTTCATCAAAATACTCCATCATTTTGACAATATAGGCTCTATAAGGAATCAAATTCTCATGTCTAGTTTCCCATTCTCCAGTAACATGATAGATAACTAAAGCTGAATCCCCACTGACTTCAAGAAGTTTGATTTTGAGGTCAATAGCTGTCTCGAGGCCGAGAATGCATGCTTCATATTCGGCGATATTGTTTGTACAGTCAAAGTCCAACCTGACTGTGAATGGAGTGTAACCACCTTCCGGATTCATTAAAACGACACCTACACCATGCCCACTGTAGTTGGAGGAACCATCGAACATCATTTTCCACCAAAGACCTTCCGGCGGACCTTCATCAAGACTTGGCTCTTCACAATATTTCACTAACATAATGTCTTCATCTGGGAAATCAAATTTGAGAGGTTCATAATCTTCCACTGGTTGATCTGCAAGATATTCTAACAAAACACTACCTTTGATAGACTTCTGAGCTACGTACTGGATGTCATATTCGGATAACAACATATGCCAACGGGCGAGTCTTCCAGTCTGAGCCGGCTTCTCAAAAATATACTTTATTGGATCCATTTTTGAAATCAGCAAAGTGGTATGACAAATCATGTACTGCCTCAAACGCTTGGCCGCCCATGCCAAAGCATAACAAGTTTTCTCCAGAAGCGAGTATCGGCTTTCACAATCAGTAAACTTTTTGCTCAAATAATAGATCGCATGTTCTTTCTGTCCAGACTCGTCCTGCTGACCTAACACACAACCCATTGAATTCTCAAGCACTGTTAAATACATGAAGAGGGGTCTTCCCGGGACAGGAGGTATTAAGATCGGAGGCTCTTGTAGGTAACCCTTGATCTTATCAAATGCTTGTTGACAATCTGAATTCCAAACAACCGTCTGGTCCTTGCGTAATAATTTGAAGATGGGCTCGCAAGCAGGCGTCATATTGGAAATAAACCTGGATATGTAGTTCAGTCTTCCAAGAAATCCCCTGACTTGCTTTTCTGTTTGTGGAGCTGGCATGTCTTGAATGGCTCAGACTTTGTCTTGATCTACTTCAATCCCTCGGTGACTAACAATGAAACCGAGTAATTTCCCAGATCTTACCCCAAAAGTACACTTGGCTGGATTCAGTCTCAACTGATATTTCCTGAGTCTCTTAAATAATTTCACAAGATGTTCCAAATGGTCCTCCTCATTTTGAGATTTGGCTATCATATCATCAACATATACCTCTATCTCCTTGTGCATCATATCATGAAATAAAGTTACCATGGCCCTTTGATAAGTAGCACCTGCGTTCTTCAAACCGAAAGGCATAACTTTATAATAGTAAGTCCCCCATGGAGTGATGAAAGTAGTTTTTTCCATGTCATCGGGATCCATCTTAATCTGATTGTAACCAGAGAACCCATCCATAAATGAGAAAACTGCAAAACGAGTCGTATTATCCACCAACGTGTCGATATGCGGTAAAGGGAAATCATCCTTCGGACTGGCCTTGTTTAGATCCCTGTAATCCACACACATTCTGACTTTCCCATCCTTTTTCGGTACAGGTACAATATTGGCTACCCATTTGGGGTATTTGGACACTGCTAAGAAACCCGCATCAATCTGTTTTTTCACCTCATCTCGAATCTTGAGAGCCATGCCAGGTCTTGTTCTTCGGAGCTTTTGCTTAACCGGTGGGCATTCTGGTCGGAGCGGTAATATGTGAACCACTATGTCAGTGTCTAGACCCGGCATATCCTGGTATGACCAAGCAAATACATCCACATATTCTTTCAAAAGTTCTTCTAGTTGCTGCTTGACTTCTGCCCCTAGAGCTGCCCCAATCTTGACTTCTTTCTTGTCTTCTTCAGTGCCAAGATTAATGACTTCTATCTGTTCTTTGTAGGGTTGAAGCTCTGCATACTCATGGTGTGCCAATTTTACCAGTTCATCAGGTATTTCAAAATCTTCATCCTCATCTTCAGCTTGGTATATTGGTGAATCAAAGTCAGGAGGGAATGCAAAGTCATATGATTCAATGGGTTTTAGGACATCACTGCACGTTGGAATGGCTTATTTTATTCAAACACACAAAGACAAATGCAGCACATAACAGAGAAAAATTGTTTTGATTTTTTAAGATTGCCATTTTTCTTTTTAAAATGAAAGAAAAAGCAGTAAAAATAACACAAGGAAATTAACAAAATAGTTCATTTTTCATTGATTTTCTTGAAAGCTCGGGGCCCTTACAAAACATTCCTATAGCCTTGGGCATGGCTATGGAGATTTAAAACAACAACAACAAGAAAAGAAAAACAAACAAATTACTTTGACTCAGGAAAAACCAAAGGAATCTCAATAGCTTCCCAGGTGCTCAAGGCAGTGTTGTAATGATACACTAGTTGTTCAATGTCTTCATCTTTAAAATCTTCTTCCACAACACTGACTTGGAAACCTCCGTTGATGAATACTTCTTGTATAGTCTTCGGGCGTCCTTTGTCATGTGTTGGTGCTTCATCATGAGTTGGTTTGTAACCCAACCCTTGGCTATCCATCTTTGGCTTTACCTCAATAACCTTTCCCCAACCTGCAGGAGTGCCTTCCTCCAGTGTAGACTTGATGCTCCGAGCGGATGTAAAAGACAGACCACTTTTAGCCACTGTTTCTTCCAACATCACTGCATTAGCTATCTCGAGTGCTTGAAAGGAAGTTTCTAACGCGCCCTCATCTGCTTCAATATACTTGAATGATGACAGATTCCTCACCATTAGGTCTTCTTCACCGTGTACAATTACCAACTTATCATTCACAACAAATTTCATTCTCTGATGTAAGGTGGAAGTTACTGCCCCAGCGGCGTGAATCCACGGTCGCCCCAACAAACAACTATAAGCTGGGTTAATGTCCATAACTTAGAATGTAATATTGAACACATGAGGTCCGATCATGATTGGCAGTTCTGCCTCTCCAACAACCGTCCTTCTTGAATCATCAAAAGCTTTTACGATCAAAGATGTTGGTTTTATTTCTGCCCCTGCATATGCTAGCCTTGCGAGCGACCTGGAGGGCAATACATTCAATGAGGATCCAATATCGAGTAAAACTCGGGCCATTGTGTCTTCCTGGCACCTGACAGATATGTGCAATGCACGGTTGTGATTGCGTCCTTCGTTTGGCAACTCAGCATCACTAAAGCTCAGGGTGTTACAGGTTGTAATATTGGATAATTGATAGTAATAATAATAATTAATAACTAATATTAATTGTTGCGGTGAAAATTGGACATCAAGCTATTAAATTAACTTGAATCTTAATTCTTTTACAACCGAACTTTATTTTATCCAAAGGAAAGGTCTAAAGAAAGAAAAACCTTTTTCGCGATGTAACGACAACGCTTAACAGATTCGGGGATCGGGGGTTGGTTATACCTAGGGAAGGTGTTAGCACCCTAAGCATCTGTAGTACTCTACAGGAACCTTTTGTTTGATTGCTTGCTAAGTGTGAAATATGTACTATGGATTTAGGATTGGGAGTTGAGTGTAAAGATAAGTAAAGACCTAATTGGTTTTCTAAGTTTGCTCGCAAAGACATCGCATCTTCTGCCTACGTATCCCAACTAGGATAGAATCAGAGCAATCGTAGTTCGCCTCACAAGGGGAAAACAACACTTGATTATGATCAAGGTTCAGGGGGGAACAAACATGACGATGTTTGTGTGGAGTTTGACAAAACTCCCTATTCTAAGTTGTAATATTCAAAAGGGGAAGTAAGAAATCATGACGATGATTCTTACATGGAGTTGACAAACTCTTTCTTAGGGTTCTAGTTGAAGAACATTCCTAGTACAGGTGGGTTTCTTAGACTTGAAGCAAAGTCTAATGGCTTCTAATTTAGGGTTAAAGGGACTTAACAAAGTCAAGAGAGGGATAAGGGATGTATCCATGACATGAGGGTCAAATGGACAGACTTTTCCTTTGGAAGTGGACAGGGGAGGCAACAGGATGAGAGCTAACAAGCTTCATCACTTGGGGAAAAAACATAACAAGAAATTTAACAACATGATAAAAGAATATTCATGGTGACAACCATTTGATAAACATGTGGGATGATAAAGATGAAAGTGCATTGATGACAATCAAGCAGATGAATTAACAAGAACTGTGACGACAGATCGAGTTCAATTACATTCAACAGAGGGAACAAAATAAACATGGTGACAACCAAAATTAAAATCCTAGCATGTTAACTAACATATAAGGATATAAATACAATAAAATTTCACAAACAAATTCAAGTATAACCAAAAAAATTCATCTGCACATGCGTAAACGAACGTAAAATGAACTTAACTCGCACGAAGTCAAAAGAGATGAAAAATTTTTCAAACATGAAAATAAAAAATATGAGATGAAATTACACATTAAGATGAACACAATGAAAAAAGAACGGGTGAAAAACGATTAAAATTGAGAGAGATACGAATTTTTGAAAGTGGAGTGAAAAATGACAAAAATAATAAAAGAGTTGCCCTCCTCAGGGGTCGAACTCAGGTACAAGGCGTGCAAGGCGCTTTTGGCATAATGGTCTTACCACTGAGGTGGCTATACATCCGGTTGTATATGCCACCCCATAAATATATTTGGGTGAAAATCAAAGCAAGCTGGGAAAGAATAACACTCACAAATGTGATTTACGTTTTCACTCGTAACTTTCCCGATTCTTAACCAAATGCGATGAAATTTATATGCATCTTGACCAGAAAAATATGAGGGTCCTGATGGTGATGTTATTTTTCTGAAATTCTTCCTCTACTTAAAAACTCGATGGTAGTTGCTTCTTAACACTTGAAAATGCATTTTGATGTTCACAACATAAACCAACTGTTGTAACAAATCAAATGAGGGTTTGAACATTTTAAGAATGATGTACTTGATGTATTCCAACAGTTGATTTGGATCAAAACACTACAAAACAAATAATGGTATGATCGTGCAAGTATAATTTTTTAAAAATGCATTTTGAAGTATGGATCATGCACCAGTCAGTTTCCAAACATTGTGAATATGTACACTCAATGCAAACATGATAGTGAATGTGTTCAGTCCATTATTTTGGCTTAAAACAGTCTGTAATGAGAAATGAGGTGTGAGTTGCAAAATGATGTTTTGAAAATGCACATTTGAATCCAATGACCAAAACAAATGCCTTTGACAATTAGTGATTGTTTGTGCAAGTTTAAAATGTGTTTTAGATGAAATTTCAACACAAGATATCATTCAAAAAACCAAGTGAGAAAAATAGTGTGTGTGAGTTGAAAAATCATGCAATGCAGGATGATGTCAATCCAGGGCTACAGCTGGTTTCAATTCAATTCAAACACACTATCATGCTACAAATATACACTCAAATTAATTCAAATGATAGAGTTGATGCAAGGCAAAGTAGTGTGAGGTTTTGTGTTCAGGCTGTTTTACATGTGTTTTGTGAAAGTGCAAGAAAAATGTGCAGTTCATGTCACAGTTGGTTTTTCATCAAACTAAACATACACACATTGCCTATACATGACATTGAATGATTATGATCATAATTTGAAGCCAAACAGAAAGCTGTCATGAAAATGGTACTTGAGTGGCCATTATTGTGAACATGATGCATGAAAAAATGAAATTGCAGTTTTGAGGCATAATCAAACCAAAGATTCACATACACATACCACAAATATACATACCAATGAAATTATATCAAAGTTTTAATGCAAAACCAATTGGTGTGAAAAAGTGGTGCTCATGTGCAATTGTATTTGTGAAAGTGCATGAAAATGTGCAGATTTTGTTCAAAACAGTTGCAAGCCATTTTAATTACACACACATTGTATTCATGATATAGGATGAGTAGGGGCACAAATTAGGACCAAAAACAAACTGTTACCAAGATTGGTAACACAAATGCAAGAAAAAGGTATTTTGAGGCATGAATGTTCATTTTCAGTTCTAAGCCTCCCTAGGTCAAGCAAGTCATACACACATCTCATACACATACTAGGGAATGGATTCAAGCAAATATTATGACTCTAAACAGCCTATGTAAAAAAATGGTATCAGTTTGTAAATGAGATGATAAGGTGAGCTCTAATGATGCATTTGTTTGTGAAAAGCAACAAAACAAACAAGAACAGGTCATACTACTCACAGGTACTCATCATAATCAAGAAACCAATTATGATCCAACTCACAATTTAAACATATCAACTTCAAAACAGGATTTTGCATATGACAGAAAAGTGATACTTTTCAATATTACCAAAAGCTCAAAAATGCCAAAATATGGAAAATGATACAGAGGGTAATGTTTATAAGCTACATACCTCTTGTAGACTTTGTTGAACAAGCTGAAACAATCAAGAAACCCAGAGAACTTCAATCTACCTTTTTTCCTTGAGTCTTTTCTTCACTTTGAAGCAATATGCAAATATGATGACAGTTGGAGAAATAGGTCTCACCAATGAATTCCAACACTTTGGAAAGTTGAACAACAATATATAAGAGGTGTTAGGATGATTGGAACACCAAGGAGATGTATGGAACAAGATATGGCTGTTTTTGTAGCTTTGGTCAAAGTAACTTGGTGATGAAGTTGACTTTTTGATTGGTGAAGTTTTTGGATGGTTTAATGGTTTAGACACATTCTATACCATATTTAGGGATTGTGTGGATGATTTTTGGGGTGTTTTAGTGTAGAGAAATGGTTTTGGCAGCCTTAGTAGCAAGGCAGATTTTTTTGGTGTTTTTGGTGGAAATGGTGATTTTGTGGTTTTGAAGTTTTTTGAGGCAAAGTGCACAAGAGCAGAGGTTTCTTCTGGTTTTCAAAAGATTTTTGATGATGAAAATGAGGTGGGGGAGAGTCCTATTTATAGGCAAATGAAGTGGCATGGGCAGAATTGAAGTTTCTTCACTTTGAAGAAAGGTTTTGAACTTTTGAAATCAAACCTCCTCAAGTGGGTTTCCTTGATCTGCAAGGCCAGCCTCAATAGTCAAAAAACATGATGAATTTGAAGTGTCTAAATGCAGGCTAGAGTGTAGCATCATGGTTGTTTCAGAACTTGGCTTTACACCTCATGCTTATTTTTCACTTTTGAAGGCAAGTTGCAAGGCAACTTGCAAGCTACTTGCAAAACTTGTCTTTTCCATATTTCTGCATTTCCTTGGTTCTCTTGGGTTACAAACCTTCTACATATAAGATACAATAGGATTCACAAGTTAGAATTGGTCAATTTTGATGAAGGAAATGATTTTTGAAATTGGGCAATGTGGGACTAAAGTGAAAAACCACCAACTTGCCATGACCATAACTTTCAGCTCACAAATCCTTTTGAGATGTGCTAGTACTTTTTAGAAAGCCCTCAAATAGCTCTAAAACATTCATGTTTTCATGAGTTTCAATTTCCCAAAGGAACTTGGCCAAAAAGCCTTCCAAAGTTGCTAAAAAATGAACTTAAAAATGAAATTTCTCTAAGTCTTTTTCCCCTCTAGAAATGAATTTGATCATAACTCCAAATCTATGCATTTTCTGACCATGGACCACTTAGGGACTTTTGTAGGACATGGCAAGAGCTTCCAAATGAGCTTTGAACCAACTCAATTGGATGTGTGGTTAAGGAGTTATGGTTTAGCCCCTTTCAAAACCCTAATTTCCCGATTTTTCGATTACTCCTTCATTCTTGATCCAATGGTCATGCAAATTGATATGCAAGTCCAATATGACGCAAGGAACAATTTTGTTTCACAACTTGAAGTCTAATTCCTAAAATAAGGAGACTTGACTTTTCGATCAACCGTACGACCGATCGGTGACTACCGAGTCGCCTGTTGACATTCTGGGCCTCCTGAGACTTTGAAACTTCTTGGATGAACTTTATTAAGCTATATGAACTTCATGAATCATACTCCCACCATTCAAACATCTTCCAACATCAAAGTCAAACTACAGTTGACTTTTACTGGTCAAAAACCCTAATCGGGTGCTCTGAAATGCACTGCTCTGAATTCTGGGGTAACAACCTCAAATTGGCTTCTCAATTGACATTATATGATACCCTTGACCTTGTTTCCTAATTGAATGAGCCCAAAACAATGAATAATCACAAACCCTGAAGTTTCGATTTTGACTGCGTGAAACCCTAATTCATCTGCAACTTGACAAAGACAAACTTGCACTGGGTTAAGGTCAAATAATTTATGAGTATGCTCCTAAAATGATAGTGAGAATCTAAGGGGCCAAAATTTGGGGTGCAACATTAATATTGATGTTAGTATTATTATTATTATTATTTCTTTTATTAATATTAATAATTATGAGGGAAATGATATTATTTGGATTTATAAGAAGGATTAATATTTATTTGGAATAAAAATGTATTTTTGGGGGTATTAAGGGTGTTTTTGCAATTGGGAAGAAAGAGAATTGGAAAGAGGAACACGTGAAGAAGCAAGCAAGCAAGAACACGGTTGGAGCAAGGCTGAAGCACCAAGATCAGCAGATTGAACAAGCGGATTTCGTGCGGATTGAGGAGCTTGTTCATCATCAAAGCTTGTATTGAGGTAAGGGGGGAAGATACATCGGTTAAATGGTATTTTACATGAATGTTGGTAGAAGGGGAATCCCTAACCCCCATGTATGAATTGATGCTATTGCATGTTGTTGTTACTGAGATTATTGTGTTAGATTATGTTAGTTTCATTTGCATGTGCTGTGGGATGATGTTTGAGTGAATTTGGAGCTTTCCGGGTAAATTTCTAAGTTGAGCCGGAAGTTGGTTTTGAGAGCAGAGTTGATGAATAGTCGGATAGAATCGGGAATAGACCCTGTAACTAAGTTGTAGTATGTGGTTGGTTGTGGGTTTCGATTTAATCGGGCGAAATCGGCTTGGGAGGTGACTCTGCGATACAGAATTTTTTTGAGTACGCAGGTATTCGCTGGGCGAATGGGGGGCGAGCCTTCGCCAGGCGAACTAGCCAGCGAGTGCTGGCAGAAGCTTCTGTCTGGCTTCGCCAGAGGTTTCGCCAGGCGAATGGCCAACGAGTGTTCACTGCGGGGCTTCGCCGGGCGAATGCATCAGCGAGCCCGATAGCAGTTTGTGTTTTTGTTGCTGTCTTGTGTTGTTCCTCTGTGGACTTAGGCCCTCGTTGGTCATGTGTGATGGGAGGCTTGTTGGAGAGCTGATGCGAGCGTATGTTGGTGGTTGTAGGGCTGTGTGGCCGGCGTTTATCGCAAGTGGCCTAATCTGTAGGTTATGCGTTAAGTATGAACCCATGTGGATGTGTACGTGAGATGTGTACACCGTGTGTGTGCTGTGTGTGAGATGTGAGAATCAGCATGATCGTTGCGACTTAAGTGCGTTGTGTTGGTGTGTTGTGGTGAGTGGATCAATGAGGATCGGTACGCTTATTATGCCTTGCATTGGTATGCTGTTATGTGATGTATTGGGTCAGTAGGACCGACATGCCTTGTGTGCATTGTATGTGATAAGTTGTGTGGTGAATGGATCCGTGGAATCGATGCACTGTGTGTGCTTGTTATGTATGTATTTTGTAATGTGAATGGATCTGTGGGATCGGTACGCCTTGTGCGTCGTGTATGTATATATATGGTGTGAGGGGTGGATCAATAGGATCGGTTTGCACTTGTGTGATAGATGTATGTTGTGCGTGCTCCCGTAGAGGAGGGTGATGGCCCAGTGACCATCGGTATTGTTGTGTGTGCTCCCGTAGAGGAGGGTGATGGCCCAGTGACCATCGGTATTGTCGGTGTGCTCCCTGTGAGGAGGGTGATGGCCAGTTGTCCATCGTTAATGTGTTGTGCTCCCGGCGAGGAGGGTGATGGCCATGTGTCCATCGATGTTGATGAGGTGCTCCCATAGTGGAGGGTGATGGCCAGGTGTCCATCGGAGATGTGCTCCCATTATGGAGGGTGATGGCCAGGTGTCCATCGGCATTGTTGTGGTGCTCCCATTGTGGAGGGTTGATGGCCAGTTGCCCATCAGTGTGGTGTGCTCCCTGAGTGGAGGGTTGATGGCCAAGTGCCCATCGTTGATATGTGCTCCTGTGTGGAGGGTTGATGGCCCGGTGCCCATCGTGATTGTGAGTCGGTACCGTATGTTAAGAGTTGTGTAAGTGCATTGGTTGCGTGATTGCATATTGTGGTTGATGGTGGGACCGTGAGTCCGGATGATATGTATATGACGTAGTATTATTATTGATTTCTGCCTTTTATCTCATGTACTATTATGCCATTATTATTTAATCATGATTCTCACCCCTTTGTTACTGTTGTGGTCTGTGCTTCTTCGGAAGTACAGACAATCCAGGTGTCTAGCTAGTTAGTTTGTGGTGTCTCCGTAGGACTGCTCTGATACGTAACACCAGGGCGTTTTTGGGTGTATTTTTGATATGTGTGCTCCCGTGGTGTATCTGATATTTTGTGAGGTGTTGATGTTGATCGGTGATGATGTTATGTATTTTGGGGCAGATGGTCGTTATTGTATATATGATGATGATGATGATGGATATGGATGATGTATATATATGATATTTGTGTTATGACAGACCATATCTTTTTCCGCTGCAATTTTATTGAAAAATTCAGTTAAATTATTTGGATAAATATTTGTGGAAATTTTGATGTGTATTGTGGCATCCCGTTGGGAGAGAAACTTTGATATGTGTTTTACTTAATTGTTTTATTTTATTTTGGGAACGGGGTGTTACAGAGGTCGGTATCGATTCCCTCACGGAGTAATCTATAGCGGAAGTAGATTATTCCCCAGCTGAGTATCCCCGGCAGGTTAGATTTTGATTCTTCCCTAGTGAAGTTGCCACTTTCAGATCAGTATTTTGTACCCCTAGAGAGACTTTGGTGTCCTAGGAGGCCGTTCAAGGCTGTTTTCCTCGGTGAAGCGAGAGTCAATTTCAGTGGTTAATTATGATTCCCCTGCTTAGTCGTTGATTCCCTAGTAGAGTGGGCATGTTTCCCCCAGCCGAGGTATTTGTTTCCCCGAAGAGTCGTATTTTGGTGGGCCATCCAGGGTGTTTTCTCTCAGCAGGGTTTGATTTGGATCCCCAGCAGTGTTGGCTTTCTTCTCTCCAGCATTTATTTTGCTGGAGCAATTCCTTTGCATTTGCATCATGCATAGCATCCACCAAACACGTAGCATTTCCATCTCGTATGGAGCATTACGCCATTTTCAAACATAAGCATGTGAAACATAAGCTAGGTTGTTACCTCTCTGTTCTCGGGTGTATTTCCAACAGGTGGTTGATTTACTTTGCTCACATGGTATTCAGACCCGACAAGTTTGACTGATATCTTGTTGCCTGAATGGTATCCAGACCATGGCAGTTTCTGTTAGCCCGTGGAGTATCCAGACCCTGGCTTACATTTTCCCCAGCGAAGTCGCCTGATTTTGGTGGATGGTGTTGTCATAAGCTCATGAGGTATTCAGACATTGGTGAATATGTTGATGGTTTACTTTGCTCACGTGGTATCTAAACCCCAACCAAAGGTTGTTTTTCTGTCAAAATGGTATCTAGTCCATTGGCCATCTTAGATTTGTTTTGTCCGTTGAGTATCCAGACTCTGGTCAATCTCGTTGAGTGTTCAGACTCCGGTAATTTGACAGGTTATTTTCTTTGCCCTTATGGTATCCAGACCATGGCAGCTTATTTTGTGATATCCAGATCACAAGCAAGTGTTATTACTGTTAGCCTGCGTGGTATCCAGACCCTGGCTTATGGTATTCCTCAACAGTGTCACCGGACCTCGGCTGATCAAGTTATTATAAACTCATGTGGTATCCAGACTATGATAAGTATATTTGTGGTGTATTCCTTTGTCCGTTGAGTACCCAGACTCCGGCCAGCTACGTTGAGCATTCAGGCTCCGACAAATCTCTAATTTTGATGTGTATTCCTTTATCTGTTGAGCATCCAGGCTCCAGTTTATTTTGTTGAGCATCCAGGCTCCGACTATTGAGTTGAGCGTCCAGGCTCCGGTGTATTACGCGGTCAGATTCCGGCTATTTACGTAGAGCATTCAGGCTCCGGTTATTTCGTTGAGTGTTCAGACTCCGGTTATTACATTGAGCATCCAGGCTCCGGCTATTTCGTCGAGCGTTCAGGCTCCGGTTTATCTCGTTGAGTATCCAGACTCCATTTATTATGTCAAGTGTTCAGATTCCGACAATTTGAAATGGTATGTTTTAAGCCTGTATGGTATCCAGACCATGGTGCAATCTTTGGTGGACGCGTTCATCTTATTATGTGTTACTCAACAGAGCCACTTGGTTAAGTTCCTCTTTGTTCCTCAGCAGTGTTATTGGGTTAAATTTCTCTCTTTCTCCCTGCCAGAGTTGCTTGGTTAAGTTTCTCTCTTCCCCAGCGGAGTATTCTCAAGATGTGTTTATCAGCTTCAGTTGATCCGGCCTTCGGGTTCGATGCTTGCTTTTATTTAGCGAATGCTTGACGGCGATGTCAGATGTCCTTACCTTCGGGTTGGATGCTCGCTTTTATTTAGCGAATGCCTGACGGCGATGTCAGATGTCCTTAACTTCGGGTTCGATGCTCGCTTTTAGTTAGTGAATGTCTGGCGGCGATATCAGAAGTTCCTTGTTCCGGATTCGATACCTATTTTTATCTAACGAATGTCTGGCGATGATGTCAGATGTTTCTTTTTAGTTGTGTGCTGAGCATATTGGTTTATTATTTATTGGGTTCAATGGTCTTGGCGGCGATGTCAGAGGTGTTTTCCGACTTAACGTTGATGCCTGACGGCGAGGTCAGGTGCCTGAAGGCAAGGTCAGAGGTTTTCCCAGATTGATGTAGAAGCCTGACGGCAAAGTCAGATGTTCCTTAGCCGCTGCGTGATATCAGATGTTCTTTCCGACTTCATGTCGTTGCCTGCGCGTTAGCAGATGTTTCTTCCGACTGCTTTTCGATGTTGCAACTATTATTCAGCTATTTCCAGAGATTTTTGTCCCCAATCAGAGTTTGCAGTTCTATTTTTGCGGTTGGCAAATTTCTGGGTTCTTTGGTATTCAACCGTTTTTTACCTTTGATTGTTTGAAAGTCATTCACTTTTCAACCCTTCAGGTCCAAGTCGCTTGAATAGGGGCAGCTGTTGTACCCCAAAATTTAACCAACTATTTCTTATTTTTGACTTATGTTTCACTTCATTTGCATTTGCATACCGCATACTGTGTATTTTTTTAGCCGGATTGATTTTATCGGGATTACAGCCCTCTCCTCGTGTTTCAGACGATTCAAACCAGTTCGAATAAAGAGGTTTATTTTAGAATTTGTGCTATGCCCGGTGCTTCAGTCTTTGCTGTTATTTTTAGGGATATTTCGGTGTCCTCCTTTTACCGGTTATTTCGTTGCATTCTCACATTTTTATTCACTGATTTAATTTTCTAGAATTTATTTCATTAATTGTGGCATAGAAATTAGCAATTTTATAGTTGTTATCTTCTATTTTCTATTTTTAGAATATTATTATTTTTTAATAGATTTTAATTGGTTTTTCTAGAAATTAATTGTTTTTTTTAGAATACTAGAGTTTTCTTAGTATTTTAGAATTCTTAGATTTTAATTAGATTTATTAATCTAGATTGAAGTTGGTTAGAATTTAAATAGTTTTCAATTAGGATATTAGAGTATTATTTGATTAGGTTTTACTAGTCAACTTTTATTAACTAGCTTTTGCCTTTAGTTAGTATAATTGTAATTAGCTTTATTAATTGTTAGCTTTAATTAATCTAGCAGCTTTTTAATTAATTGTTTAGCTTTAATCTTTAGTTTCATTTAATTAGCCATTTAATTAAATCAACTAATCAAGTTTTGCAAGTCTGTGACAAGTGTCAGGCTATAAATAGCCCGCTCATTCTCTCTCTCCCAGGTGGCTACACGTTAGACGAAAAAACCCTAACTAACACTCGCCGACAAAATCAAGCGTCGCCCATCCACACCGGAAAATCCATCCACCCGCCAGAAAGTTCATCGCGTTCATATGCATTTTCCAGTCTTTTTCACGATCTTCATTGTGTTCATCGCGTTCGTATGCATTTTCCAGTTTTTTTTCACGATCTTCATCGTGTTCATCACGTTCATAACTGTTCTTCCAGATCTTCATCGTGTTCATCACTAATTTTCCAGATTTCATCATAAAATTTCAATGTTCATCAATTTTCAACACATTTTCCAGAATTCTTCATACAACCTTCAAACATTCGTCACGTTCTTCATCCGTTTTTCCAGAATCTTCACCATTGTTTCAAACTTTCATCCTCTTCGTATTTTTTTCAGATCTTCATCTGATTCATCATCTGCCAGGAACATTTTCCAGAAAACACAGCAGTATCAACAAACATTCACTTCACATGATCTAAACCTTCAAATACCTTCAGATTCACAGTTCTTCAACATGCAAACCACAAATTCAACACTATATCCAGATCAACATGAACAAAGGAATCTCCACACGCTCTTCGAATCCAGATATCTCATGAGATGTTCGTCATCAATTCAACGAACACACTCTAAACTTCTCTGATCCAAATCATTTTTGCTCAAGACTTCCATTAACGTTTTCGTGCAATTTATCAGATTTATCATCATCCTCGCACAACTCAGTCACTATCAGTCCTTCGTCACGAACAAACAACAATAACAATCAACGTAGCAACCTGGTTTTGTCTAATTTTGCTTGTTTTCCATCTGGTTTTGATTTTCTTAAAAGGAAAAGAGAGAGAGTATGAGATCGGAGAGAAAGGTTTGAAAACGTGAAAGAGTTGGAGATTAATGTTGAGCGGAGAGAGAGGGAAGTGTTGATTAGAGAAGGTTTTGGTTGGGAGTTTGTTTTTGGTCGGCGGCGGAACAAGGTGTTGAGCAAGACGGAGATGGTGAAGAAGTAGGGTTTGCCAAAGTCAAATGAAGAAGATGATGAAGATGCGTGGAACTTCTCGGGTTTGGTTAGTGGGCCTTTGGCCCAATCATTCATTTTTGGATTACACCCCCGTTTTCCATTATGCGCCCTATCTGCTGCTGTTTATTTTTGATTTGGGCTTCAAGCCTTAAGCCCAACCGGAGTTTTCTTTTAGGAAATTAGTATTTTCTTTTAGAATATATGCATATATTTTACATAGAATTTCATATTCTATTTTTCCATATTCAATTTCTTCTTTAAATTTCTATAGAACTTTTTTCTATTAGAATTTTATTTTTCTTTTAGAAAATTATTTCTTATTTCCATTTGTTATTGGACTTGTCATCTAATTTTCGTTTTGGTCGATGACGAGACCTCCGTAATTCGTTATTAATCAAAGTGTTGATGGATAATGTAGGATCCGAGACCATTTCTTTCTCTCCTCATTTTTCTTCTCCTTCTATTTTTATTTTGGACTTTTTTCTGGTTTGGTCCATGTGACACGATTCAATTGGAGAATGATTCTCAATATCATTTCTTTATCTTGTCTTTGACACGGAAATCAATAGGCAACCTCCTATAGCTTGATTTCTCTTATAAGTCAAGCTACGACAGTTTAACGTCACATTGATTCTGATTCGAAACGTCATCATCAAGGATCAAAGGAGAAAAGCTTGGAAATGGAGCTTACACGCAAAGTCAAGGGTCAACGGAACCACTTCGTTTGGTAACATTGTTTTTATTTCATCTCTTTCATCTCTTTATTTTAACCGTCGAGTGTTGTGAGCTGTAGCGTTAGATACGGGGGAAATGATGAGTGGGGGGCCTCCTCTCACTCGTCTTGATCCGAACCTTTTCTCTCGCATCCTGTCGATTGAGACTCCCCTTTTCTCTCGCATCCTGGCGATCGAGACCCCCTTTTCTCTCGCATCCTGGCGATTGAGATCCCTTCTCTTGCCCCCATGCAATCGAGACCGTTTTTCTGTAGTCGGCTGAACTACGGCTGCTCTAATCTCTCATATCTGTTGAGAGTACGTAGGCATAGAATTATGATAATCCTAGCGAGCACTTTTCCCCCTTTCCTGTAGTTGGATAAACTACAGCTGCTCTGATTTCTCATACCAGATGAGAATATGTAGGCACAACACGCGATGTCTTGGCGAGCACACTAAAAACTAATCTTCCCTTTCTCTTGCCCTAGTACAATTGAGACTAGCCCGTTGTTCTAAACCTTTAGGTTCCCTGTACCTTTAAACAATGACATACTACGTCCGTTCTATCACAAACAGGTAATGCCTAAGTCTCCAATTGTCGAGCAGCAATACACCTAACTGCTAGAATGCGTGCGCTAGTGTCGTCTACCTTTTCTCTCACCCACGTGTGATCGAGAACACCCTTTTGTCCCATAGTGAGCCTGAACTACGTTTTGCTCTGATTTCTCATACCAGATGAGAATACGTAGGCACAAGACGTGACGTCTTGGCGAGCAATTCCCCCCGTAGTTTCCCGAACTATGTTGACTCTGACTTTCCCATTGTACGAGGGAATACGTAGCCATAGAGCGGCGATGCTCTATCGAGTCAGTTCTTTCCGTTTAGCTTTAGCAGCTGAGATAGTTTGTTTTTCACCCATAGACTAGACAACAAGTGTGGATCCCGTCGAGTATGACGAACGTGAAGGGTGTTAATACCTTCCCCTTGCGTAACTGACTCCCGAACCTGAGACATGGTTGCGATGACCTGTCTTCTCTCATTTTCGTCAGGTTTTCTCTGATCGTTTCCTTTCCCTCTTTTGGGATAAATAACGAACGGTGGCGACTCTTCTGTGATTGTCGGCACTTTTTTTGCAGTAGAGACAGGGTTGGGTTACAAACCAACTCTAGAAGATGCATCTCAAGAAAGCGTCGTGAAGAAAAAGTCCTTGGAGGAAATATTCACGAGCGGCGGAGTGCAAGTGAACGCCGTCATAACTTAAGAAGAAGAAGGTGATCTTGATAACCTGGTGATCCGATGCGGAATAACTTTGCACAACTGGGAAATTATGGAAATCCCTGTCTTTTTACCCTTAGAGTAATTCATTTGCTTGTTAGCTTTGTTTTCTTTAAATTCCTGGTCTTTCCCAAGGGCAGTGAATCATTTTGTATATGCCACTTTTCAATTTAAAAAGATTTGTGAATGAAAAAGTGTTTTTGTTAAAACTCTTGTTTTGTTTTCTGCTTATCATTTTCACTCTTTTTTTTAAAAAAGGAAAAATGGAAATTCTTTCTTTAAAAACTTAAAAACAACCCATCATTTGCATGTCTGTGTGTGTGTCTGATTACTCTCAAACCTGTAAAACCATGCAGAACACCTCCGTCACCCACAGAATCCATTGATCATTCAGTTCCTTCTGGTAGTAGCCCATTTGTCTTTCAAGTCGAAGAAGAGAGCGATGAAGATTCAGAGGTCCCTAAAGAATTGAGAAGGATAATCGAATATGAAGATGCTTATCTTCAATTGTACAAAGAACAAATCTACGTCAACAACTTGGGCACTGAAAAAGAAAAGAGAACAGTCAAGATTGGAGCATCGTTGGAGTCAGAATTCAGGAGCAGATTGATAGCACTCCTCAAAGATTATGCCGATGCAGAACACCTCCGTCAGGAGCAACTTGTGTGTGTCTGATTACTCTCAAACCTGTAAAACCATGCAGAACACCTCCGTCACCCACAGAATCCATTGATCATTCGGTTCCTTCTGGTAGTAGCCCATTTGTCTTTCAAGTCGAAGAAGAGAGCGATGAAGATTCAGAGGTCCCTAAAGAATTGAGAAGGATAATCGAATATGAAGATGCTTATCTTCAATTGTACAAAGAACAAATCTACGTCAACAACTTGGGCACTGAAAAAGAAAAGAGAACAGTCAAGATTGGAGCATCGTTGGAGTCAGAATTCAGGAGCAGATTGATAGCACTCCTCAAAGATTATGCCGATGTATTCGCTTGGTCCTATCAAGATATGCCAGGGTTGGACATCGACATTGTTATGCACAAGCTCCCTCTAAAGCCAGATTGTCTCCAGTCAAGCAGAAGCTTCGAAGATCTAGACCCGACATGACTCTCAAAATCAGAGATGAAGTCAAGAAGCATATTGATGTCGACTTTTTAGCAGTATCGAAATACCCAGAATGGGTGGCCAATATCGTGACTGTCCCAAAGAAAGATGGCAAAGTTAGAATGTGTGTAAACACCAGAGTTCTGAACAAAGCTAGTCCAAAAGACGACTTCCCTCTTCCATATATTGACATGCTGGTGGACAACACGACCTGTTTTGCAGTATTTTCATTCATGGAAGGATTTTCCGGCTACAATCAAATAAAGATGGATCCGACCGACATGGAGAAAACAAATTTCATTACACCCTGGGGCACCTATTATTATAAGGTCATGCCTTTCGGTTTGAAGAACGCAGGAGCAACATTTCAACGAGCTATGGTCGCACTCTTTTATGATATGATGCATCAGGAGATTGAAGTGTATGTAGATGATATGATTGCAAAATCTTGAAATGAAGAGTGTAACACCCCAAATTTTAATTGGAATATTTATTTAATTTATTTAAATAAGAATATTCGCATTTCGGTGATTTTCGGTGGTTGTTGTGGAATACTGAGAATTATGGAATTTGGGTTATTTATTTAAATAATAATATATAATATAAATATATTAGTATTATTATTAATTTAAATAAATATAAGTCAAATAAGGGCAAATTGGACAACTGAGAAGGAGTTAGTGAAGGTAATATTGGAAAAGCCCAAATTATAGGCCCAAGGTTAGGTTTAAGAAAAAGGGAATTATGATGGGATTAGGATTCATTTTGTTAGACCATGAAAAGAATTGAGGCCAGAGCTCTGGGGAGGAGGTTTGAGGCAAAAGCTTCAAAATGTTTTCTGAAAGATTTGAGAAGGCTTAGAGTCGGCAATTAAGGTATGGGGAGTCTTGCCTTCATTGTTTTCAATGTATTTAAGGCCGATTTAAGGGTTTAAAGGGTTTAAGGCTGATTATGGGATAAAGGGAATTTGGACTTCGTGGCCTTAATCTATTATTGAGATTTTAACCGTAGGGATTTATTTGAGATAAAGGAAATTCGGCCTTCATGGCCAAAATATATTATTGAGGTTTTAACCATATAGGGGTTTAAACTGATGGTCTGATAGGTTTGAAGTCAATTTAGGTTTGAGGGAAAGTAGACTTTCATGGCCAAAATCTATTATTGAGGTTTTAACCGTATAAGGATTTGAACTGATGGTCTGATAGGTTTGAGGTTGATTTGAGAGTAAAGGAAATTAGGCCTTCGTGGCCAAAATCTGTTGTTGAGATTGTTTAACCCTGTAGGGTAAGTGATTTGTGATAACTCTAATGACTATGGGGTAGTTGTAAGGAGATTATGGGATTTAGAGGCGTAAATATGATACGGGAGTGAACCTATATCCCTTAATTTTAAAGGTTTTAGGCATAATCTTAAAACAATGATTAGATGATTTAATTGTGTTAAAATTGTAAATTTACTTGAGATAATTATAGTGTTGAATGAGTTGTAATTTTCTGAGAGTTTAGGTTTTTACAGAATCAAAATCGGAGGTCCGGAAGGCCTCCAACTGTGAAAAACATAGAAAATTCTGCATGATGTCCGTCACGACTGTTCATGTTTTCGGTCGAAATCGTTTTGGACGTAACTTTTGATTCGTAAGTCCGTTTTGGTCCCAGTTTGAAGCGTTGGAAAGCTAATGAACAGGGCTATAACATGATATAGATAAGAGAATTGTTTTCCCAATATTTTTATATCTAATATGTTTGGTAAGTCTAATATGTTTGGTAAGTCAATTATGTTTTGGTTCAGTGATGTCTTGATGCTTTGATGCTGTGATTTTCTGGGTGAATTACCATGAGTATAACTGTGATTCCTATGTGATTAAATAAATGTATGATGAATTACCATGAGTATAACTGTGATTTATATGTTATTAATACATGATTGCATGATGAATCCCCATGAAGAACTGTGATGATTTGTGATGTTGATTCCATGAGTTTTGATGATTCTATGATGACATGATTTTTGATGATGGTGATTATGATGAATGATGATGCACCCATGATGTTATTATGAGGATGATTATTGACGTGTGCATCATGCATTTATGTGCATCCTTACTTCGGTTCAGGACCTTGATTTCTTTGGCTTCAATCCCATTGTGTGGATGTGAGGTATTTTGATGTGCTCCGGTTCTCGAGTAGAATCAATCTTATTGATAGGGATCTATGGAGGGTTGATAACCCAATGTCCATCAAGCTGTGATGATTGGTACCACATGCATTGAGCCTTGTTGCATTTGCATTAATGAGATGATTTTGAGTAAATTATGATGTTGTGGCCTTTGATGTCCATTAATGAATATGATGATGTTGAATATGAAAATGATGCCATTTGATATGTTGATTTCTTACATTGATTATTATGAATCGTTTTACTCACCCTGCCTGTTTGAATGTTGCCTCCACGTGGGTAACGTGCAGATGACCACGTTTAGTCATGGATGCCATCAAGGATCTTTTTAGAGTTTTGAGTTTTTGGCCATTTTGGTTAACATAGAGGATCTTGCTCTGATAGTGTAACATCGGGTTGGGGTCTTTAAGTTAAACCATGATTTATTTGATTTAGTTATTTTGATTAAGTTCCCATATAAGGAAAACTTTGGATTATGCCTTTTTGAGTTCTGCTGCAATTTTTGATAACTTTTGGGAAAACCCGTTGTTTATGGAGCATTGACCTATTTTTGAATTTATTGAGAAATGTACGCCCTTTGAGGTGATATTTATGGTGTTTAATATTTTACTCTGATAAATGTGAATATTTTGCCTTTTAAATTGTGGGGTAGAAAAAGGGTGTTACAAAGAGGACCACTTGGATCATTTGCTGAAGTTATTTGAAAGACTCTGAAAGTACCAACTAAGGCTAAATCCGGCTAAGTGCACCTTTGGGGTTCGTTTAGGAAAACTACTCGGTTTCATTGTTTAGTCAACAAGGAATCGAAATAGATTCTGATAAAGTCAGAGCAATTCAAGAAATGTCCGCTCCTCAAACAGAAAAATAAGTCAGAGGCTTCCTAGGACGGCTAAACTACATCTTTAGGTTCATTTCTAATTTGACGCCTACCTGCACACCGATCTTTAAGTTGTTACGAAAAGATCAAATGGTGGTATGGAACGAGAACTGCCAGGCCGCATTTGAGAAGATCAAGAAGTATCTACAAGAGCCTCCAGAGCTGATTCCTCTGGTGCCAAGAAAGCCTTTGTTGATTTACATGACAATATTGGAAGATTCAATGGGGTGTATCCTAGGCCAAACTGACAAGTCAGGAAAAAAGAGCATGCAATCTACTATCTGAGCAAGAAGTTTACAAGTTACAAGAGTCGTTACTCCCTGATCGATGGTTTTTACACGTTATTTTACCATTTGTTTCTATTAATCATTTGTTTTATCTTGTCGCATTTTATGTGTTTTTATTGCATTTTACGCGTTGGTTTGGTGTTTTCATTGTTTCTAGGTTCAGGTAAACAATAAAGGAGAAGCAGAGCGAAAACCAGGGAAAATGGCAAGATTTCGGAATAGTTTTCATGTAGAACCAGCAGCCTGACACAGGTGCCCGTGTCAGGGCTACTGAAAGTAAAATCTTTAGCAGTCTGCACGGAAACGACCATAACTGGAGTTCCGGGAATCCGTTTGACGCGTTCTAATAATCGTCGGAAAGCTAAGAGAGAGAGCTACGACTTTCGTGTTAGAGTTGAAGTCAGATTTGGAGCAAATTTTTCCAGAATTTTGTTTGAACCTGCAGCATTAGTTTTATTAAGTTTTGGTGTGCAATCTCGGAGGGAAGTTTAGACATCTCGCATTGTAATTGGAATTCTGCTATATGAGGCACATCGTGAATTGAGAGAGGGGATCTTTAGGGAGAAGAAAAAAATTTGACAAGAAATATTGGAGCGATCAATGTGTTGGGAAACTGAAGGTCCTCATGAGCGGAAGCGATTGAAGATCAAAGCAACCGATTATCTTGTAATATTTAATCTTATTGTCGATTTTATCTGTATTATTATGAGTAGCTAAACCCCCTAATGCTAGGGGGATGTCCCTGAATTGACTCTGTAATGACCTTGTTTCCTTTGAATTCTTGATTTCACTGCTTTCTAATCATCGTTGTTATCGTATAATATTTTCTGGCTTTTCTTATTTGACAAATGGGAATATGATTTACGGTTAACCTTTGGTTTGGAAAAACGATTGTTAACCCGTTTATACGATAATACTATAGTACATATTGCCTAGGAATGGGGATACCCTATAGTAACCGTAATGTTTTAGATAAAATATATTGCTTGGTATTGTTCCTATACCGCCAAGGAATTGGGGCATAGGGAGAATACCAAAGGGTTTTCTGCTAAGGAATTAGAGTCAACTAATCTTTAAAACCGGTAACGATTGAATTGAGCAGTGATTTCTGAAAATTAAGGATTAAGGTTTTTTCATACACCCTACCCTAGCATGCTTCTCATAACTGTCCAAAACCTTTATTTTACTGCTTTTGCCTTCTGGCTTGATAACTCTAAAGAAACAAACCAAAACCATATGACTTTTTGTTCAATTGCATTATTATAGAGCTTGTGTTCATACGCAGTCCGCGAGATCGATATTCAGGGAATTTCCCCTTATTACTACATCAGTACAATTAGTACACTTGCTAATTTATCGGTCAAGGTTTTGGCGCCGTTGCCGGGGACTGCCAGAATATAAGTTGTATTCTAATTCAATTGAAATTTTGTTGCTTTGCGACCAAAATTTTATTTTCAGTTTTTATTTTTATTATTTTGTTACCACTAATCTGCGTCTAACATTTTCATGCAAGGAGATCCCTCAGCTAATTTTTCTTTGGATGCAGAAATTGAAAGGACTCTATGCGAAAGACGTAGACAAGCTAGACTTTTAGCTTCAAAATAAGAAAGAGTTTCTGTTCATTCAGATTCAGGTTCAGAATCAGAAAGAGACACTGAAGCTATGGCGGATCTCCCACCAGCGGGGAGACTTTTGTGAGACTATGGAGGGGAAAATGCTCAACCAAACCGGATGACCATCGTGAATCAACCGGTGAATGTAGCACACTTTCAGCTACATCCTTCCACCATTCGCCAGTTGGAGAGCAAGCCTTTCTCTGGAAGAATCAACGAAGATGCAAACAAACATCTACAGAGATTCCTAACAACTACCACATCTTTGAAGATAGAAGGCCATTCCAAAGAGGCCAAAAGACTTATTATGTTTCCGTTCACACTGACTGATGATGCGGAAGAATGGTTCTATTCACTTCCAACTGGGAGTATCACCACATGGAGAGAGATGGAAAATGCATTCCTTAACGAGTATTTCCCTACTTCAGTGTTTATTCAAAAAAGATACGACATTGTCAGTTTCAAAAAAAAAAGAAGGGGAATCGCTACGAGATGCATATAAGAAATTTAAGAGGTGTCTGACGACATGTCCTACTCATAACATGGATGCCACTGAGCAGATGCAGAACTTTGTGAATGGATTACGACTCAAGACAAAACAACTTATAGACACTGTTGCCGGTGGCTCAACTAATTTCTCAACAACCACTGGTATCAAGAGGATCATAGAAGCAATTGCTGCCAATGAGCATCTTGAGTTGTATGATCGCACTGTGAACCAACCAGAAGGTAAGATTGACTTGAAGCTAGTGGATCAAGTTGTGAACATGGAAGAGCAAATCAAAGCTGAAGTGGAAAGAAGGCTTAAGGGAATGAATGTGGGTACTGAAACTGTAGCTCAGGTTCAACCTGTCCAAGATGTGAATTGTGAGATATGTTGTGGACCACACTTTACCATGCATTGTGTGGCAAATAAAGAGCAGGTGGAACAAATTAATATGTTGAGGCAGAACAATCCATATTCCCAGACATATAATCCAGGTTGGAAAAATCAACAACAATATCAGCAGCCATCATACCAACCTCAATATCAACAGGCTCCTCAAAAAGTAGAATGGGAGTTATCTATTGAAAGAATGACAGCTCAAAGTATCCAATTCCAAGAAGAGACATGTAATGTTCAAAGGAATAACACAGCCTCCATCAAAAATCTTGAGTCGCAAATGGGACAGATAGCCCAACACCTCTCAACACACGCTCAAGGAACCCTCCCGAGTGCGACAGTACTGAATCCGAAAAATCAAGAGAGTATTAATGTTGTCACAACAAGAAATCAGAAAAAGATAGAAGAAGAGGAAGCAAAGGAGGATGAATGCATAGAGGTGGAACTTGAGGTAAGAGAAAAAGTGAAACAACCAGAAGAGGCTGTACTATCTGAAAAACCAACTAGAGAGAAAAAGAAAGAGGAGGTTAAACCAAAAATAAAACTACCGTTTCCTCTAAAAGTTACAAAGAAGGATGAGAAAGAGAAATAGTTTGGAAGGTTCAGTGCTATGTTCAACAAATTGGAAATTAACATGTTGTTCTTTGAAGCACTCGAGCAAATGCCTTTGTACAAGAAATTTATGAAAGAGGTTATAGGAAAAAAAGATCAGTAGGTGAAGAACCGAAGACCACAACTGAGCAGTGTAAGGAAATATCGCAAGAAAGGAGAATCCCCATCAAGAGGAAGGACCCTGAACCAGTGGTAATCCCTTGTACTATAAAAGATCAAACTTTTAAGAAAGTTTTAATTGATTCAAGTGCTAGTGTGAGTCTCATGCCGTTATCAATCTTCAAAAAGATAGATATTGGAAAAGTGAGTGATACGGGAACAAGCTTGAAGTTTACCGACCACAGAACTAAGATGGCATACGGGCTAACAGAGGATGTACTGGTGACAATCGATAACTTCACTTTCCCAGTTGATTTCCAAATCATGGATATACTAGAGGATGAAGAGACTTCAATCATACTTGGTCGGCCGTTCTTGCTTACTAGTCGGTGCAATATTGATGTGGAAACAGGTACGATCACTTTGAAATCCTTTAATGAAGAAATCACTTTAAAAGCTCTAGAGGTTAGGGAGAAAGGTAAGGAGAAAGATGTTAAACCTTATGTCGGGAAGATCAACACTATTAAGAAGGGAGAACGATCGAAACCATTTAATGTTGCTCTTATCTCTAAACCTGCCACATATTCTGTTGCGAAGAAATCAAGCAAGAGAGTGTGGAAGGTAAAGTACCCCCCATAACAATGGGGAGTCGACCGTCGAGCCATGCGACGTTAAACGAAGCGCTGCGTGGGAGGCAACCCACGGATTTTTAGTATTGATGTTGTTTCTTTTTGTGGATATTGTTTTTGCAGGAATAAACGAGAGTGTGCAAGGGAAAACACAGGAGCAGCAAAGAGGTGTTGCATTACCTGTCGACTCCTCTGTGAGGATCTCTGTGAGTACACCTCGCCTTTTCTTATTCTTTAACATTGAGACAATGTTCAGTTCAAGTTTGGGGGAGGTTTTACCGTTTTGAATTTTCAATTTAAGTACCTTTTTATTTAAGTTTGGTAAAAATCACGTCGAATTCTAGGAAGACCATAATTTTTTTCTTGTGAAGGTTAAGTGTGTAAGGTAGTCAAGAAAGTATTTAGAGTTCAAGGGAAGAGGAGTTTGAGCTAAGAAACTTGGGAATGTTTGGAAATTGAGGTATAATTTGAACACCCTAGGTTCCCCGGAGTAAGGAAACGAGTCCAACGTGTAGATTTGTGCCATAGTACTTGGATTTGAGAAGTATTCCCCGATTAATTCCTTGTGATAGTATTTCATGATTGAAAGAATTGTATATGTTGATTTTGAGAATGACTTCTGGCACCAAAAAAAAAAAGTTGAATAATACGGTAAAGACAACCTGTCCTTCTAAGTTGGGTAACCCGCACCCGGTAATTTAGCCTAACGGTGGTTGAATCTCTATAGTCGTCCCAAAATGGACTTATAAATACCTGTGAGCGAGAAAAAGAATAAAGGTGCCACGGAAAAAGTCTCGAGAAAAATTGTACATGTCTTAATCTGATTATCCGAATGAAAGGGGTAGAAAATCGAAGAAAAGACTTAAGCCCAAAGCATAGTTGGAGAGGTGGCCGAAAGGGGGATTTAGGTCTGTGGTTTTACTGCGGTGTGTGTTTAAGTAATGCCTTCGTTAACGGATGAGTACCGAGAGAGTTGGTTTGAGTCGATTAGAACTAAGACTCACGTATGAGTATTGGCACGCCTTGCATCCTGAGCCCTTCACTGGATGTGCTGTTTGATTTGAAAATTTTTTATCCAACCTTTTTGCTTGAGGTCAAGCAATGGTTTAAGTTTGGGGGAGTTTGATCGATGGTTTTTACACGTTATTTTACCATTTGTTTCTGTTAATCATTTGTTTTATCTTGTAGCATTTTATGTGTTTTTATTGCATTTTACACGTTGATTTGATGTTTTCATTGTTTCTAGGTTCAGGTAAACAATAAAGGAGAAGCAGAGCGAAAACCGGGGGAAATGGCAAGATTTAGGAAGAGTTTTGATGTAGAACCAGCAGCCTGACACGGGTTCCCGTGTCGTGTGACACTTCCCGTGTCAGGGCTACTGAAAGTAAAATCTTTAGCAGTCTGCACGGAAACGATCATAACTGGAGTTCTGGGAATCTGTTTGAGGCGTTCTAATAATTTCCAGAAAGCTAAGAGAGAGAGAGAGAGAGCTATGACTTTCATGTTGGAGTTGAAGTCAGATTTGGAGCAAATTTTTCCAGATTTTTGTTTGAACCTGCAGCATTAGTTTTATTAAGTTTGGTGTGCAATCTCAGAGGGCAGTTTAGACATCTCGCATTGTAATTGGAATTCTGCTATATGAGGCACATTGTGAATTGAGAGAGGGGATTTTTAGGGAGAAGAACAAAATTTGACGAGAAAGATTGGAGCGATCAAGGTGTTGGGAAACTGAAGGTCCTCATAAGCGGAAGCGATTGAAGATCAAACCAACCGATTATCTTGTAATGTTTAATCTTATTGTTGATTTTATCTGTATTATTATGAGTAGCTAAACCCCCCAATGCTAGGGGTGTCCCTGAATTGGCTCTGTAATGACCTTGTTTCTTTTGAATTCTCGATTTCACTGCTTTCTAATCATCGTTGTTATCGTATAATATTTTCTGGCTTTTCTTATTTGAAAAATGGGAATATGATTTACGGTTAACCTTAGGTTTGGAAAAACGATTGTTAACGCATTTATACGATAATACTATAGTAGAAATTGCCTAGGAATGGGGATACCCTTTAGTAACCGTAATGTTTTAGATAAAATATATTGCTTGGTATTGTTCCTATACCACCAAGGAATTGGGGCATAGGGAGAATACCAAAGGGTTTTCTGCTAAGGAATTAGAGTCAACTAATCTTTAAAATCGGTAACGATTGAATTGAGCAGTGATTTCTGAAAATTAAGGATTAAGGTTATTACAAGGTTTTTTCATACACCCTACCCTAACATGATTCTCATAACTGTCCAAAACCTTTATTTTACTGCTTTTGCCTTCTGGCTTGATAACTCTAAAGAAACAAACCAAAACCATATGACTTTTTGTTCAATTGCATTATTATAGAGCTTGTGTTCATTCGTAGTCCGCGAGATCGGTATTCGGGGAATTTCGCCTTATTACTACATCGGTACAATTAGTACACTTGCTAATTTACCGATCACTCCCCTCTAGAGAAAGCCTGTTGTGCCCTAGCCTGGGAAGCCAAGCGTCTGAGACAATATATGATTTGCCATACTACACTGCTGATCTCCAAGATGGACCCAATAAAGTATATCTTCGAAAAGCCAGCTCAAACATGAAGGTTAGCCAGGTGGCACATGCTCTTGTCAGAGTATGATATTCAATACACCGCTCAAAAATCCATCAAAGGCAGTGTCTTGTCAGAACACCTTGTTGAGCATCCTGTGGATGATTATCAACGACTCAAGTTTGAGTTTCCCAATGAAGATGTAATGTACATACAATGCCAGAAGCTAGAACCTGGTTCTGAGGAAGGTCCTGAACCTGGATCCCGTTGGGAAATGGTGTTTGAAGGAGCATCTAACAAAAATGGACATGATATTGGAGCTGTCTAGAAAAATCCAACTGGAGGGTATACTGCCGTCACCGCCCGACTCTACTTCTCCTGTACCAACAACATAGCCGAGCCTGAAGCTTGCATCCTGGGATTAGAAGCTACTATTGATCTCTGTATCAAAATCTTGGAAGTAATCGGCGGTTCCCCTTTAGTGATCTACCAACTCAGAGAAGAGTTAGAGACCTGAGATGAAAAGTTGATCCCTAACAAAGATCACATCCTGGAAATGATTGAATACTTCGATGAAATTACTTTCAAACATGTGCCGAGAGCAGAAAATCACATTGCCGATGCTTTAGCAATGCTAGCATCGATGTGGAAGGTCCAGTTTGTTAACGAGGCACCTCTAATATGCATTGAAACAAGGACTGTACCAGCATATGTCATGCTGGTAGAAGAAGAGGCTGATAAGAAGCCCTGGTTTCACGACATTAAGAATTTTCTTCAAAGTCAAGAATATCCAGTTGACGCATCCAGAGTTGAAAAAAGAGCCATACGACGGTTATCATCCAAATTTTTCATCAGCAATGGCATCCTGTACAAGAGGAACCACAACATGGTTCTACTCAGATGCGTTGACAAAAAAGAAGCAGATCTACTAATGACTGAAGTGTACGAAGGGACATTCGACACTCATGCCGGTGGCCATGCCATGGCGAAAAAGATTTTAAGGGCTGGATATTTTTGGTTGACCTTAGAGATGGATTGTATCCTCTTTGCTCGAAAATTCCACAAATGTCAAGTTTATGCCGACAAAGTGCATGTTCCTCCACACCCTCTCAATTTGATAACATCACTGTGGCCATTCGTTATGTAGGGCATATACATGATTAGGGAGATAGAGCCAAAAGCTTCCAACGGCCATCGGTTCATCCTCGTTGCTATTGATTACTTCACCAAGTGGGTAGAAGCGGCATCATATGCGAACGTAACCAAGCAAGTGGTCGCCCGCTTCACTAAAAAGGAAATTATCTGTCGGTACGACATCCCTGACCAAATCATCACCGACAATGGATCACACCTAAATAACAAGACGATGAAGGAGCTTTGTGATAACTTTCAAATCAAGCATCGCAATTTTTCTCCGTACAGGCCAAAAATGAATGACGTTGTTGAAGATGCAAATAAGAATATCAAAAAGATAGTACAAAAGATGGTTATAACCTACAAGGACTGGCACGAGATGCTACCGTTTGCTTTACATGGGTACAGAACGTCAGTACGCACTTCGTCAGAGGCAACCCCCTTTTCCTTGGTTTATAGAATGGACGATATACTACTCGTCGAGGTCAAGATACCTTCGTTAAAGATCTTAGTGGAAGCCGAGCTCGAGGAAGCCGGGTGGATAAAAGAGAGGTTCGATTCATTGAATCTCATTGACGAAAAAAAGATGACTGCCATGTGTCATAGCCAGATTTACCAACAAAGGATGAAAAGAGCTTTCAACAAGAAGGTATGTCCTAAGGAATATAGGGAAGGAGAGCTTGTGCTCAGAAAAGTCCTACCAACACAGAAGGACATGCGTGGGAAGTGGATGCCTAACTATGATTACCCTTTCGTCGTGAAGATTATTTTCTTCGGAGGATCTCTAATTCTTGAAACAATGGATGGTGAGGAACTAAAGTACCTCATTAATTCAGACGCAGTAAGAAAGTATTACGCCTGAATATGGAGACCTAGAAAGGTGACTCAAGCAAAAAAACGCCTCAGCCGTCCGAAAGAACAAAACAGGCAAATGCAGGGGCAAAGCCTCATCCAAAAGTGTCGAAAAAGAATCACTATTTGCCATTCTCGTCAGAAGCAGCGAAGCGTATGGACTGCTAGTTAGTAGGACCGGGTCATTGTTGGATTCTGTATACCCTTTCTATTTTCCATCTCTCAAAATTATATTTGTTCCCGAGGCTTCATCATTTGTAAAAGTTCTCATCTATTAATGGAATCAGATTTCGGACCAATCATTGTTATGATCTATGTTTTTTTTATGAAAATTTCACTTATTCATTAATAATGATTTTTGAATAGCAAAGTGTTTTGAAAATTTAAGGTTTTTGGTTTAAGAAAGCAAATTTAATAAAGCACTTCAAAAAATCTAAGAGGTGACATGACAGTATCGCAATACTCTCAGAGCAGTAAAAAGCTTGCTATCGTCTCCGACCAAGGACACGCCTGACGGTCACCCGCTGCTAAACTAAGATTCCTCTTCTGCAGGTTTGCAAGAGCATTGATTATTTCCTGAAGGTCGTTTCTTCCCCCCAGAAGGAGCTTCATCCGAGATTGTGACATCAGGATTCAGTGTGACGGGTTTCCTCCTTGTGTTTCTTGCTTCGTTTCTTCATTCTCCCTCGTGGATCGGTCTGAATTTTCATTTACATCATATCATCAGCATACACATTTGGTTGCATTACTGTGGTTTTTGTTTGCCTGGCTTTCACCATTGAGATCCTTTGGTCGTTACCACCCCTTTTTTATTCCATCATATTTGCCACGGGCTCGCTTCGCGGTTTGGCACCCCAAACTTTGTAAGAGATGTTTTTATCCCAAGAGGCTAGTTGAGTCTAGCGATATCTGATACAACATGATGATTACCAAAATGATTAGCTGTTACTAATGTTTGTCTTTGAGATCAGTTCACCACCGACTTTATTAGGTAAGTCTAGTGGTCACTGACAGTGCTTCAAACCCAATTGTTATTAGTACCCTTGATTTGGTTGTCACCAATCTTTGTAAGTCAATTAGTTACTGGCATCTTTTAAATCCAATTGTTATTGGTATCCTTCATTTTGGTTGTCACCAATTCCCTGTGCAAGACAAGTAATTACTGGCATTTGTTTGAAAATACAATTGTTATTGGTATTCTAGGTTGGTTGTTACCAACTTCCTTAGTTAAGTCCAGTAGTTACTGGCATCATTTAAATCCAATTGTTATTGGTACTTTGATTTGGTTGTCACGTCCCCATTGAAGTTCAGTAGTTACTGGCATTGTTCAAAAATCCAATTGTTATTGGTACTCTGAGTTGGTTGTCACCAATTTTCCCCCGGTTAAGTCCAGTGGTCATTGGCATTGTTTGAAACCTAATTGTTATTGGTATCATTGATGTGGTTTTCACCTCTCTCCTCAAAGCCTAGTCATTACTAGCACCACCAGGAAGTCCAATAGTTACTAGACACTATTTTAAATCATTTGTTATTGGTGGGAGGTTCTGGTTGTCACTAGTATCCCCAACGGAGCTTTGGTGTCCCCGGTTGAGTCTCGGAGATCTAGTGGTTACTAGCATCCCTGGTGCGTCTAGTCTTGTTTCTAGTCTTTTCCTGAAGATCCCGTTCGAACTCTTCATCATAGGAAGCTCTTCATTTGGTTGTCCCCAGTGAGGATCGTGTCTCTAGTCTTTCATCTCTCTATTGGAGATTTGTTTCCCCTAATGGAGATTTGTCTTCCCCGGTGGATTTTTTGCCCTTGTGTGTAAGATCCACTTGAATTATAGTCATTAGTCGTGTTTGAACTTTTGTTTGTTATGCCTTGGATCTTTCCCCAGTGTGTCGGGTTCCCTGTGAGTAGTTACTTGTTGTCTTGCCGTTCTTTTATTTTTTTTTCTCGTGTGTCAGAATTTGTATTGCACTCAAGCATCATACAACATCATTCAAAATTCATCACATTTTCTCATTTGTCCTTTTGCATACCATCGTGCCTAAGGGACAAAATTTTCGGGTTGCTGTATTTAAAAACCTTTCACCATGATTCTGTGGAGATTGTTATCTTTCTTTGTCATCTGGTGAAGATATTTAAATAGGGGAATTTGTTGTACCCCAGATTTTGACCCTTAGGTCTTCATCATCATTCTAGGAGCATCATCATCTTATTATCTAACCTTAAATTATTTCAAGTTTGTCTTTGTCAAGATACAGGTGAATTAGGGTTTCATATCGTCAGGAATCGGGGTTTCGATGGTTTGATCATTCAAGGTCTTGGATTGATTATCCATGAAACAAGTCTCCACATTATCAAGAAAACTATATTGGGTCAAGTATGAATCCAATTTGAGGTTGTCACCCAAAGACCATGAGCAGTGCAGTCCAAGACTCCCGATTAAGGTTTCTGATTAGGAAAAGTCAACTGTGGTTTAACTTTTGATTTAAATGATACTCCAATGGTGAAATAATGATCCATAAGGCTTATATGGCTTAGTGAAGTCTACTCAAGAAGTTTTAAGACCTCAGAGGACCCAGAACACCAATAGTTAATTCAGGGTTCTGCGATCGATCGGTTCGTCTGACTAAATAGTCAACTCATTGAAAAAAGGGTTTTGACCTAAAAATTGAATGAAATCATGTTCCTAATGTTATATAACATATATTCATGAAGTTTTATGACCATTGGATCAAGGATTGAAGAGTAATCAAAAAATCAGGAAATTAGGATTTTGAAAGGGGCAAGACCATAACTTCTTAACCACACATCCAAATGGAGTGGTTCAAAGCTTGTTGGAATGGTTCAAGGATTGTGGTCCAAATGGAGTGGTTCAAAATCAATGCAAGAGGCGAAACACTTAGTAAAATTTCATAGTTTTAGCACTTTTCAAGTCATGTTTTCAGCCAACTTCAATGATGTTTTTGACCTAGTTCCACATGGAATTTGAAAATTCCAAAAACATAAAAGTTGTAGATCATAACGAGGGCATTCCAAAAAGTACAAGAACTCCTCCATAGCATTTGTGAGATAGGAGTTTCAAAGGACGCAAGTTAGAGTCCAAGCACTTAAATGCACCATTTCAATTTTGTCACAAATCAACTTGCCAACCACCTAAGTCATTCTCAACCATTTGATCAATTCTTGATCTAATATTTAGAGGATATAATGAGTGCAATTGCAGAAGGAGTGAAGGATTTGAAAGGCATGGCAAGTTGGCAAAGCAAGTTGCATTATTTTAATCAAAAAATCAAGAGGAAAGAGAAACTTTTCATGGAAGAAATCTGCAGCAGCAACTCCCCTAGTCCCTAGCCACACTTCATTCACTCCCATTGCCCTCATACAACTTGTCTTGTGCATCACAATGAGTCAAGAGCATTGAAAATCAGTTGCACCAAGATCTTGGACATATTTTCTCCAACTTTCCCTCCAAAGGCAACTCCAAATCTGTCTTCACTATTGATCCCTTGCTTTTGCCTATAAATAGCACAGCCTCTATACATCATAAACATACAATAAAAACAAAAAAAAACAGCCACAAACACTCTCCCTCAACAGCTGCAATCCTTCTTGCAAATCAAGCCAAAGCTTCAAAGTTCCAAAAAATTGTCTTGGACAGAATTTGTGACAAATCAATTTCCAGCCATTCCACATCCCTACCAACACTCCACACAAGTTTCAAATGATCCCCTAGAGCTATCTAAACCACCATTTGCATCAGAAACCATTCCTTTCTTAAAGTCAACCTCAAAAACCAAAAAAGTCAACATTCTGCATCTTTCAAGACATAACTCATTACAAATCATTTCCAACTCTTTTAACACCGCTAACACTTCATAAATAACATATAGAAGCTGTCCAAATCAAGTTTGCACTTCTATAACAAAGATTGAACCATGTTGCTTTGTAAAATCATGAATTTTTGAGGTTTTCTTCCATTTTTCAAGCCATTATGTGGGACAATGAAGTTGTGGATCATTGGAGTTGATTTTCATCATTCAAAGACCATTTGTATACTATAGCAAAGTAGCAAGGACCTCTGGGTTTTCTTATTTGACAAGGTTGCTTCGAGAGGTAAGCCTAAATCCTTGAAACTTGAAATTTTGCTTTGCATTTCACATGCCATTTTGAGTTGTAATCATGTTTTTATGTTAGAAATTGTTTGAACATGTTATATGTGTGTTATATGTCATGTATGCACCACCATTTGCACCGGAAATTGTTATGTCTTGACTGTCCAAAATATTGTTCAGAAACTAAGCCTAACTAGGTCATCATGTGCATGTTGATTCCAATTTGCCAAATTATGTGTGCATTTTTTGATTTCTCTTAATCCAATCACTATAAATGATGCATGTGTGATTTTTGCATACTTGTTTCATCATACCTTGCTCAATTTGGAACTATCCATATGTTCATGCTCTTGGTTGTAACCAAAGTGGCCTAAACAATGATGTTATCAAATTTTTCAGTGAGTGTATTGAATGGAAAAACAAATTGTACCATTAAATTCCTTGTTCAAAAACACACAACTTTCACTTTTTTTTCACTCCATTTGGTTAAGAATTGATTGATTTCCATCCATCATGCAAATGACCGAAAATTGGTGACCTTGCCTTGCCCTAGTTTTGCCCGCATTGGTGAACCAACTTTGAATGATCATAACTTGCTCATTTTTTATGCTATTGATCCCATTCATTTTTCTACTAGTCTTTACCATGTCTAATTTCATTGAGTGAAGAAAGAATTCAAGCATTGTTATCCTAGAAACACTTTGATCCACTTGAAAAGCATGTATTTTTAGGGTTTTTACCTTGGTGTTTGTAAACTTTTTCAGCATGAAACTTGACTTTCCTTGTGATATTGATCTTTTATGATCCATATATGTTTTTTAACATGTTTAAATGCTCAATTTTGTTTTAATCATTGTCCTACCAGGTTCATCTGTAAACTTTACCATGATTCTTTATGTTGTGACCTCTTGAACATGTTTGCCATGCTTCTTTATTCTTGTTTATGTGCCTTGTTAAGACCATAACATGCTAGGGCTTATATTTTTTCTTGGTTGTTACCATGAAAATTTCTTTGTTTTCTCCTATTGGAACCATGAATTTATACTTTGTTGATTGTCATCTCTTTGCCTTCTCATGTTGTCACATGATCACTCTAATCTCTTTTGGTTGTTACCATGCTTCATGCCTTCATCATGATAAATGTTGTCGCATTTGGCCTTACTTGATTCATTCCCCATGTTTGGTTTAATTTGTAACTTATATGCTTGATCTTTACTTGTTCATGTTTACCTATGTGTGTTCCTTGATGTTATAACCTCTTGAGCATGATCCCATGCCCACACCTTACTTGTTATGATATCTTGTTAGAGCCATAACATCCTAAGGATTAGTTTTGTTTTGAAAGTTATCTGTTGATCCTGTATGATTCCCCATGAACTTTGAACTTTTCACTTTAACTGTTGTATCACTTACGGTATACCTACTTGTAGTTGATTGTCATCAATGCATGATTGTTGGTCTTATGTTGTTACATTTGACATTATTTTAACCCTATGACATGCTTGCCTCAAGTTGTTACTTGCTTGCATTTAAACTTGTTTACATTACATGTGGTTGTCTTTTGGTTGTTACCTCATTTCCCTTCATCTCTGTTAAGATGGTCCAAGTTGATATGGCCTCATGTTGCTAGGTCTTGTAAGAACCTCTATCACCATGTCCTTCTAGATATTGTAATATCTTTGTGTATTATTGGTTGTAACCATTTGATTTGATTATAATATTTGCTTGATGTTGTCACATACTTGCATCTCTTCTTTGGTGATTACCATACTCTTTTATATGTTCATCATGTTTGAATTAATGCTTATGTTTGTTTTTAGCTTTGTTAAGTTATTCCCCAAGTGATGGAACTTGTTAATTCTCATCCAGTTGCCTCATCTTTTTCAGATTCCAAAGGAAAGTCTCTCTATTTGACCCTTAGGTCATAGATAGCTCATTACCCTCCCTTTGACTTTGTTAAGTCATCTTAAACCCTAGCTCAGTTAAATTAGTACCTATACCTATTTAGAATTTGCTTTAAAGTCTAGAAGACCTACCCTTTGTTAGATGTATTCCTCAATTAGAACCTTAAGATAAAGTTTGTTAACTCTATGTAAGAATTGTGGTAATTATTACTTACTCCCCTCTTGACTTTTGTAACAGTCAGTTCCTTTGAGTGTTCAATATAGATCTAGAGAGTTTGGTTAAACTCTACACAAGAATTGTTATGTTTGTTCCCCTAGAGTCTTAACCATAGTCAAGTACTTTTTTAATCCTCGGTGAGGTGAACTATGATTGCTCTAATTCTATCCTAGTTAGGATACGTAGGCAGAGGATGCGATGTCTTTGCGAGCAAACTTAGAAACTATCCCTAGGTCTTTACCTACACCCTTAACCTTACACCCAATCCCAAACCATAGAAAACATTTAGCAAACTTAACATACAAACATACAAAAGGTTCCTGTAGAGTACTACATATGTTTAGAATGTGAAATACCTACCCTAAGCATAACCAACCCCCGATCCCCGAATCTTAGCGTCGTTGTTACATCGCACAAAAGGTCTTTCTTTCTTTAACCTTTCCTTTGGATAAATCAAAGTCCGGTTGTGAATTCAATGAATTAATATTCAAGTTAATCAATAGCTTGGTATCACGATTCTCACCACAACAATGGTGTTCCAAGAAAGATCATCACTGATAATGGGTCAAATCTGAATAACAAGATGATGAAGGAATTATGCGATGAGTTTAAGATTGAGCATCATAATTCTTCTCCTTAAAGACCAAAGATGAATGGGGCTGTTGAAGTTGCTAATAAGAACAATAATAAGATCATTAAAAAATGATTTTTACATACAAGTATTGACATGATATGCTCCCTTTTGCTCTGCATGGGTATCGTACATTCGTCCGCACTTCAACAGGGGAAACCCGTTTCTCTCTTGTTTATGGTATGGAAGCAGTGCTCCTGTTGCACCCCAAAATTTGACCAACCGGGTCTCGTATCTGGCCCTATGTTTCGACGCATGACCGCATTCGCATCTGCATATCGCATACAGTGCATATTTCATTTGTTCTGATTTTATCGGGATCACAGCCCTCGTCTCGCGTTTCAGGTGTTTTTAATCAGTTTAGATAGGTAGAATCGTATTTTCGGAAGTCGTGCTCTTCCCGGTGTTTTCAGCTCGCGCTGTTTGTTTTTAGGGATATTTCGGTGTCCGTTTATTTTTACCGGCTATTTTTGTGCGCTCTCGCAGTGTTATTTGTCGTTCGGTGCTATTTTTGTTCCTTCGGGAATTATTGTGATTTTTCTGGATTTTATTAGCTATTAATAGATATTTTAATAGATTTTAATCATTTTAGGATATTAATAGTTTGTTTTTTAATAGTTTTAAATAGCTTTAAATCATTATTTTATCTTTTTAATAATAGGTTCATATAGAATATTATTAGGATTTTAATATTTTTTAATCATTTTTAGAGTAATAGAATATAGTTTTTTTCTTTTATTAATGATAGATTTTCTTTTATTTTAAATAATATAGCAATTTTTTTTAATAGAAGTTAATAGGTATTTTAGAATATTATAGAATTTTAATAGATCTTTTATCATTTTCTTAATAGAATAATATAGATTTTTGTTATTAATAATAGATTTTAAATCATTTTTGAATAATATAGGTTTTATTAGAGATTTATTAGGATTTTTAGATTAGAGAACCATTAGAGATTTTAATTAGAGTTTAATAGAGATTTAAATCAGTTTTAGGATATTATAGAAATTTAATAGATTTTAGATTAGTGGAAGTATTAGAGTTTTATTGGTTTAGAGTTTAGTTAGAGTTAACTAGGTCTAATCATCAGTTAGTTGGTTAATTAGGATAAGATTTTAATCAAGTTTTAACCATTTTTTATGCATTATTCAGATCTTATTTTGGGTTTTTTAATTTTCATTTTCGTTTGGGCCAGAGTGGGAAGGAGGCCCAGTGTTGTCCAGATTTCAGCCCATTCGCAGAATCAGTCCAGAATGCAGCTTCAGCAAAGTCTAGAATAATCCAGAATTATCCATTGCATTAAATAGTCAGCTACCACGTGTACACAGGGGAGAGGACCCACGTTTTTTCGTTCCCCTCACGCCACATCACGCCCTCCTCCCTCCTCTCACTCTGCCACCCAGTGCCACACGTGGTGTCCATGCAAGGACTCACCCCACTCACCCCTCCACGCGTCCTGCATGCGTCCACTGCCCCCACTACCGGTGACACTTGTCACCACTTCCTCCTCCCCCTCATGCATGCAACCCCGCCGGTAACCTCCCACCGGCCGGCATGCAATGGCCGCCGACCGCCACAACAAACTCGTCGGAAAACCAAAACCACCAATCTTCATCTTTTCTTGCTCCGATCTTCATCCCAATCCCAGAAACCTTCATCTTCTCCGATCAATAATCTTCATCATCTCACCGGAAAAATCAACGGGTTCTTCGCGCGTTCATACTCATCTCCAGAAATCTAGACCAATGCATCATTATCTTCATCAGATCTTCGCCGTTCAAGAGCTTCCACGGAGGTTGTTCGTCACATTCATCAGCATTCATCAAAGGAAACCCAGAAATCGCCGCGGATTCATCAAGCTCTAATCGCCTTCCAGTTTCTTCTCCAGATCGCTAGAACTTCTTCACCTGAGAATCATCAGCAAGAACACTCAAAGACCTTAAGTCCGTCTAAGAAATCCTCCGTAGCGTCATCAGGATATTCACCGTTCGTTCATCAGATGCATCGCAAGCCTTCATCATTGATCTTCAGAATTCTCCAGAAATTATAAAGGATTCGTCAGGCTCGTCAGAATCAAGAGTCGTCTTCCAGATCAAGAGCTCTCGTCACCATCTTCGTCTTGGTTCTTCCTCCGTCTGTCCAGAAATTCACAAATCTGCGTGAGGATCTTCAAGATCCAGATTCATCAGGCGTTCATTACTCCAAAGACATCGCTCTTCAAAGCTCCTCCGAACTCAGATGAAGAGTTGAGATGAGCGGGGGGAAAGAACAAGGTTTGGGTTGAGATGAACTGAGAGGAAGGCTTAGAGTTTGAATCGAATATTGAAGAGAGGCTCAGAGGGAGAACGGAGGGAAGACACGAGGGAGAACGAGATTGAGGGAGAAGGAGAGGGAAAACGACGCAGATGATGAACAGTGGAAAGGTCATGGAATTAGGGTTTTTGCCTTCTGAAGACTGGACTGGGTGATTGGGCCTTGGGCCCAATGGTTTCAATTTCTCAGCTCACACCCCTGCGTTTCCTAACTTCACCCCCTCCCCAGTTTTTCTGTTTGTTTTTTTTCTGGGCTGGGCCCAATATGTTACTGCTGGATACACACCCGTTTCAGTACTCCCCCCCCCCCCCTCCGTTTTTGCAGCCACAGTTATTGGGCTGGGCCTCTTTTTTTTGTTTGTTTCATTTTTTTTCTGCAGATTATTAACACTCCCTTTATCCATCTGCACCCCCTCCCCTTTGTATTTCTTTTTTCTTTTTTCTTTCATTTGTTTAGAAAAAATAATGAAAAAAGAATACAATATTGAAAGAAAAAAGTATTATGAAAAAAGAGAAAAGAAAATATATTAAAAAAGAAATGAAGAATATGGAGAAAAATAGTGAAAAATATGGAGAAAAATAGTGAAAAATATAGAGAAAAATATAAAAGAGATATAGAAAAAATATGAAAAAATATATGGAAAAGTATTTTGAAAAAAGAACTTTGGAAAAGAAAAGGAGGAAAAAGAGAAAAAAATATTAAAGTAGACTTAATATTTTTAGAGTCCATTTCTTCATAGAGTTTATTTTCCTTTTAGGATAGTTTAGAAGCCCACTTGTTAGGGGGCTATTTCTCATTTGATTTTTCTTCATAGGATAGGATAGTATTTCCTAGGGGATTATGTTCCAGTATTCACTCATTGTAATCATTTTTCAGAATGTTAATAAAACGAGATTTGAGCTGTGGTCCCGAAGTAGCCGAACTACAGCTGCTCTGATTCCTCGTACCAGACGAGGATATGTAGGCATAGGATGCGATATCCTAGCGAGCACACTAACGACTGACTTTCTGTTCTCTCGCTGCTGTGCGATCGAGACTTTCCCGCTGACGACTAATTGATACCCTTTTTCTCTCTTGCTCGAGGGCATTTGAGACCAAGCCGTAGTTTTGCCCATAGGTCCCCGAACCTTTGAAACCAGTTGTTTTTCTCACTGCTGTGTGAGAATATTTTGTTTAGCCGTAGTTAGCCTGAACTACGTAAAGCTCTGATCTTCCATGCAGTGTGGAAGTACGTAGGCACAAGACGCGAGGTCTTGGCGAGCCAATTTCCCTGTAGTCCCGAACTACGTTGACTCTGACTTTCTCTCTTGAGAATACGTAGGCATAGAGTGCGACGCTCTATCGAGTCAATTCCCTTCCGTTTAGATTTAGCAGCCGTAGATAGATTGTTTTTGCATCCTTTAGATAACCCAAGCAAGCGTGGATCCCATCGAGTACGATGGACGTGAGGGGTGCTAATACCTTCCCCTTGCGTGACCGACTCCCGAATCCAGGTTTTGGTTGCGATGACCATACCTTTTCCCGTCTTTGCGAGGTTTACTTCGAGCGTTTCCTTTCCCGCTCTGAGGGATAAATAACGCACGGTGGCGACTCTCCTGTCAAGCCGGCGCCGATTTTCGCAGTAGCGACAGCTCCCGATAGAGGTTGAAATTGTAACACCCTTTTCTACCCCAAAAATATAATGGGAAATCATTCACATTTATCAGAGTAATATTTTAAACATAATAAAAATCACCTCAAAGGGTGTACATTTCTCAATAATTTAAATCAAAGTCAATCTCCGTAAACAACGGGTTTTCCCTAAATTACTCAAAAATTACACAAATGGAAGCGAAACTCAAAAAGGAAAATCCAAAGTTTTCCTTGCACAACATCATAATCATCAAGGAACATCAAAGGCCACAACATTATAAATTACACCAAATTGTCACATAAATGCAAATGCAACAAGACTCATGCATGTGGTAGCAATCAACAAAGTTCGATGGCCACTGGGCCATCAACCCTCCATAGATCCACAACAGTAGGATCGATTCTACACGAGAACCGGAGCACAACAAAATACCTCACATCCGCACAATGGGATTGAAGCCACAAGAATCAAGGTCCAAAACCGAAGTCCGGAATGCATATGAATGCATGATGCACACGTCAATATCATCCTCACAATAATCTCATTAGGTGCATCATCATTCATCACAATAATCATAAGAATCATGTCATCATAGAATCAATGTCACAAATCATCATAGTTCCTCACGGGGATTCATCATGCAATCATGTATTAATCTCATAAGAGTCAAAATTATACTCATGGGTACTCATCATACGGTCATGTATTAATCACATAGGAATTATAACTATACTCATAGTAATTCATCATACATTCATTTAATCACATAGGAATCATAGCTATACTAATAGTAGTTCATCTTATATTCATTTAATCATATAGGAATCATAGCTATACTCATAGTAATTCATCATACATTCATTTAATCACATAGGAATCACAACTATATTCATGGTAATTCATTAGGAAAATCACAACATCAAAACATCAAGACATCACTGCACAAGAACACAACTCGTGAAATGATGTTACGCTCGCTAGCAAGTTCGTTGTGCGAGTCTGGGCCGAATATTCGCCGTGCGAACTCGCGATTACAACAAATCACTGTTATGCACCAGCAGCAAAACCAACCCAAAAACCTCTACAATTTCCTTCCCCAATGCCCTAAAAACACCCCTAAATCATTCCTAAAGTATTATGGCGATAAAGGCACAAAATCTACGATTTATTAGGCCAACCTGTATCCTATTTACGCCTCCAATTCCTATAAATTCTTACAACTTCGCCACAATCATTAAAGTTCTCACAAATCACTTACTCTATAGGGTTAAACAATCTCAACAGAATTGGCCACGAAGGCCTAATTTCCCTTATTCTCAAATCAGCCTCAAACCTATTAGACCATTAGTTCAAATCCCTCAAACTCATTGAACTCACCAGAAAGGCAACAACAATTTAATACTCAAAATCCCTAAACCCTTAAATCGGATTTAAATACATTGAATCACATATTGAAAACAATGATTGAAATACTCCCCATACCTTAATTGCCGACTCTAAGCTTTTCTCCTTGATTCTTGGAAACCTCGCGAAGTCTTGCCTAAATCTTCTTCCTCAGAGTTGTGGCCTCTATTTCTTCTATTTTCACGGTCTAACAAGAATGAATCCAAATTCCATAAAAATTCCTTTTTGTTAAACCTAACTTTGGGCCTTAAAATTGGGCTTTCTAACTTCACCCTCACTAACTCCTCCTCAAATGTCCATTTTCCCCTTAGTTCACTTATATTTATTTAAATTAATAATAATACCACTATATTCATATTATATACTATTATTTAAATAAATAACCCAAAATCCATAATTCTCAATACTTCATACCAACCACCGAAAATCACCAAAAATATGAATATTCATATTTAAATAAATTAAATAAATATTCTAATAAATTTGAGGTGTTACAACTCTCCCCCACTTAAAAGAATTTTCGCCCTCGAAAATTACCTCAAGGAAACAGAGTCGGATACGACTCCCTCATCTGATCCTTACGCTCCCAAGCCCAACTTTCTCCAGCTGGTCCTCCCAAAACTACCTTTACCAAGGAAATCTCTTTACCTCACAGTTGCTTCACTTCTCGTTCATCAATCCGAACTGGTAATTCCTCAACAGTCAAATCATATCTCACTTGTACATCATCCATCTGAATCACATGTGACGGATCTGGAATGTACTTCCTCAATTGGGACACATGAAACACATCATGAAAATTCGCAAGCGACGATGATAAAGCAATCTGATATGCTACTTTTCCCACCCTCTGTGAAATCTGATACAAACCAACAAAACGCAGTGTGAGCTTTCGAGACTTCAAAGCTCGGCCAACACCAGTTACTAGCGTAACTCTCAAAACACGTGATCTCCCTCTTGAAACTCAAGTGCTTTCCTCCTCTTATCATGGTAACTCTTCTAACTACTTTGTGAATCTTTTATCTTTTCTTGGATCCCCTTGATCTTTTAAGTCGTCTCTTGTGCAATCTCAGGTCCGAGTACAACACTCTCGCCTGACTCATACCAACATAATAGAGTCCTACACTTCATCCCATACAAAGCCTCATACGGTGCCATTCCAATACTAGAATGATAACTGTTGTTATAGGTAAAATCAATCAACGACAAATGACTATCCCACGATCCACCTTGATCCAACACAAAAGCTCTCAGCAAATCCTCTAAAGACTAGATAATTCTCTCTATCTGTCCATCCGTCTGCGGATGATAGGCAGAACTCAATCTCAACATGGTACCCAAAGCGTCTTGCAAACTCTTCCAAAATCTCGATGTAAATATCAAATCTCCATCTGACACAATACTCGACGGTATCCCATGAAAATTCACAATTTCCTCAATATACATCTCAGCTAGGTTCAACATAGAACGATTAATCCTCATTGGTAAGGAATGAGCTGATTTAGTCAATCTATCCATAATCACCCAATTAGAATCATTCCCTCTCACAGTCTTCGGCAAACCCGACACAAAATCCATGGAAATACTATCCCATTTCCACTCTGGAATATTCAATGGTTGCATCAGACCCAATGGTCTTTGATGTTCAATCTTCGACATCTGACAAGTCTAACCAGCATACACAAACTCAACCACTTCTTTCCTCATCCCTGGCCACCAAAACAATTTCCTCAAATCCTGGTACCTCTTCATAGCATCGGGATGGATACTCAATCTACTTCGATGTCCTTCCTCAAGAATACTCTTTTTCAACTTAACAATACCTGGAACACGAACTCTATCACGACATCTCATGATGCCATTTTCATTAATCCAAAAATCAGCTCTTCGATTTTGATTCATCAAATTCAATCGATCTACCAACTCAAATCAGATACTTGACCTTCTCGAATCTCATCAAGAATACCACTAGTAAGCTTCAACATAGCAAGCTTAACTCCATAATAAGTCTCTTCACAAACCAAACTCATATCATGAAATTGCTCAATCAGTTCTAACTCTTTTACCATCATCATCGGTATATGCGAAGATTTCCTACTCAAAGCATCAACTACCACAATTGTTTTATCTGAATGGTAATTCAAACCAAAACCATAATCCTTCAGAAGTCCCAATCATTTCCTCTGCCCCTCATTCAATTCTTTCTGATCAAAGAAATACTTCAAACTCTTATGATCACTAAACATCTCAAATCTCGAACCAAATTAATAATGCCTCCAATGCTTCGACACAAACACAACAACAACCAACTCTAAATCATGCGTTAGATAATTCCTCTTATGCACTTTAAGTTGTCTTGAAGAATAAGCTAAAACTTGCTGATGTTGCATTAACACACCTCCCCATCCCAACAACGAAGCATCACAATATACAACAAATGGTTCTGCCGGATTCGGCAAAATCAAAACATGAGCTGCTGTTTGCCTTCTCAAAAGCTCTTGAAACTTTCTTCACACTTTGCATCCAAACAAAAGCTTGAACCTTCCTAGTCTACCGCGTCAATGGCAAAGATAACTTGGAAAAATCCTTCAATAAATTTTCGATAATAACCTGCCAACCCAAGAAAACTTCTAATCTCAAAAATAGGTTTTGGAGCTTCCCATTGTGATACATATTCAACCTTCGACATATCAACCGCAATAACTCTACTCGAGACCACATGACCAAGGAAACTCACTTCCTTCAACCAAAACTCGCACTTTGACAATTTTGCATACAATTGCTTCTCTTTCAACGCTAATAACACAATTTTAAGCTGCTTAGCATGATCCTCTTCACTCTTCGAATATATCAAAATATCATCAATGAACACAACCATAAACTTGTCCAAATAAGGATGGATAATCTTGTTTGTGTACTCCATAAATACACATGGTGCATTAGTCACACCTAATGGCATCACTGAATACTCATAATGTCCATACCTCGTCCTAAAAGTTGTCTTCAAAATATCCTCAGGCTTCACACGAATCTGATGATACCCATATCTCAAATCTATCTTACTGAACACACTTGTAACAACCAACTGATCCATCAAATTATCAATCCTTAGAAGTGGACAATTATTCTTGATAGTCACCTTGTTCAGTTGTTTATAATCCACACACAGCCTCACATAACCTTCTTTCTTCTTAACTAACAAAATTGGTGCAACACACGATGAGACACTCAGACAAATGAATCTCTCCTCAATCAGATCTTCAAGTTGATTCTTCAACTTCTTCGATTCCGGTGTGGACATTCGATATGGAGCCATTGCTACCAAACTAGTTCCAGGAACTAGGTCAATCGTAAACTCCACTTCGCATTCGGACGGTAAATCAGTTATCTCATCAGGAAAAACTTCTGGATAATCACAAATAATTGGTACACCACCAACTTCCCCACTTTATTAACACTCAAAGTTTCCATCAGCGTAAACATCTCAGCACCATCCTACACCGACTCACCAAAACAATATGTAAGCATTTAGCTTAAGTCAAAACAGTTCACTACACACGCCATCTAAGCTTGCAAGACACGTCTATCCCATCCAACATGACCCCGTCTACTATCAACAAGAGATTAAGGGTGATCAGTTCCTCAATTTGTCAATAGACAGCTAAAAATCATGGTGGGGCATAAACCATCTTTACCAAGCTATAAGAGCGTTCATCGACACACTGAGCCACCACTCCACACTTGAAGCATCTTGGAGAAGCACGAGCCTCTCCCCCACTTGATTCAATCCCACTTCTGCAGACAAAGGTTAGAAAAAACGTGTACAGACAGTATTTTCACACACATGTCGCATACTAGGGAACAAATAACATTAGACAACTTGGTCGGACGGACCGATTTGCTCTGATACCACTAATGTAACACCCTTTTGTACCCCAAAAATATAATGGCAAATCATTCACATTTATCTGAGTAATATTTTAAACATAATAAAAATCACCTCAAAGGGCGTACATTTCTCAATAATTCAAATCAAAGTCAACGCTTCATAAATAACGGGTCTTCCTAAAATTACTCAAAAATTGATCAAATGGCAGCGGAACTCAAAAAGGCAAATCCAAAGATTTCTTCGCACAACAACATAATCAAAATAACAAAAATCAATAAAACATGGTTTAAATCAAAGACCCCGACCCGATGTTACACTATCAGAGCAAGACCCTCTAAGTCAACCAAAATGTCAAAAACTTCAAAACGTCCTCAACGGTTAAACCTAGTCATCTGCATGTTACCCACGTGTAGGCAACATTCAAATAGGCAGGGTGAGTAAAACGATTCATGATAATCAATATAGGAATCAATATATTAACAACATCATTTTCATATTCAACATCATCATAATCATCAAGGAACATCAAAGGCCACAATATTATAAATTACACCAAATTGTCACATAAATGCAAATGCAAAAAGACTCATTCATGTGGTACCAATCAACAAAATTCGATGGACACTGGGACATCAACCCTCCATAGATCCACAATAATAGGATTGATTCTACACGAGAACTGGAGCATAACAAAATACCTGACATCCGTACAATGGGACTGAAGCCACAAGAATCAAGGTCCTAGACCAAAGTCCGGAATGCATATGAATGCATGATGCACACGTTAATATCATCCTCATAATAATCTCATTAGGTGCATCATCATTCATCAAAATAATCATAAGAATCATGTCATCATAGAATCATCAAAACCTCATGGAATCAACGTCACAAATCATCATAGTTCCTCATGGGGATTCATCATGCAATCATGTATTAATCTCATAAGAATCACAATTATACTCATGGGTACTCATCATACGACCATTTATTAATCACATAGGAATCACAATTATACTCATAGTAATTCATCATGCATTCATTTAATCACATAGGAATCACAGCTATACTCATAGTAATTCATCATACATTTATTTGATCATATAGGAATCACAGCTATACTCATAGTAATTCATCATACATTCATTTAATCACATAGGAATCACAACTATACTCATAGTAATTCATCATACATTCATTTAATGACATAGGAATCACAATTATACTCATAGTAATTCATTATACATTCATTTAATCACATAGGACAACATCTATACTCATGGTAGTTCATCAGGAAAATAACAACATCAAAACATCAAGACATCACTGCACAAGAACACAATTCGTGAAACACTGCTATGTTTGCTAGCAAGTTCGTTGTGCGAGTCTGGGGAAAATGTTCGCCGTGCGAAGGATTCTTTTTTGTGCGAACTCGCGATTACAGCAAATTGCTATTACGCACCAACACGAAAATCAGCCCACAAACCCCTACGATTTCCTTCCCCAATGCTCTAAAACCATCCCTAAATTATTCCTAAGGTATTACGGCGATAAAGACACAAAATCTACGACTTATTAGGCCAATCCCGTATCCTATTTATGCCTCATATTCCCATAAATTCTTACAACTTCGCCACAGTCATTAATGTTCTCACAAATCACTTACCCTTCAGGGTTAAACAATCTCAACAGATTTTGGCCACGAAGGCCTAATTTCCCTTATTCTTAAATCAACCTCAAACCTATCAGACCATCATTTCAAATCCCTCGAACTCATTAAACTCACCAGAAAGGCAACACCAATTCAATACTCAAAATCCCTAAACCCTTAAATCAGCTTTAAATACATTGAATCACATATTGAAAACAATGAAGGAAATACTCCCCATACCTTAATTCCTGACTCTAAGCCTTTCTCCTTGATTCTTGGAAACCTCGCGAAGCCTTTCATTAATCCTCTTCCTTAGAGCTCTGGCCTCTATTTCTTCTCTTTTCACGGTCTAACAAGAATGAATCCTAATTCCATCAAAATTCCTTTTTGTTAAACCTAACATTAGGCCTTAAAATTGGGCTTTCCAACTTCACCCTCACTAACTCCTCCTCAAATGTCCATTTTCCCTTAATTCACTTATACTTATTTAAATTAATAATAATACCAATATATTCATATTATATACTATTATTTAAATAAATAACCCAAAATCCATAATTCTCAATACTTCATACCAACCACCGAAAATCACCAAAAATACAAATATTTTCATATTTAAATAAATATTCCCATAAATTTGGGGTGTTACAGAAATCCCTTTTATGATAGTTTTGATGGATGCTGAATTATCTAAGGCTGAATAGTGTCAGAATAGATATGACTAGTTGAATCTGATTGAAGAGAAAAGAATGATGGCCCTGTGTCATGGCCAATTGTATCAACAGAGAATGAAGAAAGCTTTTGACAAAACGTTTTGACCTCGTGTGTTTAGAAAAGGCAACCTCGTGCTAAAAAAGATGTAGACTTTTACTACTTATTCTTGGGGCATGTGGACTCCTAATTATGAAGGCCCATATGTTGTTACGAGAGCCTTCTCTAGAGGTGCATTAATTCTTACAACTACGGATGGTGAAGAGTACACTCGTCCTGTGAATGCATATGAAGTCAAGAAGTACTTCGCCTAAAAAATTAAAGAACAACTCGCTAAGTTGAAAACCTAAAAGGGCAGCTTAGGCAAAAATGAGCGTCTCAGTGGATTGAAAATCCGAAAGGGTGGTCCAAGAAAAAATTAGAGATAAAAAATAGAAATAATCATCCCAGTAAATTGAAAACCCGAGAGGGAAATCTAGGAAAAAGGTTAGGGATTATAGCAAGTAATTGCATCTGGCTACACTTGATCGTTTGAAGCAACATTTCCTATCAAGGACTTTACTTCAATCATCCTCAGTTGAAGTCTCAAGCACAATGGAATTCAAAGGTGTTAGGAAGAATATTTATAATTGTAGCCATTTCCATTGTATTTACTATTTTTCAAACTTTGTAATGATTCATAGAGTTACGCCATTTGCAGACTACCATTCTATCAATAAAATTTGGGCCTTTGTCCCTTTATTTGCAATTCTTATTTTGTTTTTGTTTGCAAAATTTTATTTTATTTTTTATGATGATTTTTGAAACAAATGGGAATAATCAATTTAAATTTTTGAAAATTATAATTTTTTTTTCATTTATGAATATAAAAAGGAATGTCAACAGTAATCCCAAGAATGGTAAAATCTCGAAGCGCAAAACTTAGTGTTATTTTCAGCGGAGTTTGTTCTTGTGGATACTCTCCCCTAATAGAGTTTGTTGATGTTTTCCTCAGTAAGGTTCTTTCTTGCTCCTCAGGTATAATTTAATGATAGCTCCAAGAAGAGTTGTGTTGAGGTTTCTCCAGTAGAGTTTGTTGATATTCCCTTAGCAGAGTTTTGCTCATATGGATAGCCAGACAGGTATTGTTTGGTTTTCCCCAGCTAAGTCTTGATTCAAATTTTCTCCAGCTGATTATGTTTCCTTCATCCATCCAAATTATGGTCAGAAAGTTGAGCAGTTTGAGGGCCACTTCTCCTTGATGATAATGCCCACACAGAGATTTATCCTTGTTGATTCCCAGTAGTTTTTATGCATTATTACTTCAGATGTTTCCCAAGTAAATAACAATGTTGCTTTTTTCTAAGAAGTATTGATATAGCAGTCACCTGTTGGGTTTTGTCTCACCTGTGTTGGGTATTGATTTAAAATCCCCCACAACTTGACTTTTTTCTATGATGTTAACTTCTTATTTTCCCCGGCAAGTCCAAGATGTTTCTCTTAGAGTTGGATAATCCTCAGAGTTATTTTTTGTATCCCCATAAGAGCTGTATTATTTCCTAGTGGAGTTTGTATAACTGTTCACATGATTACAATCCTCCAGCAAATCCATTATATTTTGCAGCAGATATGTCCATCCCTTTTGAAGCGGATTTTGATTGATTTTTATTCTTATCCCCAGGATGGGTCAGAAAGATTTGGGTTGATGTTCCCCCCGATAGTTTATCTTGCATGCTCGAAGCAGAGTTGGTGTTATTATCCCTTTTATGGATTATTGATTATTGAAGATTGATCTTTGGGTTTCCCCCCAAGCAGTATTTCCATCTCCTCAGCGAGATTTAAGCCTTGTAGTAGGATTTAGTTTCTTTTGATGTCTTTTACTTATGTCTTGTAAGATTTATTCAGTTAAATTCCTAGCAGGATCTCTAGTGATGTCTCCAGCTTGTTGAGATTAGCTGAATATTCAGTGGTGTTGTGTTGTTTTGTTCACCCTCTGTTTATTTCTTTTTGTCTATTTTTTTCAGCATATTCATACTCATATGCAGTGCATGCACATTCATTTTGTTGACCATAGTGTCGCTACCGCGAAAATAAGGTGCCGGCAAAACAGAAGAGTCGCCACCTTTCGTTATTTATCCCTCAGAACGGGAAAGGAAACGATCGGAAAAACCTGACGCAAAGGTATAAGACAAGGTCATCGCAACCATTGTCTGGATTCGGGAGTCGGTTACGCAAGGGGAACGTATTAGCACCCCTCACGTCCATCGTACTCGATGGGATCCACGCTTGTGGGTTTGTCTACGGGTGAAAAAACAATCTATCTACGGCTGCTAAAGCTAAACGGAAAGAAACTGACTCGATAGAGCATCACGCTCTATGCCTATGTATTCCCTCGTGCAATGGGAAAGTCAGAGTCAACGTAGTTCGGGAAACTACGGGGGGATTTGCTCGCCAAGACGTCGCGTCTTGTGTCTACGTACTTTCACACAACACGAAAGATCAGAGAAAACGTAGTTCGGGCTAACTACGGCTGACAGGGTGTTCTCGATCACACGAGGGTGAGAGAAAGGGTTGACGATACTAGTGTACGCATTCTAGCAGTTAGGTGTATGCTGCTTGCTCGAAGGAGACTTAGGCGTTACCTGTTTGCGGTAGGACAGACGTAGTATGTCGGGGTTTAAAGGTACGGGGACCTACGGGACTTAGAACTACAGTCTGGTCTCAATTGCGCTCGGGCAAGAGAAAGGGAACATCAGTCGTTAGCGGGAAAGTCTAGATCGCACGGCAGCGAGAGAACAGAGAAGTTAGTTGTTAGTGTGCTTGCTAGGATATCGCATCCTATGCCTACATATTCTCGTCTGGTACGAGAAATCAGAGCAGCTATAGTTCAGCTAACTACAGCAAAAAGGGAAAAGGGAGCTCGCTAGGATCATCGCAATCCTATGCCTACGTACTCTCGTCTGGTACGAGAGATCGGAGCAAACGTAGTTCGGCGCTACAGGAAAGCAAGTCTCGACTGCACAGGGGCAGGAGAAGGGGTCTCAATCGCCTGAATGCGAGAGAAAAGGGTTTTGATCGTGCGGGGGCGAGAACAAAGAGAAAGCAGGCCTAACACGTCTAAATGGGAAGGAACTCGGGACACACACGCAAGAACCTAATACGTAGGAGCAAGTGTGTCGTATATCACCTGAGGGACATATACTAAACACTCTAAACGATCGAGGGGAGACCGCTCGATTGTCATTTCCCACGTATCTAACACTACGGCTCACAACACTCGACGGTTGCACGAAGACTTGAATTAGAAAGATGTTATCGAACGAAGCGGCTCCGTTGGCTCTCGACATGTGTGCAAGCTCCATTCCAATCTTCTCCCCTCTGGATCCTTGATGATAACGTTTCGAATCAGAATCAATGTAATGCTTAGACCGTCACGTTCGACTTATACGAGAAATCAAACTCTAAGAGGTAGCGTATTAATATCCGTGTCAAAGACAAGATAGAGAAATGATATCGAAAATCATTCTCCAATTGAATCATGTCACACGGCCAGCCAAAAATAAAATCGGAGATAAAATCGGATAAGAAAAGAAATGAGGAGAGAAAATAGGAGAGAAATCCAATCACAAATGAAAATAAAGTTCTACTCCTAAATTGAAAATAAATTCTTAATAGAAAACAAAATTCCTAAAGAAATATAAAGGAAATTGCATACTGAAAAATAGAATAAAATCCTATGCACAATATTCTATAATTTGCTATAAAGAAAATAGAATGAAAAATTCTATACTAAAATCTCTATAATATCCTAAAAACAATAGAATATAAATTCTATATTAAAATCTATAGTAGAAATATGCTAATAATATTCTAAACTATGACTATAATCCCTAAAAAGAAAAATAGAAAAATAAAACTAACATATTACATGCACATGTCCAATACAAGGGAAATTAAAAAAATAAAGGGGAGAGGGTACATCCTGAAAACATGGGTGCAGCCTGCAAAAAAAATAGAACTGGGCGCAGCCCACAATACATCCAAAAAATGAACACAAAAACAATGGGACTGAGGGGGGTGCACGCTAAAACTGAGGTGTGGCCAGGAACTCGTTGGGGGCTGGGCTTGTTAGTTGGTAAGCCCAAACGAAAAGAGACTCAGCAGCCAAAAAACAAAGACAACAAGGGGACTGGGGGTGTAGTGGATTTCGCAGGTGTGAGTCCAAAACTGATTGGGCCACAAGCCCAATGAACCCCAACCGGTCCAATTCTCGTCTTCCCCCTTCTCCCCACACTTCATAGAAACCCTAGGACCTTCCTCTCCTTACAAATGCGCCGCCGCCTGAAACTTCTCACTAACCTCCCTCGTCTCAACACCTCCTCCGTTCTACAGCTGAGACAAAATCATCTTCTCACAAAAACCTTCTCGTTCCAGAAACACTTCTTTTTCTCTAGCCTTCAGACCTCGCGCTCTCCTCACTCTCTGATGGTTGAACGCATGGATGTTGCTGGTGCTGAAGACGGATTTATGAAGACGAAGATATAAACACAATCATAGTCATTCTTGGAGGTTGTTTGCAGTTTGGAAGGATCTTTGATGAAAACCTTTGCCGTTCTTGAACGAACCCGGACAATGATGGACGGACACCACGAATGGATGAAGGATGCTCTTAAAGGCTCAACGAAGGTCGAAAGTTCAAAGAAGCTTGATGAAGACCTTGGACGATGACGATGCGAAATCTGGAGAACGAAGTGATGAGTGGATGAATCATGGTTGAGGCTGGATGCGTGAAGTTTTTGGATATGTTTGAAGATGGATGGAAGATTCTGGAACTGATGTTTTCTGGTGATTTGCGGATGAACACTGTCGCTACTGCGAAAATCGGCGTCGGCTATGACAGAAGAGTCGCCACAGTGCGTTATTTATCCCAACGGAGGGAAAGGAAACGCTCGAAGTAAACCTAACGCAAAGACGGGAAAGGAATGGTTGTCGCAACCAAATCCTGGATTCCGGAGTCGGTTACGCAAGGGGAAGGTATTAGCACCCCTCACGTCCGTCGTACTCGATGGGATCCACGCTTGTTTTCTAGTACAGATTGTTATTCTATCTATTCTACAGGTCTGGGTTAAAAAGAAAAGAAAATGACTCGGCAAAGTATCGCACTTTATGCCTACGTATTCCCGTCTGGCACGAGAAATCAGAGTCGACGTAGTTCGCCTACCTACGGGAAAGGAGGGGAAGGTTGCTCGCTAGGACATCGCATCCTATGCCTACGTACTTTCATACAGCATGAAAGATCAGGGCAAACGTAGTTCGGGCTACGGAAGACACAAGCTTGTCTGACTGTTTTTTATCTCCTTATGAAAGGGTTTTTCCTGATTAAGAGTCCAAGCGGACAAAAATGACATTTTTGATGTTTGTTTCAGTCTTTTATGCAAGAACTGTCTTTTATGATGTTTGCAATCTCTGACGCACTAGAGACTATGATTTGAGGGTGACTACGTCGTATGTCACCCTAAGGGTAACACACTAAGCAATTAGGTTACTGAAGAGTGACCCTCCAGCAACCTTTCTCAAATAGCTTAAGGCTCGTAGCGTACGACATCGATTATCCTTATTACTATGTTTTGAATTGTTTTGAGATAGAAGAGAAAGAAGTCTAAAAAACCTAGGGTATGAAAGGGGAATCAAAACTACCCTAATGTTATCATGCATGGATTAACACCTAATGTATGTCATAATTCCCTCCTGCACAGAGGAAATCAGAGATCCTAGGGGATAAACGGAAAAGAAACAACAGATATACAGTAAAGCAGTAAAATGCATGAGATGCAGCAATACAAGCGAGGCAAGGGAGCCCCACTCAACCTCGAACCTGGGAAAACAATAGGCAAAGTGAAAGAGCTTCACCTCAAACCTAAGGGGCAATTAACAAACAATACAGCAAAGAAAACCACACCCAACACTAGCTCAGACAGCAACAACAGCTTATACAGCCAGTAGTTCAAACAACACCAGCTCTAGACAACTACAATTGATAAACAGCAAAAGGTTGACAGTAACAACTTCAAGCAAGATCCCATCTTCACTTTCCAATGATATTCAAGCTTCAGATAAGCTCTTATCTCCAATTATCTTCAGCTTCAGCAAGCACTGAATCCAACCAGTAGACATCTTCAGTTGGCAACAAAACCCTAGTCTTCAACAGATATCCAGCTTTGACAGGCACAAGCTTCATCTTATCCAGTCTTCAATGTACTTCATCCTCAATAGGCTTACAATCTCAATGAAGACACTCACAGGAGGGAATCAACTGATAGAGGAAGTTGGGATGTTAAGAGGCTTAGTGAAAACCCAGGGAAATCACTAAGATCTTAACACAGCAAGTGAAAGGTATCCTCAAGGTTCTACCCAATCAAAGCATGCTCTACATCCCTCCTAAGGATAGATGTAACTCTTTTAGGGGACCTTGTATCATAGGATGGAATAGAGGCACCAGAAGCTCTCTATGTTTGACAGAAGAAATCAATCTACTCTAGAGCTCTCCCTATATCTCCTATCTCCTAAGTCTTCAAAGGCAATCTTCAAGCACAAGCAACTTCAAGCTCCAAGCATCATTATTTGTCTTCAATCATCTCCAAGGTCTTCACATGCTCCTCAAGCCAAGCACAAGCCCCAACACCCAAAGAAAAGGCCCAAAAATCCAACAAACAAACCAATATCCCAAGAGGGAACACACCAATACCAATCAACTTGCAAAAATCAAATAAAATGGAAATATTCATCATAAAATCGTAGATTAATTTCTAAGGTACCCTAGTTATGTACCCTATACCCCACATAAACCCCAAGGCCTAAATCAAACTAAAAACCTAAGAACTATGTGTTGAAATGCACCTATGTCAAGTTGAAACCCTAATTCTAGCACCCTAAAGTTCCTTAATCAAAACTAACTAAAATTAAATCACAAAAATGTGATAAAATTCCAAGGGGAACCTAATACTATACTCTAACTATAGAAAAAATAATGGCATCAAAAATCAAAGTAGAATGATCATACTAAATTCAGCAAATAACATGTATCAAAGGAAATGAAATAAACGCTATTAAAAGTAAAAATAAACCAAAAATAGAAAAATGCATGAAATGACATTTTTATTCTTTTATAATTTTCTTGATGTCTTGAGGAAAATGGGGAAAAAACTCCCATACAAAAATGTTAATTTTCCAATTTATTATGATTTTCCAAAGAACTTAAAATAAATGTGAAAATAAAAGAAAATATGGAAAAATGTAAAACATGTGTGTCAAATAGCAATAAAAAGCAATGCAAAAACTAACTGGGCCCAGAGAGGGGGTGCTAATAGGAAAGCGCGCTAGGCCCAGTTATCCACCAGAAAATAAAATGAAAATAGAAAGGAAAATGAAAAAATCGCGGTGCAGGAAGCAATACAATTCAGTGCATTTCCTAGTGGGCTTTGGAAGGGGGGTATGGATATCATTTGGTCACTTAAGCCCAGCACCAACGTTTAATGAAACACTGTGTCTTGATCCTCAGACTTCTCCTTCACAAACTGAAAACGAATCCTGGCCATCAGATCTTCATTTGGTCAAGGTCCTACTCAAAATCCTAGGGTTAATAACTCGTCTTCAACCTTTTGAAAGTGGGAGGGAAAAGAAAATTCCATGGATGCAGAGCTAGAGAACTTCATCTTCCTCAATCGGATTCCACCAAATCTCCATAAAAACTCAAAATTAAAAACCCTAACCTGCTTGAAATTTTACACTGAATCTAACCATGGCATCCACAATCATTGAAACCTACTCCTCCTCAAAACACGATGGGAAACTCAGAAATTGGTCAAGGATGGGATCTCACCAAACCTAAAATTGAATAACCTAATCTCTTCACCATGTTTCACTGATTATTTCTAGCCATCAAACTATGATTATATCATCAAGAACAACAAGATATGAGCATGAACAGAAATTGCACCACTCCACTAATTGCATCTAAATCGATTCTAAAGCTACCAGAAAGCTTCATACACTAACCTACATTGAATCTAACTAATCAAAACAGATTGAAACTACCTAAATCAGGCTGTGGATTGAAAATTACCTACCTGCAAAATCTTGATGCACAGAGGTATGAAATCTTCAAATCAAGCTTTGAGAACTTCAATACACCTTCAATGAGTCACAATCTTGCTTCTGTATGCAAAAGAATTGGTTGAGGAGGCTTGGATTATGGAAACCGATTATAAGTTGCAGGTGAGAAAATCCAAGAGCAAGAACACGATTTCTCCACCAATTTGCTTGGAACTTGATCTGGAATCAATCTCTAACACAAATGGAAGCTATAGAAATCAAAATCTTGGATTGAAATGGTGTAAAAGCTTGTAACCGATTCTGAATTGCAACAAGAAATTTCTGATCTCAATCTCTCTTCTCTCCTTCAATTCTCACCAACTCTTGCTCTGAACCTCTTCTGAATCTTATATAGAATGTATTTGAAGATCCTAGAAAGTTCTAGATTGATCCAATGAGAAAATCAACTTCTCATGCCATGGAAATCTCACCTCATGCTATGCACATACCATCTCATGTTTTGGCTTGCAATTCACTTGGTTCTGAGTTTAAATTCTCTCCAAATGAGATATTGGAGGTGTATGGATGGAAAGGAGCCTTGCATTTCTTTGGAAGTGAGGTTTTGCAATTATGCCTTATGGTTCAAGTAACTAATTTTCAAAGCAAGTCCTAAAAATAACCCTCAATTCAAAATTGTGGCAACTTCAATTTTCTCAAAATGCATTTTACAATCAAATTGGTATGTCATATGGCTTGGTTTGGTTTTGTAGGTCAAAAACCCTAATTTTCAACTTTGGTTCATTTAAAAAATACCTTCATTTTAGGCCATTTTGGTGACTTTGTGAAGCAAGCCATTCCAAGTTCTCATGACCTTTTATCCAGCCTAAAAACATCATTTTAAACACATCTCATGTTGAACATTTTTCCATTTGAGGAGTGGAAGATGGAGATTTGGACCTATGTTGAAAAATGACCTGTAATTCAACTTTCCCAAAATAACCCTGGGTTGCCAAGACCATAACTTGAGTTCCATAAATCCCCTTGAGGACTTCTAGTATTCAAATTAAAGCTAAGATCAAGATCTATAACTCTTATGTTGGCCAAGAATCCATTTGAAAACTCCCTGATGGGAAAAAGTTACTTGGAAGTTAAGTGACTTTCACAGATAAATTTCAGTGTCCTCTGATGACCCATAACTTGAGTTCTACAAATCTTCTTGAAGAATTCTAGTACTCAAATTAAATCTATTGAGATGCTATAAAAGTTTCATGTTGACCAAGACTCATTTGAAGCTTGCATTTTGACTTATCTGGCTTGGAAGTTAGGCCTAAATTAGGGTTTTTTACACTGAAACCCTAATTTAGTAACTCCTCTTCTTCTTGATTCTTTTTGATATCTCCTTGGCACAACACCACACATGTATACACATATCAATTCATGAATCCCACAATCTCCAACTAAGCCTTGATGCTCTTCAATCACTCATTTGACCTAGGGTTGACCTAGGGTTGACCCAGATGAAACCTTAGTTGACTGCATTCAACTGTAGCTCTGGTACTTGTATCAATGACTTGTCTCATCTTCAAAATGACCCTCTAGGTCTTCCATGATCTCTATTCTCATTCCATACCCTCAGTCATAGCTCATACTCCCATTGATGATCTTCAACATACCAAGATTAGGAAAGAAATCCACTGGTTGACCCTCAAACTTTTCAAAGCTTCAACTCATTTCTTGATTACTTGGATGGTCTTGAACTTGAATAAAACCCCTTGATGGGCCTTTTTCTGATAAGAATGGCACTTGATCCCTTGTTAGATGACTTGTTATGCTATGCTATGCAAATGATTAGACTATGTGCATGACTTATTATACAAATGACAATGCAATTGAAACATAAACCAGGTGAAATAGGTTGAGCAAATTTTAGGGTGCAACAAACACAAGTGCAGAACGATGAAGATCATGGAAGATCTGGGGAAATCGAGTATGATCATTGAAGGATCTTGGAGAAATCTAAAGAATAAGGGATAAACATTGATGAAGGTTATTGGAGAAAAATCTGGAACATGAAGGTTGGATGAGTTTTCCGGTGGGAATGTGCAGTTTCCGGCGACCGTTATGAGTTTCGGCGGGTGGTTACGGTGGATTCTGGCCGAGTTTGATTTCTCCGGTGGGAACTCCGGCCGTTTGCATGGCCGGCAGCGAGGGAGACGGCTGGGACGCGTCGCAGCATGCATTGGAGTGGGGAGAGTGAGGTGGATAGCATGCATTGAGGGTGGAAGGTGGGGTGGCCACGTGTGTGATGCATGCAGAGGTGAGGTGGATTTGAGAGAAAAACGTGTGGCTTGCTTCTTATATGGACAAGTGGCACAAACTGGACTTGTGGGCCTCCAGAAAAAGGCCAAGTGGCCCACAAAGAGGACAAAACTCTGATTGCAATTAAAGACTAATAGACTCAATTAAGATGATGATTAATGCTGGTAATTAACTACTAATGATGATTAAAAGACCCCATTAATACTAAACAAAAATTAATACCTTCTAGACCTAATTAAAACTAATAAATCCAATTAAAATAAATTAAAACCCTAATAAACATCTAATTAATTCTGACTCCAATTAATTCCCCTAATTAAAATGATTAATATCCTAACTAATATCTAATTAATTCTAGAAAAAGAAATTAATCTAGAAAAATGATTTAAACTCTATTAAACTCTATTAATATCTAAAAAATGATTAAATCTACTAAATTCTAAACCCATTAAAAATAGAAAAAATTTATTAGACCTATTTAAAAATTCTAGAAAAACAATTAACCTATTTAAATTTATTTAAAAACTATTTAATATTCTAAAAACTATTTAAAAAATCTATTTAAAATGCTAGAAAAACAAAAAAAAGTAAATTAAACCAATTAAAAAGGAATGCGAGAATATAGCGAACAAACGGTAAAAAACCCGGACACCGAAATGTCCTCAAAAACAACAGCAAGGGCTGAAAACACCGGGAAGAGCACAACTTCCACAACAAAACCTGATTATTCGAACTGGTATGAAACTGCCTGAAACGCCAGGGGAGGGCTGTAATCCCGATAAAGTCAATCTGACTGAAAAAAATGCAATGTATGTGATATGCAGATGCAAAATGAAATGAATCGAAACATAAGCCAAATACAGGAATTGGTTGGTCAAATTTTGGGGTGCAACAGCTGCCCCTATTCGAACGGCTTGGACCTAAAGGGTTGAGAAGCGAACAACTTTCAAACATTCAAAGGTAGAAGACGGTTGAATACCAAAGAAACCCAGAAATTTGCCAACCTGCAGAAATAAACTGCAAACCCCGTCTGGGGAAAAATATCCAGAAAATTGAATATGATCAGTTGTACGGCAACCAGCTGATGAATGACTAATCTCAAACCTCCGTCAGGATGATCATCTGAGTTAGCTGCAGAACTTCGCCCTCAAGTCATCAAAGGGTCACCTGTTACACGGTAACTGGTGATTTGCCAACCTGCAGAAATAAACTACAAAACTGGTCGGGAACGAGGTCTCTGAAAACTGAACGCAGCCGCACGGCAACCAACTTACTGCTCATCAGATACAGAACATCTGACCTCATTGTCAGTCATCTGTGTAATGCCACAGACATCGAACCCGCAGGCCGGATCAACATGCACTTGATCCTCTCACCTCGTCAGAAAGAGAAACAATACTCACGTCGTCTAAAAGTAGACGGGAAGTCACTGTTGAAAACAGGATCAACATGCACTTGATCCTTTCCTTTCGTCAGAAAGAAACAGTACTCACGTCGTCTAAAAGTAGACGGGAAGTCACTGGTGAAAACAGGATCAACATGCACTTGATCCTTTCCTTTCATCAGAAAGAAACAATACCCACATCGTCTAAAAGTAGACAGTAAGACACCATACGTTCACATCATCTAAGGATAGATAGAAAGAAAGCCACCACGCTCATATCATCTGAGGGTAAACAGGATCAACTCTGATACTCACATCGTCTAAAAGTAGACGGAAAGAAGAACTTGTCCGAAGAACCACATCGTCAATAGGAATCGACAGAGAGAAAGATCAAATCAATGATTACGTCAACGAATTCCATAACTCTTCAGCAAACTTCTGAATCCTTTTATCCCTAGGAATTGATGGAAAAGAAATATATTCAAAAGGCCACATCATCAATAGGAATTGACACACAAAAAATCTTCTTCAAATAGCCATATCGTCAATAGGAATCGACAACACAAAAATCAAACATTCTTTAGAGAGCCACGACATCAATAGGAATTGACGGTGCGAAAACCTTCTTAAAACAACATCTCATCCAATAAACTAAAAGAAAACCATATCTGACACTCACATCGTCTAAGGATAGATGGAGAGTAAACCATATCTGAAGTTCGTCTTAAAATCTCACATTGTCCAAGGATAGACGGAGAGAAAGTAATATCCAAAATCCAAATCATTGAATGCTGAACAAACACGGAAGATCGTATGCACAACTCACGTCGTCTAAAAGTAGACGGTAAGAAGAATTGCTGGGGAAACACATCGCTAATAGAGATTAACGGTAAAAGAATCTGCTCGGAGATACACATTGTTAATAGAGATTAACGGTAAAAGAATCGGTCGACATCAGAGGACTGGTGGACAAAGGAACTATGCTCGGGGATGTCATCATCAGAGGACTGCTGAACAAAACATAACCGTTGTATGATCTGAAACCCGAGAGAAAGTAAGCTGATGAGCTGCCTGAACACAACTGCTGGATAAATGCCCCTGTATCGACCGCAGGGTGATTCACGCTGCCACAGAAGGCTGATAACAAACTGGCTTATGCTTCGTATGCATATGCGTATGTTTGAATGGCGTAATTCTCCACACAGTGGAAATGCTACGCATTTGAGGATGAGATGCAAATATGATGATATATGCAAATATGCAAAATGCAGGCTCAGGCTGCTGGAGATAAGCTATACACAGAAGGACCATTCCAGCAAAATAAATGCTGGAAAGGTGAAGCCAACTCCGCTGGGGATAACCGAGTATCACAGAATTACTCCAGCAAAGTAAATGCGGGAAATGTGAGACCGACCTCGCTGGGGATGCAGGAGAACTATCAAGTAACTCTGCTCTGGGGATTCAAGAATCATCCTGGACGAATAAACTTTGCTGAGGAACTCAAGAATCATCCTAAACACACAACTTCACCGGGGACTTCAAGAACCATCTTGAACCTATAACTCTGCTGGAGATTTCAGTAACTATCCTGAGCAAACGCTCTGCCGGGGACTCTAAGCATCAACTTGAGCAACCAACTCTGGCAAATTCACTGGGGATTTTAAGAATCATCTTAAGCAAACAACTTCGCTGGGGACTTCAAGAATCATCTTAGGCAAACAACTCTGTCGTAGACTTCAGTCTAAACCGTCGAGAGCTAAGTACTTGCGGATAATCTTCTACAAGAAAACTTCTTGTCGACCCACTGCTGGGAATGAGTATACACCTCTGTGCATGGCTCAGTTGGGGATATGATGACCCTTTTTAGGATACATCTGGTCGGGGAGAATCTATCTCCACTCGGGGAGACACATCAATGCTCACGGCCCCCTGTTCAGACTATGTGGGGAAACACCACTGAACCTGCTGGGGAAGAAGGAATCATCCTACTCGGAATCACATGCCATGAAACGAACTCACGATGGCTTGCCCCAGAATCTCAACAACTTTTGACAATCTCTGCCAATACGGAGAGGAACGGCTCCTTCGCTTTCAGCTTTTGTCCCAGTCTGCGGGATCTCTGTGGGGATGTTCCTTGAAAGGAAATCTGCAATCTCTACACCCCAATCTGCCTCAGCATCTTGAACCTCGACGAGGTGCTTTGCATTAATTGCCCCATGGGCAAGAAATGACTTCTGCACTCTTAGGGTGGCCTGCCCCTGTGTTACAACGACCTTGCCTCTGATTGGCTAATCTGTGAGGAAATACCCTGGTTGTCCTCGAGAAATTCACGGAATCTCGACCTGACTGCCTCAGATCAACTGAATTCTGGATGGCTGACTCCCATGACATAATCTTTTGATAAAGCTTGCCCCAGTTCACCGGAATACTCTGGCATTCTGCATTCTATTCTGATCAAATCTTTCCATCGTGGAAACTTTCCTGCTGTCAAGTGCTTACTCGTTGGTAAACCGAACTGTTTTGCATAAAGACATATCAAATGCAATGCATATGGCAGTTTTCAAAATCCATTCCTGTTCACTGGAAAAAAAATTGTGACATAAAGTGTAGGAAATCATGCATCAACATGTCAATATCAATACAACGCTATAAAGGGAATCCTTTCAAGGAGTCAGTTCCGATGCGATCTTTACCGAAGTATGCTTTCGAAACAAACCTATTTCAATTAGGACTTTCTCAGGTTGTAACATGGTCAGGTTCACAGTTTAAGAAAGAAATGATAGAGGCTCAAAATTCATTTTAACCCACCCATTCTCCGTGATGTTCTCCATCCTATATTCAGCTAATTCGACCTTAGCGTTCACCTTTCAAAGGTTTAGTGACAGTCCAAGAGATCACCCTTTTTCGAAGTGACAGTCACTCTCTTTTTGTCTTTCGGCGTCTAGAGCCACACGATTTTGTTCTTTCCGAGGATTTTTCTTTCGTAATCCTTTTTGTCTTTTTGTTTTTTCGTTCCCTAACTTTTGCCTGGACTAACTCTTCTGAGTTTCTTCGATTTTGAGGTCCAGCGGGATGCCCTAATTTTTACCTAAGTCGCTTGCTTTCAAGATTCGACTTAGCGGGCTTTCTTCTTTTGATTCTTTTTTTTCTTTTTTTGAACAAATCGTATGGCATCGGCTCGTATGACTTGTTAAAGAGATTGTGACTGTTTCACTCCTGATCGGCCAGGTTTAACCATCATGGTTTTTCAGGTACGACCTATAGCGGTGTGATCGATCCTCGACCGGACACTCCTTTTGTAATTTGAACGTTTGGTCAAATTAACTGACACCTACCCTGCCCCGGGTTAAGATTGAGGGTTTTCTATCTTCAGAAAGAAACTCCTACAACTGGGCTCAAAGGGGTTAGCAAGGGATTCTCTTCCTTATATCTTCGGTGTTTGGGATTTGAAACAATTCCTGTACATCATCAACAGGTTTTTTGTTCAAAAGCATAGCATCGGAAGCTTACACATCATTGGATTTCATCATCCTCCCCGTATTCTACCTACACAAGCGTTTAACATAAGTTAAAACATTGAGTGAACACAAATGGATTAAATCAAAACATGCATATTCATTTCATTATCAATATCAATTAAAAACAATACAAGTTTTACGACTGCAATTTGCGCTTTAACAGAAAAGAAACTACAAATGCAAAGAAATGACATGATAAAACACATGTTGCCGGCTTCTGGGAACCGGGCTTTTCGAACTTGATTTGCTGCTGAGCCAGCCATCTTTAGAATTGATCGTCAAAGTCATCCTGATACTCCTCTGAACATCTACTCTCAGTGAACTCTCCCGTAACCTGAACTGCTACACCCACTCGGCTGGTTGAAGGAAAGTCGTTAATCTGAACACCCTGAGGCGTGATTGAGATCCTGCTAGAATCCAACAGAGTCTGAACTTGGCTTTGAAGCACCGTGCAATATTCAGTTGAATGCCCCCGTGCCCCAGCGTGGTACCCACAGCGGGCGTTGACATCGAAGCCTGGCGGATACGGCGGAATTTCGGGATTAATCTTCTTCGGAACAACCGATCCACTTTTGATCAAATCCGGCAATAACTGGATGTACGATACCGGTAGCTAAGTAAAATGCCTCTCTGGCTTCCTCGGCCTACGTTTGGCGTGTTGACGCGGTTGACAATGATAAGACTGCTGACTCTGGCGGGGAACAGATGTCTGACATACAGACCCAACAGGTTGCTGACTCTGAACACTCGAAGTATCCGAACACTGAATCTGAGGTACGGGAGATTCCGGGATGACATTGTTGCACCCCAAAATTTGACCAACTTATTTCACCTGATTTTATGTTTCATAGCTTTAGCATTTGCATATTAGGTCATATTAGGTCATGTACATAATTCATTCATCTGCATAGCATAGCATGGGCAAGCCATCCAACAAGGTACCGAGTGCCATTCTTATCTCTATGAGCCTATCAAGAGGTTCTTATTCAAAATTTAAGCCTATGCAAGTCATCAGAAAGGAATTGAAGCTTGAGAAGTTAGTGGACCAATCAGTGGGTTTTTCTCCTATCTTAAGGGGGTTTGAAGAATATCAAAGAGATTGTGGGCTATGAATTGAGGGCATGGAATGTATATAGACATCATGGAATACCTAGAGGGCCATTTTTAGAGTGAGACAAGTCATTGATGTGATTACAAGAACTACAATTGAAGACAGTCAATTAGGGTTTCATCTGGGTCAACCCTAGGTTAACCCTAGGTCAAATACTTGATTGAAGGAACATCAAGGCCTTTTTGAAGAATGGGGGATCCATAATTTTATGTGTGGATATGGATGTGGTGTTGTGCCAAGGAGAAATCAAAAGAAATCAAGAAGAAGAGAAGTTTCTAAATTAGGGTTTCAGTGTAAAATCCCTTGATTTAGGGCAAACTTCCAAGCAGAATAATTCAAGATACAAGTATCTAATGGATCTTTGGCCAACATGGAACTTGTATAGTATCGCAAGACCTTTAATTTGAGTGGTGGAAGGCATCAAGGAGATTTGTAGAACTCAAGTTATGGTTCTTGCAAGTTACAGGTCATCAGAGGCATCTGAAATTTGTCTGTGAAAGTTACTTGACTTCCCAGCAACCTTTGCCCCATAAGGAGTTTTCAAATAGATTTTTGGCCAACATGAAAGTTGTTCCTCATAATCTTAGCTTTCTAGGAAGGTATGGTATGCCTCAATCTTATTTGTGGAGCTCTACTTATGATCTTGACAAGTCAAGGGCATTTTGGGCATTTGGAGGTTATAAGTCATTTCAAGCATAAGGCCATATCTCCTACTTCCAAGCTTCAAATGGAAAAATCGTCAACATCAAACTTGCTTAGAATGATGTTTTAAGGCTATTAGGGAGGTCATGAGATGTTAAAAAGGCTTGTATCAAAAAGTGATAAAAATGGCCTAAAAAAGGGGAATAAGTCAAATAAAGTGGTGAAAAAAAATCAAATTTTGGGTTAGAGGTCACAAACAAGCCATATGACATACCAATTTGATTGTAAAATGCATTTTAAAGACAATGGCATTAGCACATTTTTGAATTGAGCAATAATTTCATGACTTGCTTTGTAAAAGTGGTTACTTGAAATGTAAGTCACTAATCCAAACCACTTAACAAGGCATTTGGAAGGCTATTTTGGTTGGAAACTTCCAAGGGAAGATACATGAACAATCTAGAAATTTCCAAGGGAAGATACATGAATAATCTAGAAAGATCCAAGGGAAATGGATTTTATTATTTTGGGTTTGGGCTTCATTTCTAGAATATTCCAATCATCTCTATAAATGTTTAGAAACTCATTTGAAGCAAGGTTGGTGATTGATTGGAGTTGGATTGGAAGAGAGCATATCAATTTTCAAGAGAGAAAATCAAGTGGTGATTCTTCATTTAAGGCGATTTCGGTTCGATTCGAAGATTGTAGCACTTTCCTTGCATATTGTTGAAAGAATTTGAAGCTTTCGGAAGTACGAAAAGAGTCGAAGATACTCCGTTTTGAAGCTCCGATCAAGGTATGTAAACCTTCACTTTCCCATGGATTTAGGATGAGATAATTATAAATTCTCATGTGGTTAGGATCATGAACACCTATGGATGATTTTAGGATTGTTAATTTGGAGATTTTCTTCATTCCCTTTTTCTTTTTATTTTTCTGTTTTGAGGCCTGTTTGCTTTTATTACGTCAAAAATAGTAAAAATGTTCAAGATATTATGAAATTGTTTTCTACAGATCTAGATTATCTTAAGAAATTTTAGGCGCTGAGTTTGCATTTTTTAGATTTTTTTTGATTTAGTTATGATTTTTCTTTCATGCTAATATCCATTGGTGTACATAACTGTTCATCTGTTTTGTTTAATTTTGTTCTCTTTAATGCTTCATGATTTTGAGCTGATTTTTGGATATTTTTTAGATGATATGCATAGGGTTCCCCAGAAATTTTATTGGAATTTCTAGACGATTCTAAGTTTAGTTTTGAATCCGCTTTTTAGAGCCATCGCCACCTGAATGTTCCCTGGACACTTTATAGGTTTTCCTTTAGAAAGTGACTTTAACTTTAGAGTTTGGTTTTAATTTTTTTACCATAGGTTCCTAACATCTTCAGGATATTGTATAACTTTTCTTAGATTTTTGTGGATTGTTTTCCCATTTCTTTTGCATTTTACATTCTGATGAGTATTTTGCATGATGTTTGCTTTGCATATTTGATACCGCTGTTTTGTAGAATTTTGTTCTCTCAATTGGTGATGATTATTTCTTATATATTTTGGTAGATTGTAGCTAACACTCGCATGTTCCCTTAGGAATTTTTTTAGATTTTCTAGAGGTAATTTGGTTCTGTTTTAGGGTTGTTGATTAGGACCTTCCCAATTGATGGTTAACCTTGACCCCTTGCATGTTAGGAATTGTTTAGACCCCTTAGAAATTGATATAGGGTTTGATCTTTGATGTTGATAATATAGATATTAATATACTTTAGGGTTTCCCTTAGGATAATGTGATAAAACTTTATAATAAAAATGGTAGTAAAAAATGTTGAAATAGATATGGTGTAATAAAAAAACTTAAAATAATTAGGGTTTTGAACATAACATAGGTGCAACAAAACAATTCCTTTTTGGGCTTTTTAGGTTGAATTAGAAGATGGGACTATAGGGGTATTATGGGAAAGTGTAGTAGATCCCTTAGAATAAGTATTAGAATTTTCCCTACTATATTAATATTTAGTATATTTTTGTAATTGTTTGATTGTATGGTGTGCCCGTTTTGGGGTTATTGCTTGTTATTTGGGCTTGTTGGGCTTGCTTGGGGTTTGGGCTTGGCTTGAAGACCATGGATGGTGAAGCAGTGAAGACAAAGACAAAGTCAAGGATTGAAGAACAAGTTCAAGAGTTGATGAAAATTGTAGCTTGCTTGTAGCTGTTGAAGATCACAGGAACTAGGTGCTAGGTAGAGCTTAGAGTAGAAATTTGATTCTTAAACATGGATGGCTTTGTTTGCCTCCATCCCTCTCTATGATTCAGAGTCTCTCTAGGATACTCACCCCCTTCCTTTGGAAGGCTTGGTGACAGTATCTAAGAGATAGAACTCTTGAGAGAAACATTCTACATTTTGTTAACAGTCTGTTTGCCACCTTTGGTGGTCAACTAACTGTTTAACATCTCAATTCATCCTATTAATTGTTCCTCATCCTGGAGAGTTTGATTTGAAGAAAAGCCATGAAAGATTAAAGATGGAAGTCATTGTTTGAAGATTGTGTTGTTAAAGCTTTGCATGTGACTGCTGCTGTTTGAAGCCCTGCTGCTTGAAGCTGTGGAAGATGATTATTGTTAGAGTTTTCCTCCTTGAAGATGGATGCTTGATGGAAGCTTGTTGATGAAGACTTTGCTTGAAGATGTTGATGGAGCTTGCTGTGTAGAGTTGCTGTTTACGGTTTTTTTTTTTTTTGCTGTTTAGAAGCTTTTGATGTATTGTTTGAGTTTCCGGGACTGTATTGTTTGCCAATTAATCTGTTAGGTTGAAAGTGAATTTTGTTCGCTTTTGCCTGTTGTTTTCAAGGTTCGAGGAAGAGCAGGACTCCCTTGCCTAGATTGTACTGCTGCATTCATGCATTTTACTGCTTTACTGTATATATGCTGTTGTTTTCCGTTTATCCCTTAGGATCTCTATTTCCCTCTACGCAAGAGAAGAACATGATAGACATTAGGACTTAACCCATGCATGACAACATTAGGTTAGATTTTGATTCCCTTTTTTAAACCATAGGTTAGAGTTGTTGTTTCTCTTATTTCTCAAAACAATCAGAAAAACACAATAAACATTTCAAACACCATAAAAAACAGGTCTTGCGTAAAAGACTGTAAACCAATCAAAAACGTCATTTTTGTCCGCTTGGACTGTTAATCAGAAAAAACCTTTTTCAGAAGGATAAAAAACAATCAAGACAGACTTGTGCCGTACGTGGCCCGAACTACGTTTTCTCTGATCTTTCATGCTTTATGAAAGTACGTAGGCATAGGATGCGATATCCTAGCGAGCAACCTTCTCCTCCTTTCCCGTAGGTAGGCGAACTACGTTGGCTCTGATTTCTCGTTCCAGACGGGAATACGTAGGCATAAAGTGCGATACTTTGCCGAGTCATTTTATTTTCTTTTAACCCCAGACCTGTAGAATAGATAGAATAACAATCCGTACCAGAAAACAAGCGTGGATCCCGTCGAGTACGACGGACGTGAGGGGTGCTAATACCTTCCCCTTGCGTAACCGACTCCCGAATCCAGGATTTGGTTGCGATGACCATTCCTTTCCCGTCTTTGCGGTAGGTTTACTTCGAGCGTTTCCTTTCCCTCTGTTGGGATAAATAACGCACGGTGGTGACTCTTCTGTTCAGCCGGCGCCGATTTTCGCAGTAGCGACAGCTGGCGACTCTGCTGGGGATCCAACGTCCCCTGGCTGCTAAGGACTGCGATAGTTCCTTATGCATTTGGGATCCAACGTCCCTTAAGCGAGTCAATCCTAACGTTTGTTTTCTCGTCGAGGAATTTGTATGGATTTACATTTTTGTCATTTACCTTCAGCACTATATTATTGATTATTGTTGTTATTGGGGGTTGTGACGGGTGTTCTATTATTGAGAGATAAGCCGGACCTGGGCTTGAGTGTACTTAGAATTAGAGTGGAAAGTAGCGCGCGCTCACTTGCTTTGCAGGTCTTGGTGTCCCGCAAAATTCACACTCAGGCGAGGTTCCTCTGGTTGGCCTCCTGTCCCACCCTTTGGGTGCCGTGGGTTGCTGGTTAGTTGAATTGTCGACTCTGGGAACCGATCAATTGGAAGTTGGCTAAGTGAGGCCTCTTCAGGATTTGATGATGCCACTCCTTCTGGGAATCGTATCGTCAACCCTGAAAGTCTGTGACGCCGACGACCGCATAGGATGCCATACCATTGTCAGTTATTAGGACACCTACCTGGGAGAGGGTTTTGGGACTATGCAGGTAACTAGACCTCCAGATACCGGTTTGTTTCTTGATTTGAGATTCAGGATATTTATGGACAGTTGAGGGGTCTATCAGAGACCGGGATTGGAGCTTCGTATTGGGTCTATCTAAGACCAGAGTTGAGGATTTCTGGATGGTCTGTTTGAGACTTATGATGTGGTTTGGGCTTCTTAGCCATGGCACCTGGTTCCCTTGTTTCATCTATTTGCATTGCATTGTTGCATAACCATTATCATGTGCATTTCATTAACGTGTGTCTGTGCTGCAGGTGCATTTGCATTTTCTCTGATTCTAGCGTCCGGATTTCTGATTATTGATCATGGCTAGCTTGAGAAGGACAGTTGCATACAAATTACCAACCCCTGATGTTATTCCCCTGATTGGTTTGATTTCCCTTGCTGAGGAGGATGTCCAGAGAAGCTTCAGGATGAGTTACGGAAGACTGTTGAGGTTGGTTCGTATACCAACTGAGGTTGAGCTGGATGGGCTGTATACATTGATGCAATTTTATGACCCTGCCTTGAGATGCTTCACTTTCAAGGACTTTATTTTGGGGCCCACCTTGGAAGAGTACGCAGAGTTTGTTGAGCTGCCCGTGTAGAATAAGGTTCCTTTCATTCACTTTGACGCTAAGCCTAGGTTGGAAGACTTAGCAAAGGCTTTACACTTGGACGCTTCTGAGCTATTGGTGACTTCTTCGCGCGGGGTTTCAGGCTTCTCCCTCCAGTTCCTGATTGGTAAAGCCCAGGAATACGCCAAGAGTGGATGCTGGATAGTCTTTAATGCTGTGTTGGCTCTGTGCATCTATGGGATAGTATTGTTTCCCAACATCCCAGATTTTGTGGACTTTGACGCCTTTCATTTGTTTGCCGCTGGCAACCCTGTACCCACATTGCTCGGGGATTTCTACCATTCGTTGCATTACAAGAATGAAAAGAGGAGAGGGAAGAGTGTTCACTTTTGTGTGCCATTGCTGAGCATGTGGTTTGAGAGCCACCTTCCTAAGAAAAAACCTTTGGTGGAGGTTGCAGATACAGCTGACTGGCCGAAGCGCCTGATGAGACTCTCTTCTGAAAACATTGATTGGTTTGACAGGAATTTGCTAGGGTCTGAGGTGATTTTCAGTTGCTCTGGATATCCAAACGTGCCTTTGATAGGAAGGAAAGGATGCATCAATTATAATCCATCTCTGTTTGTTCGCCAATTTGGATATGCATTGAAGGATCCACCTAGGGAGGAAGAAGTACAGGAATCTCTGTACTTCACTGGTGATGTGAACGGAGAATTATTAGCCCAACTTCAGAACGCTTGGATACGCATCAACAGGAGAGGGAAACCACTATTGGGAAAGAACGACAGTCAAGCTTACGCACCGTACAAAGCCTGGGTACAAGAAAGAGCAAAACAGTTGCTAATGCCGTTTCCAGCTGTACCAGTCCATGTTCCTGTTCCAGTAGAGGAACCAACCACCGTTACCAGGGAAGTATATGAGCAAGTTGTAAAAGAGAAGGAAGCCTTGCTGTTGGCTAATGAAGAATTAGAGAAAGAACTGGCTCAGCTCAGAAGAGAGAAGAATGAAGCTGCATATTCTCTCCAACAACAGACTGAAACAGTAGCTTCGTTGAATGCTAAGCTGGTTGAAGAGAAACAGAAACGGGAGCGTCTGGGAAAGGATTTAAAGAGTTCACATGATATGCTTGAATCAAAGAAAACGACACTAGACGTAGCTTATCGAGAAATCTCTTCCTTCAACAAAACATGGAATGCCACGCTGACCAATAACAAGGAAAGGGAGGACAAACTAAAGCAGCAGATTTCTGACTTGGAACACCAGCTGAAGACTAGCAAGCTCAAGTACGAAGAGGAAGTTATGGCTAGATGGGCTCTTCAGGACGCATTGAATGAGGTAGCCAAACGCAAGAAAGAAGCTCGTTCCCAGAAGAGAAAGGTTGATGATTGCTTTGGGGACGGTGAATGGGAAGAATCTATCGAGGATTTGAAGCGTGTGATCAGGCAGGGTGACACACTGATTGAAGGATTGCTTGCTCAGCCGGACCATCCAAAGACCAAAAGGCTATTGAAGGAGTACAGGGGCTACGAACCTACTTGACTTGATTTGTATATTGTTGTTTTGAGCTGACCATCACCAGACCTGTTGGTTGGGGTCATGCCTTCTATTGTACTACCTCACATTGATGTATAACTTTGCCCGATCAGCTATATACAAGTTGTTCCGTCTTCTGTGAATGATTATCAGCCAATTATCATCGCACTGTCACGGCACGACACGACACAGAGCACATGGCACTAGAGTTGGGGGAAATAATACGCCCTAACGCACAGACACATATTGCATTGCATGTGCATACACATTGCATTTATCAGCTAATTATTGAAACTGTATCTCATCTCCTGCATCTCGACAGGTTTACAGAATTGCAAGTCAACGTCCTCATCGGTATCCCACTCGCACAAACTGTAAGAAGATTATGGATCAAGTACAGCAAGAGATGCAGGAGATGCGGGAGAGGCTCACACAGTTCATGCAGACTATGGAAACGGTTATGAAGGGGCAGGAAAACCTGCAGACTCTGGTGTTGCCGCTATTGGCAAAGGCAAATGGAGGTGGTAACGAGGACCACCACTCTGTACAAGTTGAGACTATTCATGGAGGCAGTGTGCATACTCCTCAGCCTGTAGTGAACCCTCCTGTGGTAAATGTGCCGGGCGCGAATGCGAACAACGGGGCTGGCACCGGAAATGGTAACAATGGAGTTGGAAATGAAGTTGTTGTTAATAATGTTGGACTCAAGGATGCCAATCTGGGGGCGTCAATAATAACAGAGATAATGGTTTCGGAAACGCGGGTTTCGGATACAATGAGCAAGGCTTTGGCTATGGTGGTCAGGATGGTAGGTTTGGCTTTAGATACGATGGTGCTGGTATGGTTAACCAAGGTTATGGAGGAATGGCTAATAATGGTAACGACACTGGATTCGTTAATAATGGGTATGGACCGGCTGGTATCAATCAGGGATACGGAATTAGAGGTCAAGGACCAATGATGAATCAGAATGTATTTGGCCGCAATCAAGGGTATGATGGCTTTGGCAATGAAAATGTCAACTGGAACGAAGATCAGCAGGAAGATGCATTCTCTGGTAGAGGTTTTGACGGTCCTGTAGACAACACGCAGCGAATTAAGATGCTCGAGGAGCAGATGAAAGGTGTTGTGAATCAAAGTGCTTCTGGTTTGGACATGACCACGATGGGAATGGTACCCGGTCTGAGGGTACCTTTGAAATTTAAGGCTCCAACTTTTGACAAGTACAAGGGAGATACTTGCCCCAAGGTTCATGTGCGGTCATACTATAGAAGAATGTCGGCTTATTCGAATGACGAAAGAATGCTGATGCATTTCTTTCAGGACAGTTTGTCTGGTCCTTCTCTTGAATGGTACATGGGGTTAGAGCCTACCCAGATAAAGACTTGGAAACAGTTGGCCGACGCATTTGTGGCGCATTATAAATACAATAGTGACTTGGCCCCGAATCGGATCCAGTTACAGGGGTTGTCCCAAAAGAAAGATGAAAGCTTCAAGGAATACGCGCAGAGATGGCGCGATATGGCCGCACGAGTTCATCCTCCGCTGGATGACAAAGAGATGAATGATATGTTCGTAGGGACATTTACTGGTGTGTTTTATGATAAGTTGTTCCATACTTCCTTGGGTAGTTTCTCGGACCTAGTCTTGATGGGTGAGAAAATCGAAAGTAATATTAAAGTGGGCATATTCCGCGCTGAGGAATCCACTTCATCGGGAAATAATAGAAAAGGTTATGGTGGTCGCCGTCAGGGTGACACGAGTGCAGTATTCGGAGGCCGAGGTAGAGGACGAAATCAGTACAATCATCCGCAACAGGTGGGAACTGTCACAATTCCATTCCCTCAGCAATCAGCACCGTTACAGCAGATACCGCCGCAACAACAACCACAGCAACAACAGCAGCAGCAGAGACCTAACCAGGGTCAAAGGAGATTTCCTAACATGAGGCCGAAAAGGGTTTTTGATGTACCTCCTTATACATATGCGGAATTTCTTCAAACATTGATGGGTTTGAATTTAGTAGAAAAGAGGACCATGGCACCAATGACGGGTACCCCTCCATTTGGCTTTGATACGAATAAGAAATGCGAGTTTCACTCCGGAGCTCCTGGCCACGACATAGAGACGTGTCATGCTTTCAAGCATGTGGTACAAGATCTGCTAGATAGCAAATCCATCAACTTCGGGCAAGCTGGCCCAAATATCTTGAATTCACCTATGCCCAACCATGGGGCAAATGCTGTGTTGACAGAGGAAGAGCTGAATTTGGTATTGAGTGTCGATGAGCTCAATACTCCACTGTGCGAGGTTAAAAGCAGATTGTTGAGAGGAGGTGTTCATCCGGGCTATGATGAGTATTTTCTGGATTGCTGGGCTCAAGATGGGGGCTGCATTGAGTTGAAAAGAGGTATTCAGGCTTTGATGGACGAGGGTAGATTACAGTTTGACAGCACAGCCGTTGAGAAACCTGCGGAGGTTATGATGGATGAGGCTAATGATGTAGCGATGGTGACTATCCCACGAAAGACGATTACTATAACGGCGCCAGCCAGGCGGCCAACGATCACCATCACAAAAGCGGGGCCTGTCCCGTATGAAAATACCAAAGTCGTACCCTGGACCTACGGGTTGGAAGCCTACTGCAATGGCGAGAAGATAGAATTGAATAAGCAACCAGCTGAAGTTATTGACAACGTTGTTGGAACTGGTGGGATGACTCGAAGTTGAAGGATCTTTGTGTCACTAGAGGTAGAAGCTCAGCGTTTGGCTCGAGGAAAAGAAAAAGTGAACGAGGGTATACCTGTACAGAGGAATGAGAAGGAAACGTCACTGAAGGACGTAGAGGAGTTTATGCGCCTAATTAGAAAAAGCGACTACAAGATTGTCGAGCACTTGCAACAAACACCATCGAAGATATCCATACTATCATTGTTGTTATGCTCCGAAGCACACCGGAATGCATTGTTGAAGATTTTGGATACTTCATTCGTACCTCAGGATGTGTCTGTCAACCAGTTGGAAGGGGTACTGGCCCATGTGAACGCCGGTCACAGTTTGGGATTCACTGATTGTGATTTGACCCCAAGGGGGAGAGAACACAACATGGCGCTGCATGTTTCTGTTGAATGTCGGGGCACGGTTATGTCCCACGTATTGGTAGATACAGGATCTTCTTTGAACGTACTTCCCAAAAAGGCCATGATGAAGCTAGACATCCGGGGAATCATCTGTGCACCGAGTGATTTGGTGGTTCGGGCATTTGATGGCACCCGAAGATCGGTGTTTGGATCGATAACGTTACCCTTGCAAGTGGGACCAGAGGTATTTGAAACGGAGTTTTACATTATGGACATTCACCCCGCGTACAGTTGCTTATTAGGACGCCCGTGGATACATGGTGCTGGGGCAGTTACCTCTACTTTGCACCAGAAATTGAAGTATATGGTGGGTGACAGTGTCGTTACCGTCTGTGGAGAGGAGGATATCTTGGTGAGTCACTTGTCCTCATTCAAATACATCGAGGTTGATGGTGAAATTCATGAGACGCCCTGCCAGGGGTTTGAAAGTTTGAAAATCAAGGATAAAGCTCCAGTCGTCAGTAAAGCCCCGGAAGTGGTCGTATCCTCGTACAAAGAAGCACAGGCTTTAGTGCAAGCAGGAGAGACGAAGGGTTGGGGCCGTGTACTAGACATACCTGTGAAGCTGGACAGGTTCGGACTGGGTTATCAGCCGTCATCATCAGCGCCCATTGCAGGGGCACCAAAATTCAAAGGACCAGTGACGATCACGTCCAGTGGGGTTTGTTTTGAAGCCATCAATGCTGTCTCCGATTCAGAGGAGGGGGATAGTGACTGTGACATGGATGCTTGGATCCAGCCAAGCGTGTCGGGGCAAGGGCTATGCAACTGGTCAATTCGGGAATTTGTTCTCGTGACTACAAAACAGTAATTTCTTTGTTTTTCAATTGTTGAATAACCCGGTGTCCTGCCCGGGACATCGTGACACTGCTTAGGGTTACTCTTTTATGTACATTGTGATGTTTAGATCATTAAAAAAAAGGCATTTTTGTTGCATGCAAATATTGTGCTCTCTGCCTTTCCTGTTTTTGTTTTACAATAAAATGGCAACGTGGTTACTCGCTTTATGCACATTTTGAAGCATTTAACCATTCCTTTTGCAGGATAATATTTTCAGATGACATCATTGAACCGCCTATGACTCATTTCGACTTTGAGCACTCGGTATTTCAGGCCGAAGAAGAGATTGTTGACGATGGCGACGTTCCAGAAGAGTTGTCTTGGTTGGTAAAGCAAGAAGAACGAATCATTCTGCCTCATGAGGAGGTCATTGAAATTATTAACCTGGGGTCGGAAGGGGTTGAAAGGAACATCCGTATAGGAGCCGCGCTGCAGAGCGACATCAAGCGAAGATTGGTTGAGATGCTCAGAGAGTACAGTGATGTATTCGCTTGGTCGTACGAAGACATGCCTGGGCTGGACACGGATATGGTTGTGCACCGTTTGCCACTAAAAGAAGAATGCTCACCGGTTAAGCAGAAGCTTCGCAGAACTAGGCCTGATATGGCAGTGAAGATTAAGGAGGAGGTTCAAAAGCAGTGGGACGCAGGGTTCCTGGCTGTTACAAAATATCCCACTTGGGTCGCAAATATTGTTCCAGTGCCGAAAAAGGACGGTAAAGTCAGAATGTGCGTAGATTACCGTGATTTGAACAAAGCGAGCCCAAAAGACGATTTTCCACTTCCTCACATCGATGTGTTGGTTGACAATACTGCTCAGTTCTCTGTCTTTTCTTTTATGGATGGATTCTCGGGATATAATCAGATCAAAATGGCACCCGAAGACATGGAGAAGACCACTTTCATAACACCGGGGGAACATTTTGTTACAAAGTGATGCCCTTCGGACTGAAAAATGCTGGGGCAACATATCAAAGAGCGATGACTACTCTCTTTCATGACATGATGCATAAAGAGATTGAAGTATATGTAGATGATATGATTGCCAAATCCCAGACAGAGGAAGAACATTTGGTAAATCTGCTGAAGCTATTCAAGAGGCTTAGGAAGTTCAGGCTGAGACTGAACCCTAACAAGTGCACCTTCGGGGTGAGATCGGGTAAACTGTTGGGGTTTATCGTGAGAGAAAAAGGAATAGAGGTGGATCATGCAAAGATCAAAGCAATACAAGAGATGCCAGCGCCTAAAACAGAAAAAGAAGTACGAGGATTTTTAGGGAGACTGAACTACATTGCCAGGTTCATATCTCACCTGACAGCTACGTGTGAGCCGTTATTCAAGCTGTTGAAAAAAGACCAGGCTGTAACATGGAATGAAAATTGTCAAAAGGCGTTCGATAAAATAAAACAGTATTTGCAGGAGCCTCCTATTTTGATACCTCCAGTGGCAGGGAGACCCTTGATTATGTATTTGACGGTTCTTGAGGGAAGTATGGGTTGTGTTCTCGGTCAACACGACGAGACAGGAAGAAAAGAGCATGCGATATACTACCTGAGTAAGAAGTTTACTGAATGTGAATCTCGATACTCAATGCTCGAAAAAACTTGTTGCGCGCTAGCCTGGGCCGCCAAGCGTTTGAGGCAATACATGTTGAACCATACAACCATGCTCATCTCGAAGATAGATCCTATCAAATACGTATTTGAAAAGCAGGCATTATCGGGGAGAATTGCTCGTTGGCAGATGGTTTTGACCGAATACGACATCCAGCATGTCTCATAGAAGGCTATAAAGGGGAGTGTATTATCTGAGTATTTTGCAGAGCAGCCTATTGAGGACTACCAATCGATGAGGTTTGATTTTCCTGACAAGGATATCATGTACCTAAAGATGAAAGATTGTGAAGAACCATTGCCGGACGAAGGACCAGAATTGGGTTCCAAACGGAAGTTGATCTTTGACGGAGCTGTAAACTCCTATGGTAGCGGAATAGGGGCAATCATCACTACTCCACATGGGTCGCACATACCATTCACTGCTCGATTGACCTTTCCAGTTACCAATAATGAAGCCGAATACGAAGCTTGTATCATGGGGCTTGAAGAAGCCATTGATTTGCGAATAAAAAATCTAGATGTATATGGAGACTCAGCTCTGGTGGTGAATCAAATAAAAGGAGAATGGGAGACAAGTCAGCCCAATTTGATACCGTACATGAATTACGCGAGGAGATTGCTGCCCTTCTTTGACAAGGTTGAATTGCATCATGTACCGCGAGCAGAGAATCAGATGGCTGACGCTCTGGCCACATTGTCTTCCATGTATAAAGTCAATTTCTGGAATGAGGCTCCCAGAATTGTTATCTCCCGGCTTGATAGACCCGCCTTCGTATTTGCCATTGACGAAGCATCTGATGATAAACCCTGGTATTTTGACATCCATAATTTCCTGAAAAACAAAGAATATCCGGCTGGGGCATCCAGTCACGATCAGAAGACTCTCAGGAGATTGGCGGGTAATTTCTATCTGAATCCAGACGGTGTCCTATACAAGAGAAATCACGACTTGGTGCTACTACGTTGTGTAGACGAGAAAGAGGCGAAGCTGCTCATGGAGGAAATACATAAGGGTACATTTGGTACGCATGCCGGTGGGCATGCCATGACGAGGAAGCTGCTGCGGGCAGGTTATTATTGGCTAACTATGGAAACCGATTGTTTCAAGTTTACGAAGAAGTGTCATAAGTGCCAGATCTATGCAGATAAGATCCATGTGCCTCCGAGTCCTCTGAACGTGATGTCCTCACCGTTGCCATTCTCAATGTGGGGAATCGACATGATTGGAAAGATCGAGTCGACGGCATCTAATGGACACCGTTTCATTTTGGTAGCAATCGATTATTTTACCAAATGGGTGGAAGCGGCATCCTATGCAAATGTGACCAAGCGGGTGGTAGCCAGGTTTATCAAGCGAGATATCATTTGCAGATATGGAATCCCCGAGCGGATAATTACCGACAACAGTTCGAACTTAAATAACAGAATGATGAAGGAGCTGTGTCAGAGTTTTAAGATCGAGCATCACAACTCCTCCCCTTATCGACCCAAGATGAATGGCGCTGTTGAGGCGGCCAATAAGAACATAAAGAAGATTGTTCAGAAGATGGTGGTGACCTATAAGGACTGGCATGAGATGCTACCTTTTGCTTTGAACGGTTATCGTACGACGGTACGCACATCAACCGGGGCAACCCCGTTCTCGTTGGTATACGGAATGGAAGCAGTGTTACCACTGGAAGTTGAGATTCCTTCCCTGAGGGTATTACGAGATGTCCAACTGGACGAGGCAGAATGGGTGAGAGACAGGTTGAACCAGCTGAGTTTAATGGATGAGAAGAGGTTAGCTTCTCTAGCATATGGTCGTTTGTACCAGATCCGAATGAAGAAAGCGTATGATAAAAAGGTACATCCTCGGAGCTTTCAGACAGGCGACCTTGTGCTAAAGAGGATTCTCCCGCCACAGACTGATCACAGGGGCAAATGGACGCCTAACTATGAGGGGCCATACGTTGTCAGAAAAGTCTTTTCAGGAGGAGCTTTGTTGTTGTCCACCATGGAAGGTGAGGACTTTACATCGCCTGTGAATTCGGACGCAGTTAAAAAATACTTTGCTTAAAATTGACCCGCTGGACAAAAAAGGAGAGTCCGGGCGAAAATGGGGCATCCTGGCGAACCAAAAACAGAATAGAAGGTTCGGGCAAAAGTTAGGGATAAAATTGAAAAAATGTACACCCGCGAAGTCGAAAACCTACACTGGGCGGCTTCGGCAAAAAAGGGTATCCCGGTGAATTGAAAACCCGTAAAGGGCAGTTCACGCAAAATTTAGGGATTTGAAAAGCAAATGACTGTGGTCCGAATTTGATACTGCATTGCACATTGGTGCCGGAGAATACTTGAGGATTCGTTTATCAGATACAACCTCTTCGGAAAGTTGAATACCGAGAAAGCGCCAGAGTCAGGTGAGTCATAGGAGGATCAGCTCATGGTGTTTGTCTGCATCTCGTTGCCGACATGTGTACATATTTGTGTTAGTATTTATGCTTCCTGTGCATACTTGTGTACTTGTTTGTGCGTAGCTACCTCTTTTCAGGAGTTACATCCAGTGTACAAAACTCCGCCTATTTAGAGGCCCTATCAATAAAACATGTTATTCAGTACTCGATATTTGTTCTTTATTGTTTTGTATGTGAAAAAACGCCGATTGTTTTGACAAAACTAGCATGTACATAACGGTGTTGGCCCTTGCCAATAATTGCTAAACCTTTGAATTGACTGAAATGCTGTCACGAGTGCTAACCCGAATAGATTCGGTCGTATGGACTTGTTTTGTCGCGTTTGTGCTATTTTGCAGGGTCCTTGCCTGTTTGAAGCAATCGAAAGAGAATTACTATGGCCTAGCCAGGGCATTGGATGAAAGATGTGATTACAGTTGATGTAAATCCCCACGCAGGTCGTGTTCCCGGAAGTGGAAATGGCGCTCCCCTTTATTGAAGGACAAGATTAATTCCCCTGAAGAGTATCTTAATAGAGATGTCTCCGGCAAGGTGGTAATCCCCACAGAATTGAGCATGTGTAGATGCAATCCCCAGTTGAGAAGGTTCTCAAGATGGATGACAAAGTCAAAATTGGTTCAGAAAGATGGTTTTTCTTTTTCCCCCGCAAGGTCAGTTATTTCCAACAAGAGTTGATAATCTCAAGATTGTGATTTGTATTCAGACAGTATGATTTCCTCCACAAGGACTTTCTATCCCGAGCAGAGTTGTTTAGCCTCAGAGTAGTGATTCCAGGTTGGCAGGCTGTGCTCAGACAGTGTACATTCCTCAAGGAAGATCCATTATCCCCAGTAGGGTCGTCTACTCTCTCAAGCAGAGGTTTCCTTCCCGGTAGGATCCTTTATTCTCCCCCCAGCGGAGCCAGTTTTGTCTCCAAGAGAGTCGTTTCTTCCCCCCAGAGGAGTTCTCTCTATTCAACAAGAATTTTCTTTCCTCCCAGTGGAAATTAAAGTTCAGATCTCTCCCCAGCAGAGTTGGTTGTATGTCCTGGCATTTATTTTGCCAGAATACTTCGTGATATCCGTTCACTCCCCAGCGGAGTTCTCTCTATTCAGCAAGAATTTTCTTTCCTCCCAGTGGAAATTAAAGTTCAGATCTCTCCCCAGCAGAGTTGGTTGTATGTCCTGGCATTTATTTTGCCAGAATACTTCGTGATACCCGTTCACTCCCCAGCATGGTGTTATTTGTCCTCAACAGCAAGGATTGGTGAAGCAAGCTCGTCAGAGCTTATCCCCAGCAGCTTGAACCTGCATTTGCATCGACATATAGTGTCATATTTGCATCCACCAAATAAAACGCGTAGCATTTCCATATTGTATGGAGCATTACGCCATTATCAAACATACACATTTTGAAGCATAGATCAGGGTGAGTGACTATTTGCTTTCAGGTATTTTCTCAATAGGAGTATGGAGTTCTAAAGATCAGATGGTACTAGACAATCGAGGTCTCACCCGGAGACGTGTGATGTAGTTCAGTTTATTGTTCCCCACAGAGTTGCCAATTGACGCATTGTTGTACCCGGCCAGCGGGATATTTTTTCAAGATTGTTGTGCATTGGCACGAGGTTTTCACGAAATCAAAATTCAGAGGTGGTCACTTGGTATTGACGCGAGTGTTTGACAGTTATTCTCGGAACATGCCCCAGCGGAGTTAGTTACTGCAAAGAATAGGCAAAAAAGCTATGTCCGAGAAGAAGACATTCCTGTGTGATGGGCAGAAGTCAGAATTCCTGTGTGATGGGCAGAAGTCAAAGTTCCTGTGTGATGGGCAGACGAAGACATTCCTGTGTGATGGGCAGATGAATTCAAAGTTCCTGTGTGATGGGCAGAAGAAGACATTCCTGTGTGATGGGCAGAAGTCAGAATTCCTGTGTGATGGGCAGAAGTCAAAGTTCCTGTGTGATGGGCAGAAGAAGACATTCTTGTGTGATGGGCAGAAGTCAAAGTTCCTGTGTGATGGGCAGACGAAGACATTCCTGTGTGATGGGCAGAAGTCAGAATTCCGGTGTGATGGGCAGAAGTCAAAGTTCCTGTGTGATGGGCAGACGAAGACGTTCCTGTGTGATGGGCAGACGAAGACGTTCTTGTGTGATGGGCAGATGAAGGTTTTTCTGTGTAATGGGCAGATTAGGATTTTCAGTAAAGTGGATAGAAGTATGTTCCCGTGTCAGATAGGCGGATGACGATTTCTTTGCAGTTATACACAAAGGTGTGTTCCCGTTTCGGATAGGCGGATGAAGAGTTTGTGTGACATAAGCAAGAGGTGTGTTCCCGTTTCGGATAGGCGGATGATTTCCTCGTAGGGAGCATAGTATGTGTCCCATGACAAGATAGAGCTGCATTCTTACAAAAGTCTTCTTCCGGTGAAGCCACTAAGGATTGTTCCAGTATTGACAGAATAGTGATGAAGTCGGATCAGTAAAAAAAATTTTCCCCAAGTAGTGGTGTAGTTGTTTTGCAGTTGGCAAATTTCCGGGTTTATTGGTATTCAACCGTTTTGTACCTCGATTGTATGAAGGCTTCGGGCGTTTCACCCAGTTGGGTCCAAATCGTTTGAATAGGGGCAGCTGTCGCACCCCAAAATTTGACCAACTTATTTCACCTGATTTTATGTTTCATAGCTTTAGCATTTGCATATTAGGTCACATTAGGTCATGTACATAATTCATTCATCTGCATAGCATAGCATGGGCAAGCCATCCAACAAGGGACCGAGTGCCATTCTTATCTCTATGAGCCTATCAAGAGGTTCTTATTCAAAATTTAAGCCTATGCAAGTCATCAGAAAGGAATTGAAGCTTGAGAAGTTAGTGGACCAATCAGTGGGTTTTTCTCCTATCTTGAGGGGGTTTGAAGACTATCAAAGAGATTGTGGGCTATGAATTGAGGGAATGGAATGTATATAGACATAATGGAAGACCTAGAGGGTCATTTTTAGAGTGAGACAAGTCATTGATGTGATTACAAGAACTACAGTTGAAGACAGTCAATTAGGGTTTCATCTGGGTCAACCCTAGGTTAACCCTAGGTCAAATACTTGATTGAAGGGACATCAAGGCCTGTTTGAAGAATGGGGGATCCATCATTTGATGTGTGGATATGGATGTGGTGTTGTGCCAAGGAGAAATCAAAAGAAATCAAGAATAAGAGAAGTTTCTAAATTAGGGTTTCAGTGTAAAATCCCCTGATTTAGGGCAAACTTCCAAGCAGAATAATTCAAGATACAAGTCTCTAATGGATCTTTGGCCAACATGGAACTTGTATAGTATCTCAAGACCTTTAATTTGAGTGGTGGAAGGCATCAAGGAGATTTGTAGAACTCAAGTTATGGTTCTTGCAAGTTACAGGTCATCAGAGGCATCTGAAATTTGTCTGTGAAAGTTACTTGACTTCCCAGTAACTTTTGCCCCATAAGGAGTTTTCAAATGGATTTTTTGCCAACATGAAAGTTGTTCCTCATAATCTTATCTTTCCAGAAAGGTATGGTATGCCTCAATCCGATTTTTGGAGCTCTACTTATGATCTTGACAAGCCAAGGGCATTTTGGGCATTTGGAGGTTATAAGTCATTTCAAGCATAAGGCCATATCTCCAACTTCCAAACTTCAAATGGAAAAATCTTCAACATCAAACTTGCTTAGAATGATGCTTAAAAAGGCTTGTATCAAAAAGTGATAAAAATGGCCTAAAAAAGGGGAATAAGTCAAATAAAGTGGTGGAAAAAAAATCAAATTTTGGGTTAGAGGTCACAAACAAGCCATATGACATACCAATTTGATTGTAAAATGCATTTTAAAGACAATGGCATTGGCACATTTTTGAATTGAGCAATAATTTCATGACTTGCTTTGTAAAAGTGGTTACTTGAAATGTAAGTCACTAATCCAAACCACTTAACAAGGCATTTGGAAGGCTATTTTGGTTGGAAACTTCCAAGGGAAGATACATGAACAATCTAGAAATTTCCAAGGGAAGATACATGAATAATCTAGAAAGTTCCAAGGGAAATGGATTTTATTATTTTGGGCTTGGGCTTCATTTCTAGAATATTTCAATCATCTCTATAAATGTTTAGAAACTCATTTGAAGCAAGGTTGGTGATTGATTGGAGTTGGATTGGAAGAGAGCATATCAATTTTCAAGAGAGCAAATCAAGTGGTGATTCTTCATTCAAGGCGATTTCGGTTCGATTCGAAGATTGTAGCACTTTCCTTGCATATTGTTGAACGAATTTAAAGCTTTCGGAAGTATGAAAAGAGCCGAAGATACTCCGTTTCGAAGCTCCGATCAAGGTATGTAAACCTTCACTTTCCCATGGATTTAGGATGAGATAATTAGAAATTCTCATGCGGTTAGGATCATGAACACCTATGGATGATTTTAGGATTGTTAATTTAGAGATTTTCTTCATTCCCTTTTTCTTTTTATTTTTCTGTTTTGAGGCCTGTTTGCTTTTATTACGTCAAAAATAGTAAAAATGTTCAAGAAATTATGAAATTTTTTTCTACAGATCTAGATTATCTTAAGAAATTTTAGGCGCTGAGTTTGCATTTTTTAGATTTTTTTTATTTAGTTATGATTTTTCTTTCGTGCTAATATCCATTGGTGTACATAACTGTTCATCTGTTTTGTTTAATTTTGTTCTTTTTAATGCTTCATGATTTTGAGCTGATTTTTATATGATATACGTTTAGTTTTGAAATTGTATTGGAATTTCTAGACGAATCTAAGTTTAGTTTTGAATCCGCTTTTTAGAGCCATCGCCACCTGAATGTTCCCTGGACACTTTATAGGTTTTCCTTTAGAAAGTGACTTTAACTTTAGAGTTTGGTTTTAATTTGTTTAACATAGGTTGCTAACATCTTCAGGATATTGTATAATTTTTCTTATATTTTTGTGGATTGTTTTCCCATTTCTTTTGCATTTTACATTCTGATGAGTATTTTGCATGATGTTTGCTTTGCATATTTGATACCGTTGTTTTGTAGAATTTTGTTCTCTCAATTGGTGATGATTCTTGCTTAGATATTTTGGTAGATTGTAGCTAACACTCGCATGTTCCCTTAGGAATTTTTGTAGATTTTCCAGAGGTAATTTGGTTCTGTTTTAGGGTTGTTGATTAGGACCTTCCCAATTGATGGTTAACCTTGACCCCTTGCATGTTAGGAATTGTTTAGACCCCTTAGAAATTGATATAGGGTTTGATCTTCGATCTTGATAATATAGATATTAATATACTTTAGGGTTTCCCTTAGGATAATGTGATAAAACTTTAGAATAAAAATGGTAGTAAAAAATGTTGAAATAGATATGGTGTAATAAAAAAACTTAGAATAATTAGGGTTTTGAACATAACATAGGTGCAACAAAACAATTCCTTTTTGGGCTTTTTAGGTTGAATTAGAAGATGGGACTATAGGGGTATTATGGGAAAGTGTAGTAGATCCCTTAGAATAAGTATTAGAATTTCCCCTATTATATTAATATTTAGTATATTTTTGTAATTGTTTGATTGTATGGTGTGCCCGTTTTGGGGTTATTGCTTGTTATTTGGGCTTGTTGGGCTTGCTTGGGGTTTGGGCTTGGCTTGAAGACCATGGATGGTGAAGCAGTGAATACAAAGACAAAGTCAAGGATTGAAGAACAAGTTCAAGAGTTGATGAAAATTGTAGCTTGCTTGTAGCTGTTGAAGATCACAGGAACTAGGAGCTAGGTAGAGCTGAGAGTAGAAATTTGATTCTTAAACATGGATGGCTTTGTTTGCCTCCATCCCTATCTATGATTCAGAGTCTCTCTAGGATACTCACCCCCTTCCTTTGGAAGGCTTGGTGACAGTATCTAAGAGATAGAACTCTTGAGAGAAACATTCTACATTTTGTTAACAGTCTGTTTGCCACCTTTGGTGGTCAACTAACTGTTTAACATCTCAATTCATCCTATTAATTGTTCCTCATCCTGGAGAGTTTGATTTGAAGAAAATCCATGAAAGATTAAAGATGGAAGTCATTGTTTGAAGATTGTGTTGTTGAAGCTTTGCATGTGACTGCTGCTGTTTGAAGCTCTGCTGCTTGAAGCTGTGGAAGATGATTACTGTTAGAGTTTTCCTCCTTGAAGATGGATGCTTGATGGAAGCTTGTTGATGAAGACTTTGCTTGAAGATGTTGATGGAGCTTGTTGTGTAGCGTTGCTGTTTACGGCTTTTTTTTTGCTGTTTAGAAGCTTTTGATGTATTGTTTGAGTTTCCGGGACTGTATTGTTTGCCAATTAATCTGTTAGGTTGAAAGTGAATTTTTTTCGCTTTTGCCTGTTGTTTTCAAGGTTCGAGGAAGAGCAGGACTCCCTTTCCTAGCTTGTACTGCTGCATTCATGCATTTTACTGCTTTACTGTATATATGCTGTTGTTTTCCGTTTATCCCTTAGGATCTCTGTTTCTCTCTGCGCAAGAGAAGAACATGATAGACATTAGGACTTAACCCATGCATGACAACATTAGGTTATATTTTGATTCCCTTTTTTAAACCATAGGTTAGAGTTGTTGTTTCTCTTCTTTCTCAAAACAATCAGAAAAACACAATAAACATTTCAAACACCATAAAAAGCAGTTCTTGCATAAAAGACTGTAAACCAATCAAAAACGAAATTTTTGTCCGCTTGGACTGTTAATCAGAAAAAACCTTTTTCAGAAGGATAAAAAACAATCAAGACAGACTTGTGTCGTACGTGGCCCGAACTACGTTTGCTCTGATCTTTCATGTTGTATGAAAGTACGTAGGCATAGGATGCGATATCCTAGCGAGCAACCTTCCCCTCCTTTCCCGTAGGTAGGCGAACTACGTTGACTCTGATTTCTCGTTCCAGACGGGAATACGTAGGCATAAAGTGCGATACTTTGCCGAGTCATTTTATTTTCTTTTAACCCCAGACCTGTAGAATAGATAGAATAACAATCCGAACCAGAAAACAAGCGTGGATCCCGTCGAGTACGACGGACGTGAGGGGTGCTAATACCTTCCCCTTGCGTAACCGACTCCCGAATCCAGGATTTGGTTTCGATGACCATTCCTTTCCCGTCTTTGCGGTAGGTTTACTTCGAGCGTTTCCTTTCCCTCTGTTGGGATAAATAACGCACGATGGCGACTCTTCTGTTCAGCCGGCGCCGATTTTCGCAGTAGCGACAAACATCACTTTCTTTCTCCCATTATTCTTGAGAACTGATAATTGATTCATCTTCATAAACTGAAGTATCAGGGATATCTCGAATCTTTCCGCTCTTGATTCCGCTCTCAACATGTTCTCTTGCTATTACCAAATCAGCAAAGTTCGACGCTCTACCACTGATCAACTTGTCAAAGTAATGGCCTTTCAAGGTACCAAGGAATATGTCAACCAACTCTCTATCCAGAAGCGGGGGTTGAACACGAGTAGTGAATTCTCTCCATCTCTGAGCATATCCTCTGAAGGATTCATCATCTACCTGAGACTATTCTTGCAACTTTGTGCGGCTAAGAGTCATGTCAAGATTGTAGTCGTACTGCTTCACGAAGGCATTGGCTAAATCTGACCATGATCTGATGCAATCGCTCTTCAACTGCATATACCAATTCAATGATGCTCCACTCAGACTGTCTTGGAAGCAGTGAATCATAAGCTGGTCATTGGCGACATACGAAGTCATTTTTTGCAGAACATTATCAAATGTAGCTTCGGACAACTATCCCCTTTGAACTTCTCAAAATTCGGCATTTTGAATTTCGGAGGCATCACAAGGCCTGACACTAAGCACATGCTCAGAGCATTCAAATCAAGAGTATTCTGACTCATCAGAGCATCAAGCTTTTCCTCCAACAACTGATATTTTCTCATGAATTCAACAATCTGCGGGTTCTCAGCATCAATCTTCGGAGCAACCCTCTGATGATCTGGCACAGGGAAAGTGAAATGCTTATAGTCCGTGTCATGAAGAGAAGATGCATCTTTATCTCTGACAGGGATCTGCACAGGCTGGGCTTGAGCAGCATTGTTCACCGGGATCCTATGATCATTGGCCTCATCTCTAGTCATAGCTGTCACAGCTTCCATGAATTGACTCAACTGATCCTTCAACAGTTCAAACTCTGCCCTGGTAACAACCAAGTTCTTCTCTTCTGAGTTCATGATCCTTCCAGAAACTAACTCAAGTCCAATGCGAATGTCGGGAAGTCAACTGCGAGTTGGACAAAAGACGGGTAAGCTTTCCGTTCTGGCCGAGGATGGACATGCAAGCATGAGATGCACATGAAATGCAATTTAAGATTCAAACAAACACGGGATCACAGCCCCCACAAAGCTCTGAATACTGCTGTGCTGCTGACGGGATAAGTTTGCTCTGACGAGAGAAAACCAAAATCCCATATATTTATTGATTGTTGTTGGAGTAAAAGTAACACATTCCCCTCTTACATGCACCTTGCCAAACTCTTTAGATTTCCTGCCAGCACATTCCTCAGAGAGATTAACTATGAATTCTTTGACAAGTAACTCATAGCATGAAGAGAATTCACTAACTGTTTTCATTAATCTTGTATCATTAATGAGTTTCATGATTTCTTTACTCTCAAGAGCATTCTGTCCCAGCTCCCTTTCCACAGCCAACCTTTTCTGAACAACATACTTCCACCTATTAACACACGAGGGGTAATGAAATGAAATGTTGTCAATTGGAACTTCAGGGACTTTTCAGCCAGTTTGCTCTTGGAGGGTTTCTTCTTGTTTTGGATGTCAGTGACATCTTCAGTAACATCAGACTCAGTCTCTGATTCAGTATCAAATTCAGCCTTTCACTTCTTGGGGACTACTTTGCTCTAGGCTTTGGGAGGTCCAACTGGTCTTCTTTTAGTTCTAGCCTTCCTTGAGGGAGTGTCATGTTCAGCTGTCTTCTTCTTTGTGAGGTTGTCTTGCTCAGCAACCTGTTCAACTGCCTTTTTCTTGGGGGAACCTTGTTCAGCCACCTTTTTATCTTTCCTTGTCATGAGCCTTTTGGCTATGCCAGGATTGATGTTTTCTATTAACTCATTATCAGAATATTCATCAAGGTCCACCAACTCCGCATTCTTGGTGCCTTGCACATCCTCACCTCCACCATCAGAGACTACTCCCTTGTTCTTCTCTTTTGATGTATGATCTTTCAAGGTTCCAACATTGGGCATAGCATCACTTTGATCATGCACAGTTGGGCCAGAACCCTCATAGCTGGGTGGAATGGGGATGTTCAGAGCCCTAGCCACCATGCCAGCAACGATGTTGTGCGTTTTCTTGGCTCCATCATCATTAACATCAAAAGTTGTAGGAGTAGGATTTTTACCTGAGACAATGTCTTTGGACCTTCTTGCATGTTGGCTCCTTGGATTTTTTACCAGAACCCCTTCTGGGGTCATCATGTGCAGGGGTGCTATTTCAAGCACAAAGTTAGGGTTGCTTGACTCAGTTCCTATCTCAGACTCGTTGGCGGGTATGTTCTTGGAGGGAGAGGATTTTGGTGAATGTTGAGACATTGTACAGGACGTTGATCGTGTGAACAGGGGTTTCTGTTTGTTGGAGGCTGTTGGGAAGATGAACAATTTGATAGTGAACCAAGTGGTGTGGGAGTTTGATATGGAGAGGCTCACTAGGTGATATGGCAAATGAGGAGGGAACTTAATGTTTTGACAAATCAGTAAATGATTGAATTTTAAATTATAATTCCCTATTCCCATTAATTTCTATAACTCACCATTACTTAAAGGCCTCAATTTTTGTAAATCACTTTTATGGGCCTTGACATTCCATGCACTAATTTCAGTCCTATTTATTGCATCCTCATCAGGTATTGCACCAATCCCTTTCCATTTACACGAGTGACCCCTGAGCATGCCTCCTTTGAACTAACCAGGACTTGTTTGAATGGTGCGCTGGATGTCACAGAATAGGGTCATGACATCAGGTGTGACATGGCCTTTTTTTGGTAGGGTAGCATCTATGGACTCCATTAGGTTCCAGTATAGCCTATCTAGCTTTCCCTGATGACTAATGTATGGGTATCCCTTCTTGGCTTGCTTCCCTCCATGAGGTTTCTTGCACCCTGTCCTTCTTTCTGAGGCATACTTTGAAGATCTTCTTGCTGGTTTGTTGGATCTTCTCTGTTGTCTGTCCTTCACCAGCAATACTTTTTCCCTAGTTTCCTTTTTCTCCAAGTTATTGAGGATACTTATGGGCTCCCATAGGTTGCAATTGTTCATTGCTCTGTATCCCCTTATTTCTTCCTCACCTTCTTCATTGACAACCACACACTTATCCTTTGAAAACTGGACTTTTAAGCCTTAATCACATAGTTGACTTATGCTTATTAGGTTAACTGTCAGTCCTTTAACCAGCAAGACATCCTTAAATTTTGGGGCTTTAAGACTGTCAAGTTGTCCAACACCTGTGATTTTTCCTCTAGCTCCATCACCAAAGGTAACATGACTGGATGTATGAGGGTTGAGCTTTGTCAGGAGATCCTCAATTCCAGTCATATGTCTGGAACAACCACTGTCAAAGTACCAGACCTCTTGGGTTGGCATCCTTAGATCAGTGTGAGCTGCTAAGGCCATATTCTTGGTAACCCAGTGTCTTTGCCTGTTAGGAGCACCCTTCTTGGCTCTTGCTTGATGAGCTCTCTGTTTTTTATGAGGATGACTAGGAAATCCATGTAGCCAGAAACACACAGATTTGATATGACCAAGTTTTTCCACAGTGGTAACACCTGTACCCTTGGAATCTACTCTTGACTAAATTCCAATTTCTGTTGGTTAGATGTTGTGACATTGGTCGTGACATCCTCTTTGGCTTTTGGACCTCAGGTTGTAATCTCTTGAGATTTAGCACAGGATTTTGTTTATCAGCATATCCTAGTCCAGATCTATCTCCTGAGGTTTGTCCACTCTGTAGAATTTCCTCTAGAGTGTCAGTCCCAGAGTTTAGCATCCTTATAGATTTTGTCATTTGATCCTTCTTACTTTTCAACTCCTGTACTTCACTTCTGAGTGTGTCAATTGTGGCTAGATGCTCTCTCTTTTCAGCTTCTAACTCCTTGATGATTTTCTTCTGTTGCTCCCCTTGCTGAACCAGTTATGTGCTTTTGATGTGAAGCTTTTTGTATGAGGCTGCAAGCTCCTCAAAAGACAACTCTTCATCACTTGAATCAACATCAGAGATGCACGCATTGTTAAGAGCAGTGACATGTTTAGCTAATTCCTCTTCTGATCCACTGTCTGAATCTTCATAAGACCAGGTGTCTGTCAAGCCCTTTCCTTTCTTTTTGAGGTATGTGGGACATTCCCTCCTAACATGTCCATATCCCTCACATTCATGACATTGGATTCCTCTGCCTTGGCTGACTTTATCTTCAGATTTCTCTTTATCAGAAGGCATGCTTTTGGTATAAGGTTTAGACCTAGCATCTATCTTTTTGACTAGTTTGTGAACTGTCTTCCAAGCACAGCAATTGCTTCAGACAGACTCTCCTCCTTATCACCATCTGAATCAGTTGTGTTTGAGACAAGAGCTATGCTTTTGTTCTTTTTCTCATTAGCCTGATCACTTATTCCCATTTCAAAGGTTGGAAGGGAACCAATGAGTTCATCCAGCTTCATGTGGCATATGTCTTGGGCTTCTTCAATGGTTGTAACTTTCATATCAAACCTTTTAGGTAGTGACCTTAGAATCTTTCTTACAAGTTTCTCTTCAGTCATCTTTTCTCCCAAAGCTCCTGATGTGTTTGCAAGTTCAAGAACATTCATGTAAAACTCATGAATGGTCTAATCTTCCTTCATTCTTAGACCTTCAAATTTTATGGTTAGCATTTGAAGTCTTGACATTTTAACCTTGGAGGTTCCTTCATGAGTAGTTTTGAGAGTGTCCCAAACATCCTTTGCCAGTTCACAGTGGTGCACCAGTCTAAAGATGTTTTTGTCTATACCATTTAAGAGAGAATTCAATGCTTTAGAGTTTCCAAGAGCTAAGGCCTCTTGCTCTTTGTTCCATTCCTCTTCAGGAATTAACACATCTACTCCATCCTTGTCAGTCTTCACAGGATGTTTCCATCCTGAATTCACAGCTCTCCAAGACTTGTTGTCTATAGATTTCAAGAATGCAATCATCCTTGGTTTCCAATAATCATAATTAGATCCATCCAGAATTGGAGGTCTATTAGTGAAACCTATATCTTTATCCATAGTACCAGAATTTGTTTTCCCTAGATCTCACCTAGATTTAAACAGGCAGGGTGCCTGCTCTGATGCAAATTTAAAATTCTGGCAAGCACACGATGGATGTTATTCCAAAGTTTATAACATCCACTATGACATCTGCTACTTAACAGCTAATACTCAGCAATAATAAAAGCAGTAAATAACACATCAATTGTTTACCCAGTTCAGTGTCAATAACACTTACATCTGGGGGCTACCAAGCCAGGGAGGAAATTCACTATCAGTAGAATCAATTCAGAGTTAAACCTCCAGTTTACACTCCTCACTTAATCTCTACCTAATGACACTTTAACCTAGAGACACTCTAGACTTGAGTATACCCACTCACTCCCCCTCAATCATACAACAGTAATATCAAACAATTACACACGACAGTATGAAGAGACACTTCATACACTCCTTGATCTTGCTTCACAACTTTGATCAAGGAACTCACACACTCTTGCTTCAAATCTTCGAGTGAGACACAGCCTAGAATCTAGCTATCCAATGCAAATCATCCACCAGACAATTGCTTGGATTACAAGTATTCCTAGACAGAATTCACACGTGAAGACTAGCCTTCTTCATTTACACAGGAATTTGAAATCTGCACTCTTTTTCCTTCTGTTGTCAAGTGCTACCGTTCAGGATTGCATCTTCTGATTTTTATAGCAGCTATCAGTCCTCTTGTGCCTTGGTGCATTAATTAGGTTTTATCCATATCAAACCTATTCTCCACGAGCTGCACATTTGCCACTTAATTCAGGGATCTTCTAGTTCGCCTAGGGCTTCTAGAAATTCTCCTGATATCCAGCTTGAGCATTTATTCTGGTTCCTAGATTATAGATACCAAAAAAACAACCTTGCCCGTTGGATGTCATACGTTCAATGTTATGACATTCTGTATGACATTCAGCTAAACTAAGTTAACTTATAGTTAACTTGCCCTGCACACACATCATTAAGTATGTCCTAACAATCAGTATGACATACATGCACATTCTAAAGTTTTGCCACAAAATGCAGCCAATCAAAAGCACTTACAATTTGAGCCACTTCTATGTCCCCACCAAGATATACCTCACCTGGTAACAAGTGAAAGCCTCTTTATTTGAGCAGATTGCGTAATCTTGAAGAATTTATTGGTATTTCCTTAATAAATGGAAGCTTTCTAGTTCATCCTCATCGGAGAAGTTTATTGTGAAATGTAGAATACTTATCTGACCAGATTTTCCTTCAAATGGCATCTCTGTGGAAGAGGTCCCGTTGAGATGTTTGTTGTGAAATCCTCAACAGATGGTTGTCTCTTTATTTTAGAATTATGTTGTATGATTTAACCTGCCTGTATCTTTTTTGAAAATCCCCGACAGAGTTATTAATATTTCATCCCCAACAAATGGTTGTCAATTTATTTGAGAAGTTTGTTGTGTGATTTGAGCTTCCCAGTAATAGGTAGCTAATGATATTTCTCTTTTTCCTATCCAGTGACAGGTAGTCGAGTATGTTTATCCTACCCAGTGACATGTAAAAGACCTTTATTTTCCTTCTCCTACCTGTTGTACCCCAATTTTTGACCCCTAGATTCCATCATCATTCTAGGAGCATTAACATTTGTTTATATAACCTTAACCCCTTTAAAGTTTGATCTTTGTTAAGATACAAGTGAATTATGGTTTCACACAGTCAGGAATCGGGGCTTCTATGATGTGATGAGTCAAGGTTTTGGGTTGATTCTCCATATAGCAACTCCCTACATCATCAAGGGTACTACATTGGATCATGTATGAATCCAATTTGAGGTTGTTACCCAAAGAAGAAGAACAATGCAGTCCAGGACCCCCGATTAGGGTTTCTGATTAGAAAAGGCAACCATAGTTTGACTTTTGATTTAAATGGCATTCCAATGGTGGAATCATTTTCCATAAAGCTTATATCACTTATTGTAGTCCCCTCAAGAAGTTTCAAGGCATCAGGGAACCCAGAATACCAACAATCGATTAGGAAGGTTTTGATCGTTCGGTTCGTCTGACTGAAAAGTTAACCCAGTGACCAATATGGTTTTGACCCAAAATTGAAGATAATTATGTTCCCAATGTTATTTAATATTTAATCATGAAGTTTGGTGACCATTGGATCAAGAATTGAGAAGTAATCAAAAATTCGGGAAATTAGGGTTTTGAAAGGGGCAAGGCCATAATTTCCTAACCATACATCCAAATGGAGTGGCTCAAAGATTGTTGGAAAGGTCTTGAGGAGTCCTACAAAAGTGCCACAGTGACCTATGTTCAAAGTGCCACAGTGACCTATGCCAGCTGATCTGCTGCTACGTGCTTCTCAACCTGCTCCAGAGCTGATTATGAGGAAGAAACGCAAGAAGAGCAAGGTCTCTGAAGAAAGTATCTCAGAGAAACATTCTAAGAGTTCTAAGAGGAAGGCTTCTGAAGAATGCTCTTCCAAGAAGTCATCAAAGCGTTCCAAGTAATCAGGTAATTACTCTGCTATTTTATCTCCTGTTTTGGAAACTGTAACAGAAGAACCAACATCTCAATCCTCTCTCTCTTCTAAACATCTCAACATCCCAACATCTCAACCGCCTCTCACATCTGAACCTATTATTTCTTCTGAACCTATCATCACCTCTAAGCACCATTCACATTCCTCTGAGCATGTTCATGTCTCTTTTGCCTCTCCTTTCTCCCAACCACAAACTTCCAACCCTCACACCACCTCTCAACATAACGAAGAAGCCACCTCTGAACACACCACCTCTATATCATCCACACCCTCATTCAATATCCTTCAGCAAACCAATTCTACTGAAGTCCCCTCTACAAACTAACCAGTTGTTACCAACCCCTATGAACCTGAAATCTTTCATGCCACACCTCTCCTAACCATTCACCCAATTCCATCTGACTCCTCCTCTGACCAATCAGATGCTACATCCCCTCCACATAACTCCCCAAACCACCCTCTTGAGTTTTCTTCTCCCACTCCCATTCCCTCTCATTCTCCAGATAAACCTTCATCCTCTTTTAAACCTTCACTCTTTGATGCCCTTAAGCAATCCTTCTTCGAGGCCTACCTTAAGCCCAAACCCAGACCTAATGTTGGTAATCTATTATCTAGTTTTGAAACAGAGATGCAGATGTGGTTTTCTGCTGTAAGGGAGAAGTGCCTCACTAGCACGAATCCTCATAACTCTGAAGAGATCTTGATTGCCTTCAGAAATAGATCACTTCTGTGACTATGAATCTTCAGGATGCTTTCTCTGCAGATACGCAAGAGAGAGTTTTTGAAGCTCTGAAACTTGCTCAACTCAGTGTCAGCAGAACTTTTATTCTTTGTCTTGAAAACACACCTGCAGAGGTTGTGTGTTCCTCATCTGAGAAATCTGTTGCACCTCAGATTGGTGAAGGACATCATGCTGAAGAAGTTACCTCAGAGGCTCCTGTTGATGAAGAGATTCCTGACTCTGGTCAGCCCTCTGCTTTAAAATTAGGGAATGCATCTTCTTCATTGGTTATTCAGAATTCAACAGATTTGAGGAAAGAAAATGAAGATGTCCAAAACAAGTTTGCTCAATAAGAAACTACTAACAGCGAGATAAAATCTTGGATGATCAAGCAAGAGAAAACTACGACAGGAATTCAGGAGTGGATGGTCAAACAGGAAGAATCCACTACTGAAATCAAGACATGGATGGCTAAACAAGAAGCTTCAACTTCTGAGATGACAGGGTTTCTTAAGCTTTTAACTTCTCGTTCATCTTAATTGTTTGTTAGTTTGTGCTCATATGTGAATTTGCCTGTTTTTATTTCTTTTCTGAGTCTCTAAATACATCTGTGTTTTTTATTTCTTTTCTATGATTTTTGTTTACATCTGATTCTATCTTATATTTTTTTTCTATTTTTCTTGCTCTGAAATTTTTTGTCTTAAATGATTTTCTAAAATCACTTTTTTATATGACAAAAAGGGGGAGAAAATGGAAATTTTGAATTGTTCACATAAACAGATACTGAATGGAAACTCACACATGTTAAAAACTAACTAATCATGAATTCAATGTTTTTCAGTGTTTCAGAGTTAAAGTTACTTATCTGACAATATTTATAGAATTAGCTCTGAGCAAGGTCTGAGATAGTCCACAAGCTTGCTCTGACTCTAGAAAGAATACAAGTGTTGGAAGGGAAGTTTTTAAATTTTTTAGCAGTATTCATTTCAGGGGGAGAATCATATTCTCAGGGGAGATATATATTTTAATTTTGAATAAAATTTCGTATAGTTTTTGTCATCATCAAAAAGGGGGAGATTGTTAGAACGCAGATTGGTTCTTAATATATCTCAATGTTTTGATAATAACTATCATGAAATTTTGTATGGAGAAAATATTTACTCTAATTTTGTTCAAGTGTTTTTGTTTCAGATAACATAATAAATATTCCTATGAACGAAATATTCCTCTGAACGAAATATTCCTCTGAACGTTTAGTAAAACGTGAAGCTACAAAAGGCTCTGAGCGTTTGGTAAAACGTGAAGCTACAAAAGGCTCTGAGCGTAGAGTTTAAAGCAAAGATTCAGAAGACTCTGAGTGTAGTACACTCAACACTGCAACTGCAGAGGCTCTGAGAATCAAAACACGTAAGGCTCTGAAACATTAGTAACAAAGTGATACATTTGGATAACACGTAAGAGCGAAGATTTGCTTTGATCTAAAGCGCTTCTCGGGATGAACAGTTTGTTAAAACAATCACGCTAGCACTAAGCTGCAGAACTCTTGAAGAGAGTTTCTCTGATAAGAAGAAAATGGAACATCATCAGAACTCTGGAAGAGAGTTACTCTGATAAGAAGAAATTGGAACATCATCAGAACTCTGGAAGGGAGCTACTCTGATAAGAAGAAAATGGAACATCATCAGAACTCTGGAAGAGAGTTACTCTGATAAGAAGAAAATGGAACATCATCAGAGGATCTGATGCAGGAAATATTTCCAGATTCGTTCATTTAAATAGATGCTGATCAAGAAAGATCCGTTGCAAACTCATTGTCTACATCCAACGGTACTATTCCTCTTTTGTGTATGGCACAGGTTTTCAGAACAAAAAGGATATCTCTGAACATTCCTTTTTTGTGTGTGTGCATCCTATTTGAGAAATGGGTGTGAAGTATTTAAACAAGTCTTCAACAGCAATTCAAATAGTGAAAAACCAAAGAACAACATTCTACAACGTACTACGATGCTGAAAATTCATTGATCTTCATTTTGTGTAAAATCACTGTTGTGAAAAAGCTTTTCTATAAGCACTTAAACACACTTTATTGTATTACTTTGTAAAAGATCCTTGAGAGACCAAGTTGTGGTCAGTATTCTTGAGAAGACTAAGACAAGTTTGTCTTAGTGAAAAGATTGTAATCAGTTTTTTATTATTGGATTAAGTCCTCTTTTGAAAGAGGCGAAATCACCTTGGCCGGGTGGACTGGAGTAGTTTGAGTTCGAAATAACCAGTATAAAATTACCTGTTATTTTTATTGCCTTATTTGTTTTTGAAAACCCTTATTCAACCCCCCCCCCCCTTTCTAAGTGTTTTCCTACCTTCAGTTGGTATCAGAGCACGGTTCTGAGTGCTATCACTTAACAGTGACAGAGAAAAGATCCGGTTGGAAAACTCTTTGATTTACTATGGCTAAATCTTCAAACAACGCTAACACTGGGTTGAACAACAAATATGAAGAGAAAGACAGAATCAGCACAAAGCCTCCTATGTTTGATGGAGAAAAATTCTATTATTGGAAGGACAGAATATAAAGCTTCTTTCTTGGCTATGATGGTGATCTATGGGATATAGTCATTGATGGATATACTCACCCCACTAATGGTAAAGGTAAAAAGATTGATAGAAAATCAATGACTGATCAACAGAAGAAAGACTTCAGGAATCATCCTGATTAAACGCTCTGCCAGGGACTCTAAGCATCAACTTGAGCAACCAACTATGGCGAATTCACTGGGGATTTTAAGAATCATCTTAAGCAAACAACTTCGCTGAGGACTTCAAGAATCATCTTGGGAAAACAACTCTGCCGGAGACTTCAGTCTAAACCGTCTAGAGCTAAGCACTTGTGGATAATCTCTGTGGGGATGTTCCTTGAAAGGAAATCTGCAATCTCTGCACCCCGATTTGCCTCAGCATCTTGAACCTCGACGAGGTGCTTCGCATTAATTTCCCCATGGGCAAGAAATGAGTTATGCACTCTTAGGGTGGCCTGCCCCTATCTTACAACTACCTTGCCCCTGATTGGCTAATCTGTGAGGAAATACCCTGGTTTTCCTTGAGAGATTCACGAAATCTCGACCTGACTGCCTCAGATCAACTGAATTCTGGATGGCTGACTCCCATGCCATAATCTTTTGATAAAGCTTGCCTCGGTTCACCGGAATACTCTGGCATTCTGCATTCTATTCTGATCAAATCTTTCCATCCTGGAAACTTTTCTGCTGTCAAGCACTTACTCGTTGGTAAACCAAACTGTTCTGCATAAAGACATATCAAATGCAATGCATATGGCAGTTTTCAAAATCCATTCCTGTTCACTGGAAAAAAAATTGTGACATAAAGTGTAGGAAATCATGCATCAACATGTCAATATCAATACAACACTGTAAAGGGAATCCTTTCAAGGAGTCAGTTCTGATGCGATCTTTACCGAAGTATGCTTTCGAAAGAAACCTATTTCAATTAGGACTTTCTCAGGTTGTAACGTGGTCAGGTTCACGGTTTAAGAAAGAAAGGATAGAGGCTCAAAATTCATTTTAACCCACCCATTCTCCGTGATGTTCTCCATCCTATATTCAGCTAATTCGACCTTAGCGTTCACCTTTCAAAGGTTGAGTAACAGTCCAAGAGATCACCCTTTTTCGAAGTGACAGTCACTCTCTTTTCGTCTTTCGGCGTCCAGAGCCACACGATTTCGTTCTTTTCGAGGATTTTTCTTTCGTAATCCTTTTCGTCTTTTCGTTTTTTCGTTCCCTAACTTTTGCCTGGACTAACTCTTCTGAGTTTCTTCGATTTTGAGGTCCAGCGGGATGCCCTAATTTTTGCCTAAGTTGCTTGCTTTCAAGATTTGACTTAGCGGGCTTTCTTCTTTTGATTCTTTTTTTTTTCTTTTTTTGAACAAATTGTATGGCATCAGCTCGTATGACTTGTTAAAGAGATTGTGATTGTTTCATTCCTGATCGGCCAGGTTTAACCATCATGGTTTTTTAGGTACGACCTATAGCGGTGTTATCGATCCTCGACCGGACACTCCTTTTGTAATTTGAACGCTTGGTCAAATTAACTGACACCTACCCTGCCCTGGGTTAAGATTGAGGGTTTTCTATCTTCAGAAAGAAACTCCTACAACTGGGCTCAAAGGGGTTAGCAAGGGATTCTCTTCCTTATATCTTCGATGTTTGGGATTTGAAACAATGGTTGTACGTCATCAACAGGTTTTTTGTTCAAAAGCATAGCATCGGAAGCTTACACATCATTGGATTTCTTCATCCTCCCCAGATTCTACCTACACAAGCGTTTGACATCAGTTAAAACATTGAGTGAACACGAATGGATTAAATCAAAACATGCATATTCATTTCATTATCAATATCAATTGAAAACAATACAAGTTTTACGACTGCAATTTACGCTTTAACAGAAAAGAAACTACAAATGCAAAGAAATGACATGATAAAACACATGTTGCCGGCTTCTGGGAACCGGGCTTTTCGAATTTGATTTGCTGCCGAGCCAGCCATCTTCAGAATTGATCTTCGAAGTCATCCTGATACTCCTCTGAACATCTGCTCTCAGTGAACTCTCCCGTAACCTGAACTGCTACACCCACTCGGCTGGTTGAAGGAAAGTCGTTAATCTGAACACCCTGAGGCGTGATTGAGATCCTGCTAGAATCCATCAGAGTCTGAACTTGGCTTCGAAGCACCTTGCAGTCTTCAGTTGAATGCCCATGTGCCCCAGCGTGGTACCCACAGTGGGCGTTGACGTCGAAGCCTTGCGGATACGGCGGAATTTCTGGATTAATCTTCTTTGGAACAACCGATCAACTTCTGATCAAATCCGGCAATAACCGACTGTATGATACCGGTAGCTGAGTAAAATGCCTCTCTGGCTTCCTCCGCCTACGTCTGGCGTGTTGATGCAGTTGACGACGATAAGACTGCTGACTCTGGCGGGGAACAGATATCTGACATACAGACCCAACAGGTTGTTGACTCTGAACACTCGAAGTATCCGAACACTGAATCTGAGGTACGTGAGATTCCGGGATAACATCACTTTCTTTCTCCCATTCTTCTTGAGAACTGATAATTGATTCATCTTCATAAACTGAAGTATCAGGGATATCTCGAATCTTTCCGCTCTTGATTTCGCTCTCAACATGTTCTCCTGCTATCACCAAATCAGCAAAGTTCGACGCTCTACCACTGATCAACTTGTCAAAGTAATGGCCTTTCAAGGTACCAAGGAATATGTCAACCAACTATCTATCCAGAAGCGGGGGTTGAACACGAGTAGTGAATTCTCTCCATCTCTGCGCACATCCTCTGAAGGATACATCATCTGCCTGAGACAATTCTTGCAGCTGCGTGCGGCTAAGAGCCATGTCAAGATTGTAGTCGTACTGCTTCACGAAGGCATTGGCTAAATCTTACCATGATCTGATGCAATCGCTCTTCAACTGCATATACCAATTCAACGATGCTCCACTCAGACTGTCTTGGAAGCAATGAATCATAAGCTGGTCATTGGCGACATACGAAGTAATTTTTCTGCAGAACATTATCAAATGTAGCTTCGGACAACTATCCCCTTTGAACTTCTCAAAATTCGGCATATTGAAATTCGGAGGCATCACAAGGCCTGGCACAAGCACATGTTCGGAGCATTCAAATCAAGAGTATTCTGACTCATTAGAGCATCAAGTTTTTCCTCCAACAACTGATATCTTCTCATGAATGCAACAATCTGCGGGTTCTCAGCATCAATCTTCGGAACAACCCTCTGATGATCTGGCACAGGGAAAGTGAAATGCTGATAGTCCGTGTCATGAAGAGAAGATGCATCTTTATCTCTGACAGGGATCTGCACAGGCTGGGCTTGAGCAGCATTGTTCACCGGGATCCTCTGATCATTGGCCTCATCTCTAGTCATAGCTGTCACAGCTTCCATGAATTGACTCAACTGATCCTTCAACAGTTCAAACTCTGCCCTGGTAACAACCAAGTTCTGCTCTTCTGAGTTCATGATCCTTCCAGAAACTAACTCAAGTCCAATGCGAATACCGGGAAGTCAACTGCGAGTTGGACAAAAGACGGGTAAGCTTTCCGTTCTGGCCGAGGATGGACATGCAAGCATGAGATGCACATGAAATGCAATGCAAGATGCAAACAAACACGGGATCACAACCCCCACAAAGCTCTGAATACTGTTGCGCTGCTGACGGGATAAGTTTGCTCTGACGAGAGAAAACCAAAATACCGGGTAGGCTGGAAGTCAAGTTTCCTGCAAAAACCCTCCCACTCACGGGTATGGACCTAAACTGACACAGGTTCGGCATCCTATGCGGTCATCAGCGTCACAGACTTTCAAGGACGATGATACGATACCCAAAAGGTGTGGCATCATCATCTCTTAAAGCGGCCTCACTCGGCTGAGTCACAAGTGATCGGTTTCCAGAGTCGACAATCCTTAGATCTGAAATCCTTTCATCAGCCCACTGGGCTGGAAATGGAAATCATCTTAAAGAATCTCGTCTGAGTGCAGATTTCGTGGGAACTAGTGTATGCCTAACATACAGGGTCACCACTAATCTGCTTCTAGTGCTAGGTATGTACTCGGGCCTGGGTCTGGCTTAACACTCATCAAAGCTCCCCTCCCATAAAAGCACAATAGCAACAGATAAAAATATAGTACGGAACATGTAAATACAGCAGTAATATACAACATACAACGCACAAAAATAAACACCCACAAACAAGCAAACAAGCCCTAGGATTGACTCTCGTCGGGACGTTGGATCCCTTAGATTGACTCGCATAAGGGACGTTGGATCCCCAGGAAACCATTGTAGTCCCCAGCAGAGTCGCTACCGCGAAAATAAGGTTCCGGCAAAACAGAAGAGTCGCCACCTTTCGTTATTTATCCCTCAGAACGGGAAAGGAAACGATCGGAAAAACCTGACGCAAAGGTATAAGACAAGGTCATCGCAACCATTGTCTGGATTCGGGAGTCGGTTACGCAAGGGGAAGGTATTAGCACCCATCACGTCCATCGTACTCGATGGGATCCACGCTTGTGGGTTTGTCTACGGGTGAAAAAACAATCTATCTATGGCTGCTAAAGCTAAACGGAAAGAAACTGACTCGATAGAGCATCGCGCTCTATGCCTACGTATTCCCTCGTGCAATGGGAAAGTCAGAGACAACGTAGTTCGGGAAACTACGGGGGGATTTGCTCGCCAAGACGTCGCGTCTTGTGCCTACGTATTTTTGTCGCTACTGCGAAAATAAGGTGTCGGCAATGACAGAAGAGTCGCCACCTTTCGTTATTTATCCCACGGGAGGGAAAGGAAACGATCGGAAAAACCTGACGAAAAGGTATAAGACAAGGTCATCGCAACCATTGTCTGGATTCGGGAGTCGGTTACGCAAGGGGAAGGTATTAGCACCCCTCACGTCCATCGTACTCGATGGGATCCATGCTTGCTGTGTTTATCTGACGAGTTTGTTAAATCTATCTACGCTAAAAGGTCTGGTCTGAAAAGAAAATAAAATGACTCGGCAAAGTATCACACTTTATGCCTACGTATTCTCGTCTAGAACGAGAAATTAGAGTCAACGTAGTTCGCCTAACTACGGGAGAAGGGGGGAAGGTTGCTCGCCGAGATATCGCATCTCGTGCCTACGTACTTTCATACGGCATGAAAGATCAGAGCAGACGTAGTTTGGGCTACGCAGAACACAGGTTTGTTCAGCTGTTTTTTATCCAAGTAAAGTTAACAATCAGTTCCAGCAGTTGGTGTTTGTAGCTCGATCCTTGGAGACTTAGGCGTTACCGTTTGCGGTAGAACTGAAAGTTAACAGAACTCTCCTTTAAGAAAAGGGTTTTCCTTATTAAGGGTCTAAGAGGACAAAAAGGATTTGAATGTTTGTTTTTTAAGTCTTTTACGGAAGAAGTGGATTGAGTTCTGTTTGTAACTCGTGTTGCACTAAAGACTTGGACTTGAGAGTGAGTGTGTCGCATGTCACCCAAAGGGTACCACACTAAACACTCGAGTTATGTGAGGGAAACCCTCCCACAACTCTTTCTCAAGTAGCTTAAGGCTCGTAACGCGCAACACGTGTTAACCTTTATTAAGTGTTTTAACTGTATTTGAAGACGAGAAGAGAAACAGACTCTCTACAGGGAAACTGACTTGATCCTACAGTTATCATGCAATATTCGTCCTACAGTTGTGGTTAAAAGGGAAACTAACTAATGTTATCATGCATGGTTAGAATCCTAACATCTATCATAACTTCTCTTGAATAAGAGAAGTCAGAGTTCCTAGGGGAACATGGCAATGGAAACAACAGTAAACAGAAAAACTGTACAAGAAATTACTGTAAACAAATTGCTGTAAATAAAATGCATGCAATGCATCACACAAGCAGAAGGAGCCAAGCTCGACTTCTAAGCAAACAAGGTACAAAGGCCACACACCACACGGGCAAGGGAGCTGAGCTCTACCAAATACCAGCAAGCAAAGCCATACAATAAAAATACAAGCAGAGGGAGAAACTCAACCTCTAATGCAATACAAGCAAGGGGAGAAGCTCAACCCTTAAGATACTCTTAGGCATATGATCATCTACATGAAGACTAAATCTAATGCAACACTCCAAGCAAATCATATCAATACATCAAAACAAGAAGAAAACAGATGAACAGGGACAACAAGCCAGCAAACTCCACAGCAGAGCAATCTTCTGAGAGCAATCCAATCCAAAGTTTATAGCTACTCTTCAAGTCCAGCATCTTTAAGAGAAGGAAAGGGATACTCCATCTTCAAACTTTAACAATGCACTCCACCAAGAATGAAGAGAATCAACAAGATGAGTATTTGATGATGGGAAGCAGACAGGAAACCAAAGGAATCCCATCTGACACTGAACCAGTCATCAGAGAAAGGCATCCTCAAAAGTTCTACTCATTGTAAAAGGCCACACATCCCTCCAAAGGAGAGATGAGACTTTAACATGAGTATTTTGAATCACAGGATGAGAATGGAAGGTGAATGAAACCAACCATGCTTATTTGAAGGAAAAAACTACTTCTAAAGCTCTCTCCTAAAAACCCTAATCTTATAAGCTACAAAAAGCTAACAAAAAGAAAAGAAAAGCTCCAAGCCAAGCTCCACCAGCCACTCTACAAAAGCTTCATCATGTCCATGATATCCTCCCATAAGAACCAGAAGCCCAACATGCAAGAAAAGCCCACTTTGAGTCCATTCCAAAACCATCACCCAAGTTGAAGCACCAAATGAACAATCAACTTGAATATTCTAACTAAAATATCAAAACACATCCTAAAAATCTAATTATTTTTATATGGGAACATGCATTTGTTAGTGATATATAGTTAAAAAATCAGGACCTAATTCAATTTCTAAGTCCTCTAATAAAATCCTAAGGTGAAAGGTATCAAGGGAAACCATTAATGGGGAAAGGATCTAAACCTACCTCTAAATCCTATTTAAAATGATCTAAAAAATCATGATAAAAATCACACAATACCAATAACATGTATATAACCAGCCTGTAAAATCTCAAGATTAAACTCAGAAATATGAGTGAGAAATAAAATGGACAAAATCAGCACACAATTATTCCACCATTAAAAACATATTACACTAGAAAATATGCAATAAAAGGGAAAATGCATGGAAAATTAAAATGAAAAGCATGATAAAATCCTAAACATCTCAGTTTATATCCACAAATTTTTCCAGAATTTATTATCATCATTTACTATTTTTTTATGAATTAATTCTCACAATCAATTAAAACAAAAATTAAAAGAAAAGGAATTAGAAGAAATAAGGGAGGGGTTCAGTCAGCAAGAAAATTAAGGCTTACTGCGCTTGGGCCCATGAATGGGGGGTGCTAACAGCATGGGCGCTGGGCCCCTTTGAGTATTAATTTAGTTATTATTCTCACTACAACACGTCCAGGGGGGTGTAAAAAGCAGGAGATCTACGTGCAGTTTCGTTTGGGCATGCCAGGGGGAGGTGTGGATAGCGCTACATGCCAAAGCCCAAAACAAAAAAATCAATTCCATTCAGTTTTCACTAAAATAAAAAAAGAACCAAGCCAAGAATCGAACCCACGCTCGTTGGATTCACACAGCGCACTGAAGCTTTGTAACCCTCATTAATCCAAAACGGCGCCGTTTTAAAGCTGTACGCGTGGCGCGCTCACAGCCCCGCGATCGCGAGACTATGTCTTCCATCTAACCCGATCAGACGGCTGGTGGTTGTCTTCTCCATTTCAAATTTTTCTGCACCGTGAACAGTAACCCGCGCTACAGTACCTGCCGACCATGGACGTGAATTTTTCGGCAAACTTTGAACAACCATAACTCTCTTAATAGTCAACCAAATGCCACGATTCTTGAACGAAAATTGTGTGAAAATTCACGAGGATTGCAATTATACCACTTAATCACGCTAAAACCTCAAGAATCAAGAAATCTAAATCTCAACCGAAAACGGATCAATTCCTAATTTGTCACTAAACCTCAATTTTTCTGTCCAGAAATCATCTACACCTTACTTGTAACCTAACCACATGAATCTAATCCACTAAAAACGCATGAATGGAGAGAAAATTCAAGAAATAAAAACCTGGTTTTAAGCTTCGATTGTGGTGGTTTCAGACCTCAATTCTCCTCCAACAAGTGCAGAAAGCTTCAATGATTGATGGTGAATGATTCTTGATAATCAATTCTTGATGAAACCCTCTGATTCTTCAAAACCAAAAATTCACTTTCAAGCTTTTTCTTCAACTTTCTCCAATGGCTTCTTCACAGAATTTGGCACTAGAAGCTTCTCAAATGCTCTACACTCAATTTATAATCTGTTTCACCACTTTGGAGGCCCAAACCAAGCCCAACTTTGGATTTTCAATTTTCACTTCCTTCCAAAAATTCAATGATGGTGGTACACGTTTTTGCTTTGTTCATCCTTCAAACTCAGTCCAAATTACTCACTTAACAGCTGTGGAGTGTAATTGAAGTGTTTCCCCTCCTTGATTTCAATCCATGGGGTGTATTTGATGTGTTGCTTCATAATGAAGTAAGACTCCATATGGCCATGTTATGAGCTCCAATTCAAAAATGTGATAATGCCAAAGTCTTTAAAATATCAATTCCATTCAAAATGACCACAAATTTGACCTGAAAACATATTATTTCCAATTGTTTTGAATTTTCACATTTTAATCCATTAAAATGGCCTTTTTGGGATTTTTCTTCAACCAATGCTTGATACAATCCATATCCATGGACTCTTGATACTTGGCTAAGCTAAACAAATCATTTTGAGAAACTTTCATGTTGAACAAAAATCCATTTGAAGCTTGCAAGATAGTGAAATTGACCTATGATGCCAAATGACCTATAATCTTATATTCCCAAAATACCCCTAACTTGTAAACCTCATAACTTGAGTTTTACAAATCAGATGGAAGACTTCTAATACAATTTGGAAAGCTAAGATCAATACCTACAACTTTGATGTTGGCCAAAAGTTCAAGAGAAACACCCTTCTAGGTCAAACGTTCCTTGGAAGTTGGTGAACTTTCACATACAAATTTCACATTCATCAGATGACCTGTAACTTGTCTGGACTATAACTTGAGTTTTATAAATCCAATGGAGGACTTCTAGTACTCAAATTAAAGCTAGGAGCATGCTCTACAATTTTCATATCGGTCAAAAGTGGAAATGAAACTTGCGTCTTGAGATAGGTGGTCTTGAAGTTAGGCACTAAATAGGGGATTTTACCCTGAGAACCCTAATTTAGCAACTCCTCACACCTTGAGTTCTTGATGAATTGATCTTGAAATATTATCTCATATGTCTCAACATAAATATCCATGGTTACAGAGACCTATAATTGAGCTTTGACCCTCTTCAAATGCCTAGTTGACTTGGAATTACTCAGATGAAAACTCCACTTGCAACACCCTCAACTGTGACTTTCCACACCTGGCATAATGACTTGATTGAGCCCCATCATGACCTTCAAGGCACTTCAATAAGCTCTACTCACACTCTCTCCTTGATCAAGGCCTTACAATCCACTACTGGTCTTCAACTGGTCCTCAAAGTAGGAGACTAACCCCATATAAGCAAATGAACTTCTTAAGAACCCAGCCCCCTCCTGATGATTATGGTGACTTCATAAACTTGCATAAGTCCTCTAGATAGGCTTCTCTGGATATAACTCCCACTTGATCCCCAACACAAGTGAACAATGCTATGATATGCAAATGCTATGATGATGATATGCTAATGCTATGAAACATAAACCAGGTGAGAAAAGGTTAGGCAAATTTTAGGGTGCAACAACTTTCACACAATGTGAAAGATCAGAGCAAACGTAGTTCGGGCTAACTACGGCTAGACAGGGTGTTCTCGATCACACGGGGGTGAGAGAAAGGGTTGACGATACTAGCGTACGCATTCTAGCAGTTAGGTGTATGCTGCTTGCTCGACGGAGACTTAGGCGTTACCTGTTTGCGGTAGGACGGACGTAGTATGTCGTGGTTTAAAGGTACGGGGACCTACGGGACTTAGAACTACGGTCTGGTCTCAATTGTGCTCGGGAAAGAGAAAGGGAATATCAATCGTTAGCGGGAAAGTCTCGATCGCACGACAACGAGAGAACAGAGAAGTTAGTTGTTAGTGTGCTCGCTAGGATATCACATCCTATGCCTACATATTCTCGTCTGGTACGAGAAATCAGAGCAGCTGTAGTTCAGCTAACTACAGCAAAAAGGGAAAAGGGAGCTCGCTAGGATCATCGCAATCTTATGCCTACGTACTCTCGTCTGGTATGAGAGATCAGAGCAAACGTAGTTCGGCGCTACAGGAAAGCAAGTCTCGACTGCACAGGGGAAGGAGAAGGGGTCTCAATCGCCTGAATGCGAGAGAAAAGGGTTTCGATCGCGCGAGGGCGAGAACAAAGAGGAAGCAGGCCTAACATGCCTAAACGGGAAGGAACTCGAGACACACACGCAAGAAACTAATACGTAGGAGCGAGTGCATCGTATATCACCTGAGGGACATATACTAAACACTCTAAACGATCGAGGGGAGACCGCTTGATTGTCATTTCCCACGTATCTAACGCTACGGCTCACTGTCGCTACTGCGAAAATCGGCGCAGGCTATGACAGAAGATTCGCCACCTTTCGTTATTTATCCCTCGGAACGGGAAAGGAAACGATTGGAAAAACCTGACGAAAAGGTATAAGACAAGGTCATCGCAACCATTGTCTGGGTTCAGGAGTTGGTTACGCAAGGGGAAGGTATTAGCATCCCTCACGTCCGTCGTACTCGACGGGATCCACGCTTGTTGGTTTGTCTACAGGATGCAAAAATAATCTATCTACGGCTCTAAGTCTAAACGGAAGGAAACTGACTCGGTAGAGCGTCGCTGCTCTATGCCTACATATTCTCAAGAGAGAAAGTCAGAGTCAACGTAGTTCGGGAAACCACGGGGGAAGGTTGCTCGCCAAGACTTCGCGTCTTGTGCCTACGTATTCTCGTCCGGTACGAGAAATCAGAGCGTGCCGTAGTTCAGGCTAACTACGGGTAGTCAAAGGGTGTTCTCGATCACACAGGAGTGAGAGACTAAGTTGTTTTGAAAGGTGCGGGAACCTACGGAACTTAGAACTACGGTCTAGTCTCAAATGCACTCGGGCAAGAGAAAGGGAATATCGGTCGTTAGCGGGAAAGTCTCGATCGCACGGCAGCGAGGGAACAGAGAAGTTAGTTGTTAGTGTGCTCGCTAGGATATCGCATCCTATGCTTACATATTCTCGTTAGATATGAGAAATCAGAGCAGCTGTAGTTCAGCCAGCTACAGCTAAAACGGGGAACGGTCTCGATTGCACGAAAGCAAGAGAAAAGGAAATCAATCGCCAAGCAGCGAGAGAAAGGTTCACACACGCTAAATCCTAAACGTGGTATCTAACGATCTCACAACACTCGACGGTTGCCCGAAGACTTGAATAAGATGATGTTGAACAAAGCGGCTCCGTTGGCTCCTGACATGTGCGCAAGCTCCATTCCAATCTTCTCCTCTCTGGATCTTTGATGATGACGCTCGAATCAAGACCAATGTAACGCTTAGACCGTCATGGTTCAACTTACTCGAGAAATCGAACTCTCAGAGGTAGCGTGTTGATGTCCGTGTCAAAGACAAGATAGAGAAATGATATCGACAATCATTCTCCAATTGAATCATGTCACACGGCCAGCCAACAACAAAATCGAAGATAAAATCAGATAGAAACGAAAATAGGAGAGAAATCCAACACAAAATGGAAATAATATGCTACTCCTAGAATACGGCAATTAAATTCTACTAGAAAATATTCTAAAGAAATTAAAAGGAAATTGCATATGAAAATAGCATAAAAACAATTCTATCTAAATCCTTAATATCATAAAGAAAATAGAAGTTCTATATTAAAATCTATAATATTCTATAAGGAAAACTAGAATTAAATTCTATAATACTCTATAAAGAAAATTAGGAAAAAAAATCTACGTTAAATCTATGTTCTATACTATGCTAATAATATTCTAAGACTATGAACTATAATCCCTAAGGAAAGATAAAATCTACAATTATTACAAGCATATGTCCAATACAAGGGGAAAAATTAAATTGCAAGGGAGGGGGTACAATCTGCAAAATGGAGGGACTGCAGAAAAAAACCACTCTGGGCCCAGCCCACAATACAAAGAATTCAGAAAAGAAAGGAAAAAAACATAAGGCCATGGGGGGTGCGCGCAATGCAATGGAGGTGTGGTTCAGAAAAAAGCGCTGGGCCCAGCCCATTCGTGACACACAAAAAAACAAGAGAAAAAAAACAAACAAGGGGAAGGGGGTGTAACGTGGAATGCAGGGCGTATGGATCAGAAAAAAGAAATTGGTCCCAATCCAACCCATTAGCCAATTTGGAGCCCCACACGGACTCATCACCTTCCTCCACTTCAATCTTCAGAAACCCTAACCCTCTCCTCCTTGCTCACCAGCCGCCGCTGTTGACAGGTCTCTTTCCGTTAACCTCCAACTTCCTCCGTCTCCAACCTTCGTCTACCCTAATCTTCCTTTCCTCAAATCTCACACTCTCCACTGTCGTTACCTTACCACGAATCTATCAACAATCCTTATCCTGAAGGAATCCGCTGGAGACTTGGTTCGATCTTGCTAAATCTTGATGAAGATCATAGATGGAACGGGATGACGATTCTTAGAGAGGACTGATACGAAGAACAAATCTGGATGAGGAGATGGATACACGAACAAATCTGGAGAAAATCTTGAAGGCTCGATGTACACGGCGAAGGTTGATGTGGTCTGGACGGTTTGTGAGTGCGAAGGTTCGCAGATCTGAGGATTTCTGGAAAAACACCTTGAATGTATGAAGGTTCTTGAGTGAGAACGATGGAGGTTTGATGACGAATCTGGAGAAGTTGAGTAGCAACTGATGAACACTGATGAATGGATCGTTGAAGAAAATCTTCGCAGATCTGGAAAACTTGTTAAGAACACCATGACGTTCTTGAGGATCTGGAGGATTTCTGGGGAAACGAATGTTGAAGTGGATGAAGAACCGGAAACTCCTTAGGAAGAGGATGATGAGCTCAGTTGAATGGATGAAGATCGCTGATGAATGTTAGGGGGCGATTTCTGGAAAACGATGAACATGCGATGAAGATGATGATCGGACGGTGGTGTTTGAGAGAGAATGGAGACGTGGGACCCTCTTTATAGGTCAAGTGGCAGTGTATTGGACTGTGGGCCTCCAAAATAGACACATGGCCCACGAAAATTGGATTAATTCTGAATTAATTAACACTAATGAGATTAAGGACTCAATTAATGGCTAATGAAATGATTAACTGAACTAATTAATGAATTAAACTTTCAACTAATGATGACTAAGACGAAAATTAATTAAACTCAGTTAATGACTAAAATGCATGATTAAAAGCTAACGAAAAATTAAATGACTAATGACTCAATTAATATCTAAACAAAAACTAAAATCTATATTAAAATCTATTTAAAATCTATAATTCTATTTACTATATTATTCTAACAAACTTATTAAAAAATAGGAAAAGATCTATTAAACCTGTTAAAAAAAATCCTAGAAAAGGAATTATCCTATTAAAAATCATTTAAAAATCTACTTAATATCTAGAAATTAAAATCTATTTAAAACTATTTAAAAAGAATTATCTATTGATATTCTAGAAGAAGCTACTTAATATCTATACAAAAAAACTATCTATTAATATCTAAAAACAATTAACATATAAAATCTATTTAAAAACTCTAGAGAAACAATTAAAATTCATTTAAAATTCTAGAAAATAAAGGGAAAATATAAAAATGCAAGAAAGCCGATTAAATCGATTAGAACACAAATACGCGATTACAGCGAAATAAGCGGTAAAAACCAGACACCGAGATGTCCTCAAAAACAACAGCGAGAGCTGAAAACACAGGGAACGAGTACCAATTCTCAAAATACATCCTCGTATTCGAAATGGTATGAAACTGCCTGAAACGTCAAGGGAGGGCTGTAATCCCGATAAAGTCAATCTGACTGAAAAAATGCAATGTATGTGGTATGCGAATGTGAATGCAAAATGCGTCGAAACATAAACCAGATGTGGGAACCGGTTGGTCAAATTTTGGGGTGCAACAGCTGCCCCTATTCAAACGGCTTGGACCCGACTGGGTGAAGAGCGAACAACCTTCAAACAATCGAGGTACGAGACGGTTGAATACCAGGAAACCCAGAAATTTGCCAACCGTGGAGATAAACTGCAAAACTGCTTGAGAAGCAACATCCAATGAACTAAGTCTGGTTGTTACGGCAACAACTGGTCAATTATCTGATAAAATTTTGATTTCAACATCAATCACCTGCGTGACACCACATGCACTGAGCTATTTTCACAAAAACACCTCCGTCCACAACTGGACTAACCTTGTCAACACAAGAATAGAAACAAATTCGTCAACACGAATAGAGATTCTGTCGTCACAGGAGTAACCTTGTCCACATCTGGACCCAAATTTCGTCAAATCATGAATAAATACAAATCTGTCCACGTCAGGACTCACACTTTGTCAACCCGAAGAAATCTCAACAACACAGGAATAGAACTTTGTCCACGTTAGGACACACACCTCGTCAACACGAATAAATCCCATCATAAACTTGTCCACGTTAGGACTCAAATTTCGTCAACACGGAGAAATCCTAAACTTGTCCTCATCAGGACTCCACATTTCGTCAACACGGAGAAGTCCCGGCGACTTCGCTGGGGATGAGTTGTCCGCATCTCGTCAACACGAGGAGATCCTATCAACATAGGCAATAAAATTTTGTTTGCGTCTCGTCAACACGAGGAACTCCTATCAACATAGGAATAAATTTTGGCGACTACCGGGGAAATACTTCTGTCAACTAGTAGGAAAATACATCCGTTTATCCATACGGGAAGATACTCTGAATACAATTTCTCTGCTTGCCTCTGCAGTAGCTAACTCCATTGGTCCCAACCCACAAACCTTTTAGCGTTTACGTGACAGCGACTTTGAGGAGGACTCTACGGGAGATATTTGGAAACCAAACTGTCGGACGCCTGTTTCGATACCCGGCGGCAGCTTCTAAAATTCTGATTCATGAAACCCTTTGACGCTGACGTAACAGCAAATTTGAGGAAAATAATCTGCTGGCCGGATAAGAGAAACTTCAACAAGCAACTCTGTGGGGAAAATAGTAAGATGAACCGTATCATCACACGTCTCATAGCGAGACCTCGAATACCTGGTAATAGACCTGAGCTAGAACTCCATAATCCTGCTGAGAAAACCAACCCGAAAGCAAAAGGTTAACCAACCTGATTTATGTTTCAGAATGCGTATGTTTGAAAATGATGCAATGCCCCATACGACATGGAGATGCTATGCGTTTGTATAGATGCAATGCCCCATACCGCATGGAGATGCTATGTGTTTGTATAGATGCAAATATGACGATATATGCAAGTGCAAATGCAAGCTCGAGCTGCCAGAGAACACCGGGTCTAAAGTCGCTTGGTAAAATAAATGCCGAAGGCAACGTCAACTCCACTGAGGGGTACCGGGTATCGTAGAATCATCTCAGCAAAATAAATGCTGGAAAAGTGAGACCAACTTCCATGGGGAAGAAACAATCCTGCTGAGGGATGGCTCACAAATTCATCGTTACGAACTCTGTAGAGGATGATCAACCTGACGGAGGAATGACAACCTGCTGGAGGAGGGAAGGACGACCCTGCACAGGGATGCTCTTTCTAAACCCTTGACAACCTGATTATACCCTATGGGGATTAACCAAACTGGGGTTAATTGTGCACAGCTCACTGCTGAGAATGCCCCTGCTGTCAGGGATATCCATTCTGACCTGCTGAGGATACTCCTGATCCTATTCTGAGGAGGAATAACTACGATCTCAACTATTTTGGGGACAATACGTGACTTCTATCTGCTGAGGAGAGTAATCCTAATTTAACATTAATCGGGAAACCGGTATCAATCGAGCTTTGTATCGGGGAACGCGACACCATGTGAGTCACTAGGAATTATCGTGTCGGGTATTTTTAGGCTTTTTCTAGTTTACGGATGAAAATAGGTTATTAACAAAATGGTTTTAAAGGGAAAATACTAGACGGGGCTAGCATTCAAAGATGGACTACCAGGCGAGAACTGATAGCAAAAATAGGTTAGGTTATCGGACGAGAATGGATTTACGGTTGGAACATCAGACGAGGCTGACCGGATGATAGGTTAAGGAAAGGATGACCAGACGGGGCTGGTTTGGAAGCTGACATGCACCAGACGAGAACTGATGCAACAAATAGGTTAAATATACGGTGACCAGACGGGGCTGGTTGAAAGCTAACATACACCAGACGAGAACTGATGTTTACGGAAAGGTTGGCCAGACAATAACTGGTTGAAAAATAACAGGTACCAGACGAGAACTGGTATTTACGGAAAGGTGGACCAGACGAGAACTGGTTACCGATTTTCCAGGCAAGAACTGGGCTTTGGAAATGACAAGGTTACAAGGTTCTGTCAAGTAACAGGTTTAAACTATATGATAATGATCCAATGACGACAAGGTCTTTTTCGAAGGTTCAGGTTTTTTTGATGAGGGTAATGACACGATTCCCCGATACTCAACTCTTGTTAGGGTGAACAAACTTGCTTGAACAACTTGCCCCAGTGCAACTCAACTTGCTCCAATCCAACTCTTGGGAAACTCACTCTGAACAGAAAGCAGCTTGCTATAATACGACCTTGAGATGGCTTGCCCCGGTATCTGCACGACAAAAGGATTCAACCTCAATTAAACAACTATCAACATAGTTGGTTTCACTATCTCTGAAGTGACTTGCCCCTTGAATGAGCGTAGAAGCGACTTAACCTGATCTGATCACACACTGGAAGGATCTATCCTCAAATCACAGCATTCTGGATAATTTCCCCTGATTGGCTCTCGAGAAGATTCACTTCTGATCAACTGCTTCTCAAGTAAACTGTCCCATAATCAACCGATGCTTCGGGACTTGTCCTTAGACCAACTGATTATGAACTCACTGGAAGTCAATGCCCCAGATTCACAGGGTTTCACAACATACACCATTCTGATCCAGACTGCTGAATTATTCAGTCCTGTTCGATTATTCCCTGCTGGAATTTCCTTCCTGTCAACTACTGACCTGCAAATAAAATTGTTTATTCCCGAATGGTAATTTTAATGCAGTGTTCATGCAGATTTTGAAAAAATTGTGTTGTCACTCATTTACGTGTCATGATTGTGAGTGACGAATGAACCGTAGTGCTGATTTGATCAGTGAAAAAAATACAACAAGGATATGACTAGCAAATCAAGAAGGAGTCAGGTTACTCAACCTTATCGTAATGCGCTTTCAGAATAAACCCTACCTCAATTAGGTCTTTTAAGGGTTGTATCGTGGTCGGGTTCACGGTTCGTGAAACAAGGGATATTAGGCTCCAATTATGATTTGTACCCTCCCCTTCTACATGATGATCTCCGATCCTAAAGTTCAGTTAACTTGGCACAAGCGCTCGCCTCTTCGAGAGGTATGTTGAATAGTAGGAACGCACAAGGTTTTCGGAGTGACAGTTACTCCTTTTTCGTTTTCGGTTTCTGTACCTACACGACTTTGTCCTTGTTTGAGGATTTTTTTGTTGAGATCCTTTCATTTTATTCTTTTGATTCCCTAATTTTTTCCTGGACTGACTCTTTTGAGTTCTTTTTTATTTCTTTTGAAGTCCAGCGGGATGCCCTGATTTTTTCCTAAGTATTTGCTTTCCAGATTTTCTTTTCTTTTTACTTAGCGGGCTCTCTTTTTTCTTCTTTTTTTTTTCTTTTGCTTGAAACAAGTCGTGTGACACTGGTTGTCTTGCTTGCTCCGAAAGGATTGCAACTGTCTCACTCCTGATTGGTGAGGTTTAACCATTGTGGTGGACGAGGTGCGACCTCTGGGGAAAAACAACATGTGATTGATCCTCGAAAGGCAACACTCCTCTATAAGACTTGAACGCTCGATCAAGCTAACTGACAACTACCCTGCCCCGGGTTAAGATGTGAGGGTTTAAAAGTCCGAAAAAACTTCTACTTCTTGGCTCGAAGTGGTTAACAAGGGACTAACTCCTTATATCTCCAGTGTTTGGGGATTTGAAACAATGCCTTGTACGTCATCGGCAGGTTTTTATCTGAAAGCATACGATCATCGATTATGAGTGTTCAGTTTCGTCATCCTCCCTCCAATCTTTGCTAATCATAGTGACAAAGTGGAGTGAATAAAATGCAAGTGTCAGTGCAATGCAATAAATGAGTGACAACGACATGATTAATTCAGAAAAATGCATAGTCACTTTATCAATATTACCATCCGAAGCAAACAATGTTTAACAGCAAGTAGCAATTGACAGAAAGGAAACTACAAATGCAAATGATAAAAAGTCTGAGGACTGCCAACACTGAGGACGTCTGCTTGTCTAGACCACTGGCCTCTGGAAATAATCCTCTGAATCTGCGAGCTCAGGAGAAATTGTCATGAACCACCAGAATTCCTTCTCTAAATGAAATGCACTCTTGGTCGATCAACTGTTGTACTTTTGCCTGAAAAGCTTTACAATCTTTAGTTGAATGCCCTGGAGATCCGCCATGGTAACCACACTGAGCGTGGGGATTGTACCCGGGAGGGTAAGGTTCTGGCACAGGCTTAAGAGCTTTAGGTTCCACCAAAGAGTTCTGGATCAAAGATGGTAGAATATGGCTATACGGCACAGGCACTATATGAGAAGGAGCATTCCTTCGTTCCAAGTTGTTACGATGCCTGTTCTGATTTGGGCGCTGCTTCTGATAACCTCGGCTACGAGTTCGCTGATTTGCCAAAGAAGCGACATAAAGTTCTGGATATGGTGCCCTAGGCGCAATTGTCTGTCCCGCATAACAAGACACAGAAGATGAAGAACCAACAGATTTCACCGATTCATCTCGAGGATACTCAACATCTGGCATGATTGCATTGATCACAACTCCTTCTTCAGTTTGGTAGCTACAGAGAGATTCAGTTTCACTAGCCTAACCGCCCGAAACAATCTGAATTTTCCCAATTTTTACAGCATGCTCGATGTGTTCTCCTAATCTTACCAATTCATAGAAATTTGGCGCATTTCCAAGCATTCTTTCGAAGTACGGGATCTCCAGGGAGTCTACAAACATGCCCATTAACTCTCGGTCTAGAAGCGGTGGGTGCACTCTGGCAGCAAATTCTCTCCATCTCTGAACATACTTCCTGAAGGATTCATTGTTCTCTTGAGACAATTCATGCAACTGCATGCAACTAGGAGCCATGTCTAGGTTATAATCATACTGTTTTAGAAAAGATCTGGCTAAATCCACCCATGATCGGATCTTATTACTCTCTAACTGCATATACCAACTCAGAGATGCCCCAGTCAGACTATCCTGAAAGCAGTGAATCATCAGCTTGTCGTTTTGCACAAACGAAGTCATTCTTTGGCAGAACATCACCAAATGTTGCTTCGGACAACTATCTCCTCTGTACTTCTCAAATCTCGGCGCTCTGAACTTAGGAGGAAATACCAGGCCAGGAACCAAACACATGTCTGCAGCATTGAGGTTGACAGCATCTTTAACTTTCAAGGCTTTGACTCTTTCTTCCAACACTCGGAGCCTTCTAGCATACTCAAGAGCTCTTGGGTCTTCAGTCCTAGTTACCGGGATCTCTCTTTGGATATTCGCCATAGGGAAAACAACACCTTGACTGTTAATAAGAGGAGTGCGTTTATTTTGGACAACAAACTGCTCACGTCGATCTCGGTCCCTAACCGGAGGTTGCACAAATTGGTCTGCAGTAACGTTGTTCACTTGCGGAAGGTCTTTCACAGACATAGATCCATACAGAGGATTGGTCGTCATAGTGAAACCTGATAAGGTGTTAACAAACTGGAATTTGCTCTCAGACATAACTACCAATAACTTTCAACTGACTTCACTACTTGATTCTGCTCAAATCTGCTTCAACCTCTTGGTCGTCTTCTAACAATCAACAGTTGCTCAGGCCAACCACTGGAGAATCACCTTTAGAATCAAAACAACGGCTAGATAAGAGCTCTGGCTAATTGGAGAATGCTATGCAACATGATGCAACAATGTTTATGCAAATGCAATGCAATATGCAGCAAACACGGGATCACAGCCCCCACAAATCTCTGAATACTGCTGCACTGCTGACTGAGTAAGTTCGCTCTGAAGAGAAGACCAAAATATTGGGTTGGCTGGAAGTTAAGTTCCCTGCAAAAACCCTCCCACTCACGGGTATGAACCTAATCTGACAAGGTACGACATCCTATGCGGGTATCAACGTCACAGACTTTCAAGAGCAATGATATGATACCCCGAAGGTGTGGCATCATCATCCCTTGAAGCGGCCTCACTTAGTCGAATCCCAATTGATAGGTCCCCAGAGTTGACAATCCTCGGGTCAGACAACTTGTCGAGCCCTAAGGGCCAGGCAAGAAGCATCAAAGAGAATCTCGTCCGAGTGCAGATTTCGCGGCTAGCTGGTGCGAGCTAAGCAAGCAGGCTAACCACTACTCTCTACTTCTAAGTCTATGTGTGTACTCAGGCCTGGGTTTTGGCTTCTCTCTCAAGGGAACAACCACCCAACAGCACAACAGCAACAAATAATAACGAAATGCGGAAATTGTAAATACAGTAAAATATAACATACAACGCACAAAAATAAACATCCAAAGACAAACAAACAAACGCTAGGATCGACTCGCATAGGGGATGTTGGATCCCAAATGAGTCGCAAAGCAAGGTGCCCATCGCAGTCCCCAGCAGAGTCGCCAGCTGGCGCTAATGCGAAAATCGGCGCCGGCTATGATAGAAGAGTCGCCACCTTTCGTTATTTATCCCTCGGAACGGGAAAGGAAACGATCGAAAAAACCTGACGAAAAGGTATAAGACAAGGTCATCGCAACCATTGTCTGGGTTCGGGAGTCGGTTACGCAAGGGGAAGGTATTAGCACCCCTCACGTCCGTCGTACTCGACGGGATCCACGCTTGTTGGTTTGTCTACAGGATGCAAAAACAATCTATCTACGGCTTCTAAGTCTAAACGGAAGGAAACTGACTCGGTAGAGCGTCGCTGCTCTATGCCTACGTTTTCTCAAGAGAGAAAGTCAGAGTCAACGTAGTTCGGGAAACCACGGGGGAAGGTTGCTCGCTAAGACATCGCGTCTTGTGCCTACGTATTCTCGTCCGGTACGAGAAATCAGAGCGTGCCGTAGTTCAGGCTAACTACGGGTAGTCAAAGGGTGTTCTCGATCACACAGGAGTGAGAGACTAAGTTGTTTTGAAAGGTGCGGGAACCTACGGAACTTAGAACTACGGCCTAGTCTCAAATGCACTCGGGCAAGAGAAAGGGAACATCAGTCGTTAGCGGGAAAGTCTCGATCGCACGGCAGCGAGGGAACAGAGAAGTTAGTTGTTACTGTGCTCTCTAGGATATCACATCCTATGCCTACATATTCTCGTTCGATATGAGAAATCAGAGCAGGTGTAGTTCAGCCAGCTACAGCTAAAACGGGGAACGGTCTCGATTACACGAAAGCAAGAGAAAAGGAAATCGATCGCCAAGCGGCGAGAGAAAGGTTCGCACACGCTAAATCCTAAACGTGGTATCTAACGATCTCACAATACTCGACGGTTACCCGAAGACTTGAATAAGATGATGTTGAACGAAGCGGCTCCGTTGGCTCCTGACATGCGCGCAAGCTCCATTCCAATCTTCTCCTCTCTGGATCTTTGATGATGACGCTCGAATCAAGACCAATGTAACGCTTAGACCGTCATGGTTCAACTTACTCGAGAAATCGAACTCTCAGAGGTAGCGTATTGATGTCCGTGTCAAAGACAAGATAGAGAAATGATATCAACAATCATTCTCCAATTGAATCATATCACACGGCCAGCCAACAACAAAATCGAAGATAAAATCAGATAGAAACGAAAATAGGAGAGAAATCCAACACAAAATGGAAATAATATGCTACTCCTAGAATACGGCAATTAAATTCTACTAGAAAATATTCTAAAGAAATTAAAACGAAATTGCATATGAAAATAACATAAAAACAATTCTATCTAAATCCCTAATATCATAAAGAAAATAGAAGTTCTATATTAAAATCTATAATATTCTATAAGGAAAACTAGAATTAAATTCTATAATACTCTATAAAGAAAATTAGGATAAAAAATCTACGTTAAATCTATGTTCAATACTATGCTAATAATATTCTAAGACTATGAACTATAATCCCTAAGGAAAGATAAAATCTACAATTATTACAAGCATATGTCCAATACAAGAGGAAAAATTAAATTGCAAGGGAGGGGGGTACAATCTGCAAAATGGAGGGACTAGAAAAAAAAACCACTCTGGGCCCAGCCCACAATACAAAGAATTCAGAAAAGAAAGGAAAAAAACATAAGGCCATGGGGGGTGCGCGCAGTGCAATGGAGGTGCGGTTCAGAAAAAAGCGCTGGGCCCAGCCCATTCGTGACACACAAAAAAACAAGAGAAAAAAAAACAAACAAGGGGAAGGGGGTGTAACGTGGAATGCAGGGCGTATGGATCAAAAAAAAGAAATTGGGCCCAATCTAGCCCATTAGCCAATTTGGAGCCCCACACGGACTCATCACCTTCCTCCACTTCAATCTTCAGAAACCCTAACCCTCTCCTCCTTGCTCACCAGCCGCCGCCGTTGACACGTCTCTTTCTGTTAACCTCCAACTTCCTCCGTCTCCAACCTTCGTCTACCCTAATCTTCCTTTCCTCAAATCTCACACTCTTCACTGTCGTTACCTTACCACGAATCTATCAACAATCCTTAACCTGAAGGAATCCGCTGGAGACTTGGTTCGATCTTGCTAAATCTTGATGAAGATCATAGATGGAAGGGGATGCCGATTCTTGGAGAGGACTGATACGAAGAACAAATCTGGATGAGGAGATGGATACACGAACAAATCTGGAGAAAAGCTTGAAGGCTCGATGTACACGGCGAAGGTTGATGTGGTCTGGACGGTTTGTGAGTGCGAAGGTTCGCAGATCTGAGGATTTCTGGAAAAACACCTTGAATGTATGAAGGTTCTTGAGTGAGAACGATGGAGGTTTGATGACGAATCTGGAGAAGTTGAGAAGCAACTGATGAACACTGATGAATGGATCGTCGAAGAAAATCTTCGCAGATCTGGAAAACTTGTTAAGAACACCATGACGTTCTTGAGGATCTGGAGGATTTCTGGGGAAACGAATGTTGAAGTGGATGAAGAACCGGAAACTCCTTAGGAAGAGGATGATGAGCTCAGTTGAACGGATGAAGATCGCTGATGAATGTTAGGGGGCGATTTCTGGAAAACGATGAACATGCGATGAAGATGATGATCGGACGGTGGTGTTTGACGAAGATTACGGCGGATCTTGAATGGATATCTTGAAGAAATCGTGAGAAGATTAAGTGTTCTTGAGGTTTGAGGGATTCTTGGGAATTTCTGGGATCGATTAAGGTTGAAGATGAAGATTCATGAGCGTTTCTGGGATGAAGATTGTTGAATCCGGTGAAGAGTTGATGGAGATGGAAGATTCCGGTGAAGGAATGCAGTTTCTGGCGACGGTTAGGGGCTCCGACGGGTTGTTACGGGGAGGGCTGCGGCGGCTGCATGGCCGACGGGAGATGGAGGAGAGTGGAGCGGGTGTGAGACGCGTCGCACTCCTGATGAGGGAGAGGGAGACACGCGGATCCCCACGTGGCAGCATGGTGAAGCGAACTGCATGCAGAACGTGGGTTGGCCACGTGTGAACCAGGTGGGAGGAGAGAGAATGGAGACGTGGGACCCTCTTTATAGGACAAGTGGCAGTGTACTGGACTGTGGGCCTCCAAAATAGACACATGGCCCACGAAAATTGGATTAATTCTGAAATAATTAACACTAATGACATTAAGGACTCAATTAATGGCTAATGAAATGATTAACTGGACTAATTAATGAATTAAACTTTCAACTAATGATGACTAAGACGAAAATTAATTAAACTCAGTTAATGACTAAAATGCATGATTAAAAGCTAACGAAAAATTAAATGACTAATGACTCAATTAATATCTAAACAAAAACTAAAATCTATATTAAAATCTATAATTCTATTTACTATATTATTCTAACAACCTTATTAAAAAATAGGAAAAGATCTATTAAACCTGTTAAAAAAATCCTAGAAAAGGAATTATCCTATTAAAAATCATTTAAAAATCTACTTAATATCTAGAAATAAAAATCTATTTAAAACTATTTAAAAAGAATTATCTATTGATATTCTAGAAGAAGCTACTTAATATCTATAAAAAAAAACTATCTATTAATATCTAAAAACAATTAACATATAAAATCTATTTAAAAACTCTAGAGAAACAATTAAAATTCATTTAAAATTCTAGAAAATAAAGGGAAAATCTAAAAATGCAAGAAAGCTGATTAAATCGATTAGAACATAAATACGCGATTACAGCAAAATAAGCGGTAAAAACCGGACACCGAGATGTCCTCAAAAACAACAGCGAGAGCTGAAAACACAGGGAACGAGCACCAATTCTCAAAATACGTCCTCGTATTCGAAATGGTATGAAACTGCCTGAAACGTCAGGGGAGGGCTGTAATCCCGATAAAGTCAATCTGACTGAAAAAATGCAATGTATGCGGTATGCGAATGCGAATGCAAAATGCGTCGAAACATAAACCAGATGTGGGAACCGGTTGGTCAAATTTTGGGTTGCAACACTCACAACACTCGACGGTTGCACGAAGACTTGAATTAGAAAGATGTTATCAAACGAAGCGACTCCGTTGGCTCTCGACATGTGCGCAAGCTCCATTCCAATCTTCTCCCCTCTGGATTCTTGATGATGACGTTTCGAATCAGAACCAATGTAACGCTTAGACCGTCACGGTTCGACTTATACGAGAAATCGAACTCTAAGAGGTAGCATATTGATATCCGTGTCAAAGACAAGATAGAGAAATGATATCGAAAATCATTCTCCAATTGAATCATGTCACACGGCCAGTCAAAAATAAAATCGGATAAGAAAAGAAATGAGGAGAGAAAATAAGAGAGAAATCCAATCACAAATGAAAATAAAGTTCTACTCCTAAATTGAAAATAAATTCTTAATAGAAAACAAAATTCCTAAAGAAATATAAAGGAAATTGCATACTGAAAAATAGAATAAAATCCTATGCACAATATTCTATAATTTGCTATAAAGAAAATAGAATGAAAAATTCTATACTAAAATTTCTATAATATCCTAAAAACAATAGAATATAAATTCTATATTAAAATCTACAGTAGAAATATGCTAATAATATTCTAAACTATGACTATAATCCCTAAAAAGAAAAATAGAAAAATAAAACTAACATATTACATGCACATGTCCAATACAAGGGAAATTAAAAAAAATAAAAGGGGTACATCCTGAAAACCGGGGTGCAGCCTGCAAAAAAAAACAAAATTGGGCCCAGCCCACAATACATCCAAAAAATGAACACAAAAACAATGGGACTAAGGGGGGTGCACGCTGAAACTGAGGTGTGGCCAAACGAAAAGAGACTCAGCAGCCAAAAAACAAAGACAACAAGGGGACTAGGGGTGTAGTGGATTTTGCAGGTGTGAGTCCAAAACTGATTGGGCCACAAGCCCAATGAACCCCAACCGGTCCAATTCTCGTCTTCCCCCTTCTCCCCACACTTCACAGAAACCCTAGGACCTTCCTCTCCTCAGAAATGCGCCGCCGTTTGAAACTTCTCACTAACCTCCCTCGTCTCAACACCTCCTTCGTTCTACAGCTGAGACAAAATCATCTTCTCACAAAAACCTTCTCGTTCCAGAAACACTTCTTTTTCTCTAGCCTTCAGACCTCGCGCTCTCCTCACTTTCTGATGGTTAAACACATGGATGTTGCTGGTGCTGAAGACGGAATGATGAAGACGAATATATAAACACAATCGTAGTCATTCTTGGAGGTTGTTTGCAGTTTGGAAGGATCTTTGATGAAAACCTTCGCCGTTCTTGAACGAACCCGGACAACGATGGACGGACACCACGAATGGATGAAGGATGCTCTTAAAGGCTCAATGAAGGTCGAAAGTTCAAAGAAGCTTGATGAAGACCTTGGACGATGACAATGCGAAATCTGGAGAACGAAGTGATGAGTGGATGAATCATGGTTGAGGCTGGATGCGTGAAGTTTCTGGATATATTTGAAGATGGATGGAAGATTCTGGAACTGATGTTTTTTGGTGATTTTCGGATGAACACAAGTGCAGAACGATGAAGATCATGGAAGATCTGGGGAAATCGAGTATGATCATTGAAGGATCTTGGAGAAATCTAAAGAATGAGGGATAAACATTGATGAAGGTGATTGGAGAAAAATTTGGAACATGAAGGTTGGATGAGTTTTCCGGTGGGAATGTGCAGTTTCCGGCGACCGTTATGAGTTCCGGCGGGTGGTTATGGTGGATTCTGGCCGGGTTTGATTTCTCCGGTGGGAACTCCGGCCGTTTGCATGGCCGGCGGCGAGGGAGACGGCTGGGACGCGTGGCAGCACGCATGGGAGTGGGGAGAGTGAGGTGGCTAGCATGCAGTGAGGGTGGAAGGTGGGGTGGCCACGTGTGTGATGCATGCAGAGGTGAGGTGGAATTGAGAGAAAAACGCGTGGCTTGCTTCTTATATGGACAAGTGGCATAAACTGGACTTGTGGGCCTCTAGAAAAAGGCCAAGTGGCCCACAAAGAGGACAAAACTCTTATTGCAATTAAAGACTAATAGACTCAATTAAGATGATGATTAATGCTGGTAATTAACTGCTAATGATGATTAAAAGACCCCATTAATACTAAACAAAAATTAATACCTTCTAGACCTAATTAAAACTAATCAATCCAATTAAAATGAATTAAAACCCTAATTAACATCTAATTAATTCCGACTCTAATTAATTCCTCTAATTAAAATGATTAATATCCTAACTAATATCTAATTAATTCTAGAAAAAGAAATTAATCTAGAAAAATGATTTAAACTCTATTAATATCTAAAAAATGATTAAATCTACTAAATTCTAAACCCATTAAAAATAGAAAAAATCTATTAGACCTATTTAAAAATTCTAGAAAAACAATTAACCTATTTAAATCTATTTAAAAACTATTTAATATTCTAAAAACTATTTAAAAAATCTATTTAAAATGCTAGAAAAACAATAAAAGTCAATTAAACCAATTAAAAAGGAATGCGAGAATATAACGATCAAACGGTAAAAAACCCGGACACCGAAATGTCCTAAAAAACAACAACAAGGGATGAAAACACCGGGAAGAGCACATCTTCCACAACAAAACCTGATTATTTGAACTGGTATGAAACTGCCTGAAACGCCAGGGGAGAGCTATAATCCCGATAAAGTCAATCTGACTGAAAAAAATGCAATGTATGCGATATGCAGATGCAAAATGAAATGAATCGAAACATAAGCCAAATACGGGAATTGGTTGGTCAAATTTTGGGGTGCAACACATAGCATGTTTTTGTTGCATTGTGCATTTTTGTTGGTGTTTTCCCATTCTCTAGTGTTGTTATCCCTGCGGAGTGCGTGTGTCCTCTTTCCATTAGAATTCAGAAAATGCATATCCTTTCTAATTCCCCACTGAGTTTATGCCTCGTCGAAGACATTTGTTTTAGCTTCCCTCCCAAGCTTTTATTTGGATGGAATTGATCCCCAATTGAGTTAATTCCTCATTGGGTAGAGTCTTGTTTGACCGTTTCTCTCCAGTTTGTTCCTGGATTAAACTTTGGTCTATTGCAGTGATTATTCTAATTTTCTTTAGGCTGTGAAACCTGGAAGATGAGAAGGCATTTATTTCTCTCTTTTGAGGATTTATTTTCCTCAGCAAAAATCTGTTATTAATCCCCATCAGAAGATGAAGATTTAAATTCCCCCAGTGGTGTTTTCATAAAACTCTCTTGATATTCATTTGTGCGACTTCAAGTGGAAGCACACGATGGATGTTATTCCCAAGGTTATAACATCCACTGTGACATCTGCTACTTAACAGCTAATACTCAGCAATAATAAAAGCAGTAAATAACACATCAATTGTTTACCCAGTCCAGTGTCAACAACACTTACATCTGGGGGCTATCAAGCCTGGGAGGAAATTCACTATCAGTAGAATCAATTCAGAGTTAAACCTCCAGTTTACACTCCTCACTTAATCTCTACCCAATGACACTTCAACCTAGAGACACTCTAGACCTGAGTATACCCACTCACTCCCCCTCAATCACACAACAATGATATTAAACAATTACACACGACAATATGAAGAGACACTTCATACACTCCTTGATCTTGCTTCACAGCTTTGATCAAGGAACTCACACACTCTTGCTTCAAAGCTTCGAGTGAGACACAACCTAGAATCTACCTATCAAATGCAAATCATCCACCAGACAATTGCTTGGATTACAAGTATTCTTAGACAGAATTCACATGTGAAGACTAGCCTTCTTCACTTACACAGGACTCTGCAATCTGCACTCTTTTTCCTTCTGTTGTCAAGTGCTACCGTTCAGGATTGCATCTTTTGATTTTTATAGCAGCTATCAGTCCTCTTGGGCCTTGGTGCATTAATTAGGTTTTATCCTTATCAAACCTATTCTCCACGAGCTGCACACTTGCCACTTAATTCAGGGATCTTCTAGTTTGCCTAGGGATTCTAGAAATTCTCCTGATATCCAGCTTGAGCATTTATTCTGGTTCCTAGATTATAGATACCAGAAAAACAACCTTGCCCGCTGGATGTCATACGTTCAATGTTATGACATTCTGTATGACATTCAACTAAACTAAGTTAACTTATAGTTAACTTGCCCTGCACACACATCATTAAGTATGTCCTAACAATCTGTATGACATACATGCACATTCTAAAGTTTTGCCACAAAATGCAGCCAATCAAGAGCACTTACAAACTCCCCCTTTGGCAAATTTTTGGCTAAAACACCCTCTTAACATATCAGAGTTTACACACAGCAGAAGACTTATGATGTGTCCTGTCATGCGACTAGTTCCTTGCTCAAGCCACTCAGAGTCCTCACAGTTAGCTCTCACTGTCATGACTCACTCTGTTAACCATCTAGTAGTTATCACTACAGATGTCACATCTCTTTGAGTAACACTTTGGTGTTCTCCCCCTCAACTGATCAAATCAGTTGGGCACACAACCTGCTCATCATCATCGTTCTGCAGTCACAGATACAAGCATCCATCATGTGGATGTCCAGACATTCAAAATGACCTTCTGAAGTCACACACACCTATGCTACTCCCCTTGAAGAGTTGCACAAGACTCTCTGCACATATTCATCCAGTCTGCTCTGGATGTTATGACCTTCAGGATAACATCCTGAAGTACACACACAAGGTTTGCTCCTAGTTCTAGCATACATTCATTCCTATTCAGGCTAGACATGCATATCACTTTATTACTAACAGCACTATTAGCTGTTATCACTCATTTCATCAGCTGCACCTGTGGTTACACCTGCAAGCATGCAAGTCTCATATCATATGCACAAAGGCACATATGTTCAAGCCAGTTCTCCTTGTTCTTCTCCTTATTCTTCCACCTGCTGTTAGCTCACATATTATCCTGTTGTTAGCTCACATATTATTCTCTCCCCCTTTTTAGCCATAAATTCAGATCTAACTAATGCATTAACATAGATCAAAAGTGTAACATAACAAATGTTGAAGTACACATTAAACTAACTGCTCATATAGAGCTTCACACAACCAGTGCAATTCTTGCTGTCAAATAGGTTTGCCCAAAATAACTCAAAAAAACATCAACACACCAATTCACAAAACCAGCTCAGCAACAATCAGCTTGAGCTTCACATCACTTTATCAGCACATGTCATTCTTCTTCTTCAGATGCAGAACTGGACCTACCTTTGTCAGATTCTCCATCAGTAGTCTCCTCAGCCTCAGTGGATCCATCTTCCTCATTGTTCTCTCTCTCTTTCTCTGAATCAGTTGTATGGTTATCACTCTCTTCAGCATCATCGTTTTGCCTGTCCTCATCAGTGAACTCAGCATTGTCATTTTGCTCAAGGGTCCTGATTAGTGCTTCAAGAGTTCTTTTCCTTGTATCCAGCTCCTGACATGTTTCCTTTAGCTTGGCAATCACTTCTGCTTTTGTTAACGTAGACTGGGATGTCTCGGCTGATGTTGCGACAAGGTCAGGAACATGAGTTCCAAGAAACAACTTGGGATGAAATGACAAGGGGCTTTCTCGTTTGCTCGCAGCATCACTCTTTTTGAGAATGTTGGGATACTGTTTCAAAATGATGCCACATATGAGTGAAGGGAATGCAATGGGGCCCTTGATGCTATAGCTGCCTGCATGCTTCATAGTTTGATCAAAAACATATGTTCCAAAATCAAATTTGGCCTTGGTCCCAATAACATAGATGATCTTTCCAAGACCAGTTGCCACAGTAGATTTATGGTTTGTGGGCACCCAATTTGCTTCCACAATCTTATGCAACATGGCATATTTGACACTCAATTTGCTGGTGTAATACCCCAAATTTTACCCTTATATTTAGTCAGTCATTTCGCATAGCATCTCATCTGTGCATCTGCTAACCGCTAACCAGTCATAAAGTGCGTTTTGTTTTGTAGGAACTACCCCAGGGGCGTTTTGGTCATTTTGAAGCATAATTCGTGATTTTGGGCCCAATGAGTTTTTATTCCTGAGGCATTTATTTACGTGGGTTTGCTTATGTTAAGATATCAATTTGGGTTGGAAAATCTGATCTGTGGAACAGGGTTTTAACAAGAAATCATTCTTCTATCTTCCAGTTCATTTTAGAGGGAAAACAGTGAAAATTTCGACTGATTAATGGAACTTATTCATGTTGAAGGTATTAAGCTTATTATGCAAGATTGGATCGGATTAATTCAAGGATATTTGACTAGTGAGGTTTAATCGGATGTTGAGGTATTTGCAAATTTAAATCATGGAAAAGAAATTGGGAAATGATTTTAATAGAATATGTGAATTTTATTCATAATATTTTATTATTATTATTACAATTTGCAAAGTGAATTTGGATAGAAATGTGAAGTTTATTCATAATATTTTGTCATGATCTACAAAGAGGAAATAATTTGGATAAAGAATGTTATTGAATTTATTCATAATATTTTTTGTTACAAGTTACAAAAGAGAAAATCAAAATTGTATATCCTAAAAATCCTAAGTCCTAAATATCCCTAAGTGTTCTTCATGATACCCTTTTCTCTGCAAAATCTCCGATCAACCTGCACGTCAAAGAGAAACAAACAGAACACAAACAGAAAAAATGTTAGAGGTTGTTTGACACTCTCAGAACATTGTCATCATCGAGTGCCGGGAGTGGCACAACCAAAGCTGCGTCCTACCCCCGTTACCAATCCGCGCCGTTGGCGTCAGATCAGGTAACACTTGTTCTTATCATTACGGGACATCCGAGAGATAGAAGTGATAAAAGAAGCGGGACTGATTCGCTCTTGCCGCAATTGGATTTCCAAACTGATACAAAGGTAGATTTGGACCCAGACCCGGATGCCGGCAGGTCTGAATTACTTTGCCTTCAAGGTTATCCAACACCTGAAATTCACAAAGCAGCATTAGAATTTTTCAAAGTTCCTAACCAAACTCAAAGCCAAAAAGGATTTACAAGCTGCATGGAATTCATAAGGAACAACAGACGCAAGAAAAGAGTTCAGCCAGGTTAATAAAATTCAGAAACTGCATCAGACTCAGGAAGGAAAGGAGGGACTAATGAGTTGTGAGTATCAACTTCAATCCATGCGCAAGAGCAAGAAAAAACATCCAACAAATCTATCATGGGCAAGTAATCACAAAATTTAGTCCCTACTAACAGAAAAGTATCCCACAAGATCAAAAGAAAAGCAGACGGCATCAGTTCAGAAAACAATGTTCAGTTCAAGAATGAACCAAAAAGGCAAGTTCAGCTCAAGAACAAGTCTGAATCAAACAAAGAGTCCAACTCCATTGCACCAAAATTGGATTACCAAAACAAGTCAATTGGAACTCGCCTCGAATAAAAGCCCAACTGGTCAACATCTGAAAAAAATCAATAACCAAACTGCATCAGAACAACACAAATCATGTCACGAACCATACCAGAAAGAGCAGGATGAGCTCGCGTAATCACATCAGCTCAGGACAAGCCCCAGTTAAAGGTGCAAGTCAATCATGAAAAGCCAACAAAGCAGTTCGATCCTGCGACCGAATCTACTTCAAATTGCTACAAGCGTCGAGGGCTCAGATAAACATCATTGCCCCATACCCGCGACCGCTATCAAGTAAATGTCCCAAGGCAACATTAATGCAAAGTTCGGATTCACAATTGGACACGAACGCCCAAATTCGAAACTGGTTCAGAAATTGTAGCACCTGAAAAATCAGAGGTAATACCAGCAAGCTCAGAACATCATCATCATCGCCGTATACCCTCCTCGGCGGCGTTTAACGCGACCATAGCCATAGTATCCGTCCTGAAAGAAGAAGAAGAGAGGTTAACGTGTTCGAAACAGTTAATCCAGAAGCACGAGTCGAATTGGATACCCAGATACATGACAAAACAAAATCTTATCAGAAAGGAACCAAATCGTATCAGAAATAGATATCCAAATATATGAGTTCCCCAAATGCAATCAAGTCCACATCTGCAAAAATCCAATCAGTGTATCAGAAAAATGATCAAACAAAATCGGATCAGATAAAGTGAATGAATCCAATCAAGCGACCCCAAAAATGGAAAGCTTCGAATCAAATCAGAAAAATCATATCAGCAGGAAATCAAAAACCCCCAATCAAATCCTAAAAGAGGAAACAAGATTCAATCAGTATCAGATGACTCCAATCCGTATCAGAAAGCGTATCCAATTGGAATCCAATCAATATCTGAAAAGCACACTAAATCAAATCAGATAAAATCAAAGTAAAAGCGAAGCACAAATCAGATATGGTATCCAAGGCCCAAAAGAGAGAATCAGAGACTATAAAAAGGGGAACAATTTCACCTGTGAAGGACCCTAACGAAGAATCGCGAAAGCCCTAAAAAGGACGGCGATCAACAATCACAAGCAAAACCCTAGGCGGCGCGAACGAAGACAACCGCGAACTCAGGCGAAGTACAATCGTCATCATCGTTCAGGGCATCACCAAACATCAATATCATCCGCGAATCACAGACGGCCGCGAATCACCGAACGGAGAAGATCGCCTTCGCCGTTCATTACGAACGCCGGGCAATCAAACCTCCTAGCCTCAGAAAGCTCATCATCGGCCGTTTCCAACAACAATCTGTCTCAAAACGTAAGCCATCACATGGATATGTATTTTCGTTGAGTTTCTGTGTTTCATTTTTTTTCCAGCATGTTATGAGAAGAGGGAAGTGAATGAGAAGAACGGAACATGCAAAACGAAGAGAAAATCTCAGCATGTTATGAGAGACGGAAGCAACCGAGAGAGATGAAGGAGAAAGCCGAAACGGCGCCGCGGAAGAGGTCTTAGGGTTATGAAACCCTAAAAAATCATTTTGTTGTAATTAGCAGGACCGGGTTGGGTCCGGGGTGATGACCGGCCCAACCCTTTTATTTTTTTACTTTTTTTTCTCTTTTTTATAATTAATTAATTAAATTATTAAACTTTTTTTAAAAACTAATATTTAGGGTTTTTTTATATAAAATAATAATTTAAAAAAATTTTTAAATATTAAAATTAAAACATTTTTTAATAATTAGAATCAATTATTTTTTTTAACTAAAACTAAGACCTTTTTTTTAAAACCAAGAGAAAATAATTTTTTTTAAGATTAAAATCTCCCCTTTTTATTTATTTATTTATTATCAAGTTAAAAATTTAAGCTTAGATTCATGTTTTAAAGTTCTCATAAAATAAAATAAAAACCACAAAAAATGTCCCTTAGCTTCATGCTCCTGTTTACTGACCTAGTTCGTTCACTGTGCAGCTTACCATGTTGTTTCTTTATGTTTGCGTTCTTAAAATCGAATTGTATCATATTATTGTAATTGTTCCTCCTCTGTAACCTTCCGAATCTCAACAATCGCATTTACGCTTCTGCATTTAAAATTCTGCTGATGTATGATTTCAATTATCTCACACATTCATCAATTATTCTGTCACATTACACACATCCGAAGGTTAGGTCTAGCTTTTGGTCGCCGCGCCAATAGTCCTCAAAACTTCAACCCTTACAACCTCACAAACCCTAATTTTCACTAATGTCTCGCCGCAGACAAAGTTACCATTTTACCCCTAGCACTAGGTCAAAGAGCCGCCGTGCTCATTTTAGGGTTTCCCGCCGTGGAATCTCTAACCTAACCCTAATTACAACTTAACAATTCAACGTAGAGATTTGGAGTTTCTACACTCCACGTAAGCGTGTCCTTAAGATGCGTTTATTCCCCTTGAGACCTTGACCACAGTCAAGAAGTCTCTAACCTCCCTTTTGAGGGGAACTACGATTACTCTGATTCCACTCCCGTAAGGATACGTAGGCACAAGATGCGATGTCTTGCCGAGTAAACTTAGAATTAACCCCTTAGGTCTCTTTTCTCACTTTTAATCCCTTAGTACATATACCTTAAGCAAATAAATAAAGCAAATAGTAAACATTTGAACAAAAGGTTCCTGTAGAGTACTACAGAAGTTTAGGGTGCTAATACCTTCCCTAAATTTAACCAACCCCCGAACCCTAGATCTTTCCCCGCGTTGTGTTTACAACACAAAATATTTAGGTTTTCCCTTTTTGACCTTTTCCTTCGGATAAATCAAAGAGCGGTTGTGAATTGAATTGCGATTCAAACTCATTAATAGTTTGTGATCCTATTTCCACCGCAACAGAAAATGGCGACTTCACTGGGGAGCTCTTAACTTTTGAGGGTTACCCCTAATTTGTTCATATTTATTATTATTTGTCTTACTATTCATTTGCATGTATATATTGTATTTTGATTTTGGGACGGTACCTTGTGTTGTGAGATAAGTCCTACGCCCGGACTAGTGACATTATTATAGGATGGGGATATATTCGATGAGGCTTATAGGGAGTGAATCCCGACCAAGCTGATTCGAGAATCACCGCTCAGTTGAGACCTTTTCGAAAATGGTTCGGTTGAACGAGTAATCGTTGAAAACTTTTTCCATGGCCGATTGGAGTCTGTGATATTGAGGACCGTAGTACCTTTACACCACCTCGGCCTTATTTAGGACGTAGTGCGGGAACTATGTGGGAGTAGTCCTACAACGGTTGCTACGCGATACTACACTCAAAAGAGGTTCTCTTGAGAATATTATTAACCCCCGAGTCAATCGGAAGGTTGATAATATCCGAAAGATGGGCTGATGACTTTGGGCACTTTTTAGAACCTTGTTCTGCAGGTACAACTAACCTATAGTACACTCCTTTGGGGATGGGTAGACCTTAACTCCACTCATGACTTTTAACCTAGGGTTTTGTGTATTCATGTGCATGGCATCCATAAAGCATCCCATTGCATTGTATTTCATGGAATTCAAGCATCATTTATATCGCGGGACAAAATAAAAATGAAAAAACAAGGAAAAATTTTTTGGTACCCCACGACATTCGTAAATGTTCGAATTCCATGAAATCTTCATTTGCATTTGCGTTATAGCATCATATACTTTCTTGCATTGCATGTGTCTTCCGTTTTCTCATGTTCGGTTCTCTCGCCTTCCAGTTTCGTCACCCTGAGTCCTCGGCACCGGTACAACACCAAAGCTCAAACTCGGAAGAGAATGGAGGATCAGACAAAAGAGATTGATCGCCTTAGCAATGAACTTGAAGACCTTCGAGGGGGTATGGGGCGTATGATGGAATTGTTACACGTCATGAATGCTAAGATGGATACCCAGCCCACTGTTGTTTCAGAAATTACCGGCGTTACTGTGGACCCTCCACCAAATGTGACCGTAGCGAGGGACCCACCTTATGGTCTTGCTCCAGGTTTTGTGCCTCCTCAAGCCACTGTTCCGATTAATCAGCCTGTTCAGCAAGCCGTTCCTTTATTTTCTGAAGTTTCTAGGGGGGCTCCTATCTTTGCACCACCTGTTGTACACACCCGTGCGCAACCGTATTTCAATGAGACAGTCTTTGATAATCTTGATGAGAATGTGGAAGGTTATGAGAAACATGACAAGCTTCGTGAGGAAGTAGACACTATCGCCCAGAGATTAAAAAAGGTAGAGGGCGATCAAATTTTTGGGACTGCTGTAAGGGACGTCTGTTTGGTTTCAGGTTTGGTTATTCCCCCGAAGTTCAAAACTCCGAACTTCGACCGCTATGAAGGTGCCACTTGTCCTAAGAGTCATCTGATCATGTACTATCGCAAAATGGCTGCCCATGTTGAGAATGACAAACTGATGATTCATTGCTTCCAAGATAGTTTGAAGGGTGCTTCTTCCAAGTGGTATTTAACTTTGGACCAGTCTCGCATTAAGAGTTCCAAGATTTATCTGACGCTTTCATCAAACACTACAAGTACAATATGGATCTGGCTCCTGACAGAAGACAGTTGTTGAGTATGTCACAAAAGAGTTCTGAGTCATTCAAAGAGTACGCTCAAAGGTGGAGAGAGATTGCTTCGCAAGTAGAACCTCCTTTGACCGAGAAAGAGTTAGCTGATTGGTTTGTCGACACGGTTCGTCCAGAATTTTACGAAAGAATGGTGGGTAGTGTGACTTCAAATTTCTCTGACATCGTTGCTGTGGGTGTCAAGATTGAATTGGGTATGAAAAGCGGTAAAATGACAAGTAATCATGGTGTTTCCAAGGATCAGCCGAAGAAACCTTCGTACAGCTCTCAGAAGAAGAAAGAAGGTGAGACTAATGCTATATCCTCTGGTAGACGAAGGGACCAATTTTATCAATATCCGCAAGGTTATGCTCAACCTCAAGGGTACCCGATCCAATATGCTCAACAGCCATATGTGGCAGCTATTGCACCTTCTTTCAATCAACAGGTTCCTATGTATCAACCTATGCAACAACCTCCTGTTTATCCGCCTCCTGTCAACTACCAACAGGCGCCCAACACTCCTGCTCCTCAACAGCCAAGGAATCCAGCCCCTCGCCAGAATGTTCCAAACAAGAGAACATATAAACCTTGTCCGCCGATTCCGATGACTTTCACCGAGCTGTATCCCTCATTAGTCAAGAAAGGTCTAATTACCACTCGAGCTTTGGGTCCGCCTCCTAATCCTCTACCCGCCAATTACAACGCCGCTGCTCATTGTTTATTTCATGAGGGTGCGCCTGGTCACGATCTGGAGAACTGTTATGCTCTCAAAAATCTTGTCAGGGATTTATTGGAAAAGAAGATTTTGTCATTTGAAGATCCTCAACCGAATGTTAAGAAGAACCCTTTTCCCAACCATGAAAGTGTTAACGCCATCAGTGCCGATTCTGAGGAAGGTTATGTCCTTGATGTTGTTCAGATTAAGACTCCTCTTAAGATATTCCATTCGAAGTTGTTTGAAGCCGGTCTGGTAGATACGTCCCATGCTGCATGTGTAAGTTGTGAAGCCAGTATTAAGGGTTGTGTGTTGGTTCAGAATGATGTTCAGAGGTTGATTGACGAGGGTGTTTTACAAGTGACAAGCCAAGCCAAGAAGGATGAAGTCGCTGTGATTGAGCCTGTCTTCCATCAGCCTGAATCAAAGGGTAAGGTACCAGTGTTTAATCTGTCAGGGGCAGGTTCTGCCAATCCCGTGTTCGATATACCAAAGTCGTCTATCCCTGAGGTGAATCAGCCTAAGCCTATAGTTATTCGAAGACCAAGTCCGTTTCCTTTCAGTGATCCTAAAGCTGTGCCTTGGAAATATGACGTGACGATGATTGACAAGGAGTCTGGGAAGGTTATTCCAAATGAAGAGGTTAAGGACACTGTGACTAATATCGCAGAGGCAAGTAGGATGACTCGCAGTGGCCGTGTGTATACTCCCCGTATCAATGAGGTTCCGCCTAAGGAAACCACTAATATCCCAGTGCATGCCAAAGACAAAGGCAAGGGAGCCGTTACGAATGATGAAGATGCTGAGTTTTTGAGGATCATCAAGAAAAGTGACTATAAAGTCGTCGATCAACTTCATCAGACTCCTTCCAAGATTTCGATTCTATCTCTGTTGATGAGTTCACCCGCTCATAGGATGGCCTTGCAGAAAGTTTTGACTCAAGCACATGTAGATCAAGATATCAGCACCAGTCGGTTTGATAGTGTGATTGCCAATCTGACCGCATGTAACACCCTTAGTTTCAGCAACGAAGAGTTACCAAAGGAGGGTCCGAATCATAATCGTGCTTTACATATATCAGTAAAATGTCAGGAGGACAATTTAGCGAGAGTGCTAGTGGACACCGGCTCTTCTTTGAATGTTCTACCTAAGAGGGTTCTTGATAAGTTGGCTTTCAAAGAGACTGCGCTGAAACCTACTCCTCTGATCGTCAAGGCTTTCGATGGTTCTCGCCGGTCGGTAATGGGGGAGGTTGAGCTTCCTATCCTGATTGGTCCGTAAGTTTTTAATATCACGTTTCAAGTCATGGACATTAATCCCAATTACAGTTGTTTACTTGGAAGGCCGTGGATTCATGCCGCTGGGGCAGCAACCTCAACGTTGCACCAAAAGATGAAGTTCGTGGTCGATGAAAAGTTGGTTATTATACACGGTGAGGAGGATCTGATAGTCAGTAACCTGTCTTCTTTCCGTTACATTGAGGCCGATGAGAATGCTTTGGAAATCTCCTTTCAAGCACTTGAGATCGCCAATGCTGTTCTGTTAGAAGTCGAAGAGACAGTGGGCCAGGGTAATCCATCTTTTGCATCTCTGAAGAGTACCAAATCAACAATTGACAGGGGCACTCCGGAAGGTTGGGGAGAGGTAATCGATGTCAAGACCAAGACCGATCGCTTTGGGTTGGGTTACAAACCGACTCAGAATGGAGCTGCCACAACTGTCGAAGGGCGTCCGAAGGTTATCCAAGAGGTATTTGTCAGCGGAGGTTTCCAAGTCAATGCCGTCAGTGACTGTGAGGAAAATGAAGATTTGAGCAACCTGGTGTTTAAGGGTGATGCAGCTTTGAACAACTGGGAGGCCGTAGAGATCCCTGTTATTTTTCCATTGTCAAAGTAATTTTTTTTAGCGTTTTCACTTATGTTTTCAAATAAAAAGTCCGTAGCTCCGCCCAAGGCTATAGGGTCGTTTTTGTCGGGCCACCTTTCATTTTTAAAAAGGATATTAATAAAGGCATTTTGTTCAAATCCATTTTGGTTCATTTGCGTTTTTTGTTTTCACCTTTAAAAAATGAAATTGGCAACCTTTTTCAAAAATAAAACAAAAAAAATAATAGCATTTCATTTCTTATCTTACATATCTTTGAGCATTTTAATTAAGTAAGCCTTCCATCATGCAGAGACATCATAAACCTTGTTGGATCCAATGACTTTATTGACACTCCTAACTGGGATGCACCCATCAATCAAGCTGAAGACGAGGGTGAAGAAGATTTTGAAGTACCCGCTGAACTGACAAGATTGATTGAGTACGAGTACACAGAGCTTCAACCGCATAAAGAGCAGGTGGACTTGATTAATCTTAGTACAGATGAAACCAAGAAAGAGGTCAAGATTGGTGCAATGCTTGGGACAGAGGTTAAGCAGAGGTTGATTGAGTTGTTAAAAGAATATATTGATGTGTTTGTGTGGTCGTATCAAGATATGCCTGGTCTAGACACAGATATTGTTGTTCACAAGTTGCCACTTAAGCCGGATTGTCCACCTATCAAACAAAAGCTTCGAAAAACGAGACCCGACATGGCTTTGAAGATCCGAGATGAGGTTAAAAAACAGTTAGATGCAGGTTTCTTGGCAGTTGCAAAATATCCAGATTGGGGTGCCAACATTGTGCCAGTGCCCAAGAAAGATGGTAAGGTTAGGATGTGTGTGGATTACAGGGATCTGAATAAAGCAAGTCCGAAAGATGACTTCCCTCTGCCACATATTGATACACTTGTAGACAATATAGCCAGTTTTGCGTTGTTCTCATTTATGGATGGTTTCTCTGGCTATAATCAGATCAAAATGGATCCCGATGATCGAGAGAAGACTACTTTCATTACTCCTTAGGGGACCTTTTGCTACAAAGTCATGCCCTTCGGTTTGAAGAACGCAGGGGCAACTTACCAACGCGCTATGACCACTCTTTTTCACGATATGATGCACAAAGAGATCGAGGTGTATGTGGACGATATGATAGCCAAATCTCAGAGTGAAGAGGAACATTTAGACCATTTGGTGAAGTTGTTTGAACGACTCAGGAAGTATCAGTTGAAGTTGAATCCTGCTAAATGTACCTTCGGTGTCAGATCTGGAAAATTGCTTGGTTTCATTGTTAGCCAACGAGGGATTGAGGTAGATCCTGACAAAGTCCGAGCCATTCAAGATATGCCAGCTCCGCAAACCGAGACACAAGTTAGAGGTTTTCTTGGGCGTTTGAATTATATTTCCAGGTTTATCTCTAACATGACCGCTACTTGTGAGCCGATATTCAAATTGCTTTGTAAGGGGCAGACGGTTGAGTGGAACCCTGATTGTCAGAAAGCGTTTGAGAAAATTAAGAGTTATTTGCAAGACCCCCCTATTTTGATTCCTCCCGTACCTGGAAGACCGTTGTTTATGTATCTTACTGTTCTTGAGAAGTCTATGGGTTGTATGCTTGGGCAACATGATGAGACTGGAAGAAAGGAACATGCGATTTATTACCTGAGCAAAAAGTTTACCGATTGTGAAAACAGATACTCACCATTGGAGAAAACTTGTTATGCGTTGGCATGGGCCGCTAGGCGCCTTCGGCAATATATGGTCTGTCATACCACTTTGTTGATTTCTAAAATGGATCCGATCAAGTATATTTTTGAAAAACCTGCTCAAACCGGGAGGCTAGCCCGTTGGCACATGTTGTTATCCGAATATGACATCCAGTATGTACCCCAGAAGGCAATTAAGGGTAGTATTTTATCAGATTATCTTGCAGATCAGCCAGTTGAAGATTATGAACCTCTTAAGTTTGATTTTCCTGATGAGGATATTTTGTTGATTAAGAGATATTGTGAAGAGCCAGATCCGAGCGAAGGTCCAGAACCAGGTCTTTGGTGGAGGATGATGTTTGATGGTTCCTCGAATTTCAATGGGCATGGTATAGGCGCCGTTCTGATGAACCCAAAGGGTGGATTCACTCCATTTACAGCCAGGTTAGACTTTGAGTGTACTAATAACGTCGCGGAGTATGAAGCATGTATTCTCGGCCTCGAAGCAGCCATTCACCTCCGAATCAAACTTCTCAAAGTAAGTGGTGACTCAGCCTTGGTTATTTACCAGGTACAAGGAAAATGGGAAACGAAAAATGAGAAGTTAATCCCTTACAAGGACTACATTGTCAAGCTGATTAAGTATTTCGACGAGATAGAGTTCGAGCATGTTCCTAGATCTGAGAATCACGTTGCTGATGCTTTAGCCATGTTAGCATCCATGTGGAAAGTTAAATTCGTTAATGAAGCACCTCTTATCCATATTGAACGCAAGGTTGAGCCCGCGCACTGTCAAATGGTCGAAGAGGATGAGGTGGATGAAAGGCCTTGGTTTCACGACATCAAGAACTATCTAGCCAAGCAAGAGTATCCCGATGGTGCTACCGGTCAGGACAAGAAAACGTTGAGAAGACTGGCTTCGAAATTCTTTATCAGTAATGGTGTGTTATACAAAAGAAATTACGATATGGTTTTGCTCAGATGTGTTGATAAACGGGAAGCGGACATGTTACTGTAGGAAATTCACGAGGGGACCTTCGGAACTCATGCCAATGGTTATGCTATGTCCAAGAAGATGCTAAGGGCTGGATATTATTGGTTGACTATGGAAGCTGACTGCATCCAATACGCCAGGAAATGCCATAAGTGCCAAATTTACGCTGATAAAATGCATGTACCTCCCTCGCCGTTGAATGTTTTGTCTTCACCATGGTCGTTCTCAATGTGGGGCATTAACATGATTGGAGCAATCGAGCCGAAGGCTTCTAACGGTCATCGTTTTATCCTTGTTGCTATTGACTATTTCACCAAGTGGGTAGAGGCTGCCTCCTACACCAACGTGACTAAGCAAGTGGTTGCCCGCTTCATCAGGAAAGAAATTATCTGCCGTTATGGAATTCCAAGTCGGATAATAACTGACAATGGCACCAATCTGAATAACAAGACCATGAAGGAGTTGTGTGACAATTTCAAGATCACTCATCACAATTCTTCTCCGTACCGTCCTAAAATGAATGGAGTCGTTGAAGCTGCGAATAAGAATATCAAGAAAATCCTGCAAAAGATGGTCGTGACTTACAAAGATTGGCATGAGATGTTACCGTTTGCTTTACATGGATACAGGACCTCAGTGCGAACTTCGACAGGGGCAACACCTTTCTCATTGGTGTACGGAATGGACGCCGTACTCCCCGTCGAAGTAGAGATACCTTCTTTAAGAGTGTTGATGGAAGCTGAACTTGAGGAAGCTAAATGGGTTCAAGGCAGACTGGATCAGTTGAATCTCATTGACGAGAAACGCATGACAGCCATGTGCCATGGACAGTTATATCATAAACGGATGAAAAGAGCGTTTGATAAGAAGATTCGTATCCGTGAGTTCCGTCAAGGAGAGCTCGTACTCAAAAAGATCTTGCCAGTGCATAAAGATATGCGTGGAAAGTGGATGCCCAATTATGAAGGCCCATTTGTTGTAAAGACCATTTTCTCCGGAGGTTCTCTGATACTTACAACAATGGATGGAGAAGAGCTAGCACATCCCGTGAATTCTGATGCAGTCCGAAAATATTATGCCTAAAAACCCGCTAAGTCGAAAACCTGCAAAAGGCGACTTAGGCAAAAGTAAGGGTTGAAAAAAAAATAATAATAATAAAAAACTCGCTAAGTTGAAAACCCGAAAGGGCGGCTTAGGCAAAAAAGAGCGTCCCGGTGGATTGAAAACCCGAAAGGGAGGTCCAGGCAAAAGTTAGGGACAAAGGCATTTCATTGCGTCAGAAAACACCGATCATTGCGAACACACTTTCCACATGAGAGCCATTTTTCAGTTCTTTCACCCTCGTCCAAAGCAAGATTCTGGTTTAGTCTTAGTTATTAGTGTCAGTAAGTGTCGTTGGATTCAATGTAACCTTTTCCCATGTTGCCAATTTCAAAACATAATCATCTGTGGAGCTATGCCCTCAGCAAGCTGCCATCCTTTAATAAAAGATACCGTTTTGTTACTTACATTCCTTGGTGCATTACTCTTGTTTTCTATTGTTATGCAAAATGCATTTATTCTTAAAATTTTGAAAATGAAAGGTGCACCGGAATTTTTTAAAAACTGTTCTTCGAAAACGCAATCGAAAAATAAGAAATTACTTTGACTAGTGGAAATTTCGGAAGGATCTCTTCACTCCTCGAAAAATCTCATTGTTGCAGAAACACTTTCAAATCATTGCTCTGACACAGTCCCCAGAGAGACTATAAGCTAACAACTTTTTCTTGGGTAACTCGAAAGTGTCCCTCAGGTTTTCCTCTCCCCATGAGAAGACGTGATACTGTGCACCCAAGCAAATTACTTTCTCCCCAGAGAATTCAGAATTTTGAAACCAGATGTGGTCCTACCATTTCTTCCCATGATTGACGTATTGGTTGCAGAGAACGCAGGGTATCTCCGTCGAGATGTTTATTTCATCTCTTGTCCCGTCTCTGGTCTGTTTCGTCAGCATCACAGGCCTATTTCATACATTCCTTTCACATACTCATTACATACTCATTTCATAACATCCTGCATATCTAACTACATAGACATTAACATACATTCACATTGACATATGCATTAGAATTCACATGTTCATTGTGTCTCTTCATCGTTGAGTGTTACCGCCGAGTAACTGGGTTTGTCCATTCTCTCCAAATAGATTATCAACCCTAAGCATGAAATACATATGTGTTTCCAGTTTCCCCACAGAGCTCGATCCTCGTGGATGACGGTTACTTCAGCTATCTTTCCTCGCCAAGATAAAATATTTACCCTTCGAGTTCATTCCCTCGATGGAGTCTTGATTATCAGTCTTCTTTCTAGCTCGATCCTAGATGGAATCTCAGTCTTGTCGGTCGTCGAGCCCAACCGGACGTGCATTTATTTTGCACCATCTAAAGATTTTCACCATACCATGACAGATACACGACTGTTCTCTCCCGAGAAGTTCATCACTATACCCGGATGTGCATTTATTTTGCACTATCTTTCAAGAAGATCAACCACAATCCTTTACAAATACACCCCAGTTCACGCCTGACAAATCTATCAGTACAACACTTTACAATCCTACCTCTTACAGCATCGGTATGCGACATTTCTCACCTAAGAAGTCGATCCTATCTTCGTTATGACTCGCAGCAAATGGCCATCTCCATTGAGCAGTTGGGCTTCCATTTTCCTTGTCGTCTTGAGGTGTAGGGAGGTTTTGAACCAAATCGTATTCAGGAGAGCACGATCTTGAAATACGGGGAGGTTTGAGCGGAATCATATTCAGGAGAGCACGATCTTGAAGTATGAGGAAGTTCAGTTTACCCTTTAGTAAAAGAAGGAGCGGAATCATATTCAGGAGAGCACGATCTTGAAGTATGAGGAAGTTCAGTTTACCCTTTAGTAAAAGAAGGAGCGGAATCATATTCAGGAGAGCACGATCTTGAAGTATGAGGAAGTTCAGTTTACCCTTTAGTAAAAGAAGGAGCGGAATCATATTCAGGAGAGCACGATCTTGAAGTATGAGGAAGTTCAGTTTATCCTTCAGTAAAAGAAGAATCAGAATCGTATTACAGGCGCCGACCTTAAATATGAGAAGATTTATATATCAGATAAGCAGCAGCCTCTTTATTTGAGTGCTTATCCATTTTGGCATATAAGTCCCTTCCAACGATGAGTGACAATTCTCTCTCGAGAAGCTTATCAGGGCATTTCCCATTAAAGTCCATTTATTTTGGCATACAGCCGGTCTTTACCCTGTATTTTCTATGGATTTCTGAAAAGTCCATGTAATCCTGTCACGAGGGATAGTTTACAGAAGCCTGGATGTTATTCTTTGCTCAATGCTCCATGCATTCTGTGATCGATCTTGCAGTCGTACATGATCCAGTTTTACTCTTAGATTCCCCAGTGGAGGCCGTCTCATAGGTACCATCTCCATTTGAGAATCTCGTCCCCGTTAAAAATGACATTTGGTCGTGTTCGCACCAGTTGACCATCATTTTAGAATTCCCCAGGTCGTACTGTGTCCCAGCGCGTCATCTTCCCCAGTGTGTTCTCCTCGTAGCGTCTGTCCCTGTGTCGTCATACACATCATATTCATGGCGTCATCTACATCCATAGCATTGCATATCGCCGCATATAAGGGCAAAATTTTCGGTTATCTATATTTAAATTTCTCCACCACAAATCGTCCGGTGTAGCTATTTAAATAGGGGCAACTGTAACACCCCAAATTTTACCCTTATATTTAGTCAGTCATTTCGCATAGCATCTCATCTGTGCATCTGCTAACCGCTAACCAGTCATAAAGTGCGTTTTGTTTTGCAGGAACTACCCCAGGGGCGTTTTGGTCATTTTGAAGCATAATTCGTGATTTTGGGCCCAATGAGTTTTTATTCCTGAGGCATTTATTTACGTGGGTTTGATTATGTTAAGATATCAATTTGGGTTGGAAAATCTGATCTGTGGAACAGGGTTTTAACAAGAAATCATTCTTCTATCTTCCAGTTCATTTTAGAGGGAAAACAGTGAAAATTTCGACTAATTAATGGAACTTATTCATGTTGAAGGTATTAAGCTTATTATGCAAGATTGGATCGGATTAATTCAAGGATATTTGACTAGTGAGGTTTAATCGGATGTTGAGGTATTTGCAAATTTAAATCATGGAAAAGAAATTGGGAAATGATTTTAATAGAATATGTGAATTTTATTCATAATATTTTATTATTATTATTACAATTTGCAAAGTGAATTTGGATAGAAATGTGAAGTTTATTCATAATATTTTGTCATGATCTACAAAGAGGAAATAATTTGGATAAAGAATGTTATTGAATTTATTCATAATATTTTTTGTTACAAGTTACAAAAGAGAAAATCAAAATTGTATATCCTAAAAATCCTAAGTCCTAAATATCTCTAAGTGTTCTTCATGATACCCTTTTCTCTGCAAAATCTCCGATCAACCTGCACGTCAAAGAGAAACAAACAGAACACAAACAGAAAAAATGTTAGAGGTTGTTTGACACTCTCAGAACATTGTCATCATCGAGTGCCGGGAGTGGCACAACCGAAGCTGCGTCCTACCCCCGTTACCAATCCGCGTCGTTGGCGTCAGATCAGGTAACACTTGTTCTTATCATTACGGGACATCCGAGAGATAGAAGTGATAAAAGAAGCGGGACTGATTCGCTCTTGCCGCAATTGGATTTCCAAACTGATACAAAGGTAGATTTGGACCCAGACCCGGATGCCGGCAGGTCTGAATCACTTTGCCTTCAAGGTTATCCAACACCTGAAATTCACAAAGCAGCATTAGAATTTTTCAAAGTTCCTAACCAAACTCAAAGCCAAAAAGGATTTACAAGCTGCATGGAATTCATAAGGAACAACAGACGCAAGAAAAGAGTTCAGCCAGGTCAATAAAATTCAGAAACTGCATCAGACTCAGGAAGGAAAGGAGGGACTAATGAGTTGTGAGTATCAACTTCAATCCATGCGCAAGAGCAAGAAAAAACATCCAACAAATCTGTCATGGGCAAGTAATCACAAAATTTAGTCCCTACTAACAGAAAAGTATCCCACAAGATCAAAAGAAAAGCAGACGGCATCAGTTCAGAAAACAATGTTCAGTTCAAGAATGAACCAAAAAGGCAAGTTCAGCTCAAGAACAAGTCTGAATCAAACAAAGAGTCCAACTCCATTGCACCAAAATTGGATTACCAAAACAAGTCAATTGGAACTCGCCTCGAACAAAACCCCAACTGGTCAACATCTGAAAAAAATCAATAACGAAACTGCATCAGAACAGCACAAATCATGTCACGAACCATACCAGAAAGAGCAGGATGAGCTCGCGTAATCACATCAGCTCAGGACAAGCCCCAGTTAAAGGTGCAAGTCAATCATGAAAAGCCAACAAAGCAGTTCGATCCTGCGACCGAATCTACTTCAAATTGCTACAAGCGTCGAGGGCTCAGATAAACATCATTGCCCCATACCCGCGGCCGCTATCAAGTAAATGTCCCAAGGCAACATTAATGCAAAGTTCGGATTCACAATTGGACACGAACGCCCAAATTTGAAACTGGTTCAGAAATTGTAGCACCTGAAAAATCAGAGGTAATACCAGCAAGCTCAGAACATCATCATCATCGTCGTATACCCTCCTCGGCGGCGTTTAACGCGACCAGAGCCATAGTATCCGTCCTGAAAGAAGAAGAAGAGAGGTTAACGTGTTCGAAACAGTTAATCCAGAAGCACGAGTCGAATTGGATACCCAGATACATGACAAAACAAAATCTTATCAGAAAGGAACCAAATCGTATCAGAAATAGATATCCAAATATATGAGTTCCCCAAATGCAATCAAGTCCACATCTGCAAAAATCCAATCAGTGTATCAGAAAAATGATCAAACAAAATCGGATCAGATAAAGTGAATGAATCCAATCAAGCGACCCCAAAAATGGAAAGCTTCGAATCAAATCAGAAAAATCATATCAGCAGGAAATCAAAAACCCCCAATCAAATCCTAAAAGAGGAAACAAGATTCAATCAGTATCAGATGACTCCAATCCGTATCAGAAAGCGTATCCAATTGGAATCCAATCAATATCTGAAAAGCACACTAAATCAAATCAGATAAAATCAAAGTAAAAGCGAAGCACAAATCAGATATGGTATCCAAGGCCCAAAAGAGAGAATCAGAGACTATAAAAAGGGGAACAATTTCACCTGTGAAGGACCCTAACGGAGAATCGCGAAAGCCCTAAAAAGGACGGCGATCAACAATCACAAGCAAAACCCTAGGCGGCGCGAACGAAGACAACCGCGAACTCAGGCGAAGTACAATCGTCATCATCGTTCAGGGCATCACCAAACATCAATATCATCCGCGAATCACAGACGGCCGCGAATCACCGAACGGAGAAGATCGCCTTCGCCGTTCATTACGAACGCCGGGCAATCAAACCTCCTAGCCTCAGAAAGCTCATCATCGGCCGTTTCCAACAACAATCTGTCTCAAAACGTAAGCCATCACATGGATATGTATTTTCGTTGAGTTTCTGTGTTTCATTTTTTTCCAGCATGTTATGAGAAGAGGGAAGTGAATGAGAAGAACGGAACATGCAAAACGAAGAGAAAATCTCAGCATGTTATGAGAGACGGAAGCAACCGAGAGAGATGAAGGAGAAAGCCGAAACGGCGCCGCGGAAGAGGTCTTAGGGTTATGAAACCCTAAAAAATCATTTTGTTGTAATTAGCAGGACCGGGTTGGGTCCGGGGTGATGACCGGCCCAACCCTTTTATTTTTTTACTTTTTTTTTCTCTTTTTTATAATTAATTAATTAAATTATTAAACTTTTTTTAAAAACTAATATTTAGGGTTTTTTTATATAAAATAATAATTTAAAAACATTTTTAAATATTAAAATTAAAACATTTTTTAATAATTAGAATCAATTATTTTTTTTAACTAAAACTAAGACCTTTTTTTTAAAACCAAGAGAAAATAATTTTTTTTAAGATTAAAATCTCCCTTTTTTTTTTTTATTTATTTATTATCAAGTTAAAAATTTAAGCTTAGATTCATGTTTTAAAGTTCTCATAAAATAAAATAAAAACCACAAAAAATGTCCCTTAGCTTCATGCTCCTGTTTACTGACCTAGTTCGTTCACTGTGCAGCTTACCATGTTGTTTCTTTATGTTTGCGTTCTTAAAATCGAATTGTATCATATTATTGTAACTGTTCCTCCTCTGTAACCTTGCGAATCTCAACAATCGCATTTACGCTTCTGCATTTAAAATTCTGCTGATGTATGATTTCAATTATCTCACACATTCATCAATTATTCTGTCACATTACACACATCCAAAGGTTAGGTCTAGCTTTTGGTTGCCGCGCCAATAGTCCTCAAAACTTCAACCCTTACAACCTCACAAACCCTAATTTTCACTAATGTCTCGCCGCAGACAAAGTTACCATTTTACCCCTAGCACTAGGTCAAAGAGCCGCCGTGCTCATTTTAGGGTTTCCCGCCGTGGAATCCCTAACCTAACCCTAATTACAACTTAACAATTCAACGTAGAGATTTGGAGTTTCTACACTCCACGTAAGCGTGTCCTTAAGATGCGTTTATTCCCCTTGAGACCTTGACCACAGTCAAGAAGTCTCTAACCTCCCTTTTGAGGGGAACTACGATTACTCTGATTCCACTCCCGTAAGGATACGTAGGCACAAGATGCGATGTCTTGCCGAGTAAACTTAGAATTAACCCTTTAGGTCTCTTTTCTCACTTTTAATCCCTTAGTACATATACCTTAAGCAAATAAATAAAGCAAATAGTAAACATTTGAACAAAAGGTTCCTGTAGAGTACTACAGAAGTTTAGGGTGCTAATACCTTCCCTAAATTTAACCAACCCCCGAACCCTAGATCTTTCCCCGCGTTGTGTTTACAACACAAAATATTTAGGTTTTCCCTTTTTGACCTTTTCCTTCGGATAAATCAAAGAGCGGTTGTGAATTGAATTGCGATTCAAACTCATTAATAGTTTGTGATCCTATTTCCACCGCAACAGCTGGCAACTAGCTTTCTTTTGGATGGCCATTTTTGTACCTGGTTGCCTGTTATCACTTGGCATATTTTGTTTTCTGAAACATTTACATCAGGACGAGCTCTATCTAATCTTCCCATATATTTATTGATTGTTGTTGGAGTAAAAGTAACACATTCCCCTCTTACATGCACCTTGCCAAACTCTTTAGATTTCCTGTCAGCACATTCCTCGGAGAGATTAACTATGATTTCTTTGACAAGTAACTCATAGCATGAAGAGAATTCACTAACTGTTTTCATTAATCATGTATCATTAATGAGTTTCATGATTTCTTTACTCTCAAGAGCATTTTGTCCCAGCTCCCTTTCCACAATCAGCCTTTTCTGAACAACATACTTCCACCTATTAACACACGAGGGGTAATGAAATGAAATGTTGTCAATTGGAAATTCAGGGACTTTTCAGCCAGTTTGCTCTTGGAGGGTTTCTTCTTGTTTTGGATGTCAGTGACATCTTCAGCAACATCAGACTCAGTCTCTGATTCAGTACCAGATTCAACCTTTCTCTTCTTGGGGACTACTTTGCTCTAGGATTTGGGAGGTCCAACTGGTCTTCTTTTAGTTCTAGCCTTCCTTGAGGGAGTGTCATGTTCAGCTGTCTTCTTCTTTGTGAGGTTGTCTTGCTCAGCAACCTGTTCAACTGCCTTTTTCTTGGGGGAACCTTGTTCAGCCACCTTTTTATATTTCCTTGTCATGAGCCTTTTGGCTATGCCAGGATTGATGTTTTCTATTAACTCATTATCCGAATATTCATCAAGGTCCACCAACTCCGCATTCTTGGTGCCTTGCACTTCCTCACCTCCACCATCAGAGACTACTCCCTTGTTCTTCTCTTTTGATGTATGATCTTTCAAGGTTCCAACCTTGGGCATGGCATCACTTTGATCATGCACAGTTGGGCCAGAACCCTCATAGCTGGGTGGAATGGGGATGTTCAGAGCCCTAGCCACCATGCCAGCAATGATGTTGTGCGTTTTCTTGGCTCCATCATCATTAATATCAAAAGTTGTAGGAGTAGGATTTTTACCTGAGACAATGTCTTTGGACCTTCTTGCATGTTGGCTCCTTGGATTGTTTACCAGAACCCCTTCTGGGGTCATCATGTGCAGGGGTGCTATTTCAAGCACAAAGTTAGGGTTGCTTGACTCAGTTCCTATCTCAGACTCGTTGGCGGGTATGTTCTTGGAGGGAGAGGATTTTGGTGAATGTTGAGACATTGTACAGGACGTTGATCGTGTGAACAAGGGTTTCTGTTTGTTGGAGGATGTAGGGAAGATGAACAGTTTGATAGTGAACCAAGTGGTGTGGGAGTTTGATATGGAGAGGCTCACTAGGTGATATGGCAAATGAGGAGGGAACTTAATGTTTTGACAAATCAGTAAATGATTGAATTTTGAATTATAATTCCCTATTCCCATTAATTTCTATAACTCACCATTACTTAAAGGCCTCAATTTTTGTAAATAACTTTCATGGGCCTTGACATTCCATGCACTAATTTCAGTCCTATTTATTGCATCCTCATCAGGTATTGCACCAATCCCTTTCCATTTACACGAGTGACCCCTGAGCATGCCTCCTTTGAACTAACCAGGACTTGTTTGAATGGTGCGTTGGATGTCACAGAACAAGGTCATGACATCAGGTGTGACATGGCCTTTTTTTGGCAGTGATAGCATCCATGGACTCCATTAGGTTCTAGTATAGCCTATCTAGCTTTCCCTGATGACTAATGTATGGGTATCCCTTCTTGGCTTGCTTCCCTCCATGAGGTTTCTTGCATCTTGTCCTTCTTTCTGAGGCATACATTGAAGATCTTCTTGCTGGTGTGTTGGATCTTCTCTGTTGTCTGTCCTTCACCAGCAATACTTTTTCCCTAGTTTCCCTTTTCTCCAAGTTATTGAGGATACTTATGGGCTCCCATAGGTAGCAATTGTTCATTGCTCTATATCCCCTCATTTCTTCCTCACCTTCTTCATTGACAACCACACACTTATCCTTTGAAAACTGGACTTTTAAGCCTTGATCACATAGTTGACTTATGCTTATTAGGTTAACTGTCAGTCCTTTAACCAGCAAGACATCCTTCAATTTTGGGGCTTTAAGACTGTCAAGTTGTCCAACACCTGTAATTTTTCCTCTAGCTCCATCACCAAAGGTAACATGACTAGATGTATGAGGGTTGAGCTTTGTCAAGAGATCCTCAATTCCAGTCATATGTCTGGAACAACCACTGTCAAAGTACAAGTCCTCTTGGGTTGGCATCCTTAGATCAGTGTGAGCTGCTAAGGCCATATTCTTGGTAACCCAGTGTCTTTTCCTGTTAGGAGTGTAACACCCCCTTTCTATACCCCAAATAAATTAGATAAATCAATTAGGCACATAGAAAATTTATTTCATCAGAGTTTAATTAAAACATGGTATAGAAGAGGCGCATCACATTATCATGAAATTAAACACATACGATACCTGCTCAAAATAGATATGCAACAATGGGTAACCCACATCTCAATATTTAGAATAAAAGCGGAAACATCCAAATATTGAATCAATCACATTCATAAAGGTATATACAACCATCAGTTAATTCATGCTTTACAACATATCCACAGCAGATACATACACATATGTATCACAAAAGAATCAAAACAAATGTAACTCCAAAAGAGTCAAAGACCTCCTAACTACCCGGATGTTACATATCAGAGCCATTGACCAAAAAGAATGAAGACATCGCTTCACAAAAAGAACCTCCAGCTTCCTACTCTGCAATGCCTCATAGAGCATTATAAAACAGCAGAAGGGTGAGAAACAACATCATAACAGTTAATGCATAAAATTGTATATATATATATATACATAACTCCATAATTATACAAGTTATACTCAAATTATGTTCTCACCACATTAAGCATATACAAATAATCATGTCTCTACACATACACATGAACAATCACTATATTTCCTCCAAACAAATCACATATAACATACACAGTTATATTCACACAACCAATGCATCATACACAGATGACTCATGCAACTCATAGAGACCGACACACGACTCTATGCAGATGCAAATGCGGTACCGACTCATTCAACAAATTCCCTAAGGAATCGAGTATTCAGCAGATCCTCCACGGGATCAAGTACTCAGCAGATTCTCCACGGAATCAAATATTCATCAGATTCTCCACGGAATCGAATATTCAGCAGATCCTCCACGGGATCAAGTACTCAGCAGATTCTCCACGGAATCAAATACTCTAACCAATCCTCCACGGGATTACATGTTATGACCGATTCTCCGAGGAATCACACAATGCAACCGATTCTCCAAGGAATCAAATATAACCATCGTATCATACGAGGTTCTGCAAATCCTCCGAGGGATCAATCGACACAAAATGCATACTATGCTCACAAACATATTCATTGCATTTATCACATACATCGCATATATCTATCATGCATTCACATTATGCACCATTCCACACATGGTTTACACACATATCAGCTCATCAATGCATTTCTATTCAATTCGAACAAATACACAAGATTATCAAATATTCAAGATTTATCATTTACTCTACAATCTAGGATTCACGCCTTTCGGCCACCCACAGCACGACATGTTGGAACAGTTCACACATCAATCATTCATATAGGCATTAATCATAATTGAATCAATCAAACATCATGCCATGAACAAACAGCAAAACAAAATAACACTGCCAGGTTCGCCAACCTTCGCCTGGCGAAGCCACGCAGCGAATGCTCGCTGGCCTTCGCCTGGCGAACTCCCCAGCGAAGTCCACTGGGAGTAATTCTGGAATTACTCGCTGAGGCTCGCTACCCACTCGCCTGGCGAACCTTCGCCAACTCACCTCGCCTGGCGAACTTGCCAGCGAATACAGGGTATTAGCTTCTGACTTGCTTCGCTACAGCTCGCTGGGCTTCGCCTGGCGAAGCTTCGCTGCCATTCGCCTGGCGAACTTGCGAAGACAGAACTTCCATGGCTGTCCCAAGCCCAAACTCCACACAACCAACCAATTAAATCCAAACCAGTCACAGTAGCACAACCCAATCATCACCCGACTAAACCACATCGTCTAATCCGATTTCTAACCGATTAAAACCTCATTCTACTCACAAAACCAACTTCTAACCTAAGTGGAAAAAGGAGTAGAAACTCTACAAAATCCACACACATACACATACAATCATACACATTAAAGAGATGATGGAGTTTCACACCCTTACCGATCGATTGCAAGCTTTGGTGATGATCCCTTGATGATTCTAGGTTTTCCTCTCCACTTTCTCTTCTCTTTCTCTTCTCCTCTTTTCTTTCTCTTGTTTTTCTTCTTATGTTACTATCTTCTTCCTTTATCCTCTCTTATTCTATTTCTATCTCTATTTCTTCCCTCTCAAATTCTTTCCAACACTTACCAATCAATTCTCACACTAAAGTGCTAAATGTCTAAAATGCCCTTTTTACTCTAATTCCCCGAAAACTCTCCGAATCGGTAAAAATAGATAAAATAAGCAAAACACCACATAGCAACATATATTTTCTCAATTTAAAACAAACATCAATTAAATAAATTAAAAGACTCAACAATTAATGGGAATTCAGAATCGGGGCGTTACAACTCTCCCCCACTTTAGAAATTTTCGTCCTCGAAAATATCACCTGATTCAAACAACTCTGGATGCGATTCTCGCATCTTGCTTTCCAATTCCCAAGTCATGTTGCCTTCCGCGGCACCTCCCCAGGACACTTTCACAAGCGCAATATCCTTGCCTCTTAGTTTCTTAACTTCACGGTCCAAAATACTAACCGGTAAAACTTCAACTGTAAGGTTATCTCTTACTTCCACTTCATCCATTGGGATCACATGTGACGGATCCGGAACATACTTCCGAAGTTGCGAGACATGGAATACATCATGCAAATTCGAAAGAGTCGGAGGCAACGCCACACGATAAGCCACAGCACCAACTCGTGCGACAATCTGATACGGACCAATAAAACGAGAAGTCAACTTTCTCGACTTCAAAGCACGACCCACACCCGTAACCGGTGTAACTCTCAAAAACACATGGTCGCCCTCTTGAAACTCGAGATCCTTCCTCCTTTTATCATGATAACTTTTCTGTCTATCCTGAGAAGCTCTCATCTTTTCCCGAATAAATTTCACCTTTTCCGTCGTTTGCTGTACCATTTCAGGACCAACTACCGACTTTTCACCTGTCTCATGCCAACACAGAGGTGTTCGACATCTCCGTCCATATAAAGCCTCAAATGGCGCCATACCGATACTCGAATGGAAACTGTTATTATAGGTGAACTCAATCAACGCTAAATAACCGTCCCACGCACCACCTTGTTCAAGCACACAAGCACGCAACAGATCTTCTAACGATTGAATCGTCCTCTCGGTTTGACCATCCGTTTGCGGATGATATGCTGAACTCAATCTCAACTTAGAACCCAAGGCACCTTGCAAACTCTCCCAAAATCTTGAAGTAAATCTAGGATCTCTATCCGACACAATACTCTTAGGAACTCCATGAAGCTTCACAATAGTGCCAACATAAATCTCGGCCAACCTTTCCAAAGAATAAGTAATATCAATCGGAATAAAATGAGCCGATTTAGTAAGCCTATCAACAATCACCCAAATAGCATTGTGTCCTCTTTGCGTATTCGGCAATCCCGTAACAAAATCCATCGATATACTATCCCATTTCCATTCCGGAATATCCAACGGTTGCATCAATCCACTAGGCTTCTGATGCTCCACCTTAGACTTCTGACAAGTCAAACACGAGTACACAAAACGAGCAACATCGCTTTTCAATCCAGACCACCAAAAGATCTTCTTCAAATCCTGATACATCTTATTCGCTCCCGGATGAATACTTAAGTTACTCCGATGTCCCTCTTCCAATATCATCTTTTTCAAATCTGCATCATCGGGAATACAAATACGACCTCGAAACCTCAAAACTCCTAATTCATCAACTTTGAAATCTTCACTTCCATTCGTCATCAAATCCACCAATTTCAAATCCAACTTTTGCTTTTCACACACTGTAGCAAGGAAATCATTCGTGACATGCAACATACCAAGCTTCACACTACTCGGCGTTAACTCACAAACCAAACTCAAATCTCTAAAGTTCTCCAAGAGTTCCCACTCTCTAACCATCAAAGTAGACACGTGCAACGACTTCCGACTTAAGGCATCGGCTACCACATTCGCCTTACCCGGATGATAATTTAAACCAAAATCATAGTCCTTCAAAAGTTCTAGCCATCTCCTTTGCCTCATATTCAATTCCTTTTGATCAAACAAATACTTCAAACTCTTGTGATCGCTAAAAACTTCAAATCTTGCACCATAAAGATAGTGCCTCCAAATTTTCAAAACAAACACCACGGCCGCTAACTCCAAATCATGAGTAGGATAATTCTTTTCATGCACTCTCAACTGCCTAGAAACATACGCTACGACCTTCCCATCTTGCATCAATACACCACCCAATCCTGACAAAGAAGCATCACAATAAACCACAAAAGGTTCCGTAGGATTCGGCAAAATCAAAACTGGCGCTGTTGTTAACCTTCTCTTTAATTCCATGAAACTCTCTTCACAATTAACATCCCAAATAAAAGCCTTTCCTTTACAAGTCAACTGCGTTAACGGAAGTGCTAACTTCGAAAATCCTTCGATAAACCTCCGGTAGTAACCGGCCAAGCCCAAAAAGCTTCGAATTTCCGTAACCGATCTTGGAGTCTCCCATTGCATTACCGCATCGATCTTGGATGGATCCACACTAATACCATTGCCGGAAATAATATGCCCAAGAAAACTCACCTCCGACAACCAAAACTCACACTTAGACAACTTTGCATACAACTTCTTCTCTTTCAAAATTCGCAACACAATCCTTAAATGTTCTTCGTGTTCCACACGAGACTTAGAATAAATCAAAATGTCATCGATAAACACCACCACAAAACGATCCAACTGCTCGTGGAAGATACGGTTCATATACTCCATGAAAACACCTGGCGCATTAGAAACTCCGAATGGCATCACCGTATACTCGTAGTGACCATATCGTGTTCTAAAAGCCGTCTTCGAAATATCTTCTTCCTTAACCCGAATCTGATGATAACCGGATCTTAAATCAATCTTACTAAAAACACGGGCTCCAACCAATTGATCCATCAAATCATCAATTCTTGGAAGCGGATACTTGTTCTTAATTGTCACCTTATTCAACTGCCGATAATCAATACACAATCGCATACTACCATCCTTCTTCTTTACCAACAATACCGGCGCACCCCAAGGAGAAACACTTGGTCTTACAAATCTCTTATCCAACAAATCATTCAACTGCTTCTTCAATTCCACCAACTCCGATGCCGACATCCGATACGGGGCCATCGAAATCGGTCTAGTACCTGGAACTAGATCAATAGAAAATTCAACCTCTCTCTTTGGCGGCACATCCGCAACATCTTCCGGAAACACTTCAGGAAATTCACAAACCACAGGAAACACGTCGAGCTCAACTTTGCTCTCCACCGACAACGATGCAAACAAACCAAACAACTGAGCTTCGTCCGCTAAAAGTTTCTTCAACTCTTTAGTGGAAAGAAAACTCTCGTTTTCACCATCTTCCAAGGAAGGAAACCTTACCAACTTGTGATAGCAATCCAAATGAACTCTATTAAATTGCAACCAATTCATACCCAAGATTACGTCCAAACCTTCCAACGGCAAACACACTAAATCCATAACGAAGTCCTTACCATACATGGTCAAAGGACAACTTGCACACACCAAAGAAGTAGTTACCGACCCCGAAGAGGGAGTCCCAATAACCATACCACTACCCAAAGAAACCATACACAAATCCAACCGCTTAGCACACGAAAGAGAAATGAACGAGTGAGTCGCTCCAGTATCAATAATAGCAACTAAAGGCATATCATTAATAAAGCATGTACCTTTAATCAAACGATCTGCCGCATTAGTGGCGTCTGAACCTGCTAATGCGAAAACTTTTCCGCCCGCCTGAGCTTGCTTCGGTTTGGTACAATTCGGGCTAATGTGACCCACCTCGCCACAATTAAAACACTTCATAGCATTCTTTCTACACTCTGCCGCATCATGACCAAAGAGTCCACAGTTGGAACACTTCGCCTTGAACTTTCCACAATCATAAGACTTGTGGCCCATCACGCCACACTTAAAACATTTGATCGCACCGGAACCTCCTCCGGGTCTCCTATCAAAGTTTCCCCTATGTTTGCCCTTCTCAGCAGGCGTCACATAAGGTCCGCTTCGTACTTGCTGCTTCCCTCTCCTCTCGCTCAAACCTTTATAATGAGTAGAACGAGCTCTGCTGTCTTCTTCATAAATTCTACAACACTCGGTCAAATCCGAAAATCTTCGTATCCTTTGATAACCTACTGCTTGCTTTATCTCCGGACGCAAGCCATTCTCATACTTGATACATTTGGAAAATTCCGCCGTAACCGCATCATAGTGAGGGTGAAACTTCACTAACTCAGTAAACTTAGCGGTGTAGTCCACCACCGACATATTACCTTGTTTCAATTCCAGAAATTCCATTTCTCTCTTCCCTTTAACACTTTCGGGATAATACTTCCTTAGAAACTCAGCACGAAATAAATCCCACGTAATCTCCTCGTCGTCGACCTCAAGAACTTGCCTCATGCTGACCCACCAGTCATCAGCCTCTTCTCTCAACATGTGAGTCCCTAATCTCACCTTATTCCCTTCAGCACAATCCATTACCCTAAAAATTCTCTCAATTTCCTTTAACCATATCTGAGCACCATCCGGATCAAATCTCCCTTTAAACACCGGTGGTTGGTTCTTCCTGAACTCATCATTCGCATTCACGTTAGGTGCACCCTGCACAGCTCTGGCCATAGCCTCTAACGCCGCTGCCATAGCATTGTCATTACGACCTGCCATATTCTGAGGATTCCCAAAAATCAACAAGGTTAAACAACCGTTCAACCAACACAACAGCAAGACAGACACGACTGACTCAACACTGGCTCTGATACCACTTAATGTAACACCCCCTTTCTATACCCCAAATAAATTAGATAAATCAATTAGGCACATAGAAAATTTATTTCATCAGAGTTTAATTAAAACATGGTATAGAAGAGGCGCATCACATTATCATGAAATTAAACACATACGATACCTGCTCAAAATAGATATGCAACAATGGGTAACCCACATCTCAATATTTAGAATAAAAGCGGAAACATCCAAATATTGAATCAATCACATTCATAAAGGTATATACAACCATCAGTTAATTCATGCTTTACAACATATCCACAGCAGATACATACACATATGTATCACAAAAGAATCAAAACAAATGTAACTCCAAAAGAGTCAAAGACCTCCTAACTACCCGGATGTTACATATCAGAGCCATTGACCAAAAAGAATGAAGACATCGCTTCACAAAAAGAACCTCCAGCTTCCTACTCTGCAATGCCTCATAGAGCATTATAAAACAGCAGAAGGGTGAGAAACAACATCATAACAGTTAATGCATAAAATTGTATATATATATATATATATATATATATATATATATATATATATATATATACATAACTCCATAATTATACAAGTTATACTCAAATTATGTTCTCACCACATTAAGCATATACAAATAATCATGTCTCTACACATACACATGAACAATCACTATATTTCCTCCAAACAAATCACATATAACATACACAGTTATATTCACACAACCAATGCATCATACACAGATGACTCATGCAACTCATAGAGACCGACACACGACTCTATGCAGATGCAAATGCGGTACCGACTCATTCAACAAATTCCCTAAGGAATCGAGTATTCAGCAGATCCTCCACGGGATCAAGTACTCAGCAGATTCTCCACGGAATCAAATATTCATCAGATTCTCCACGGAATCGAATATTCAGCAGATCCTCCACGGGATCAAGTACTCAGCAGATTCTCCACGGAATCAAATACTCTAACCAATCCTCCACGGGATTACATGTTATGACCGATTCTCCGAGGAATCACACAATGCAACCGATTCTCCAAGGAATCAAATATAACCATTGTATCATACGAGGTTCTGCAAATCCTCCGAGGGATCAATCGACACAAAATGCATACTATGCTCACAAACATATTCATTGCATTTATCACATACATCGCATATATCTATCATGCATTCACATTATGCACCATTCCACACATGGTTTACACACATATCAGCTCATCAATGCATTTCTATTCAATTCGAACAAATACACAAGATTATCAAATATTCAAGATTTATCATTTACTCTACAATCTAGGATTCACGCCTTTCGGCCACCCACAGCACGACATGTTGGAACAGTTCACACATCAATCATTCATATAGGCATTAATCATAATTGAATCAATCAAACATCATGCCATGAACAAACAGCAAAACAAAATAACACTGCCAGGTTCGCCAACCTTCGCCTGGCGAAGCCACGCAGCGAATGCTCGCTGGCCTTCGCCTGGCGAACTCCCCAGCGAAGTCCACTGGGAGTAATTCTGGAATTACTCGCTGAGGCTCGCTACCCACTCGCCTGGCGAACCTTCGCCAACTCACCTCGCCTGGCGAACTTGCCAGCGAATACAGGGTATTAGCTTCTGACTTGCTTCGCTACAGCTCGCTGGGCTTCGCCTGGCGAAGCTTCGCTGCCATTCGCCTGGCGAACTTGCGAAGACAGAACTTCCATGGTTGTCCCAAGCCCAAACTCCACACAACCAACCAATTAAATCCAAACCAGTCACAGTAGCACAACCCAATCATCACCCGACTAAACCACATCGTCTAATCCGATTTCTAACCGATTAAAACCTCATTCTACTCACAAAACCAACTTCTAACCTAAGTGGAAAAAGGAGTAGAAACTCTACAAAATCCACACACATACACATACAATCATACACATTAAAGAGATGATGGAGTTTCACACCCTTACCGATCGATTGCAAGCTTTGGTGATGATCCCTTGATGATTCTAGGTTTTCCTCTCCACTTTCTCTTCTCTTTCTCTTCTCCTCTTTTCTTTCTCTTGTTTTTCTTCTTATGTTACTATCTTCTTCCTTTATCCTCTCTTATTCTATTTCTATCTCTATTTCTTCCCTCTCAAATTCTTTCCAACACTTACCAATCAATTCTCACACTAAAGTGCTAAATGTCTAAAATGCCCTTTTTACTCTAATTCCCCGAAAACTCTCCGAATCGGTAAAAATAGATAAAATAAGCAAAACACCACATAGCAACATATATTTTCTCAATTTAAAACAAACATCAATTAAATAAATTAAAAGACTCAACAATTAATGGGAATTCAGAATCGGGGCGTTACAAGGAGCACCCTTCTTGGCTCTTGCTTGATGAGCTCTCTGTTTTTTATGAGGATGACTAGGAAATCCATGTAGCCAGAAACACACAGATTTGATATGACCAAGTTTTTCCACAGTGGTAACACCTGTACCCTTGGAATCTACTCTTGACTAGATTCCAGTTTCTGTTGGTTAAATGTTGTGACATTGGTCGTGACATCCTCTTTGGCTTCTGGACCTCAGGTTGTAATCTCTTGAGATTTAGCATAGGATTTTGTTTATCAGCATATCCTAGTCCAGATCTATCTCCTGAGGTTTTTCCACTCTATAGAATTTCCTCTAGAGTGTTAGTCCCAGAGTTTAGCATCCTTATAGATTTTTCCATTTGATCCTTCTTACTTTTCAACTCCTGTACTTCACTTCTGAGTGTGTCAATTGTGGCTAGATGCTCTCTCTTTTCAGCTTCTAACTCCTTGATGATTTTCTTCTGTTGCTCCCCTTGCTAAACCAGTTCTGTGCTTCTGATGTGAAGCTTTTTGTATGAGGCTGCAAGCTCCTCAAAAGATAACTCTTCATCACTTGAATCATCATCAGAGATGCACACATTGTTAAGAGCAGTGACATGTTTAGCTGATTCCACTTCTGATCCACTGTCTGAATCTTCATAAGACCAGGTGACTGTCAAGCCCTTTCCTTTCTTTTTGAGGTATGTGGGACATTCCCTCCTAACATGTCCATATCCCTCACATTCATGACATTGGACGCCTCTGCCTTGGCTGAATTTATCTTCAGATTTCTCTTTATCAGAAGGCATGCTTTTGGTATAAGGTTTAGACCTAGCATCTATCTTTTTGACCAATTTGTGAACTGTCTTCCAAGCACAGCAATTGCTTCAGATAGACTCTCCTCCTTATCACCATCTGAGTCAGTTGTGTTTGAGACAAGAGCTATGCTTTTGTTCTTTTTCTCCTTAGCCTGATCACTTATTCCCATTTCAAAGGTTTGAAGGGAACCAATGAGTTCATCCACCTTCACGTGGCATATGTCTTGGGCTTCTTCAATGGCTGTAACTTTCATATCAAACCTTTTAGGTAGTGACCTTAGAATCTTTCTTACAAGTTTCTCTTCAGTCATCTTTTCTCCCAGAGCTCCTGATGTGTTTGCAAGTTCAAGAACATTCATGTAAAACTCATGAATGGTCTCATCTTCCTTCATTCTTAGACCTTCAAATTTTATGGTTAGCATTTGAAGTCTTGACATTTTAACCTTGGAGGTTCCTTCATGAGTAGTTCTGAGAGTGTCCCAAATATCCTTTTCCAGTTCACAGTGGTGCACCAGTCTAAAGATGTTTTTGTCTATACCATTTAAGAAAGAATTCAATGCTTTAGAGTTCCTAAGAGCTAAGGCCTCTTGCTCTTTGTTCCATTCCTCTTCAGGAATCAACACATCTACTCCATCCTTGTCAGTCTTCAAAGGATGTTTCCAGCCTGAATTCACAGCTCTCCAAGCCTTGTTGCCTATAGATTTCAAGAATGCAATCATCCTTGGTTTCCAATAATCATAATTAGATCCATCCAGAATTGGAGGTCTATTAGTGAAACCTATATCTTTATCCATAGTACCAGAATTTGTTTTCCCTATATCTCACCTAGATTTAAACAGGCAGGGTGCCTGCTCTGATGCCAATTTAAAATTCCGGCAAGCACACGATGGATGTTATTCCAAAGGTTATAACATCCACTGTGACATCTGCTACTTAACAGCTAATACTCAGCAATAATAAAAGCAGTAAATAACAAATCAATTGTTTACCCAGTTCAGTGTCAACAACACTTACATCTGGGGGCTACCAAGCTAGGGAGGAAATTCACTATCAGTAGAATTAATTCAGAGTTAAACCTCCAGTTTACACTCCTCACTTAATCTCTACCTAATGACACATCAACCTAGAGACACTCTAGACCTGAGTATACCCACTCACTCCCCCTCAATCACACAACAGTAATATTAAACAATTACACACGACAATATGAAGAGACACTTCATACACTTCTTGATCTTGCTTCACAACCTTGATCAAGGAACTCACACACTCTTGCTTCAAATCTTCGAGTGAGACACAACCTAGAATCTACCTATCAAATGCAAATCATCCACCAGAAAATTGCTTGGATTACAAGTATTCCTAGACAGAATTCACACGTGAAGACTAGCCTTCTTCACTTACACAGGACTCTGCAATCTGCACTCTTTTTCCTTCTGATGTCAAGTGCTACCGTTCAGGATTGCATCTTCTGATTTTTATAGCAGCTATCAGTCCTCTTGGGCCTTGGTGCATTAATTAGGTTTTATCCATATCAAACCTATTCTCCACGAGCTGCACATTTGCCACTTAATTCAGGGATCTTCTAGTTCTCCTAGGGCTTCTAGAAATTCTCCTGATATCCAGCTTGAGCATTTATTCTGGTTCCTAGATTATAGATACCAAAAAAACAACCTTGCTCGTTGGATGTCATACGTTCAATGTTATGACATTCTGTATGACATTCAGCTAAACTAAGTTAACTTATAGTTAACTTGCCCTGCACACACTTCATTAAGTATGTCCTAACAATCAGTATGACATACATGCACATTCTAAAGTTTTGCCATAAAGTGTAGCCAATCAAAAGCACTTACAATTTGAGCGACTTGTATGTCCCCACCAAGATATACCTCACCTGGTAACAAGTGGAAGCCTCTTTATTTGAGCAGATTGTGTAATCTTGAAGATTTATTGGTATTTCCATAATAAATGGAAGCTTTCTAGTTCATCCTCATCGGAGAAGTTTATTGTGAAATGTAGAATACTTATCTGACCAGATTTTCCTTCAAATGGCATCTCTGTGGAAGAGGTCCCGTTGAGATGTTTGTTGTGAAATCCTCAACAGATGGTTGTCTCTTTATTTTAGAATTATGTTGTATGATTTAACCTGCCCGTATCTTTTTTGAAGATCCCCGACAGAGTTATTAATATTTCATCCCCAACAAATGGTTGTCACTTTATTTGAGAAGTTTGTTGTGTGATTTGAGCTTCCCAGTAATAGGTAGCTAATGATATTTCTCTTTTTCCTATCCAGTGACAGGTAGTCGAGTATGTTTATCCTACCCAGTGACAGGTAAAAGACCTTTATTTTCCTTCTCCTACCTGTTGTACCCCAATTTTTGACCCCTAGATTCCATCATCATTCTAGGAGCATTAGCATTTGTTTATATAACCTTAACCCCTTTCAAGTTTGATCTTTGTTAAGATACAAGTGAATTATGGTTTCACACAGTCAGGAATCGGGGCTTCTATGATGTGATGAGTCAAGGTTTTGGGTTGATTCTCCATATAACAACTCCCTACACCATCAAGGGTACTACATTGGATCAAGTATGAATCCAATTTGAGGTTGTTACCGAAAGAAGAAGAACAATGTAGTCCAAGACCCCCGATTAGGGTTTCTGATTAGAAAAGTCAACCATAGTTTTACTTTTAATTTAAATGGCATTCCAATGGTGGAATCATGTTCCATAAAGCTTATATGACTTATTGTAGTCCCCTCAAGAAGTTTCAAGGCATCAGGGAACCCAGAATACCAACAATCGATTAGGAGGGTTTTGATCGTTCGGTTCGTCTGACTGAAAAGTCAACCCAGTGACCAATATGGTTTTAACCCAAAATTGAAAATAATTATGTTCCCAATGTTATTTAATATTTAATCATGAAGTTTGGTGACCATTGGATCAAGAATTGAGAAGTAATCGAAAAGTCGGGAAATTAGGGTTTTGAAAGGGACAAGGCCATAATTTCCTAACCATACATCCAAATGGAGTGGCTCAAAGATTGTTGGAAAGGTCTTGAGGAGTCCTATAAAAGTGCCACAGTGACCTATAATCAAAGTGCCACAGTGACCTATGCCAGCTGATCTGCTGCTACGTGCTTCTCAACCTGCTCCAGAGCTGATTATGAGGAAGAAACGCAAGAAGAGCAAGGTCTCTGAAGAAGATCTCTCAGAGAAACACTCTAAGAGTTCTAAGAGGAAGGCTTCTGAAGAATGCTCTTCCAAGAAGTCATCAAAGCGTTCCAAGCAATCAGGTAATCACTCTGCTGTTTTATCTCCTATTTTGGAAATTATAACAGAAGAACCAACATCTCAACCCTCTCACTCTTCTAAACATCTCAACATCCCAACATCTCAACCCCTCTCACATCTGAACCTATTATTTATTTTGAACCTATCATCACCTCTAAGCACCATTCACATTCCTCTGAGCATGTTGATGTCTCTTTTGCCTCTCCTTTCTCCCAACCACAAACTTCCAACCCTCACACCACCTCTCAACATAACCAAGAAGCCACCTCTGAACACACCACCTCTATACCATCCACACCCTCATTCAATATCCTTCAGCAAACCAATTCTACTGAAGTCCCCTCTACAAACCAACCAATTGTTACCAACCCCTATGAACCTGAAATCTTTCATGCCACACCTCTCCTAACCATTCACCCAATTCCATCTGACTCCTCTGACTCCTCCTCTGACCAATCAGATGCTACATCCCCTCCACATAACTCCCCAAACCACCCTCTTGAGTTTTCTTCTCCCACTCCCATTCCCTCTCATTCTCCAGATAAACCTTCATCCTCTTTTAAACCTTCACTCTTTAATGCCCTTAAGCAATCCTTCTTCGAGGCCTACCTTAAGCCCAAACCCAGACCTAATGTTGGTAATCTGTTATCTAGTTTTGAAACAGAGATGCAGATGTGGTTTTCTGCTGTAAGGGAGAAATGCCTCACTAGCACGAATCCTCATGACTCTGAAGAGATCTTGACTGCCTTCAGAAATAGATCACTTATGTGACTATGAATCTTCAGGATGCTTGCTCTGCAGATGCGCAAGAGAGAGTTTTTGAAGCTCTGAAACTTGCTCAACTCAGTGTCAGCAGAACTTTTATTCTTTGTCTTGAAAACACACTGGCAGAGGTTGTGTGTTCCTCATCTGAGAAATCTGCTACACCTCAGATTGGTGAAGGACATCATGCTGAAGAAGTTACCTCAGAGGCTCCTGTTGATGAAGAGATTCCTGACTCTGGTCAGCCCTCTGCTCTAAAATTAGGGAATGCATCTTCTTCATTGGTTATTCAGAATTCAACAGATTTGAGGAAAGAAAATGAAGATGTCCAAAACAAGTTTGCTCAATAAGAAGCTACTAACAGCGAGATAAAATCTTGGATGATCAAGCAAGAGAAAACTACGGTAGAAATTCAGGAGTGGATGGTCAAACAGGAAGAATCCACTACTAAAATCAAGACATGGATGGCTAAACAAGAAGCTTCAACTTCTGAGATGACGGGGTTTCTTAGGCTTTTAACTTCTCGTTCATCTTAATTGTTTGTTAGTTTGTGCTCATCTGTGAACTTGCCTGTTTTTATTTCTTTTCTGAGTCTCTAAATACATCTGTGTTTTTTATTTCTTTTCTGTGATTTTTGTTTACATCTGATTCTATCTTATATTTTTTTTCTATTTTTCTTGCTCTGAAATTTTTTTTGTCTTAAATGATTTTCTAAAATCACTTTTTGATATGACAAAAAGGGGGAGAAAATGGAAATTTTAAATTGTTCACATAAACAGATACTGAAACTCACACATGTTAAAAACTAACTAATCATGAATTCAGTGTTTTTCAGTGTTTCAGAGTTAAAGTTACTCATCTGACAATATTTATAGAATTAACTCTGAGCAAGGTCTGAGATAGTCCACAAGCTTGCTCTGACTCTAGAAAGAATACAAGTGTTGGAAGGGAAGTTTTTAAATTTTTTAGAAGTATTCATTTTAGGGGGAGAATCATATTCTCAGGGGGAGATATATATTTTAATTTTGAATAAAATTTCGTATAGTTTTTGTCATCATCAAAAAGGGGGAGATTGTTAGAACACAGATTGGTTCTTAATATATCTCAATGTTTTGATGATAACTATCATGAAATTTTGTATGGAGAAAATATTTACTCTAATTTTGTTCATATGTTTTTGTTTCAGATAACATAATAAATATTCCTCTAAACAGAATATTCCTCTGAACGTTTGGTAAAACGTGAAGCTACAAAAGGCTCTGAGCGTTTGGTAAAACGTGAAGCTACAGAAGGCTCTGAGCGTAGAGTATAAAACAAAGATTCAGAAGAATCTGAGTGTAGTACACTCAACGCTGCAATTGCAGAGGCTCTGAGAATCAAAACACGTAAGGCTCTGAAACATTAGTAACAAAGTGATACATTTGGATAACACGTAAGAGCGAAGATCTGCTCTGATCTAAAGCGCTTCTCTGGATGAACAGTTTGTTAAAACAATCACGCTAGCACTAAGCTGCAGAACTCTTGAAGAGAGTTGCTCTGATAAGAAGAAAATGGAACATCATCAGAACTCTGGAAGAGAGTTACTCTGATAAGAAGAAAATGGAACATCATCAGAACTCTGGAAGAGAGCTACTCTGATAAGAAGAAAATGGAACATCATCAGAACTCTGGAAGAGAGTTACTCTGATAAGAAGAAAATGGAACATCATCAGAGGATCTGATGCAGGAAATATTTCCAGATTCGTTCATTTAAATAGATGCTGATCAAGAAAGATCCGTTGCAAACTCATTGTCTACATCCAACGGTACTATTCCTCTTTTGTGTATGGCACAGGTTTTCAGAACAAAAAGGATATCTCTGAATATTTCTTTTTTGTGTATGTGCATGCTATTTGAGAAATGGGTGTGAAGTATTTAAACAAGTCTTCAACAACAATTCGAATAGTGAAAAACCAAAGAACAACATTCTACAATGTACTACTTTGCTGAAAATTCATTGATCTTTATTTTGTGTAAAATCACTGTTGTGAAAAAGCTTTTCTATAAGCACTTAAACACACTTTATGTATTACTTTGTAAAAGATCCTTGAGAGACCAAGTTGTGGTCAGTATTCTTGAGAAGACTAAGACAAGTTTGTCTTAGTGAAAAGATTGTAATCGGTTTTTTATTATTGGATAAAGTCCTCTTTTGAAAGAGGCGAAATCACCTTGGCCGGGTGGACTCGAGTAGTTTGAGTTCGAATGAACCAGTATAAAAATACCTGTTATTTTTATTGCCTTATTTGTTTTTGAAAACCCTTATTCAACCCCCCCCCCTTTCTAAGTGTTTTCCTACCTTCAGTTGGTATCAGAGCACGGTTCTGAGTGCTATCACTTAACAGTGGCAGAGAAAAGATCCGGTTGGAAAACTCTTTGATTTACTACGGCTGAATCTTCAAACAACGCTAACGTTGGGTTGAACAACAAATATGAAGAGAAAGACAGAATCAGCACAAAGCCTCCTATGTTTGATGGAGAAAAATTCGATTATTAGAAGGACAAAATATAAAGCATCTTTCTTGGCTATGATGCTGGTCTCTAGGATATAGTAATTGATGGATACACTCACGCCACTAATGGTGAAGGTAAAAAGATTGATAGAAAATCAATGACTGATCAACAAAAGAAAGACTTCAGGAATCATCCTGAGCAAACGCTCTGCCGGGGACTCTAAGCATCAACTTGAGCAACCAACTCTTGCGAATTCACTGGGGATTTTAAGAATCATTTAAGAAAACAACTTCATTGAGGACTTCAAGAATCATCTTGGGCAAACAACTCTGCCGGAGACTTCAGTCTAAACCATCTAGAGCTAAGCACTTGCGGATAATCTTCTACAAAAAAACTTCCTGTCGACCCACTGCTGGGAATGAGAATACACCTCTATGCATGGCTCAGCTAGGGATATGATGACCCTTCTTAGGATACATCTGGTCGGGGAGAATCTATCTCCACTCGGGGAGACACATCAATGCTCACGCCCCCCTATTCAGACTCTGTGGGGAAACACCACTGAACCTGCTAGGGAAGAAGGAATCGTCCTGCTCGGAAACACATGCCATGAAACAAACTCACGATGGCTTGCCCCAGAATCTCAACAACTTATGACAATCTCTGCCAATACAAAGAGGAACGGCTCCTTCGCTTTCAGCTTTTGTCCCAGCCTGCGGGATCTCTATGGGGATGTTCCTTGAAAGGAAATCTTCAAACTCTCCACCCCGATCTGCCTCAGCATCTTGAACCTCGACGAGGTGCTTCGCATTAATTTCCCCATGGGCAAGAAATGACTTCTACGCTCTTAGGGTGGCCTGCCCCTGTCTTATAACGACCTTGCCCCTGATTGGCTAATCTGTGAGGAAATACCTTGGTTGTCCTCGAGAGATTCACGAAATTTCGACCTGACTGCCTCAGATCAACTGAATTCTGGATGGCTGACTCCCATGCCATAATCTTTTGATAAAGCTTGCCCCGGTTCACCGGAATACTCTGGCATTCTGCATTTTATTCTGATCAAATCTTTCCATCATGGAAACTTTCCTGCTGTCAAGCGCTTACTCATTGGTAAACCGAACTGTTCTGCATAAAGACATATCAAATGCAATGCATATAGCAGTTTTCAAAATCCATTCTTGTTCACTGGAAAAAAATTTGTGACATAAAGTATATGAAATCATTCATCAACATGTCAATATCAATACAATGCTATAAAGGGAATCCTTTCAAGGAGTCAGTTCCGATGCGATCTTTACCGAAGTATGCTTTCGAAACAAACCTATTTCAATTAGGACTTTCTCAGGTTGTAACGTGGTCAGGTTCACGGTTTAAGAAAGAAAGGATAGAGGCTCAAAATTCATTTTAACCCACCCATTCTCCGTGATGTTCTCCATCCTATATTCAGCTAATTCGACCTTAGCATTCACCTTTCAAAGGTTGAGTGACAGTCCAAGAGATCACCCTTTTTCGAAGTGACAGTCACTCTCTTTTCGTCTTTCGGCGTCCAGAGCCACACGATTTCGTTCTTTTTGAGGATTTTTCTTTCGTAATCCTTTTCGTCTTTTCGTTTTTTCGTTCCCTAAATTTTGCCTGGACTAACTCTTCTGAGTTTCTTCGATTTTGAGGTCCAGCGGGATGCCCTAATTTTTTCCTAAGTCGCTTGCTTTCAAGATTCGACTTACGGGGCTTTCTTCTTTTGATTCTTTTTTTTCTTTTTTTGAACAAATCATATGGCATCGGCTCATATGACTTGTTAAAGAGATTGTGACTGTTTCACTCCTGATCGGCCAGGTTTAACCATCATGGTTTTTTAGGTACGACCTATAGCGGTGTGATCGATCCTCGACCGGACACTCCTTTTGTAATTTGAACGCTTGGTCAAATTAACTGACACCTACCCTGCCCTGGGTTAAGATTGAGGGTTTTCTATCTTCAGAAAGAAACTCCTACAACTGGGCTCAAAGGGGTTAGCAAGGGATTCTCTTCCTTATATCTTCGGTGTTTGGGATTTAAAATAATGGGTGTACGTCATCAACAGGTTTTTTGTTCAAAAGCATAGCATCAGAAGCTTACACATCATTGGATTTCGTCATCCTCCCCGGATTCTACTTACACAAGCGTTTGACATCAGTTAAAACATTGAGTGAACACGAATGGATTAAATCAAAACATGCATATTCATTTCATTATCAATATCAATTGAAAACAATACAAGTTTTATGACTGCAATTTGCGCTTTAACAGAAAAGAAACTACAAATGCAAAGAAATGACATGATAAAACACATGTTGCCGGCTTCTGGGAACCGGGCTTTTCGAACTTGATTTGCTGCCGTGCCAGCCATCTTCAGAATTGATGATCGAAGTCATCCTGATACTCCTCTGAACATCTGCTCTCAGTGAACTCTCCCGTAACCTGAACTGCTACACCCACTCGGCTGGTTGAAGGAAAGTCGTTAATCTGAACACCCTGAGGCGTGATTGAGATCCTGCTAGAATCCATCAGAGTCTGAACTTGGCTTCGAAGCACCTTGCAGTCTTCAGTTGAATGCCCCTGTGCCCAAACGTGGTACCCACAGCGGGCGTTGACGTCGAAGCCTGACGGATACGGCGGAATTTCTGGATTAATCTTCTTCGGAACAACCGATCCACTTCTGATCAAATCCGGCAATAATTGGCTGTACGATACCGGTAGCTGAGTAAAATGCCTCTCCGGCTTCCTCGGCCTACGTCTGGCGTGTTGACGCGGTTGACGACGATAAGACTGCTGACTCTAGCGGGGAACATATATCTGACATACAGACCCAACAGGTTGCTGACTCTGAACACTCGAAGTATCCGAACACTGAATCTGAGGTACGGGAGATTCCGTGATAACATCACTTTCTTTCTCCCATTCTTCTTGAGAACTGATAATTGATTCATCTTCATAAAGTGAAGTATCAGGGATATCTCGAATCTTTCCGCTCTTGATTCCGCTCTCAACATGTTCTCCTGCTATCACCAAATCAGCAAAGTTCGACGCTCTACCACTGATCAACTTGTCAAAGTAATGGCCTTTCAAGGTACCCAGGAATATGTCAACCAAATCTCTATCCAGAAGCGGGGGTTGAACACAAGTAGTGAATTCTCTCCATCTCTACGCATATCCTCTGAAGGATTCATCATCTTCCTGAGACAATTCTTACAACTGTGTGCGGCTAAGAGCCATGTCAAGATTGTAGTCGTACTGCTTCATGAAGGCATTGGCTAAATTTGACCATGATCTGATGCAATCGCTCTTCAACTGCATATACCAATTCAACGATGCTCCACTCAGACTGTCTTGGAAGCAGTGAATCATAAGCTGGTCATTGGCGACATACGAAGTCATTTTTCTGCAGAACATTATCAAATGTAGCTTCGGACAATTATCCCCTTTGAACTTCTCAAAATTCGGCATTTTGAAATTCGGAGGCATCACAAGGCCTGGCACTAAGCACATGCTCGGAGCATTCAAATCAAGAGTATTCTGAATCATTAGAGCATCAAGCTTTTCCTCCAACAACTGATATCTTCTCATGAATTCAACAGTCTGCGGGTTCTCAGCATCAATCTTCGGAACAACCCTTTGATGATCTGGCACAGGGAAAGTGAAATGCTGATAGTCCGTGTCATGAAGAGAAGATGCATCTTTATCTCTGACAGGGATCTGCACAGGCTGGGCTTGAGCAACATTGTTCACCGGGATCCTCTGATCATTGGCCTCATCTCTAGTCATAGCTGTCACAGCTTCCATGAATTGACTCAACTGATCCTTCAACAGTTTAAACTCTGCCCTGGTAACAACCAAGTTCTGCTCTTCTGAGTTCATGATTGTTGCACCCTAAAATTTGCTCAACCTATTTCATCTGGTTTATGTTTCAATTGCATTGTCATTTGCATAATAAGTCTTGTATATAGTCTAATCATTTACATAGCATAGCATAACAAGTCATCTAGCAGGGGATCAAGTGCCTTTCTTATCAGAAAGAGGCCCATCATGGGGTTTTTATTCAAGTTCAAGATCACCCAAGTAATCAAGAAATGAGTTGAAGCTTTGAAAAGTTTGAAGGTCAACCAGTGGATTTCTCTCCTAATCATGAGGGGTTGAAGATCACCAATGGGAGTATGAGCTATGACTGAGAGTATGGAATATGCATAAAGATCATGGAAGACCTAGAGGGTCATTTTGAAGATGAGACAAGTCATTGATACAAGTACAAGAGCCAGAGTTGAAGTGCAGTCAACTAGGGTTTCATCTGGGTCAACCCTAGGTCAACTGAGTGATTGAAGAGCATCAAGGCTTAATTGAAAGGTATGGGATTCATGAATTGATATGTGTATACATGTGTGGTGTTGTGCCAAGGAGAAATCAAGAGAAATCAAGAAGAAGAGGAGTTGTTAAATTAGGGTTTTAGTGTAAAAACCCTAATTTAGGCCTAACTTCCAAGCCAGATAAGTCAAAATGCAAGCTTCAAATGAATTCTTGGTCAACATTAAACTTGTAGAGCTTCTCAATATATTTAATTTGAGTACTAGAAGTCTTCAATGATATTTATAGAACTCAAGTTATGGTTCTTGCAAGTTATGGGTCCTCAGAGGACACTGAAATTTATCTGTGAAAGTCACTTGACTTCCAAGCAACTTTGTCCCATCAAGGAGTTTTCAAATGGATTCTTGGCCAACATAAGAGTTGTAGATATTGATCATACCTTTAATTTGAGTACTAGAAGTCCTCAAGGGGATTTATGGAACTCAAGTTATGGTCTTGGCAACCCCAGGGTATTTTGGGAAAGTTGAATTACAAGTCATTTTTCAACATAGGTCCAAATCTCCATCTTCCACTCTTCAAATGAAAAAATGATCAACATGAGATGTGTTCAAAATGATGTTTTTAGGCTATATAAAAGGTCATGAGAACTTGGAATGGCTTGCTTCACAAAATCATAAAAATGGCCTAAAATGAAGATATATTTTAAATGAACCAAAGTTGAAAATTGGGGTTTTTTATCTACACAACCAAACCAAGGCATATGACATACCAATTTGATTGTAAAAAGCATTTTTCGAACATTGACATTGCCACAATTTTGAATTAAGGATTATTTTTAGGACTTGCTTTGGAAATTGGTTACTTGAATCATAAGGCACCATTGCAAAACCACTTGGCAAGGCAAAGGCAAGGCTTCTTTCCATCCATACACTTCCATTATCTCATTAGAAGACATTTTAAACTCAGAACAAGTACAATTGCAAGCAAAATCATGAGTTGGTATGAGTGCATAGCATGACATGAGATGGTGAATTTCTCATTGGATCAACCTAGAACTTTCTAGTGTCTTCATTCACACTTTATATATGCATATGAAGTGATCCCAAGCAAGATTTGGAGAGAATTGAAGGAGAGAAGAGAGATTGAGATTGAAATTTTTCTGTTGCAACTCAGATTCGGTTACAAGCATTTCATCCCTTTCCATCCAATTTCTTGATCCCATTTGCTTCCATTGGTGCTAGTGAGTGTTTCCAGATCAAGTTCCAAGCAAATTGGTGGAGAAATCGTGTTCTTGAAATTGAAAATTCTCATCTGCAACTCAGATTCGGATTCCAAGATTCAAGTTACTTCAACTGATTCTTTTGCATACAGAAGCTAGATTACCATCCATTGAAGGTGTCTGGAACTTCCCAAAGCTTGATTTGAAGGTTTCATACCTCTGTGCATCAAGAATTCTCAAGTATGCACTTTTCAATCCACAACATGATTCAAGTGTTTTCTTTAGGAGTTAGGTGGTTAGATAGCTTGCAATTAATCATAGGAAGCTTTTAGGTATTGATTGGTGAAGTTTAGAGGCAATTAGTGTGATGACACAAAATCTGTTCATGCTCATATCTTGTTGGTCTTGATGATATAATCATGATTTGATGGCTAGAAATGATCAGTGAAACATGGTGAAGAGTTTAGGCTATCCAATTTCAAGTTTGGGGAGTTTTGATGATTGACCAATTTCTGAGATGTCCATCGTGTTTTGAGGAGGAAGATGTTTCAATATGTTTAATTACCATAGATGAATTCCTAGTGAAATTTCAAGCATGTTAGGGTTTTAAATTTTTGCATTTGATGGAGATTTGATGAGATACGATTGGAGGAAGAAGAAGCTTCAAGCTCTGCTTCCATGGATTCCCTCTCCCTCCAGAATTTGAATTGGAGAAGACAATGCCACCACCATTGGATCCTCATGAGACCTTTGACCAAGAAAAGATCCCACGGCCATGATTTATCCCCATTTGTGAAGGAGAAGTCTGAATATCCATATGCAGCGTTTCATTTAAGTTGTAACATTGGGCTTAGTGGAAACATTATATCAACACCCCCTCTAGAGGCCCATCCAAGAAATACACTGAATTCCATTGCTTCCTGCACCGTGGATTTCTCTTTTTCTTTGTCTTTTTCATTTAATTTTCTGAATGACATTGGGCCTTATACGCGTTGCTATCCCCACCCCCTTTTGGGCCCAGTTGGCTAAATGCATTGGTTCTGATTGCTATTTGACACACATCTTTTTCATTTTCTCATATTTTTCTTTATTTTCACATATTTCTTTTAATTCTTTGAAAATTCATAATAAATTGGAAAATTAATATTTTTGCATGGGAGTTTTTTCCCCATTTTCATAAAGACTTCAAGAAAATTATAAAAAAATAAAAAATATCATTCCATGCATTTTTCTATTTTGGTTTATTTTTACTTTTAATACCTTTTATCTCATTTTCATTTGATACATGTTACTTGTTGAATTTAGTATAATCATTTCATTTTGGTTTTTGATGTGATTCTCTTTCCTATGGTTAGATTAGAGCATTAGGTCCCCCCTGGAATTATTTCACATTTTTGTGATTTAATTTTAATTAGTTTTGAATAAGGAACATTAGGTTGATTAGAATTAGGGTTTCAACTTGACATAGGTGCATTTCAACACATAGTTTTGGGGTTTTTAGTTTGATTTAGGCCTTGGGTTTTATATGGGGTATAGGGTACATAGCTAGGGTTCCTTAGAAATAAATCCAGGATTTTATGATGAATATTTCCATTTTATTTGATTTTTGCAAGTTGATTGATATTGGTGTGTTTCCCTCTTGGGAAGTTGCTTTGTTTGTTGGGTTTTGGGCCTTTCCTTTGGGTGTTGGGGCTTGTGCTTGGCTTAAGGATTGTATGAAGACTTTGAGGATGATTGAAGACCAATGATGATGCTTGGATATTGAGTTGCTTGTGCTTGAAGATTGCCTTTGAAGACTTAGGAGATAGGAGATATAGGGAGAGCTCTAAAGTAGACTGATTTCTTCTGTCAAACATAGAGAGCTTCTTGTGCCTCTATTTCATCCTATGACACAAGGTCCCCTAAAAGAGCTCCATATCTCCTTAGGAGGGATGTAGAGCATGCTTTGATTGGGTAGAACCTTGAGGATAACTTTCACTAGCTGTGTTAAGTTCTTAGTGATTTCCCTAGGTTTTCACTAAGCCTCTTAACCTCCCAATTTCCTCTATCAGTTGATTCTCTCCTGGGAGTTTCTGCATTGAGATTGTAAGCCTATTGAGGATAAAGTTCATTGAAGACTAGAGAAGATGAAGCCTGTGCCTGTCAAAGCTGGATATCTGTTGAAGGCTAGGGTATTGCTGATGATTGAAGCTGTCTGTGCTTGCTAAAGTTGAAGATTATTGGAGATAAGAGCTTACCTGAAGCTTAAACCTCATTGAAGAGAAGATGGGATCTTGTTTGAAGTTATTACTGTCAACCTTTTGTTGTTTATCACCTGTAGCTGCCAGAGCTGGTGCTGTTTGGACTGTTGCTGTAGGAGCTAGTGTGGCTTTCTGAGCTGGTGTTGGGTGTGGGTTTCTTTGTTGTATTGTCTGTTGATTTTTCCCTTAGGTTTGGGGTGAAGCTGTTTCACTTGGCCTATTGTTTATTGTTGCATCTCATGCATTTTACTGCTTTACTGTATATGTTGTTTCCTTTCCGTTTATCCCCTAGGATCTCTGTTTCTCTCTGTGCAAGAGAGAAATATGATAGACATTAGGTTGTAATCCATGCATGATAACATTAGGGTAGTTTTGATCCCATTTCTAACCCTAGGTTTTTAGACTTTCTTTTCTATCTCAGAACAATTCAAAACACAATAATAAGGATAATCGATGTCGTACGCTACGAGCCTTAAGCTATTTGAGAAAGGTTGCTGGAGGGTCACTCTTCAGTAAACTGATTGCTTAGTGTGTTACCCTTAGGGTGACATACGACGTAGTCACCCTCAAATCATAGTCTCTAGTGCGTCAGAGATTGCAAACATCATAAAATACAGTTCTTGCGTAAAAGACTGAAAACAAACATCAAAGTTTCATTTTTGTCCGCTTGGACCTTTAATCAGGAAAACCCTTTCATAAGGAGATAAAAACACTCAGACAAGCTTGTGTCTTCCGTAGCCCGAACTACGTTTGCTCTGATCTTTCATGCGGTATGAAAGTACGTAGGCATAGGATGCGATATCCTAGCGAGCAACCTTCCCCTCCTTTCCCGTAGGTAGGCGAACTACGTTGATTCTGATTTCTCGTTCCAGACGGGAATACGTAGGCATAAAGTGCGATACTTTGCCGAGTCATTTTCTTTTCTTTTAACCTCAGACCTTTAGAGTAGATAGAATAACAATCCGTACTAGAAAACAAGCGTGGATCCCGTCGAGTACGACGGACGTGAGGGGTGCTAATACCTTCCCCTGGCGTAACCGACTCCCGAATCTAGGATTTGGTTGCGATGACCATTCCTTTCTCGTCTTTGCGGTAGGTTTACTTCGAGCGTTTCCTTTCCCTCCGTTGGGATAAATAACGCACAGTGGCGACTCTTCTATTCAGCCGGCGCCGATTTTTCGCAGTAGCGACAGCTGGCAACTCTGCTGGGGACAGGAATATCCCCTATGCGAGTCAATCCTAGCGCTTGTTTTCCCGTCCTGGGTGTTGTATAGATTTACTTTTCTGTCTTTACTTTCCGCATTTTATTATCAGCTCTATATTGTTATTGCTGTTGTGGGAAAGGGGTAATCTGTTGAGAGATAAGCTGGACCTGGGCTTGAGGTTACACATAGACTTAGAAGTAGAGAGTAGTGGTTAGCCTGCTTGCTTAGCTCGCACCAGCTAGCCACGAAATTTACGCTCGGACGAGATTCTCTTTGATGCGTCTTGCCTGGCCCTTAGGGCACGACAAGTTGTCTGACCCGAGGATTGTCGACTCTGGGAACCTATCAATTGGGATTCAACTAAGTGAGGCCGCTTCAAGGGATGATGATGCCACACCTTCTGGGTATCGTATCATCGCTCTTGAATGTCTGTGACGTTGAACCCGCATAGGATGTCGTACCTCGTCTGCGAGTTAAGTACACACCTGTGAGGGGTAGGTGGGTCTGTTTGCAGGAAACCTTTGACCTCAGAATACCTGGTTTATCTTTGTCAGTGAGATGTGGTTACAAGGTTCATTTGAGTAGTTTGGTTTGAGATAAAGATTGGATGGTTCTCAAGGCTTCAGTACAGAGCAGCCCAGTCTACCAGCATTGCACTTGGTTCCTTGTTTGCATATGCATGTGCATTTTCATGATTACATTTCATTAACATGTATTTATGTTGCAGGTGATCATTCCCCTCTGATTCTAGTGTATCTCCTAGCCATACATGGAGTCCCTAAAGAAGACGGTTGCTTACCGGTTGCATTCACCAGATATCAGTTCATTGCTGGGTTTAGTTGCTTTGGCAGATGAGAGTGTGAGGGCGGAGTTCAGAGTATCTTATGGGAGATTGCTTAGCTTGTTATACAGACCTTCAACATTCGAGACGACTGGGGTGTATACTTTGATGCAGTTTTATGAGCCGCAGTTGAGATGTTTCTTATTTCCAGACTATATTCTGGCACCCACTTTGGAGGAGTATTCTGCGATGTTGGGAGTTCCTGTGCTAGACCAGATGCCCTTTGTACATGTTGATGCCGAGCCTGAGTTATCTGCACTTGTTGAGATTGTCAGTTTGGACGCTTCTGAGTTTCCGGGAGGCTTGGTTAAGCTGAATGGAGCTTATGGTTTTCACCTATCTGTCCTAGTTGAGAAGGCTACGCAATGCGCGAAGAGTGGATGTTGGGTTGCTTTCAGTGCTATTCTAGCTGTCTGCATCTATGGGATTGTCCTGTTTCCTAATGTGCCAGACTTTGTCGACTCAGATGCCTTCCTGATTCTTGCCTCGAAGAATCCAGTTCCCACTCTCTTGGGCGATGTTTATCATTCCATTCACTACAAGAATGAGAAACGCCGTGGCAAGAATGTTTCCTGCTGTCTCCCTCTCTTGTACAGGTGGTTCCAGGGGCACCTCCCGAAGACAGGACCTTTTGTGGATGCTGTTGATACTTTGGATTGGTCTTCCCGGTTGATGGGACTGTCTGCTGAGAATGTCATTTGGTTTGATCGGAGTATGCTTGGTACTGATATTATATATAGTTGAAACGGCTTTCCGAATGTTCCCCTGATTGGACGGAAAGGCTGTATCAACTATAATCCTTCATTGCTGGTACGACAGTTCGGTTACGCTTTGAGGGATGCTCCCATTGAGAAGGAGATACAAGAATCTCTGTATCTCACAAGCTTATTGGACGCAGCTGTTTTGATCAGATTGAGACATGCGTGGGATAACATCCATAGGAGGGGGGAAGCTTTGCTCGGTAAGAGCAACAACAGAGCTTATGATCCCTATTTGGCTTGGGTCCGCGAGAGAGTCGGTACTTCTTTGATGCCTTATCCTGCTGTGGAACCCCTGTATCTTCCATTGATTGAGGTACCTCCTTCGGAAGAGAGTGAGAAGTATAACAAATTGTTGGCTGAAAACGAGGAACTGAAGAAAGCCAATGAGGAGTTAGAGAAGGAGATCTTCCAGTTACGTCGTGAGAAGAAGGAAGCCACCTTCACTGTGAAGGAACAGACTGAATTGATTAACAGGTTGGAATCAGAGCTGACAGAAGCAACCAACAAGAAAGAAAAAGTGGGGATAGCCTTGAACGGTGTTAGCAAGGTGCTTACTTCCAAGAAGGAACTTCTAAGAAAAGCTTATGCTCGTATCAGCAAGTGGGAAGCTTTGTGGAGTACCACGCTTACCAAGCGGAAGGAGCGGGAAGAAGAATTGAAGTTGCAGATTGCCACGCTAGAGGCACAGGTTAGAGCCCGAGACGCAAGGATTGCTGAAGAGACATCACTTAGGAGCGCTGCTGAGCTCAGAGTAAGTGACATTGACGAGAAGCCGAGAGGTTATGATGAGAAGGCCGGTTCCAAGAGGTACAGATCTGATGAGAGTTCTAGAAAAGGAGCTTACCAAGACGATGCAAAAAAGCTGAGATCCACTACCGAGCGGCATGCTCTACTGATTCAGGAGCTGATCTCCAGACTAGGGCACTCGGAGACGATGAGGATATTGGAGGACGTCAGAGCACGCCATTTGGCCTGATTTATCTTCGCCTTGCCTTTGTTATTTATACTTGTATTTGGACCATCGCCAGGCTTGTTGGCTGAGGTCTCTTCAGTTGTATTCAGTTGTACTCTTGTACTTAGCCTCTTGGCATGTGTTTATATATGAGGATTTTCTGATTCCGTGCTTGTTGGATAGGGACTCCATTGTCATGATGGCATTCTCTCCGCAACTAGAAACGGGGGGGGGGGGGGGGGGGGGGAATATAACCTATAGCATATTTACACATTTGCATCCGCATTCATATTGCATAACTAGTATTCTTGAATCTGTATCTTAAGTCCAGGTGGAGATGAAGGAGATTCGCGAGAAGTTGAACCTGTTCATGCAGGCAATGGAGAGTATTGCTAAAGGCCAGGAGAATCTCCAGACATTGGTGCAGCCGCTGCTGACGCGGGCTAATGGGAACGGCAACAATGACCACAACTCTATGCATGTCGAAACTCTTCATGAGGATGGGCCCCCTACGTCGGTGGTTCCTCCTGTGGTGACCCCACCTGTTGTGGTTATGAACAATGACGCTGGCGCTGGCAACGACAACACAGGGAATGGAAATGAGACGGTTGTTAATAATGTTGGAATTGGAGATGCCAATCTGGGAGGTGGTAATTTCAACGGTGGTAATGGTTTTGGTAACAATGGGTTCGGCTATAATGACCAGGGGTTTGAGTACAGCAATCAGGGCAGAAAGTTCGGCTTCAACACTCAGGGCTTCGGCTATGACAGTTTTGGTAACACTAACCAGGGTTATGGTGGAAATGGTGCTGGATTGATTCCTGTCAACACTGGTTTCGGGCATGCTGGGGTCAATCTAGGTTATGGTAATGGGGGACGAGGTCCCATGACTAATCAGCAAGGGTTTGGTCGCAACACTGGTTATAACAGGTACGGAAATGAGAATGTGAACTGGGGCGAAGACTGTCAAGAGGACGCCTTTTTTGGAAGAGGCATGGGATTTGAGGGACCCGTTGACAATACTCAGAGGATTAAGATGCTGGAAGAACAGGTGAAGGGTATGGCTAATCAGAATTCTATCGGACTAGACATGACTACTATGGGCTTGGTGCCTGGGCTGAAGGTACCGCTGAAATTCAAAGCCCCCACTTTTGACAAGTATAAGGGGGACACTTGCTCTAAGGTGCATGTCCGCTCTTATTACAGAAGGATGTCCGCGTATTCGAACGATGAAAGGATGCTTATGCACTTCTTTCAAGACAACCTATCAGGACCGTCACTCGAGTGGTACATGGGGTTGGAGCCCGCTCAAATCAAAACCTGGAAGCAATTGGCGGATGCTTTCGTCCTGCATTATAAATATAACAGTGATCTGGCACCGAACCGAGTTCAATTGCAAGGTTTGTCGCAGAAGAAAGAGGAAAGCTTTAAAGAGTATGCGCAGAGATGGCGCGATATGGCAGCAAGAGTACATCCTCCGTTAGCTGAAAGAGAAATGAATAGTATGTTCATTGGGACCTTTACAGGGATATATTACGAAAAGTTGTTTAATGTTTCGTTGAGCAGTTTTTCAGATTTGATTCTTATGGGTGAGATGGTCGAAGACAGTATTAAGGTTGGAAGATTCCACGCAGGTGAGTCTACCCCTGCAGGAGGTACCAGGAAAGCATTTGGTGGTAGACATCAAGGTGATTCTAGTGCCGTGTTTGGAGGCAGGGGCCGGGGCAGAGGGCGAAGTCAGTATGCTCAACATCAACAGGTCGCTAGTGTTACCATTCCCTTTCCACAACAACAGCAACAGCAGCCGCAGCAGCAACCACAAAGGCAACACCCCGCCCAACGCAGAATCCTAGAGGGCAAGCCAAGGCGAGTATTTGAAACGCCTCCTTTAACATACGCTGAACTGCTCCAAACATTGCTAGGATTGAAGTTGGTTGAGAAAAGGACCATGGCACCGTTAACGGGCAATCCTCTGTTTGGCTATGATGCTGGTAAACACTGTGAGTTTCACTCTGTGGCACCCGGACATGATATTGAAGGTTGTCATGCGTTTAAACATAAAGTCCAAGACTTGTTGGACAGCAAAGCTATTAACTTTGGACAGGCGGGTCCAAATATAGTACAACAGCCTATGCCCAATCATGGGGAAAACGCCATCCTGACCGAGGAGAGTTTGAATCTAGTGACGGATGTCAATGAGCTGAAGACACCGCTGGGTGAGATCAAAAGCAGGTTGTTAAAAGGGGGTGTATTCCCGGGGTGTGACGAATTTTGCTTGGATTGTTGGTTACAGCCAGAGGGTTATAATGAGTTGAAACAGGGTATTCATGCGTTAATGAACGAAGGAACATTGCAGTTTGATAGAATCGCAGTTGAAGAGCCTGTAGAGGCATTGTGTGAGGAGCGGAACGATGTTGCGACGGTAACAATTCCAAGGAAAACAATAACAATAACAGCGCCCGCCAGGCGGCCGACAATCACTATTACTAAAGCAGGACCGATTTCTTTTGAAAGTACCAAAGCAGTGCCATGGACTTATGGGTTGGAGGTTTATTGCGACGGTGAGAAAATTGAGGTAAATAAACAACCAGCTGGGGTTGTAGACAGTGTTGTTGGAACTGGAGGTATGACCAGAAGCGGAAGAATCTTCATATCGCCTGAGGTAGAGGCAGAAATATTGGCAAAGGGGAAAGCCAAGGTAGACGAGAGTGGCCCCTCACAGATAAAGGAAAAGGAAACATCGCTTAAGGATGTGGAAGAGTTTATGAGGCTCATCCGTAAAAGTGATTACAAAATCGTAGAGCACCTCCAACAAACGCCATCAAAGATCTCGATCTTGTCACTACTATTATGTTCCGAGGCCCATCGGAACGCGTTGCTGAAGGTTCTAGACACGTCGTTTGTACCCCAAGATGTTTCGGTTAATCAGTTAGAAGGGGTGATGGCACATGTTAACGCAGGGCATAGTTTGGGCTTTACGAATTTTGATTTGACCCCGAGAGGGAGAGAGCATAATATGGCGCTGCAAGTCTCAGTTGAATGCAGGGGCACGGTCATGTCCCGTGTGTTGGTGGATACAGGGTTTTCCTTGAATGTGCTTCCGAAGAAAGCAATGATGAAGTTGGATGTCAGGGGGATTCTCTGCACACCTAGTGACTTAGTGGTGAGAGCGTTCGATGGTACGCGGAGGTCAATTTTCGGATCGATAACATTACCATTGCAGGTGGGGCCGGAAATTTTTGAAACGGAATTCTATATAATGGACATCCAGCCAGCATATAGTTGTCTTCTCGGACGCCCATGGATTCATGTTGCCGGGGCAGTCACATCCACGTTGCACCAAAAATTGAAATATATGGTGGGGGATAGCGTCGTCACCGTTTGTGGAGAAGAAGACATTCTGGTTAGCCATCTGTCTTCATTCAGATACGTAGAGGTTGACGGCGAGATTCATGAAACACACTGTCAGGCATTTGAAGGGCTAAAGATTAAAGACAAAGCTCCAGTACCCAAGATATCAGATGTAGCAGTGTCGTCGTACAAAGAGGCTCGGGCTCTAGTACAGGCAGGCGAGACCAAGGGCTGGGGTCAGGTGTTGGAGATTCTCGTGAAGAACGACAGGTTTGGGCTTGGATATCATCCTTCGTCATCAGCATCCTCTTCAGGAGCGCCCAAGTTCAGAGGGCCGATCACCATCACGCCAAGAGGGGTGAGCTACGAGACTATCAATGCTGTTTCCGATTTCGAAGAAGGAGATAGCGACTGTGATATGGACGCATGGATCAAGCCAAGTGTGTCAGGACAAAGTCTCTGCAATTGGTCTATCCAAGAAACTGTTCCTGTGACAACTAAACAGTAATGATTTGTTTTCTTAATTGTTGAATAATCCTGTGTCCTACCCGGGGCATAGTGATTTTGCTTAGGGCCATTCTGTTATGTACAATACATTGTTTAATCATGAATAAAAGCGTTTTTTCATATACAAATGTTGTGATCCCTGTTTTTCCTGTTTTTTATCTTTTACAATAAAATGGCAACATGGTTATTTACTTTGTACGCGTTTTGAAGCATTTAACCATTTCCTTTGCAGGATTACTATTTCAGATGACATCTATGATCCGCCTATGACTCACTTCGACTTCGAGCACCCGGTATTTCAGGCTGAGGAAGAGATTGTCGAAGATAGCGAAGTACCAGAAGAGTTGACCTGGTTATTGAAATAAGAAGAAAGAATCATTCTGCCTCATGAGGAGGTCATCGAAATCGTCAATTTGGGGTCGGAAGGGGTTGAAAGGAACATCCGTATAGGGGCCGCACTGCAAAGCGACGTTAAGCAGAGGTTGGTTGAGATGCTCAAAGAGTACAGTGATATTTTTGCCTGGTCGTATGAGGACATGCCTGGGCTGGATACGGATATGGTTGTTCACCGTCTGCCATTAAAAGAAGAATGCCCGCCGGTTAAGCAGAAACTCCGAAGAACTAGACCAGACATGGCTGTGAAGATTAAGGAGGAAGTTCAAAAACAGTGGGATGCTGGTTTCCTAGCTGTTACAAAATATCCCTCATAGGTCGCTAATATTGTGCCAGTGCCAAAGAAAGACGGTAAAGTGAGAATGTGTGTAGACTACCGTGACTTGAACAAAGCGAACCCAAAAGATGATTTTCCACTTCCTCACATCGATGTGCTGGTTGATAACACTGCTCAATTCTCTGTATTCTCCTTCATCGATGGCTTCTCGGGCTACAATCAGATCAAAATGGCGCCAGAAGACATGGAGAAGACTACCTTCATTACGCCTTGGGGAACATTTTGTTACAAAGTGATGCCCTTCGGGTTGAAGAATGATGGGGAAACATATCAACGTGCTATGACGACTCTCTTTCATGATATGATGCATAAAGAGATCGAGGTTTATGTGGATGATATGATTGCCAAATCCCAGACGGAGGAGGAGCATTTGGTTAATCTGCTGAAACTGTTCAAGAGGCTTAGGAAGTTCAGGCTGAGACTGAACCCTAACAAGTGCACCTTCGGGGTGAGATCAGGTAAACTACTAGGGTTTATTGTGAGCAAAAAAGGAATAGAGGTTGATCCTGCGGAAATAAAAGCAATACAAGAAATGCCGACGCCTAAAACAGAAAAAGAAGTGCACGGGTTTTTAGGGAGGTTGAACTACATTGCTCGGTTCATATCTCACCTAACGGCCACGTGTGAGCCGTTATTCAAGCTGTTGAAGAAGGACCAAGCTGTGACCTGGAATGAAAATTGTCAAAAGGCGTTCGACAAAATAAAAGAATACTTGCAGGAACCTCTTGTTTTGATACCCCCAGTGGTCAGGAGACCATTGATTATGTATTTGACGGTTCTTGAGGAAAGTATGGGTTGTGTTCTCGGACAACACGACGAGACAGGACGTAAAGAGCATGTGATCTACTACTTGATTAAAAAGTTCACAGACTGTGAGTCCAGATACTCAATGCTCGAGAAAATGTGTTGTGCGCTAGCCTGGGCCGCCAAACGTTTGAGGCAATACATGCTAAATCATACAACCTTGCTCATTTCAAAGATGGATCCAATCAAATACGTGTTTGAGAAGCAAGCACTCTCCGGAAGAATTTCCCGATGGCAGATGGTGTTAACCGAATATGACATCCAATATGTTTCTCAGAAGGCTATTAAAGGTAGTGTGTCTTCAGAGTACCATGCGGAGCAGCCTGTTGAGGACTACCAATCGATGAGGTTTGATTTTCCTGACGAGGACATCATGTTCCTAAAGATGAAAGATTGTGAAGAACCGTTGCCGGACGAAGGACCAGAATTGGGTTCCAAATGGCAGTTAATATTTGATGGAGCGGTGAATTCCTATGGTAGCGGAATAGGTGCAATTATTACTACTCCTCATGGGTCGCACATCCCATTTACTGCCCGATTGACCTTTCCGGTTACCAATAATGAAGCTGAATATGAGGCTTGCATCATGGGTCTTGAAGAAGCTATTGATTTGCGAATCAAACATCTGGATGTATACGGAGACTCAGCTCTAGTAGTGAATCAGATAAAAGGAGAATGGGAGACGCGGCAGCCCAATTTGATACCATATATGAATTATGCAAGGAGATTGTTGCCTTTCTTCGACAAGGTTGAATTGCATCACGTGCCGCGAGCAGAAAATCAAATGGCTGACACCCTGGCGACATTGTCTTCCATGTATAAAGTTAACTTCTGGAACGAGGCTCCCCGAATTGTTATCTCTAGGCTTGACAGACCTGCCTACATATTTGCTATTGACGAAGCATCTGATGATAAACCCTGGTATTATGACATCCAGAATTTCCTGAAGAACAAGGAGTATCCGGCTGGGGCATCCAGTCGAGATCAGAAGACTCTCAGGAGATTGGCTGGAAATTTCTATTTGAATCCTGACGGTGTCCTATACAAGAGAAACCACGACTTGGTGTTGCCACGCTGTGTAGACGAGAAAGAAGCGAAGTTGCTCATGGAAGAGATACATGAAGGTACATTTGGTACACTTGCTGGTGGGTATGCTATGACGAGAAAACTGCTGCGGGCAGGTTATTACTGGCTAACTATGGAAACAGACTGTTTCAAGTTTGCAAAAAGATGTCATAAATGCCAAATTTATGCGGACAAGGTCCATGTACCCCCAAGTCCTCTGAATGTGATGTCATCACCGTGGTCGTTCTCGATGTGGGGAATTGATATGATCGGTAAGATCGAGCCTACGGCATCAAACGGACACCGGTTCATCTTGGTGGCAATCGATTACTTCACCAAGTGGGTGGAAGCAGCATCGTATGCCAATGTCACCAAGCAAGTGGTCACCAGATTTATCAAGCGAGATATTATCTGCAGATATGGAATCCCTGAGCAGATTATCACCGACAACGGTTCGAATTTGAATAACAAGATGATGAAAGAGTTGTGCCAGAGTTTCAAGATCGAACATCACAACTCTTCTCCTTACCGACCCAAGATGAATGGCGTTGTTGAAGCGGCCAATAAGAACATAAAGAAGATTGTTCAGAAGATGGTCGTGACGTACAAGGAATTGCACGAGATGCTACCTTTCGCTTTGCACGGTTATCGTACGACGGTACGCACATCAACCGGGGCAACACCTTTTTCATTGGTATACGGAATGGAGGCAGTGTTACCGGTGGAGGTTGAGATTCCTTCCTTGAGGGTTTTACGAGATGTCCAACTTGACGAGGCAGAATGGGTAAAAGACAGGTTGAATCAGTTGAGCTTAATGGATGAGAAGAGGCTAGCTTCTCTCGCATATAGTCGGTTGTACCAGAGCCGAATGAAGAAAGCATACGATAAGAAGATATGTCCGCGAAGCTTTCAGACGGGTGACCTTGTGCTGAAGAGGATTCTCCCACCACAAACAGATCATAGGGGCAAGTGGACCCCTAATTACGAAGGGCCATACGTTGTCAGAAAAGTCTTCTCAGGAGGAGCTTTGCTACTATCTACCATGGATGGTGAAGACTTTTCGTCTCCTGTGAATTCGGACGCAGTTAAAAAATACTTTGCTTGAAAGAGACCCGCTGGACAGAAAAAAAGAGAGTCCAGGAAAAAATGGGGCATCCTGGCGAACCAAAAACAGAATAAAAGGTTCGGGCAAAAGTTAGGGATAAAGTTAAAAAGATGTACACCCGCGAAGTTGAAAACCTGCATTGGGCAACTTTGGCAAAAAAGGGTATCCCGGTGAATTGAAAACCCGCAAAGGGCGGTTCACGCAAAAGTTAGGGATTTAAAAAGCAAATGACTGCGGTCCGAATTCGATACCTGCATTGATTAGTGGTTTGGGAGCACCTGAGGGTTCGTTTATCCAACACAATCTCTTCCGAAAATTGAATACCGGGAAAGCGCCAGAGTTGGGCGAGTCATAGGAGGATCAGCTCACGATGTTTGTCTGCACCACGTTACCGACATGTGTACAAATTCGAGTTGTATTTTTTATGCTTCTTGTGCATATATGTATGTGTGTGTACGTAACTTCCTCTTTTCAGGAGTTGCATCCGATGTACAAAACTTTGCCTATTTAGAGGCCCAATCAATAAAACATGTTATTCAATATTTGATACTTGTTCTTTACTGTTTTGTATATGGACAACGCCAAGGTTCCGATGAACTTGCATTTGCATAACTTTGCTGGCCCTTGCCAATAATTGATAAAACTTCGAATTGACTGAAGTAACGTCACGGACACTAACCCGAATAGATTTAGTTGTATAGATTTGTCTTGTCTCGTTTGTGTTTTACAGGGTTCTCGCCTTTAAAGCGGACGATCAAAAAAAAATTGTGGTTCGTGGTGAAAGACTTGACTTGGTGTGACGCCAATCCCCATGCAGGTCGCACATTGTCTTCCAAAGTTAGGATGATTGTTTTCCCTTACCGAAGAGATCAATTTCCCCAGCTAGTCGCAGTTTATCCCCAGAGGATATCCCCAGCCAGTCAAGATCAGTATCCCTTGCAGAGGTGGCACTCCCCAGGGAGTCGAGTATATGAACGATCAATCCCCAGCTTGGAGGATTCCCGCAGAATTTAGCCAAGTCGTAGTTGGTTCAGAAGGATTATTCCCATAGAAGATGGTTTTCTTCCCGCAGGTCGTCATGCCTTCGTCAGGATGATTATCCCCAGTGGAGCGATGACTCCGAGTTTGTAAGCTGTGCCCAGACAACATCGTTTCCTCCAGAAGGATTTCCTCATTCCCCAGCTGAGTCGTGGCTTGCTCAGTCAGTTTACTTTCCCCAAGAGAGTCGATTCTTCCCCAGTGGAGTTACTCTCCCCAGCAGGTGTTCTTTCCTCCCAGTGGAAATCAAAGTTTAATCTCCTCAGCAGAGTTGGTAATATTGCCGGTATTTATTTCGCCGAAGGACTTTACGATACTCGTTCATCCCCCAGCATGGTGGTATTTGCTTTCAACAGCCGTGTTGAAGCAAGCGTGTCAAAGCTTCCCCAGCAGCTTGAGCCTGCATTTGCATTTGCATATAGTGTCATATTTGCATCTACCCAAAAACGCGTAGCATATCTGTGCTGTACGGAGCATTACGCCATTCTCAAACATGCTCATTTTGAAGCATAAACCCGGTTGGTTAACCTTTGGTTTTCAAGTGCTGTTTCCCTTGCAGGTGGAGAGAGCTCTTGCTCAGATCAATTATCAAATATTAAAAATCTCAGCCTGAGACAGGCGATGACAATGTTCGTCTCGTCATTATTCCCCACAGAGTTGCGTGTTTAAGTTTCTCTTACCCCTCCAGCGGAGTATTTCTTCAAAATTGTTGTTATGTCGTTGTCAAAAGACTTCGTGAATCGATTTTTGAAAGTTGCCGCTTATGTCGCAGTAAGTGTCTGGCAGTTTGAGTTCAGAAAATACCCAGTAGTGTCCTTCTCAGATTTGCCGCCATGTCCGCGCTAAAAGTTTGAAGTTTGGACCAGGTATGTGTTACCCATTTGACTGATGGAGTTAGCTACTGCAAAGATAGGCAGAGGAGCTGTATTCAAGATGATTTCCCGTAGCGATGGCGGTGTTATTTTCCTGTAGCGATGGCAGAGTATTACCCGTAGTGATGGCGGTGCTATGTTCCTGTAGCGATGGCAGAGTATTACCCGTAGTGATGGTGGTGTTATGTTCCTGTAGTGGTGACAGAGAGTTAGTACCCGTAGCGATGGCGGTGTTATTTCCCTGTAGTGGTGACAGAGAGGTATTACCCGTAGCGATGGCGGTGTTACTTCCCTGTAGTGATGGCAGAGTATTACCCGTAGTGATGGCGGTGTTGTTTACCCGTAGCGATGGCGGTGTTACTTCCCTGTAGTGATGGCAGAGTATTACCCGTAGCGATGGCGGTGTTGTTTACCCGTAGCAATGGCGGTGTTGTTTACCCGTAGCGATGGCGGTGTTACTTCCCTGTAGTGATGGCAGAGTAGTACCCGTAGCGATGGCGGCGTTGTTTACCCGTAGTGATGACGGTGTTATTTTCCCAGAGTATTTCCCGCAGTGGTGGCGGTGGTATTTCCCGTAGTGATGGCGGAGCTCTTTTCCTGTATCGTTGGCAGAGTTATGTTCGTTGACAGAAGTACTTCCCCAATGAAGTCGTCCAGGTTATTCCTATATTGACAAGTTTGGTGTTGCGTAGGCAGTTAATCAGATTTGTATCAGGTAGTTGATCAGTGGTTACCGTAACAATCAGGTTCAATCGACGAGTGTTGTTCCCCAAGCAGTGGTGCAGTTTATCTCTACGGTTGGAAAATTTTCGGGTTCTTGGTATTCAACCGTCTCGTACCTCGAATGTTTGAAGGTCGTTCGCTCTTCACCCAGTCGGGTCCAAGCCGTTTGAATAGGGGCAGCTGTTGCACCCTAAAATTTGCTCAACCTATTTCATCTGGTTTATGTTTCAATTGCATTGTCATTTGCATAATAAGTCTTGTATATAGTCTAATCATTTACATAGCATAGCATAACAAGTCATCTAGCAGGGGATCAAGTGCCTTTCTTATCAGAAAGAGGCCCATCATGGGGTTTTTATTCAAGTTCAAGATCACCCAAGTAATCAAGAAATGAGTTGAAGCTTTGAAAAGTTTGAAGGTCAACCAGTGGATTTCTCTCCTAATCTTGAGGGGTTGAAGATCACCAATGGGAGTATGAGCTATGACTGAGAGTATGGAATATGCATAAAGATCATGGAAGACCTAGAGGGTCATTTTGAAGATGAGACAAGTCATTGATACAAGTACAAGAGCCAGAGTTGAAGTGCAGTCAACTAGGGTTTCATTTGGGTCAACCCTAGGTCAACTGAGTGATTGAAGAGCATCAAGGCTTAATTGAAAGGTATGGGATTCATGAATTGATATGTGTATACATGTGTGGTGTTGTTCCAAGGAGAAATCAAGAGAAATCAAGAAGAAGAGGAGTTGTTAAATTAGGGTTTTAGTGTAAAAACCCTAATTTAGGCCTAACTTCCAAGCCAGATAAGTCAAAATGCAAGCTTCAAATGAATTCTTGGTCAACATTAAACATGTAGAGCTTCTCAATAGCTTTAATTTGAGTACTAGAAGTCTTCAATGAGATTTATAGAACTCAAGTTATGGTTCTTGCAAGTTATGGGTCCTCAGAGGACACTGAAATTTATCTGTGAAAGTCACTTGACTTCCAAGCAACTTTGTCCCATCAAGGAGTTTTCAAATTGATTCTTGGCCAACATAAGAGTTGTAGATATTGATCATACCTTTAATTTGAGTACTAGAATTCCTCAAGGGGATTTATGGAACTCAAGTTATGGTCTTGGCAACCCCAGGGTATTTTGGGAAAGTTGAATTACAAGTCATTTTTCAACATAGGTCCAAATCTCCATCTTCCACTCTTCAAATGAAAAAATGATCAACATGAGATGTGTTCAAAATGATGTTTTTAGGCTAGATAAGAGGTCATTAGAACTTGGAATGGCTTGCTTCACAAAATCAAAAAAATGGCCTAAAATGAAGATATATTTTAAATGAACCAAAGTTGAAAATTGGGGTTTTTTATCTACACAACCAAACCAAGGCATATGACATACCAATTTGATTGTAAAAAGCATTTTTCGAACATTGACATTGCCACAATTTTGAATTAAGGATTATTTTTAGGACTTGCTTTGGAAATTGGTTACTTGAATCATAAGGCACCATTGCAAAACCACTTGGCAAGGCAAATGCAAGGCTTCTTTCCATCCATACACTTCCATTATCTCATTAGAAGACATTTTAAACTCAGAACAAGTACAATTGCAAGCAAAATCATGAGTTGGTATGAGTGCATAGCATGACATGAGATGGTGAATTTCTCATTGGATCAACCTAGAACTTTCTAGAGTCTTCATTCACACTTTATATATGCATATGAAGTGATCCCAAGCAAGATTTGGAGAGAATTGAAGGAGAGAAGAGAGATTGAGATTGAAATTTTTCGGTTGCAACTCAGATTCGGTTACAAGCATTTCATCCCTTTCCATCCAATTTCTTGATCCCATTTGCTTCCATTGGTGCTAGTGAGTGTTTCCAGATCAAGTTCCAAGCAAATTGGTGGAGAAATCGTGTTCTTGCAATTGAAAATTCTCATCTGCAACTCAGATTCGGATTCCAAGATTCAAGCTACTTCAACTGATTCTTTTGCATACAGAAGCTAGATTACCATCCATTGAAGGTGTCTGGAACTTCCCAAAGCTTGATTTGAAGGTTTCATACCTCTGTGCATCAAGAATTCTCAAGTATGCACTTTTCAATCCACAAGATGATTCAAGTGTTTTCTTTAGGAGTTAGGTGGTTAGATAGCTTGCAATTGATCATAGGATGCTTTTAGGTATTTATTGGTGAAGTTTAGAGGCAATTAGTGTGATGACACAAAATCTGTTCATGCTCATATCTTGTTGGTCTTGATGATATAATCATGATTTGATGGCTAGAAATGATCAGTGAAACATGGTGAAGTGTTTAGGCTATCCAATTTCAAGTTTGGGGAGTTTTGATGATTGACCAATTTCTGAGATGTCCATCGTGTTTTGAGGAGGAAGATGTTTCAATATGTTTAATTACCATAGATGAATTCCTGGTGAAATTTCAAGCATGTTAGGGTTTTAAATTTTTGCATTTGATGGAGATTTGATGAGATACGATTGGAGGAAGAAGAAGCTTCAAGCTCTGCTTCCATGGATTCCCTCTCCCTCCAGAATTGAATTGGAGAAGACAATGCCACCACCATTGGATCCTCGTGAGACCTTTGACCAAGACAAGATCCCACGACCATGATTTATCCCCATTTGTGAAGGTGAAGTCTGAATATCCATACGCAGCGTTTCATTTAAGTTGTAACATTGGGCTTAGTGGAAACATTCTATCAACACCCCCTCTAGAGGCCCATCCAAGAAATACACTGAATTCCATTGCTTCCTGCACCGTGGATTTCTCTTTTTCTTTGTCTTTTTCATTTAATTTTCTGAATGACATTGGGCCTTATGCGCGTTGCTATCCCCACCCCCTTTTGGGCCCAGTTGGCTAAATGCATTGATTCTGATTGCTATTTGGCACACATCTTTTTCATTTTCTCATATTTTTCTTTATTTTCACATATTTCTTTTAATTCTTTGAAAATTCATAATAAACTGGAAAATTAATATTTTTGCATGGGCGTTTTTTCCCCATTTTCATAAAGACTTCAAGAAAAATAAAAAATATCATTCCATGCATTTTTCTATTTTTGGTTTATTTTTACTTTTAATAGCTTTTATCTCATTTTCATTTGATACATGTTACTTGTTGAATTTAGTATAATCATTTCATTTTGGTTTTTGATGTGATTCTTTTTCCTATGGTTAGATTAGATCATTAGGTCCCCCTGGAATTATTTCACATTTTTGTGATTTAATTTTAATTAGTTTTGAATAAGGAACATTAGGTTGATTAGAATTAGGGTTTCAACTTGACATAGGTGCATTTCAACACATAGTTTTGGGGGTTTTCGTTTGATTTAGGCCTTGGGGTTTATATGGGGTATAGGGTACATAGCTAGGGTCCCTTAGAAATAAATCCAGGATTTTATGATGAATATTCCATTTTATTTGATTTTTGCAAGTTGATTGATATTGGTGTGTTTCCCTCTTGGGAAGTTGCTTTGTTTGTTGGGTTTTGGGCCTTTCCTTTGGGTGTTGGGGCTTGTGCTTGGCTTAAGGATTGTATGAAGACTTTGAGGATGATTGAAGACCAATGATGATGCTTGGATCTTGAGTTGCTTGTGCTTAAAGATTGCCTTTGAAGACTTAGGAGATAGGAGATATAGGGAGAGCTCTAAAGTAGACTGATTTCTTCTGTCAAACATAGAGAGCTTCTTGTGCCTCTATTTCATCCTATGACACAAGGTCCCTTAGGTTTGGGGTGAAGCTGTTTCACTTGGCCTATTGTTTATTGCTGCATCTCATGCATTTTATTGCTTTACTGTATATGTTGTTTCCTTTCCGTTTATCCCCTAGGATCTCTGTTTCTCTCTGTGCAAGAGAGAAATATGATAGACATTAGGTTGTAATCCATGCATGATAACATTAGGGTAGTTTTGATCCCATTTCTAACCCTAGGTTTTTAGACTTTATTTTCTATCTCAGAACAATTCAAACAACGGTAATAAGGATAATCGATGTCGTACGCTACGAGCCTTAAGCTATTTGAGAAAGGTTGCTGGAGGGTCACTCTTCAGTAACCTGATTGCTTAGTGTGTTACCCTTAGGGTGACATACGACGTAGTCACCCTCAAATCATAGTCTCTAGTGCGTCAGAGATTTCAAACATCATAAAAGACAATTCTTGCGTAAAAGACTGAAAACAAACATCAAAGTGTCATTTTTGTCCGCTTGGACCTTTAATCAGGAAAACCCTTTCATAAGGAGATAAAAAAACTCAGAGAAGCTTGTGTCTTCCGTGGCCCGAACTACGTTTGCTCTGATCTTTCATACGGTATGAAAGTACGTAGGCATAGGATGCGATATCCTAGCAAGCAACCTTCCCCTCCTTTCCCGTAGGTAGGCGAACTACGTTGACTCTGATTTCTCGTTCCAGACGGGAATACGTAGGCATAAAGTGCGATACTTTGCTGAGTCATTTTCTTTTCTTTTAACCTCAGACCTTTAGAGTAGATAGAATAACAATCCATACTAGAAAACAAGTGTGGATCCCGTCGAGTACGACGGACGTGAGGGGTGCTAATACCTTCCCCTGGCGTAACCAACTCCCGAATCCAAGATTTGGTTGCGATGACCATTCCTTTCCCGTCTTTGCGGTAGGTTTACTTTGAGCGTTTCCTTTCCCTCCGTTGGGATAAATAACGCACGGTGGCGACTCTTCTATTCAGCCGGCGCCGATTTTCGCAGTAGCGACAATGATCCTTCTAGAAACTAACTCAAGTCCAATGCGAATGCCGGGATGTCAACTGCGATTTGGACAAAAGACGTGTAAGCTTTCCGTTCTGGCCGAGGATGGACATGCAAGCATGAGATGCACATGAAATGCAATGCAAGATGCAAACAAACACGGGATCACAGCCCCCACAAAGCTCTGAATACTGCTGCACTGCTGACGGGATAAGTTTGCTCTGACGAGAGAAAACCAAAATACCGGGTAGGCTGGAAGTCAAGTTTCCTGCAAAAACCATCCCACTCACAAGTATGGACCTAAACTGACACAAGTTCGGCATCCTATGCGGCCATCAGCGTCACAAACTTTCAAGGACGATGATACAATACCCAAAAGGTGTGGCATCATCATCTCTTGAAGCGGCCTCACTCGACTGAGTCACAAGTGATCGGTTCCCAGAGTCGACAATCCTTAGATCTGAAATCCTTTCATCATCCCACTGGGCTGGAAATGGAAATCATCTTAAAGAATCTCGTCTGAGTGCAGATTTCGTGGGGACTAGTGTATGCCTAACATACAGGGTCACCACTAATCTGCTTCTAGTGCTAGGTATGTACTCGGGCCTGGGTCTGGCTTAACACTCATCAAAGCTCCCCTCCCACAACAGCACAATAGCAACAGATAAAAATATAGTGCGGAACATGTAAATACAACAGTAATATACAACATACAACGCACAAAAATAAACACCCACAGACAAGCAAACAAGCGCCAGGATTGACTCTCGTCGGGACGTTGGATCCTTCAGATTGACTCGCATAAGGGACGTTGGATCCCCAGGAAACCATTGCAGTCCCCAGCAGAGTCGCCAGCTATCGCTACCGCAAAAATAAGGTGCCGGCAAAATAGAAGAGTCGCCACCTTTCGTTATTTATCCCTCAGAACGGGAAAGGAAACCATCAGAAAAACCTGACGCAAAGGTATAAGACAAGGTCATCACAACCATTGTCTGGATTTGGGATTTGGTTACGCAAGGGGAAGGTATTAGCACCCTTCACATCCATCGTACTCGATGGGATCCATGCTTATGGGTTTATCTACGGGTAAAAAAACAATCTATCTACGGTTGCTAAAGCTAAACGGAAAGAAACTGACTCGATAGAGCATCGCGCTCTATGCCTACGTATTCCCTCGTGCAATGGGAAATTCAGAGTCAACGTAGTTCGGGAAACTACAGGGGGATTTGCTCGCCAAGACATCGCGTCTTGTGCCTACGTACTTTCACACAGCGTGAAAGATCAGAGCAAATGTAGTTCAGGCTAACCACAGCTAGACAGGGTGTTCTCGGTCACACGGGGGTGAGAGAAAGGGTTGATGATACTAGCGTACGCATTCTAGCAGTTAGGTGTATGCTGCTTGCTCGACGGAGACTTAGGCATTACCTGTTTGTGGTAGGACGAACGTGGTATGTCGAGGTTTAAAGGTACGGGGACCTACGGGACTTAGAACTACGGTCTGGTCTCAATTGCGCTCGGGCAAGAGAAAGGGAACATCAGTCGTTAACGGGAAAGTCTGGATCGCACGGCAACGAGAGAACAAACAAGTTAGTTGTTAGTGTGCTCGCTAGGATATCGCATCCTATGCCTACATATTCTCGTCTAGTACGAGAAATCAGAGCAGTTGTAGTTCAGCTAACTACAGCAAAAAGGGAAAAGGGAGCTCGCTAGGATCATCGCAATCCTATGCCTACGTACTCTCGTCTGGTACGAGATATTAGAGCAAACGTAGTTCGGCGCTACAGGAAAGCAAGTCTCGAAAGCACAGGGGCAGGAGAAGGGGTCTCAATCGCCTGAATGCGAGAGAAAAGGGTTTCGATCGTGCGGGGGAGAGAACAAAGAGGAAGCATGCCTAACACGCCTAAACGGGAAGGAACTCGGGACACACACGCAAGAACCTAATACGTAGGAGCGAGTGCGTTGTATATCACCTGAGGGACATATACTAAACACTCTAAACGATCGAGGGGAGACCGCTCGATTGTCATTTCCCACGTATCTCACGCTACGGCTCACAACACTCGACGGTTGCACGAAGACTTGATTAGAAAGATGTTATTGAACGAAGCGGCTCCGTTGGCTCTTGACATGTGCGCAAGCTCCATTCCAATCTTCTCCCCTCTGGATCCTTGATGATGACGTTTTGAATCAGAACCAATGTAACGCTTAGACCGTCACGGTTCGAGTTATACGAGAAATTGAACTCTAAGAGGTAGCGTATTGATATCCGTGTCAAAGACAAGATAGAGAAATGATATCGAAAATCATTCTCCAATTGAATCATGTCACACGGCCAGCCAAAAATAAAATCGGAGATAAAATCGTATAAGAAAAGAAATGAGGAGAGAAAATAGGAGAGAAATCCAATCACAAATGAAAATAAAGTTCTACTCCTAAATTGAAAATAAATTCTTAATAGAAAATAAAATTCCTAAAGAAATATAAAGGAAATTGCATACTGCAAAATAGAATAAAATCCTATGCACAATATTCTATAATTTGCTATAAAGAAAATAGAATGAAAAATTCTATACTAAAATCTCTATAATATCCTAAAAACAATAGAATATAAATTCTATATTAAAATCTATAGTAAAAATATGCTAATAATATTCTAAACTATGACTATAATCCCTAAAAAGAAAAATAGAAAAATAAAACTAACATATTACATGCACATGTCCAATACAAGGGAAATTAAAAAAATAAAGGGGAGGGGGTACATCCTGAAAACAGGGGTGCAGCCTGCAAAAAAAAAACAGAACTGGGCCCAGCCCACAATACATCCAAAAAATGAACACAAAAACAATGGGACTAAGGGGGGTGCGCGCTGAAACTGAGGTGTGGCCAGGAACTCGTTGGGGGCTGGGCTTGTTATTTGGTAAGCCCAAACGAAAAGAGACTCAGCAGCCAAAAAACAAAGACAACAAGGGGACTGGGGGTGTAGTGGATTTCGCAGGTGTGAGTCCAAAACTGATTGGGCCACAAGCCCAATGAACCCCAACCGGTCCAATTCTCGTCTTCCCCCTTCTCCCCACACTTCACAGAAACCCTAGGACCTTAATCTCCTTACAAATGAGCCGCCGTCTGAAACTTCTCACTAACCTCCCTCGTCTCAACACCTCCCCCGTTCTACAGCTGAGACAAAATCATCTTCTCACAAAAACCTTCCCGTTCCAGAAACACTTCTTTTTCTCTAGCCTTCAGACCTCGCGCTCTCCTCACTCTCTGATGGTTGAACGCATGGATGTTGTTGGTGCTGAAGACGGATTGATGAAGACGAAGATATAAACACAATCGTAGTCATTCTTGGAGGTTGTTTGCAGTTTGGAAGGATCTTTGATGAAAACCTTCGTCGTTCTTGAACGAACCCAGACAACGACGGACGGATACCACGAATGGATGAAGGATGATCTTAAAGGCTCAACGAAGGTCGAAAGTTCAAAGAAGCTTGAAGAAGACCTTGGACGATGACGATGCGAAATCTGGAGAACAAAGTGATGATTGGATGAATCATGGTTGAGGCTGGATGCGTGAGGTTTCTGGATATGTTTGAAGATGGATGGAAGATTCTGGAACTGATGTTTTCTGGTGATTTGCGGATGAACACAAGTGCAGAACGATGAAGATCATGGAATATCTGGGGAACTCGAGTATGATCATTGAAGGATCTTGGAGAAATCTAAAGAATGAGGGATAAACATTGATGAAGGTGATTGGAGAAAAATCTGGAACATGAAGGTTGGATGAGTTTTCTGGTGGGAATGTGCAGTTTCCGGCGACCGTTATGAGTTCCGGCGGGTGGTTACAGTGGATTCTGGCCGGGTTTAATTTCTCCGGTGGGAACTCCGGCCGTTTGCATGGCCGGCGGCGAGGGAGACGGCTGGGACGCGTGGCAGCACGCATGGGAGTGGGGAGAGTGAGGTGGCTAACATGCAGTGAGGGTGGAAGGTGGGGTGGCCACGTGTGTGATGCATGCAGAGGTGAGGTGGAACTGAGTGAAAAACGCGTGGCTTGCTTCTTATATGGACAAGTGGCACAAACTGGACTTGTGGGCCTCCAGAAAAAGGCCAAGTGGCCCACAAAGAGGACAAAACTCTGATTGCAATTAAAGACTAATAGACTCAATTAAGATGATGATTAATGCTGGTAATTAACTGCTAATGATGATTAAAAGACCCCATTAATACTAAACGAAAATTAATACCTTCTAGACCTAATTAAAACTAATTAATCCAATTAAAATGAATTAAAACCCTAATTAACATCTAAATAATTCTGACTCCAATTAATTCCCCTAATTAAAATGATTAATATCCTAACTAATATCTAATTAATTCTAGAAAAAGAAATTAATCTAGAAAAATGATTTAAACTCTATTAAACTCTATTAATATCTAAAAAATGATTAAATCTACTAAATTCTAAACCCATTAAAAATAGAAAAAATCTATTAGACCTATTTAAAAATTCTAGAAAAACAATTAACCTATTTAAATCTATTTAAAAACTATTTAATATTCTAAAAACTATTTAAAAAATCCATTTAAAATGCTAGAAAAACAATAAAAGTCAATTAAACAAATTAAAAAGGAATGCGAGAATATAACGATCAAACGGTAAAAAAACCCGAACACTGAAATGTCCTAAAAAACAACAGCAAGGGATGAAAACATCGGGAAGAGCACAGCTTCCACAACAAAACCTGATTATTTGAACTGGTATGAAACTGCTTGAAACGCCAGGGGAGGGCTATAATCCCGATAAAGTCAATCTGACTGAAAAAAATGCAATGTATGCGATATGCAGATGCAAAATGAAATGAATCGAAACATAAGCCAAATACAGGAATTGGTTGGTCAAATTTTGGGGTGCAACACATAGCATGTTTTTGTTGCATTGTGCATTTTTGTTGGTGTTTTCCCATTCTCTGGTGTTGTTATCCCTGCGGAGTGCGTGTGTCCTCTTTCCATTAGAATTCAGAAAATGCATATCCTTTCTAATACCCCACTAAGTTTATGCCTCGTGGAAGACATTTGTTTTAGCTTCCCTCCCCAGCTTTTATTTGGATGGAATTGATCCCCAATTGAGTTAATTCCTCATTGGGTCGAGTCTTGTTTGACCGTTTCTCTCTAGTTTGTTCCTGGATTAAACTTTGGTCTCTTGCAGCGATTATTCTAATTTTCTTTAGGCTGTGAAACCTGGAAGATGAGAAGGCATTTATTTCTCTCTTTTGAGGATTTATTTTCCTCAGCAAAAATCTGTTATTAATCCCCATCAGAAGATGAAGATTTAAATTTCCCCAGTGGTGTTTTCATAACACTCTCTTGATATTCATTTGTGCGACTTCAAGTGGAAGCCTCTTTATTTGTGAAAATTCTGGCAAGCACACGATGGATGTTATTCCCAAGGTTGTAACATCCACTATGACATCTGCTACTTAACAGCTAATACTCAGCAATAATAAAAGCAGTAAATAACACATCAATTGTTTACCCAGTTCAGTGTCAACAACACTTACATCTGGGGGCTACCAAGCCAGGGAGGAAATTCACTATCAGTAGAATCAATTCAGAGTTAAACCTCCAGTTTACACTCCTCACTTAATCTCTACCCAATGACACTTCAACCTAGAGACACTCTAGACCTGAGTATACCCACTCACTCCCCCTCAATCACACAAAAGTGATATTAAACAATTACACACGACAATATGAAGAGACACTTCATACACTCCTTGATCTTGCTTCACAGCTTTGATTAAGGAACTCACACATTCTTGCTTCAAAGCTTTGAGTGAGACACAACCTAGAATCTACCTATCCAATGCAAATCATCCACCAGACAATTGCTTGGATTACAAGTATTCTTAGACAGAATTCACATGTGAAGATTAGCCTTCTTCACTTACACAGGACTCTGCAATCTGCACTCTTTTTCCTTCTGTTGTCAAGTGCTACCGTTCAGGATTACATCTTCTGATTTTTATAGCAGCTATCAGTCCTCTTGGGCTTTGGTGCATTAATTAGGTTTTATCCATATCAAACCTATTCTCCACGAGCTGCACACTTGCCACTTAATTCAGGGATCTTCTAGTTCGCCTAGGGCTTCTAGAAATTCTCCTGATATCCAGCTTGAGCATTTATTCTGGTTCCTATATTATAGATACCAGAAAAACAACCTTGCTCGCTGGATGTCATACGTTCAATGTTATGACATTCTGTATGACATTCAGCTAAATTAAGTTAACTTATAGTTAACTTGCCCTGCACACACATCATTAAGTATGTCCTAACAATCAGTATGACATACATGCACATTCTAAAGTTTTACCATAAAATGCAGCCAATCAAGAGCACTTACAAACTCCCCCTTTGGCAAATTTTTGGCTAAAACACCCTGTTAACATATCAGAGTTTACACACAGTAGAAGACTTATGATGTGTCCTGTCATGCAGCTAGTTCCTAGCTCAAGCCACTCAGAGTCCTCACAGTTAGCTCTCACTGTCATGACTCACTCTGTTAACCATCTAGTAGTTATCACTACAGATGTCACATCTCTTTGAGTAACACTCTGGTGTTCTCCCCCTCAACTGATCAGATCAGTTGGGTACACAACCTGCTCATCATCATCATTATGCAGTCACAGATACAAGCATCCATCATGTGGATGTCCAGACATTCAGAATGACCTTCTGAAGTCACACACACCTATGCTACTCCCCTTGAAGAGTTTCACAAGACTCTCTGCTCATATTCATCCAGTCTGCTCTGGATGTTATGACCTTCAGGATAACATCCTGAAGTACACACACAAGGTTTGCTTCTAGTTCTAGCATACATTCATTCCTATCCAGGCTAGACATGCATATCACTTTATTGCTAACAGCACTATTAGCTGTTATCACTCATTTCATCAGCTGCACTTGTGGTTACACCTGCAAGCATGCAAGTCTCATATCATATGCACAAAGGCACATATTTTCAAGACAGTTCTCCTTGTTCTTCTCCTTATTCTTCCACCTGCTGTTAGCTCACATATTATTCTCTCCCCCCTTTTAGCCATAAATTCATATCTAACTAATGCATTAACATAGATCAAAAGTGGAACATAACAAATGTTGAAGTACACATTAAACTAACTGCTCATATAGAGCTTCACACAACCAGTGCAATTCTTGCTGTCAAATAGGTCTGCCCAAAATAACTCAAAAAAACATCAACACACCAATTCACAAAACCAGCTCAGCAACAATCAGCTTGAGCTTCACATCACTTTATCAGCACATGTCATTCTTCTTCTTCAGATGCAGAACTGAACCTACCTTTGTCAGATTCTCCATCAGTAGTCTCCTCAACCTCAGTGGATCCATCTTCATCATTGTTCTCTCTCTCTCTCTCTCTCTTTCTCTGAATCAGTTGTATGGTTATCACTCTCTTCAGCACCATCGTTTTGCCTGTCCTCATCAGTGAACTCAGCATTGTCATTTTGCTCAAGGGTCTTGATTAGTGCTTCAAGGGTTCTTTTCCTCGCATCCAGCTCCTGACATGTTTCCTTTAGCTTCGCAATCACTTATGCTTTTGTTGACGTAGACTGGGGTGTCTCAGTTGATGTTGCAACAAGGTCAGGAACATGAGTTCCAAGAAACAGCTTGGGATGAAATGACAAGGTGCTTTCTCGTTTGCTCGCTGCATCACTCTTTTTGAGAATGTTGGGATACTGTTTCAAAATGATGCCACATATGAGTGAAGGGAATGCAATGGGGCCCTTGATGCTATAGCTGCCTGCATGCTTCATAGTTTGATCAAAAACATATGTTCCAAAATCAAATTTGGCCTTGGTCCCAATAATATAGATGATCTTTCCAAGATCAGTTGCCACAGTAGATTTATGGTTTGTGGGCACCTAATTTGCTGCCACAATCTTATGCAACATGGCATATTTGACACTCAATTTGCTGGCAACTAGCTTTCTTTTGAATGGCCATTTTGGTACCTGGTTGCCTGTTATCACTTGGCATATTTTGTTTTCTGAAACATTTACATCAGGACGAGCTTTATCTAATCTTCCCAGATATTTATTGATTGTTGTTCGAGTAAAAGTAACACATTCCCCTCTTACATGCACCTTGCCAAACTCTTTAGATTTCCTGTCAGCACATTCCTCGAAGAGATTAACTATGAATTCTTTGACAAGTAACTCATAGCATGAAGAGAATTCACTAACTGTTTTCATTAATCATGTATCATTAATGAGTTTCATGATTTCTTTACTCTCAAGAGCATTCTGTCCCAGCTCCCTTTCCGCAGCCAGCCTTTTCTGAACAACATACTTCCACCTATTAACACACGAGGGGTAATGAAATGAAATGTTGTCAATTGGAACTTCAGGGACTTTTCATCCAGTTTGCTCTTGGAGGGTTTCTTCTTGTTTTGGATGTCAGTGACATCTTCAGCAACATCAGACTCAGTCTCTGATTCAGTACCAGATACAGCCTTTCTCTTCTTGGGGACTACTTTGCTCTAAGCTTTGGGAGGTCCAACTGGTCTTCTTTTAGTTCTAGCCTTCCTTGAGGGAGTGGCATTTTCAGTTGTCTTCTTCTTTGTGAGGTTGTCTTGCTCAGCAACCTGTTCAACTGCCTTTTTCTTGGGGGAACCTTGTTCAGCCAGCTTTTTATCGTTCCTTGTCATGAGCCTTTTGGCTATGCCAGGATTGATGTTTTCTATTAACTCATTATCAGAATATTCATCAAGGTCCACCAACTCCGCATTCTTGGTGCCTTGCACATCCTCACCTCCACCATCTGAGACTACTCCCTTGTTCTTCTCTTTTGATGTATGATCTTTCAAGGTTCTAACATTGGGCATATCATCACTTTGATCATGCACAGTTGGGCCAGAACCCTTATAGCTGGGTGGAATGAGGATGTTCAGAGCCCTAGCCACCATGCCAGCAATGATGTTGTGCGTTTTCTTGGCTCCATCATCAATAACATCAAAAGTTGTAGGAGTAGGATTTTTACCTGAGACAATGTCTTTGGACCTTCTTGCATGTTGGCTCCTTGGATTTTTTACCAGAACCCCTTCTGGGGTCATCATGTGCAGGGGTGCTATTTCAAGCACAAAGTTAGGGTTGCTTGACTCATTTCCTATCTCAGACTCGTTGGCGGGTATGTTCTTGGAGGGAGAGGATTTTGGTGAATGTTGAGACATTGTACAGGACGTTGATCGTGTGAATAGGGGTTTCTGTTTGTTGGAGGCTGTAGGGAAGATGAACAATTTGATAGTGAACCAAGTGGTGTGGGAGTTTGATATGTAGAGGCTCACTAGGTGATATGGAAAATGAGGTGGGAACTTAATGTTTTGACAAATCAGTAAATGATTGAATTTTAAATTATAATTCCTTATTCCCATTAATTTCTATAACTCACCATTACTTAAAGGCCTCAATTTTTGTAAATCACTTTTATGGGCCTTGACATTCCATGCACTAATTTCAGTCCTATTTATTGCATCCTCATCAGGTATTGCACCAATCCCTTTCCATTTACACGAGTGACCCCTGAGCATGCCTCCTTTGAACTAACCAGGATTTGTTTGAATGGTGTGCTGGATGTCACAGAACAAGGTCATGACATCAGGTGTGATGTAACACCCCCTTCTATACCCCAAATAAATGCATATAAAACAATTAAGCACATACAAATTCATCAGAGTAAAAATTTTAGGATAAGGTATAAAGGAAGGATGTCACAGTTTTACCGACAAAACTCTTTAACATTTTGCTCCATAAACTATGTAACATTTTCAATTTAAGCGGAAGATAAAATCATTTGATCGTTTTCAAAATATTAATTCACGTACACATAAGCTATCCAAATTAATATATCTTATCAGTTAGATTACAAAACCACATCAGCTGATACATCGCAATGTATCACAAAAGAATGACTATACTAGTCTAACTACCCGGTGTTACATATCAGAGCAGCCGACTCAAAAGAATGAAGACTAACTTCACAAAGGACTCCAGCATCCTAATCTGCAATGCCTCATAGAGCATTATAAAACAGCAGAAGGGTGAGAAATATAACCATAATAATCAAGGCATAAGATTACGTATATATAGGTATCATATAACACATATTCACATTTCTCACCACACTTCATTCTCATAATCAAAATCATATCACGTTCACATATATTAACATTATGAATATCCACAAGCACATCCCTTCATGCTTGACTTCACAATCATTCACAAGCACATTTGTACCACAACAATATTATGCAATGTGACTCAACATTTCAATGCAACTCAATGCTATGCGGTACCGACTCTCGTTATCTTTTTTCGGTTTTCACTCTAAACTGGGTCCACCCTTCTAGACCGATAACTCGTTATCATTTTTCGGTTTTTACTTTAAATCGGGTCCACCCTTCTAGACCGATAACAACCAAGCCCGTCCCCTAGGCTTCAAACCCACCCTTCTAGGTTTGGGACAAGCCACTAGTTTCCACGAAACTAACAGACATTGCCTCTTGACTGAATGATGCATGTACAATCAACCAATCACAATAAATGCACTTAAGACCGTTCCCGCGTCTTAATCCCATGCATTCGAATAATTCACCCCTTCGAGAATTTCATCATGATTGCACATACAACATATATCAAACATTTATCAATGTATTCATTTCACACATCATCATATTCAACAACAATGCACACATATCACATATGTTCCCATGCATTCACACAACAATCGCATACATATATGCACTCACAATTCATTAGACGATACACATACATTCCTCATTGTATTCCCATGTATCTCTAATTATCACAACAATTCAAGGTATTCACATCGCAATACCAATCATACAATTATAAGTTATGCACACATATTCAAAATGTTCTCATGCATACTTATTACATAATTGTACACAACAATCAAACATTCACAAACTCATCAATTAATACACACATAATCATCATTATGTTCTTATGTATTTTAACCGATTACAATTAATCATTCATATCACAACTCTAGGATTCACGCCCAAAGGCTACCCACAACACATATCATCACCATAGATCATATCTATTTTCATATCATAAGGTATCCACCTATGTGAAACAACCAAGCCATCTCCACATGATCAACACAGCAAAAGAAAATGCTGTCAAACTCGCCCACATTCGCCTGGCGAGACCCCGCAGCGAACCTTCGCCTGGCCTTCGCCTGGCAAACTCTCTCAGCGAACACTCGCTATGCTTCGCCTGGCGAGACTTCCCAGCGAGCCCAAGTCAGTAGCTACTGACTTCATTCGCCACCATTCGCCAGCACCTTCGTTGGGCGAACCTTCGCTACCCAACTTCGCCTGGCGAACTCGCCAGCAAAGTCCACTGGGACTTAATCATAATTATTCGCCAGCATTCGCTAGGCTTCGCCTGGCGAAGCTTCGCCTTCGCTCGCCTGGCGAGAGCCAGCGAACCTGCGCAGAACAAAACCCTATTCTGTCTTCTCCTTCACCAATCCATCATCAACCCTCTCTTACACATCCAAATCAGTATAAACAACATCAATACCTGTTACCCGACTATTCTACGGCATTATTACTCAGTTTCAACCGATTAAATCATCAATCTACCGATTAATCCAACATTTGCCCTAATTGGAAAGTGATGGAAACTCTACCAAAACCCCAACCCAACATACATAACATCATGCAATGATCAAATAGAAACATTTCTCACCCTTACCTCGATTAATCGGAGCTTTGATGTTGGTTCTTGATGATTTCCACTTTTCCTCTTCTTCTCCTCTCTTTCTCTTCTTTCTTCTTTCTTTCCTCTTTTTCTCCAAAAAATGTTTCTAACTTTCTTTTTTTTCTTCCTCTATTATATATTTCCTTTATTTTCTTTCCTCTCCAATTCCTTCTTAATTTTCTATCCATACCAATTAATAAAAATTAATTCCAACATTAATAAAAATCCCACTAAATCAATTAATTACTACAATTAATTATTTAATGAAATTTGGGCTGTTACAACCCTCCCCCACTTAGGAATTTTCGTCCTCGAAAATGTTACCTGATTCAAACAGCTCTGGATAAGACTCTCAAGCTCCCAAGTAACATTTCCACCAGCCGGTCCTCCCCAAGCGACCTTCACTAAAGCAATCTCTTTACCTCGAAGCTGCTTCAATTTCCGATCCTCTATCCGCATAGGTGATGTCTCAACAGTCAGGTTATCCCTCACCTGCACATCATCTAATTGGACTACATGAGACGGATCCGCAATGTATTTCCTCAACTGAGATACATGGAATACGTCATGAAGATTAGCAAGCGACGGTGGTAAAGCCACACAATAGGCCACTTCTCCTATCCTTTGCAAAATCTGATAAGGACCAATGAAACGCGGCGACAACTTGCGCGACTTCAGTGCCCTACCAACACCTGTCATCGGAGTGACTCGAAGAAACACATGATCTCCCTCTTGAAATTCAAGTGCCTTCCTCCTCTTGTCATAATAACTCTTCTGACGACTCTGAGTAATTCTCATCTTCTCTTGAATCATCTTGATCTTATCAGTAGTCTGTTGAACCAACTCGGGTCCAACAACAGAACTCTCTCCGGACTCGAACCAACACAATGGTGTCCTACACCGCCTACCATACAACGCCTCAAATGGTGCCATACCAATACTCGAATGGAAACTGTTGTTGTAGGTAAACTCAATCAAAGGCAAGTAGCTATCCCAAGCTCCTCCTTTTTCCAATACACAAGCTCTCAAAAGATCTTCAAGCGACTGAATCGTCCTCTCCGTCTGACCATCAGTCTGAGGATGATACGCTGAACTCAAATGCAACTTAGTACCCAAAACACTCTGCAGGCTCTCCCAAAATCTCGAAGTAAACCGCAGATCTCTATCCGAAACAATACTTAACGGAATACCATGCAGACACACAATCCTCTCAATATACAACTTAGCCAATTTCTCCAAAGGGTAATCCATACGCATAGGGATAAAGTGAGCAGATTTAGTCAATCTATCCACGATAACCCAAATAGCCTCAAAATTACTCGGCGTCCTCGGCAAACCCGATACAAAATCCATGGAGATACTATCCCATTTCCACTCAGGGATAAACAACAGCTTCATCAAACCCGATGGCTTCTGATGCTCGATCTTTGACTTCTGGCAAGTCAAACAAGAATATACAAATTCCGCGATATCCTTCTTCATACTAGGCCACCAAAATACTTTCCTCAAATCCTGATACATCTTAGTAGCACCCGGATGAATACTCAATCCGCTACGATGTCCTTCCTCAAGGATACTCTTCTTAAGCTCAACCACATCTGGAACACAAACTCGATCCCGACATCTCATAATACCATTCTCATCAATCCGAAAATCACCACCTTGGCCTTGGTTGATTAAAGTCAACCGATCAACTAAGCTCAAATCCGATTTCTGTCCTTCTCGAATTTCGTCCAAAATACCACTCGTAAGCTTTAACATACCCAACTTAAATCCAAAAGAAGTCTTCTCACATACCAAACTCAAATCCCGAAATTGCTCAATCAATTCTAACTCTTTCACCATCAATGCCGACATATGTAATGATTTCCGACTCAATGCATCCGCTACTACATTCGCTTTACCCGGATGGTAATTCAAGCCAAAATCATAATCCTTCAAAAGTTCAAGCCATCTTCTTTGTCTTGCATTCAATTCCTTTTGATCAAAAAGATATCTCAAACTCTTGTGGTTACTAAACACTTCAAATCTTGCGCCAAATAAATAATGCCTCCAAAGTTTCAACACGAACACAACAGCGGCCAACTCTAAGTCATGCGTAGGATAATTCTTCTCATGCACTTTGAGTTGCCTCGAAGCATAAGCTACAACTTGGTTATTCTGCATCAACACACCTCCTAAACCCATCAAAGAAGCATCACAATACACAACGAATGGTTCTTCTGGATTTGGCAGAATCAAAACAGGAGCTGTCGTCAACCTTCGCTTAAGTTCTTGAAAACTCGCTTCACACTTGGCGTCCCAAACATAGGCTTGACCCTTCCTAGTCAACTGTGTCAACGGCAACGATAACTTAGCAAATCCTTCAATAAACTTCCGATAATAACCGGCTAAACCAAGAAAACTTCTGATCTCAAAAACTGACTTCGGAGTCTCCCATTGCGACACCGCTTCAACCTTCGACCGATCGACTGCAACACCACTACTCGAAATCACATGACCAAGGAAACTAACTTCCTTCAACCAAAATTCACACTTAGAAAGCTTCACGAACAACTGCTTCTCTCTCAGCACAGATAACACAATCTTCAGATGCTCGGCATGCTCTCCTTCGCTCTTCGAATAAACCAAGATGTCGTTGATAAACACCACCACAAACTTATCCAAATAAGGATGGAAAATCCTATTCATGTACTCCATAAATACACCTGGTGCATTAGTCACACCAAATGGCATCACGAAATACTCATAGTGTCCATACCTCGTCCGAAAGGCCGTCTTCTGAATATCCTCAACTTTCACACGGATCTGATGATACCCAGATCTCAAATCAATCTTGCTGAACACGCTTGCACCAACCAACTGATCCATCAGATCATCAATCCTTGGAAGTGGATACTTATTCTTAATAGTCACCTTGTTCAACTGTCTGTAATCCACACAGAGCCTCATAGAACCCTCTTTCTTCTTAACTAACAACACCGGTGCACCCCACGGTGACACGCTCGGGCGAATAAACCTCTTTTCAAGCAAATCCTCCAGTTGACTCTTCAACTCTTTTAATTCCGATGCCGACATACGATAAGGAGCCATCGATATCGGACTAGTTCCAGGAATCAAATCTATCGAAAACTCCACTTCTCGCTCCGGCGGTAAATCCTTTATCTCTTCAAGGAAAACTTCCGGAAAATCTCTAACAATGGGAAAGGAATCAATCTCTTCACTTTCACTAGTCCTCAAAGTTGCCATAAGCATAAATACCTTAGCCCCATCTTGTACCGATTCCTTCACTTGTTTCCTCGTCATAAACAAATCCCTTTCAACACCCGAATCGGGAAAAATAACCGTTTTGTCAAAACAGTTAATATACACACGATTGAATTTTAACCAATTCATTCCAAGAATGACATCAAGCTGATCTAAATGAAGACACACTAAATCGATCCCAAAATCTCTACCGAAAATACTCAACGGGCAATTCAAGCAAACATAGGTGTAGTTACCGAACCCATAGCAGGAGTATCAATAACCATACCGCCACCAATCACAGACAACTCAAGATTCAACCTTCTAACACAATCCAAAGAAATAAAAGAATGCGTAGCTCCGGTATCAATTATAGCGATCAAAGGTATACCATTAATAAAACACGTACCTCTGATCAAGCGATCGTCACTAGCAGCCTCAGATTCAGATAGAGCGAACACTTTTCCGCTCCCTTGATTCTTCTTCGGCTTATCACACTTGGTACTAATGTGTCCTTGCTCACTACAATTGTAGCAAGTCACACCCGCACCAATTCTGCATTCCAGAGCCTTGTGGCCTGGCTTGCCACACTTAAAACACGCCTTCTCCACACTTTTGCATTCCGAAGCACGATGTCCCTCTTCACCGCACCTATAACATCTCACCGGAGTAGAAACTCCCCCACTTGGTTTCTTGCCAAAACCAACCCTTTGCTTCCCTTTATCAGCAGGAGTTACGTAAGGTTTTCCTCTGAATTGACCTTTTCCTTTCTTGTCACTTAGACTTTTGTAGTGGCTAGACCTAGCCCTACTGTCTTCGTCATAAATTCTGCTCTTGTTAACCAACTCAGAAAACCGTCTGATTTCCTGGTACCCAATAGCTTGCCTAATCTCGGGTCTCAAACCGTTCACAAACTTAAGGCACTTAGACCTCTCAGCATTACCAGTATTATAGTGAGGACAAAATTTGATCAACTCCTCAAATTTCGCCGCATACTCAGCAACCGTAGAATTACCTTGCTTCAACTCAAGAAATTCGATCTCTTTCTTCCCCCGCACATCCTCTGGAAAATACTTCTCCAGAAAGGTTTCTCTAAACAAATCCCATGTAATCACAATATCATCTTCCTCAAATCTTTGGCGAGTATTACCCCACCAATCTTCAGCTTCTTCTTCGAGCATATGAGTCCCAAACTGCACCTTCTGTGCATCCGAGCAATTCATAACTCGAAAAATCTTTTCCACAGCTTTCAACCAAATTTGTGCCTTGTCCGGTTCATGAGTTCCCTTGAAGACCAGAGGGTTATTCTTTTGGAATTTCCCCAAAGCACGGAATCCATCATCAGCATGATTCCTCACATTCACATTGGTCGGAGGATTCTGCCCAATTGCCCCCGCCAATCTCGTCAATGCCTCCGCAATCGCTTCACCGTTCCTTCCTGCAACCATCTTACTAATCCCAACAACAGAACTACGTAAGAACAACCAATATTGATAATGCATCACACGCATATCAATAACACACAGGGAAAAACACTCTAACAACTTGGCCGGACGGACCGACCTGCTCTGATACCACTATTGTAACACCCCCTTCTATACCCCAAATAAATGCATATAAAACAATTAAGCACATACAAATTCATCAGAGTAAAAATTTTAGGATAAGGTATAAAGGAAGGATGTCACAGTTTTACCGACAAAACTCTTTAACATTTTGCTCCATAAACTATGTAACATTTTCAATTTAAGCGGAAGATAAAATCATTTGATCATTTTCAAAATATTAATTCACGTACACATAAGCTATCCAAATTAATATATCTTATCAGTTAGATTACAAAACCACATCAGCTGATACATCGCAATGTATCACAAAAGAATGACTATACTAGTCTAACTACCCGGTGTTACATATCAGAGCAGCCAACTCAAAAGAATGAAGACTAACTTCACAAAGGACTCCAGCATCCTAATCTGCAATGCCTCATAGAGCATTATAAAACAGCAGAAGGGTGAGAAATATAACCATAATAATCAAGGCATAAGATTACGTATATATAGGTATCATATAACACATATTCACATTTCTCACCACACTTCATTCTCATAATCATAATCATATCACGTTCACATATATTAACATTATGAATATCCACAAGCACATCCCTTCATGCTTGACTTCACAATCATTCACAAGCACATTTGTACCACAACAATATTATGCAATGTGACTCAACATTTCAATGCAACTCAATGCTATGCGGTACCGACTCTCGTTATCTTTTTTCGGTTTTCACTCTAAATCGGGTCCACCCTTCTAGACCGATAACTCATTATCATTTTTCGGTTTTTACTTTAAACCGGGTCCACCCTTCTAGACCGATAACAACCAAGCCCGTCCCCTAGGCTTCAAACCCACCCTTCTAGGTTTGGGACAAGCCACTAGTTTCCACGAAACTAACAGACATTGCCTCTTGACTGAATGATGCATGTACAATCAACCAATCACAATAAATGCACTTAAGACCGTTCCCGCGTCTTAATCCCATGCATTCGAATAATTCACCCCTTCGTGAATTTCATCATGATTGCACATACAACATATATCAAACATTTATCAATGTATTCATTTCACACATCATCATATTCAACAATAATGCACACATATCACATATGTTCCCATGCATTCACACAACAATCGCATACATATATGCACTCACAATTCATTAGACGATACACATACATTCCTCATTGTATTCCCATGTATCTCTAATTATCACAACAATTCAAGGTATTCACATCGCAATACCAATCATACAATTATAAGTTATGCACACATATTCAAAATGTTCTCATGCATACTTATTACATAATTGTACACAACAATCAAACATTCACAAACTCATCAATTAATACACACATAATCATCATTATGTTCTCATGTATTTTAACCGATTACAATTAATCATTCATATCACAACTCTAGGATTCACGCCCAAAGGCTACCCACAACACATATCATCACCATAGATCATATCTATTTTCATATCATAAGGTATCCACCTATGTGAAACAACCAAGCCATCTCCACATGATCAACACAGCAAAAGAAAATGCTGTCAAACTCGCCCACATTCGCCTGGCGAGACCCCGCAGCGAACCTTCGCCTGGCCTTCGCCTGGCGAACTCTCTCAGCGAACACTCGCTAGGCTTTGCTTGGCGAGACTTCCCAGCAAGCCCAAGTCAGTAGCTACTGACTTCATTCGCCACCATTCGCCAGCACCTTCGCTGGGCGAACCTTCGCTACCCAACTTCGCCTGGCGAACTCGCCAGCGAAGTCCACTGGGACTTAATCATAATTATTCGCCAGCATTCGCTAGGCTTCGCCTGGCGAAGCTTCGCCTTCGCTCGCCTGGCGAGAGCCAGCGAACCTGCGCAGAACAGAACCCTATTCTGTCTTCTCCTTCACCAATCCATCATCAACCCTCTCTTACACATCCAAATCAGTATAAACAGCATCAATACCTGTTACCCGACTATTCTACGACATTATTACTCAGTTTCAACCGATTAAATCATCAATCTACCGATTAATCCAACATTTGCCCTAATTGGAAAGTGATGGAAACTCTACCAAAACCCCAACCCAACATACATAACATCATGCAATGATCAAATAGAAACATTTCTCACCCTTACCTCGATTAATCGGAGCTTTGATGTTGGTTCTTGATGATTTCCACTTTTCCTCTTCTTCTCCTCTCTTTCTCTTCTTTCTTCTTTCTTTCCTCTTTTTCTCCAAAAAATGTTTCTAACTTTCTTTTCTTTCTTCCTCTATTATATATTTCCTTTATTTTCTTTCCTCTCCAATTCCTTCTTAATTTTCTATCCATACCAATTAATAAAAATTAATTCCAACATTAATAAAAATCCCACTAAATCAATTAATTACTACAATTAATTATTTAATGAAATTTGGGCTGTTACATGTGACATGGCCTTTTTTTGGCAGGGTAGCATCCATGGACTCCATTAGGTTCCAGTATAGCCTATCTAGCTTTCCCTGATGACTAATGTATGGGTATCCCTTCTTGGCTTGCTTCCCTCCATGAGGTTTCTTGCGTCCTGTCCTTCTTTCTGAGGCATACTTTGAAGATCTTCTTGCTGGTGTGTTGGATCTTCTCTGTTGTCTGTCCTTCACCAGCAATACTTTTTCCCTAGTTTCCTTTTTCTCCAAGTTATTGAGGATACTTATGGGCTCCCATAGGTAGCAATTGTTCATTACTCTGTATCCCCTCATTTCTTCCTCACCTTGTTCATTGACAACCACACACTTATCCTTTGAAAACTGGACTTTTAAGCCTTGATCACATAGTTGACTTATGCTTATTATGTTAACTGTCAGTCCTTTAACCAGCAAGACATCCTTTAATTTTGGGGCTTTAAGACTGTAAAGTTGTCCAACACGTGTGATTTTTCCTCTAGCTCCATCACCAAAGGTAACATGACTGGATGTATGAGGGTTGAGCTTTGTCAAGAGATCCTTAATTCAAGTCATATGTTTGGAACAACCACTGTTAAAGTACCAGTCCTCTTGGGTTGGCATCCTTAGATCAGTGTGAGTTGCTAAGGCCATATTCTTGGTAACCCAGTGTCTTTGCCTGTTAGGAGCACCCTTCTTGGCTCTTGCTTGATGAGCTCTCTGTTTTTTATGAGGATGACTAGGAAATCCATGTAGCCAGAAACACACAGATTTGATATGACCAAGTTTTTCCACAGTGGTAACACCTGTACCCTTGGAATCTACTCTTGACTAGATTCCAGTTTCTGTTGGTTAAATGTTGTGACATTGGTCGTGACATCCTCTTTGGCTTCTGGACCTCAGGTTGTAATCTCTTGAGATTTAGCATAGGATTTTGTTTATCAGCATATCCTAGTCCAGATCTATCTCCTGAGGTTTTTCCACTCTATAGAATTTCCTCTAGAGTGTTAGTCCCAGAGTTTAGCATCCTTATAGATTTTTCCATTTGATCCTTCTTACTTTTCAACTCCTGTACTTCACTTCTGAGTGTGTCAATTGTGGCTAGATGCTCTCTCTTTTCAGCTTCTAACTCCTTGATGATTTTCTTCTGTTGCTCCCCTTGCTGAACCAGCTCTGTGCTTCTGATGTGAAGCTTTTTGTATGAGGCTGCAAGCTCCTTAAAAGACAACTCTTCATCACCTGAATCATCATCAGAGATGCACACATTGTTAAGAGCAGTGACATGTTTAGCTGATTCCTCTTCTGATCCACTGTCTGAATCTTCATAAGACCAGGTGACTGTCAAGCCCTTTCCTTTCTTTTTGAGGTATGTGGGACATTCCCTCCTAACATGTCCATATCCCTCACATTCATGACATTGGACTCCTCTGCCTTGGCTGACTTTATCTTCAGATTTCTCTTTATCAGAAGGCATGCTTTTGGTATAAGGTTTAGACCTAGCATCTATCTTTTTGACCAGTTCGTGAACTGTCTTCCAAGCACAGCAATGGCTTCAGATAGACTCTCCTCCTTATCACCATCTGAATCAGTTGTGTTTGAGACAAGAGCTATGCTTTTGTTCTTTTTCTCCTTAGCTTGATCACTTATTCCCATTTCAAAGGTTTGAAGGGAACCAATGAGTTCATCCACCTTCATGTGGCATATGTCTTGGGCTTCTTCAATGGCTGTAACTTTCATATCAAACCTTTTAGGTAGTGACCTTAGAATCTTTCTTACAAGTTTCTCTTCAGTCATCTTTTCTCCCAGAGCTCCTGATGTGTTTGCAAGTTCAAGAACATTCATGTAAAACTCATGAATGGTCTCATCTTCCTTCATTCTTAGACCTTCAAATTTTATGGTTAGCATTTGAAGTCTTGACATTTTAACCTTGGAGGTTCCTTCATGAGTAGTTTTGAGAGTGTCCCAAACATCCTTTTCCAGTTCACAGTGGTGCACCAGACTAAAGATGTTTTTGTCTATACCGTTTAAGAGAGAATTCAATGCTTTAGAGTTCCTAAGAGCTAAGGCCTCTTGCTCTTTGTTCCATTCCTCTTCAGGAATCAACACATCTACTCCATCCTTGTCAGTCTTCAAAGGATGTTTCCAGCCTGAATTCACAGCTCTCCAAGCCTTGTTGTCTATAGATTTCAAGAATGCAATCATCCTTGGTTTCCAATAATCATAATTAGATCCATCCAGAATTGGAGGTCTATTAGTGAAACCTATATCTTTATCCATAGTACCAGAATTTGTTTTCCCTAGATCTCACCTAGATTTAAACAGGAAGGGTTCCAGCTCTGATACCAATTTAAAATTCTGGCAAGCACACGATGGATGTTATTCCAGAGGTTATAACATCCACTGTGACATCTGCTACTTAACAGCTAATACTCAGCAATAATAAAAGCAGTAAATAACACATCAATTGTTTACCCAGTTCAGTGTCAACAACACTTACATTTGGGGGCTACCAAGCCAAGGAGGAAATTCACTATCAGTAGAATCAATTCAGAGTTAAACCTCCAGTTTACACTCCTCACTTAATCTCTACCTAATGACACTTCAACCTAGAGACACTCTAGACCTGAGTATACCCACTCACTCCCCCTCAATCATACAACAGTAATATCAAACAATTACACACGACAATATGAAGAGACACTTCATACACTCCTTGATCTTGCTTCACAACTTTGATCAAGGAACTCACACACTCTTGCTTCAAATCTTCGAGTGAGACACAGCCTAGAATCTACCTATCCAATGCAAATCATCCACCATACAATTGCTTGGATTACAAGTATTCCTAGACAGAATTCACACGTGAAGACTAGCCTTCTTCCCTTACACAGGACTCTGCAATCTGCACTCTTTTTCCTTCTGTTGTCAAGTGCTACCGTTCAAGATTACATCTTCTGATTTTTATAGCAGCTATCAGTCCCCTTGGGCCTTGGTGCATTAATTAGGTTTTATCCATATCAAACCTATTCTCCACGAGCTGCACATTTGCCACTTAATTCAGGGATCTTCTAGTTCGCCTAGGGCTTCTAGAAATTCTCCTGATATCCAGCTTAAGCATTTATCTGGTTCCTAGATTATAGATACCAAAAAAACAACCTTTCCCGCTGGATGTCATATGTTCAATGTTATGACATTCTGTATGACATTCAGCTAAACTAAGTTAACTTATAGTTAACTTGCCCTGCACACACATCATTAAGTATGTCCTAACAATCAGTATGATATACATGCACATTCTAAAGTTTTGCCACAAAATGCAGCCAATCAAAAGCACTTACAATTTGAGCCACTTGTATGTCCCCACCAAGATATACCTCACCTGGTAACAAGTGGAAGCCTCTTTATTTGAGGAGATTGTGTAATCTTGAAGAATTTATTGGTATTTCCGTAATAAATGGAAGCTTTCTAGTTCATCCTCATCGGAGAATTTTATTGTGAAATGTAAAATACTTATCTGACCAGATTTTCCTTCAAATGGCATCTCTGTGGAAGAGGTCCCGTTGAGATGTTTGTTGTGAAATCCTCAACAGATGGTTGTCTCTTTATTTTAGAATTATGTTGTATGATTTAACCTGCCCGTATCTTTTTTGAAGATCCCCGACAGAGTTATTAATATTTCATCCCCAACAAATGGTTGTCACTTTATTTGAGAAGTTGGTTGTGTGATTTGAGCTTCCCAGTACTAGGTAGCTAATGATATTTCTCTTTTTTCTATCCAGTGACAGGTAGTCGAGTATGTTTATCCTACCCAGTGACAGGTAAAAGACCTTTATTTTCCTTCTCCTACCTGTTGTACCCCAATTTTTGACCCCTAGATTCCATCATCATTCTAGGAGCATTAGCATTTGTTTATATAACCTTAACCCCTTTCAAGTTTGATCTTTGTTAAGATACAAGTGAATTATGGTTTCACACAGTCAGGAATCGGGGCTTCTATGATGTGATGAGTCAAGGTTTTGGGTTGATTCTCCATATAGCAACTCCCTACATCATCAAGGGTACTATATTGGATCAAGTATGAATCCAATTTGAGGTTGTTACCCAAAGAAGAAGAACAGTGCAGTCCAAGACACCCAATTAGGGTTTCTGATTAGAAAAGTCAACCATAGTTTGACTTTTGATTTAAATGGTATTCCAATGGTGGAATCATGTTCCATAAAGCTTATATGACTTATTGTAGTCCCCTCAAGAAGTTTCAAGGCATCAGGGAACCCTGAATACCAACAATTGATTAGGAGGGTTTTGATCGTTCGGTTCGTCTGACTGAAAAGTCAACCCAGTGACCAATATGGTTTTGACCCAAAATTGAAGATAATTATGTTCCCAATGTTATTTAATATTTAATCATGAAGTTTGGTGACCATTGGATCAAGAATTGAGAAGTAATCGAAAAGTCGGGAAATTAGGGTTTTGAAAGGGGCAAGGCCATAATTTCCTAACCATACATCCAAATGGAGTGGCTCAAAGATTGTTGGAAAGGTCTTGAGGAGTCCTACAAAAGTGCCACAGTGACCTATGTTCAAAGTGCCACAGTGACCTATGCCAGCTGATCTGCTGCTACGTGCTTCTCAACCTGCTCCAGAGCTGATTATGAGGAAGAAACGCAAGAAGAGCAAGGTCTCTGAAGAAAGTCTCTCAGAGAAACATTTTAAGAGTTCTAAGAGGAAGGCTTCTGAAGAATGCTCTTCCAAGAAGTCATCATAGCGTTCCAAGCAATCAGGTAATCACTCTGCTGTTTTATCTCCTGTTTTGGAAACTGTAACAGAAGAACCAACATCTCAACCCTCTCTCTCTTCTAAACATCTCAACATCCCAACATCTCAACCCCCTCTCACATCTGAACCTATTATTTCTTCTGAACCTATCATCACCTCTAAGCACCATTCACATTCCTCTGAGCATGTTCATGTCTCTTTTACCTCTCCTTTCTCCCAACCACAAACTTCCAACCCTCACACCACCTCTCAACATAACCAATAAGCCACCTCTGAACACACCACCTCTATACCATCCACACCCTCATTCAATATCCTTCAGCAAACCAATTCTACTGAAGTCCCCTCTACAAACCAACCAGTTGTTACCAACCCCTATGAACCTGAAATCTTTCATGCCACACCTCTCCTAACCATTCACCCAATTCCATCTGACTCCTCTGACTCCTCCTCTGACCAATCAGATGCTACATCCCCTCCACATAACTCCCCAAACCACCCTCTTGAGTTTTCTTCTCCCACTCCCATTCCCTCTCATTCTCCAGATAAACCTTCATCCTCTTTTAAACCTTCACTCTTTGATGCCCTTAAGCAATCCTTCTTCGAGGCCTACCTTAAGCCCAAACCCAGATCTAATGTTGGTAATCTGTTATCTAGTTTTGAAACGGAGATGCAGATGTGGTTTTCTGCTGTAAGGGAGAAGTGCCTCACTAGCACGAATCCTCATGACTCTGAAGAGATCTTGACTGCCTTCAGAAATAGATCACTTCTGTGACTATGAATCTTCAGGATGCTTGCTCTGCAGATGCGCAAGAGAGAGTTTCTGAAGCTCTGAAACTTGCTCAACTTAGTGTCAGCAGAACTTTTATTCTTTGTCTTGAAAACACACCTGCAGAGGTTGTGTGTTCCTCATCTGAGAAATATGCTACACCTCAGATTGGTGAAGGACATCATGCTGAAGAAGTTACCTCAGAGGCTCCTGTTGATGAAGAGATTCCTGACTCTGGTCAGCCCTCTGCTCTAAAATTAGGGAATGCATCTTCTTCATTGGTTATTCAGAATTCAACAGATTTGAGGAAAGAAAATGAAGATGTCCAAAACAAGTTTGCTCAATAAGAAGCTACTAACAGCGAGATAAAATCTTGGATGATCAAGCAAGAGAAAACTAGGGCAGAAATTCAGGAGTGGATGGTCAAACAGGAAGAATCCACTACTGAAATCAAGACATAGATGGCTAAATAAGAAGCTTCAACTTCTGAGATGACGGGGTTTCTTAAGCTTTTAACTTCTCGTTCATCTTAATTGTTTGTTAGTTTGTGCTCATTTGTGAATTTTCCTGTTTTTATTTCTTTTCTGAGTCTCTAAATACATCTGTGTTTTTTATTTCTTTTCTGTGATTTTTGTTTACATATGATTCTATCTTATATTTTTTTCTATTTTTCTTGCTCTGAAATTTTTTTTGTCTTAAATGATTTTCTAAAACCACTTTTTGATATGACAAAAAGGGGGAGAAAATGGAAATTTTGAATTGTTCACATAAACAGATACTGAATGGAAACTCACACATGTTAAAAACTAACTAATCATGAATTCAGTGTTTTTCAGTGTTTCAGAGTTAAAGTTACTCATCTGACAATATTTATAGAATTAACTCTGAGCAAGGTCTGAGATAGTCCACAAGCTTGCTCTGACTCTAGAAAGAATACAAGTGTTGGAAGGGAAGTTTTTAAATTTTTTAGCAGTATTCATTTCAGGGGGAGAATCATATTCTCAGGGGGAGATATATATTTTAATTTTGAATAAAATTTCGTATAGTTTTTGTCATCATCAAAAAGGGGGAGATTGTTAGAACACAGATTGGTTCTTAATATATCTCAATGTTTTGATGATAACTATCATGAAATTTTGTATGGAGAAAATATTTACTCTAATTTTGTTCAAGTGTTTTTGTTTCAGATAACATAATAAATATTCCTCTGAACGGAATATTCCTCTGAACGTTTGGTAAAGCGTGAAGCTACAAAAGGCTCTGAGCGTTTGGGAAAACGTGAAGCTACAGAAGGCTCTGAGCGTAGAGTATAAAGCAAAGATTCAGAAGACTCTGAGTGTAGTACATTCAACGCTGCAACTGCAGAGGCTCTGAGAATCAAAACACGTAAGGCTCTGAAACATTAGTAACAAAGTGATACATTTGGATAACACGTAAGAGCGAAGATCTACTCTGATCTAAAGCGCTTTTCTGAATGAACAGTTTGTTAAAACAATCACACTAGCACTAAGCTGCAGAACTCTTGAAGAGAGTTGCTCTGATAAGAAGAAAATGGAACATCATCAGAACTCTGGAAGAGAGTTACTCTGGTAAGAAGAAAATGGAACATCATCAGAACTCTGGAAGAGAGCTACTTTGATAAGAAGAAAATGGAACATCATCATAACTCTGGAAGAGAGTTACTCTGATAAGAAGAAAATGGAATATCATCAGAGGATCTGATGCAGGAAATATTTCCAGATTCGTTCATTTAAATAGATGATGATCAAGAAAAATCCGTTGCAAACTCATTGTCTACATCCAACGGTACTATTCCTCTTTTGTGTATGGCACAGGTTTTCAGAACAAAAAGGATATCTCTGAACATTCCTTTTTTGTGTATGTGCATGCTATTTGAGAAATGGGTGTGAAGTATTTAAACAAGTCTTCAACAGCAATTCAAATAGTGAAAAACCAAAGAACAACATTCTACAACGTACTACTTTGTTGAAAATTCATTGATCTTCATTTTGTGTAAAATCACTGTTGTGAAAAAGCTTTTCTATAAGCACTTAAACACACGTTATTGTATTACTTTGTAAAAGATCCTTGATAGACCAAGTTGTGGTCAGTATTCTTGAGAAGACTAAGACAAGTTTGTCTTAGTGAAAAGATTGTAATCAATTTTTTATTATTGGATTAAGTCCTCTTTTGAAAGAGGCGAAATCACCTTGGTCGGGTGGACTGGAGTAGTTTGAGTTCGAACGAACCAGTATAAAAATACCTGTTATTTTTATTGCCTTATTTGTTTTTGAAAATCCTTATTCAACCCCCCTCCTTTCTAAGTGTTTTCCTACCTTCACCATACTCCAAGGTTTATCTCAAACTCAGAAGCATGTCCTACAGCCATCAAGCTTTGTACTTGATCACATGAATCAACGAAAATCATGATTGCTAGCAAGTTGGTTCTCAAATGAACTAGTTAGCAAGAGACTTGAAAATCAACAAAATCCTTACTCTCCACTCTCCCTATAAATAGCACACCCTCTACACATCAAACACACACCAGAAAAACCATCAATCCAACCAAAACTAATCTCTCTTTTCTGTATTCCATTATCTTGCAAACTAAGAAAAACTCCAAAACCCACAAAAATCTGCCTTGGGCAGAATTCACTCCAAAATCATTTCCAACCTTTGACACTCTCCACAAACATTTCAAGCAACCCACAAATGTTATTTTGAAGCTACTGTCGCTACTGCGAAAAAAGGTGCCAGCAAAGACAGAAGAGTCGTCACCTATCGTTATTTATCCCAAAGAGAGGGAAAGGAAACGATCAGGAGACACCTAGCGAAAAGGGATAAGATCTGTCATCGCAACCAAATCTCGGGTTCAGGAGTCGGTTACGCAAGGGGAAGGTATTAGCACCCCTCACGTTCGTTGTACTCAATGGGATCCATGCTTGCGTTGTTTATCTAAAAGGGTTGTTTATCTATCTAACTAATGGTCTGGGTTAAAAGAAAGAAAAAGGACTCGACAGAGCGTCGCAGCTCTGGGCCTACATATTCCCTCGTGCAATGGGAAAGTTAGAGTCAACGTAGTTCGGCTAACTATGACTAAAAGACGGGGGAAGGTTGCTCGCCAAGATATCACATCTTGTGCCTACGTACTCTCAAAAGGTATGAGAGATCAGAGCGAACGTAGTTCGGGGTAAAACGGAACACAGGTTTGTTCGTGGATTTTTATCCGAGTAAGGTTAAACTAGAGTTCCAGCAATTAGGGACAACGCCTGTTTGCAATAGAACCGAAGCTTAACAACACTCTTTTCATCTGAAAAGGTTTTCCTTGATTAGAGCGAGCCCCAAAGGGCAAAAGAGGTTTGAATGTTTTTTTTAAGTCTTTTATGAGAAGAAGTGTTTTTTGAGGAATGTTTGTAATTCATATTGCACTAGAGACTATGACCTAGGAGTGAATGCGTCGCATGTCACCCAAAGGGTGCCACACTAAACATCCTGGATACTGAAAGGAAACCCTCCAATAACCATTTCCTGGGTAGCTTAAGGCTCGTAATGTACAATACTCATTAGCCTTTATTAAGTGTATTATTGTGGTTTGAAGATGAGAAGAGAGAAGGACTCTACAGGGAGACTAATTGAAACCTACTGTTGTCATGCAATATGGTCCTGATGTTGAGTTTGAAAGGGGAATCTATCCTACTTGTTGTCATGCATGGATTAAAACCTAGTGTCTATCATCACCATCCTTGAACAAGGATGTGAGAATCCTAAGGGATCATGGCAAATGAAAAAGAAAGCAACAGCAAAAATAGATGAATACAACTATCAAGCAGATAAAATGAGTACAGGTAAGGGTATGCAATGCAAAAATACAAGCAGAGGGAGGAAGCCTCAACCTCTAATGCAAATAAGCAAACACAGAGGATAAAAGAAACAACTAAGCAAAGGGAGGAAACCTCAACCTTTAGATGCAAGCATGAACTTAAGGAAAAATGCCTACACATGCAATTCTATCCTAATGCATCACAGCAAACAATCAATCAATCATGAAGAAGATATAAACAAGATGAGGAGCAAGGAAATCATCCCAGGAATTCATCAAGTTTAGATGTGTATCAACAAAATAGTCCATCAAAGGTTCAACCTCTTCATGGAATGCACTTTAATTCTTCCAAGGGAAGAACCAGGCTCTCACAAGAGGGATCCTAAGATTGTAGGACAGATGAGTGAGGTGGAACTTAGTGGAGATCTAAGGTATTATGTTAATGTGTATCAACACAGGAGTCCTCAAAGGCTCAACCTCTTTATGGAATGCACTTTAATTTTTCCAAGGGAAGAACTAGGCTCTCACAAGAGGGATCCTAAGAATAATGGACAATAAGGAGGGAATGATGACGGGAAGCATGGTGTAGACCAAGGGATTCTACCATGGCACTCAACCAAAATCTTTAAGATATATCCTCAAGAGTTCTACCATTCATGGCATGCCTTTAGTTCTTCCAAAGGAAGAACTAGGATCTCACCAATGGGAACCCTAAATCATAGGATAGAGGAAGGTGGGAGGAACCAAGCAAAGCAAAGGAATCACATAAGGAGGAGAAACCAATCACTTAAAAGCTTCTAAGGAATCCTAAAAGTTAAGCTCTAAAGGAAGTCTATCCTAATCAAGCTATGGACATGTTAAAGACTTGAAATTTAACCTACATAGGCTTCAACCTATGTACTATGGGAACATGTAAGGATTGGGTGCCTAAGGATTGCAAAAGGATCACCTAAAATGCAAAAAACTAGGTGAAGGTTCAATGGGAAATACACTAACATCATCCAGAATGAAAAATGTATTAAAAATAGTAAAACCAACCTAAAAAATCTAAGCAAAACCCTAGGGAGTCTTCATGATGTTAGGAATCTACGGTTAAAATTGTGGAGCAAAACTCCAAGCCTAAGTATGCTAACAGGGGCCAAAACCCTAATGTGTTCTATTGATAAGGAAAAGGGAAAGGGTGATAAAGATTTACTTCAAACCCTAATAAAATGATATCTAAAAACCAAAAACAAAATACCTAGAAATCAATTAAGGTGTCTAGAATCATCACACAAAAAATCAGAAGTTTATTCTATGCTTTGACAAGGAAATAAAATTCAAGAAGTAAACATGTATATTCCTCACACTTAAAGAACAATCAATGATGGAAAATTCACATTAAATTGAAAAATGATCTAAAAATCAATCTGACAATTTGTAAAAACATTTAACATGCTGAGGTACCTTGGGGAAAAATTTCATGAATTTTGGAAGCATTTTACTATTTTTAATGAAATAAAAGTAAGCAGCCATAAAACAAAGAAATTAAAGAAAAAGGAAATAAAAATTGAAAAAGCTGGGATGTGTTTAGCAACTGGATCACGAGTATTTGATTGGGATTAAGGAAAAGGGGGGTGGGGATATTAAATTGAAGCCCAGCCCATCATCGTTTTAATGAAACGGTGAGTTTCATTTAATGGTCAGTCAACCAGCACAGATTAAAACATGGTCGTTTGATGGAGCTTAAATCAATGGATCCGGTGGTTGCTATCATGACACGTAAGCTTCAGTAAACTAATACAAAAATAAAACGCAATTGTGACCATGTAATGAGGTGTAAATCAAACATTTAATCAAGATCCTATGGCTATGATGTAAGCTGGAGATTTAAAAGGGAATTGGTGGGAAAGTTGCAAACGGCAGCCGGAGAAGCCTCCAGTCGTCTTCTCCGGCTAGAGTGAACAGTGCCAGTTCCAAAAACTCAACAAAAGCTAGAATTTCTTACATAAAATGATTCCTCTCACTGCATAGATCACTAATCCACCTCTCAAAATCATTTTTACTCTAAAATCAAGCCAAACCAAATCCAACAAGAAAACGCGCCATATCAAGAATTGGTGTAATCAAGCTTTAAACCTATCCTAAATTTATCTACATGTCTCAAGGATCCTAACCACATGAAAATGGAGTGTTAATTCATCAAGAATCATGAGCAAAGTTGAAATGTAAAAACCTGGTTTGAAGCTTGCACACAGCCTTGAACTGGTGCTGATTCTTGCTCCAATTGATCCAGAAAGCTTCTATGCACCTTGGGAGAGCTCTTGATGATCTTGAATTGAGTTGAATTGGCTTGATTCTTGAAAACTCAATTTCACTTTATTCCTCACTTCTCTAACTGCTTCTAACAGAATTCTGCACCAATCTTCATCAATCTAATCATGGAAATACTCTAGAGTTTATATAGAATTTAATGGGAATGGAGTTGAGGCCCAACTGTGGCTGTAATTGAAAATGGATATCCAACTTTTTTTCTCACTTGGAGGCCCATGGAAGTTCATGAAAATGGCTCCAAAATGCCTTCATTTTTGCTCAAATCAAATGCTTAGGATGTAAGGTAGTTCAAGGGATGAGATTTGCTCCTTGTTTTGGAGGAATGGTAGATCTTGATTATGTTACTTCAAGATTAAGTAACATGTAAAATGACATGGTTTTATGGCTCAAATTGCAAATCCACCAATGTCATTGTTTCTGAAATGCACAATGCACTCAAAATATGCATTAAATTTGGATGAATTTGGTCCATCATGAATTTATTTGAATTTTTGACTTTTAATGGCCTTTAATGCTCCTTTCATGAAACTTTCTTCATAAAATCTTTAATCCAAGCCATATCAATGGTTCCTTGATGTTTGGTTGAGCAAATTACCCCATTTTGAGAAACTTTGATGTTGGAAAGTTTGTCATTTGAAATGTATAAAGTGGTGAAATTGACCTAAAATGAAAAGTGACCTATAATCAAAGTTTCCCAAAATAGCCCTGCCTTGCAAGCTTCATATCTTGAGTTCTACAAATCCAATGAAGGACTTATAGTACTCTTTGGAAACCTAAGATCATGAGGAATAACTCTCATGTTTGGGTAAAGGATAGGTGAGACCTCCTTCTAGGTCAAAAATGGAATGGGAGTTGGTTGACTTTCAAGGACCAAAATCACATTCATCTGATGACCTGCAACTTGTCTGCTTCATATCTTGAGTTATATAAATCCTATCAAGGACTTCTAGTACTAAATATAAATCTATGAACATGCTCCACATGTTTCATGTTGGAGTCAAGATGAGATAAAACTTGTATCTTTAGTTATGTGGTCTTGAAGTTGGGCACTAAACAGGGGATTTTACACTAACAAAGCATAGAAACCTTAGCTCAGTAACTTCTCACACTCTTGACTCTTGATGAATTGATCTTGAAATGATATATGACATGTCTCAATAAAACATTCCATGATCATAGTTGCTTGGAATTGAGTCTTAATCTCCTTCTAATTCACTGTTGACTTAGGGTTAACCAAATGAAAACCCTAGCTGCACCACCTTTGGTTGTGGCCTCTTGTACTGGATATAATGACTTGCATAGGCTCCTTAATGACCCTCAAGGTATTCAACAAGCTCTCATAATGGATTCCACCCATAGCCATGGATTCAATATCATCAGATAATCTTCATTGACCCCTAAGATAGGAGGTAGGCACACTTGTATCCATCCCCTTCTCCAAGGGTCTTTGACTTCTTTTGATAGACTTGATGAGAATGATAGCTTGTATAAAGCTTCTTGATTAGCCTCATAATCTTTGGTAGCCTCTTCTTAATATGCACATCTCTTGATCCCCTGTTTAAATGACAGTGCAATGCACATGCTAATTAAACAATGAATGCAATGAAACATAAGTTAGGTAAAGAAAGGTTGGAAAAATTTTGGGGTGCAACAGCTACCTCAACCACCATTTCCACCAGAAACATCTTTTTTCCAAAAGTCAACTCTTAAACCAAAGAAGTTTGACTTTTTGCATTAACCAAGAAACCCTTCTGTTCAGGCCAGTTCTATCACTTCCAATACCTCAAACACCTCAAACTTAAGGTGTATCTACTGTCCAAACCATCACAACTCAATTGTACCACCATTTCCCAAATTTGTCATAAGGTTACATTAGTTACTTCTTGCCTAAGTCAATTTGTTTGCACAAGGAGCTGCTTGGAAAGGAGCTTGAATCTTTTAGACATTGCATTGGAAGTATAGAGATGTTGCTCAGCTTATTCTTACTCAACTAACAGCTTGGCATAAAGAGTTTGTTTTGGAGGTCTTCAAGAGGTAAGTTACCTTTGCTAACTACACTTATTATGCACCATGTTTATGTTTGATGTACATTATCTTGGACATGCTCATAATGGACTATAAGTCATGTGTGAAATTTGTTGGTAGATGTTCCTTTAAGTTTGTAAGTTGTCATGAGGTTAGAGCTTGCTAGTGTGATTATAACTCCATTCCATGTGTTATATTCTGGTTCTTCCTAGGGTCAATGTTGTGTTTGTGCCTAAATTCATTTATAGGTCATTTTAAGCATGTGGGAGCAATGTATAGTGTGGAATTGATGTGTTTGTAAACTATTCGGTTTGTGCCTATTGAGATGGTTTAAAGTTTTAACTTCCATGTGCAATATTGTGATGTTGTTTGAATCAGATGATGAGTGATCAAGAACTTCATTTGTATGCTATTTTGGTCATGTGAATCATATTTGAATACTGAGTTTGTTTTGTTTGTAAACTATCATGAACTTCCTTATCGACAACATGCTAAAAATTCATTTCCATATGTCATTTGATGTTTTGGATTAGATATGAGCCCTGTGAGTTTATAGACACTTTGTATATGATATTTAGATTATATTTAGATATGAGCCTTGTGGGTTTGAAAATGCATTTTTATTTCATTTTTTCATTTGCCATCAAATTTTAAAATGTAGACACTTTCAGAAAAAACCAAGGATGTCATTGCATTCGTTATGCAATTTCACTCAAGTTTGACTAAAATTTCTTTGAAATCCATTAAGAATTGAATGAGTTTGGTTGTTCACGTTTTTGAGGTTTTGCCTTGGTTGGGCCTAGTCAGTTTACCCAGATTGCTTGGTTTGAGGGTTATTTTTTTATGGGGTGGTTTGATACATTGGATGTATCACCACCCCAGTGGTTAAAACCTGCGCGCCTATCCTCTCTTTGTATTGCCCACACGAATTCGATCCTTCTAAAGACAACTCTTTTGTATATTTTCATTATTTTTATGATTTTAGAAATATCTTGTTTCTTTCCACCAATATGCCACATGCGCATCCTAGATGGTTTGGTAATGTTTTACACATATGAACCATAAGACGTGGGTTCAATCATTGGAGACACATTTCACATATTTTTTTACCACTTATTCTCATGTTTTCTTCACAAAATCAATCTTATCATAACTTTCTCATTTTTCAACATTTTTGCACCATTCTTTTTCCAAATTGTTTTTCATCATGTCTATTTTCAAATAGTGAGTAAAGAACTCAAGGATTGTTATTCTAGAAATACTTTTACTCACTTGGAAATCATGTGTTTTTTAGGGTTTTCACCTTAATGATTTTAAAACTTTTCAAAACTTAGAATTTGATCTATCTTGTAAGATTGATTGTGTTTGATTCATATGTGTTTGTTAACATGCTTTAGAAATCAAAGTTTCTTGGTTCATTGTATTACCATGTTCATGTTTTCTTTTGTGAATGCATTTATATGAAAACCACACTTTGCACTTTATTTGTAAACCATACCTTACCTCTTGATGTTGTAACCTCTTGAAAGTGTTCATTATGCCTCTTTCTACTTGTTTGTGTGCCTTGTTAGAACCATAACATGCTAGGGCTTACTTTGTCTTGGTTGTTACCATGAAATTGTTTTGCCTTTCCCATGAAACTTTGAGCTTATACTTGGATTGTTGTAACACTTCTTGTATGCTCACTTGCTTGATTGTCATCAATGAATGATTGTTGGTCTCATGTTGTTAAATTTGACACCCTTTGATCCCTATAATATGCTTGTCATAAGTTGTAACTTGCTTGCATTAAACTTGTTTGAATTTTATAACTGAACTTGTTATGGTTACACATGTTCTTTTGTTTTCCTTATTGGTTGTTACCTCAATGCTCTGCATCTTTGTTAAGATGTTTAAAGTTAATCTTGCCTTATATGTTTGGTCTTGTAAGAACTATTATCACCATCTCCTTCTAGATATTGTAATATATTCTATCATTAATGGTTGTAACCATTTGATTTGACTGTAACCTTTGTTCTTTGCTTGATGTTGTCACTGCTTGCATATCTTTCTTGGTTGTTACCATGCTCTTTTTATCTTCATCATGTTTGATTGAGTACTTATGTGTGTTTTTAACTTTGTTAAGTTATTCCCCAAGTGATGGAACATGTTAGTTCGCATCCAGTTGCCTCATCGTTTCCCCATTCCAAAGGAAAGTCTCTCTATTGACCCTTGGGTCATAGATAGCTCATTACCCCCTTCTGATTTTGTTAAGTCACCTTGAACTATAACTTAGTTAAGTTAGAACCTATGTCCATTAGACTTTGCTTTAAGTCTAAAAGACCTACCCCTTGTTAGGAGTATCCTTCAATTAGAACTTTAAGATAGAGTTTGTTAACTCTATGTAAGAATCATTGTCATGATTACTTACTCCCCTTTTGGATTTTGTCAAACTCAATCCCTTTGAGTGTACAACTTAGAATAGAGAGTTTTGTTAAAATCTATAAAAGAATTGTCATGTTCGTTCCCCTTTGAACCTTGGTCATAATCAAGTGTTCATTCATCCCTAGTGAGGTAAACTACGGTTGCTCTGATCCTATCCTAGTTAGGATACGTAGGAAGAAGATGCGATATCTTTGCGAGCAAACTTATAAACTATCCTTAGGTCTTTACCTACAACTTTACCTAAACCCAAATCCCAAGCCATAACAAACATTTAGCAAGTATCATACAAATATACAAAAGGTTCCTGTAGAGTACTACAGATGCTTAGGATGTGAAATACCTACCCTAGGCATAACCAACCCCCGATCCTCGATATCTTAGCATTGTTGTTACACCGCGCAAAAGGTTTTTCTTTCTTAAACCTTTCCTTTGGATAAATCAAAGTCCGGTTGTGAACTTAATGAATTAAGATTCAAGTTAATCAATAGCTTGACATCATGATTCTCACCACAATAGAAATGGCGACTTCATTGGGGAAATACTTAAAACTTGAAGTTTTCGCCTATTTTGTATGATTGTATGAATACTTGCTTACATGTATATTTGTAAATATATTTGTTTGTATGTTGTGGATATTGGGTATCATGAGTGATGAGATTAGTCCTAAGTCAGACTTGAGTGACACATATGGTAGGATGTGATATGATCAATAGTTGACTATTGGGAGTAGTCCTAACAAGTTTGACATATGATGTAATCACGCTCATTTGATACCTCCTTGAGATGATTGGTGATGTATGAGTAGTCATGCATTTCATTAATCATTTCAACCTGAGAGTCCGTGAAATGGAGGACCTTTAGTAACACTTTTATCCCACTAAGCCTTTTTAGGACGTAGTGTGGAAATTATTAGGGAGTAGTCCTGAAATGGTTGTTACGCGATACTACACTCATACGAGTCTATCTTGAGAATATTTTTGACTCACATGAGTAGTCATGTTGGTTGATAACATCCGAAGGATTTACTATGACTCTGGGAACTTTGAAAGAACCCGGTTGATAGGTACAATTAACCTATAGTATAAGTCCTAGGGGAAGGGTAGACCTTGTGACTCCATGCTTTGACCTTGAACTTAAGGAAACCTTGTGTGTGCATGTGCATTATATTTGTGAATATTTATCTATGTGTTATGTGTGCATCGTCTCATCATCTCATAATGGCATCTCATGTTGCAACTGGTTTTGTAAAGCTCAGTTGATTTCTTTGTGTGAAAGCTTAGATATATCATGGATATTGGAACAAGAAACACCAAGAAATACAATTTCAAAAAGCCTGATACATTCGAGTTAAGAAAACTAGGGACCATGGTGTCAGAAGACTTTGGAAAAAGATATCGAAAGATAATGAGTATAGTCAAGACAGGGATGGAAGAAAGAATTATTAACACTTTGGTTCAGTTCTATGACCCGCCGTACCATTGCTTCACTTTTCCCGACTATCAGTTGTTAGGAGACACTTATCATTCTACTCACCATCGGACGCTTCAAGGAAAAGGAACTATTCTTTGTTGTGCACCTCTACAATACAAATGGCTTGTCAACCATTTTCCAAGAATTGACGCTTTTAAAGAAAATCCCAATGGATGGAGATGGTCTCAAAGGATAATATCTTTAATACAAGCTGACATTCATTGGTACAATCCTGCCTACGACAGAGGAGTTTATTTTGACCGATGTGGAAATTTTCCAAATATAGCGCTCATTGGGGTAAATGGGTGAACTAGCTACAATCCTGCTTTGGCCAGATGTCAGTTTGGTTTTCCAATGAAGGACAAGCCACAAATGTGTTGTTATTAGGATTCTTCTATCTCAATACCAAAGCGACTTAAAACGTGAAAAATAGCACAATCGATGCTTAGGAGAATATTCAGAAAAAGACTAAAGCTGATCTAGGGAAAAGGAACTGTATAGCTTTTGAGCCATTCACTCAATGGGTCCAATCTAGAACACGAGATTTGAAGATGCCATATCTCCCAGAAAAGAATGCACAGATTTATATCGCGGCATCATCTTCTACCATTCCCATTGAAAAATGGAAGAATACCAAGAACTGCTTGAAAGAGCCCAACTTGAGAGAGATACTTGGGAAGGGAAGCATCACGCACTATTCTCCGAAACAACGAAACTCATAAGATAAGTGCAAGACAAAGATGAACTAATAAGTTGGCTCAAACAACATGTGATTAATGGGGAAGCAACAAAAGAAAATTTATTTTTCTCCAGTGTCAAGCCAACTCAAAGCATTCATGAATATTCAAACGTCCCGCCTACCTGTGGAGCTTGGAAAGGCATAGTGGAAAAATTAGTTATGGAAAATACAATGCTAAAGAAATTAAAGAGGCCTCGCAATTGAAGTTCTTGTTAGAAGTTTAGACCATACGACTTGGTTTCCCGATGTAAATTTAGGCTTCTTGTATTGTATTTTGAAAGTTGTAAAATTTTCCAACAATTAATGAAATAAGGGGGTTTGACTTAATTAATCTTCTGAGTTTTGTAAAACCAGTTGCATTTTGCATTTACATTCTCGAATTTTTGCTAACCATTCAAGTAATTCAAAAACATTTATTTTGCAGACATTGTTATGGAACGCCAAAGCAGATTTTCATTTATAAGCGTGAGATTGGACAATCTTAGGATTTTGGGGGCTCTTGTCAGGAACCTTGCTGCATTTATTGCAAAGTATGGAGATCTACTACCACTACTAAACACAAGAGTTAATGAAGACATGTTGCTTGCACTCGTTGAATTTTATGACCTAGTGTATCATTGTTTCGTCTTCCCATATTTTCAGCTGCTTCCAACTCTAGAGGAGTATTCCACCTATTTGAAGATTCCTCTAACCTTCACACCTCACTATGGTAAACTAAGAAGGAAGGAGCTTTCCAAAGCACTACATCTTGAACCAACAGAGCTACCTGCTCATTTGGTGAATAGGGAAGGTTTCTCCGGTATAGAAGCAAGACCGTTCATGGAAAGAGCAGAATTCCATTATGATAAAAGAGATTTAGGAATCTTTGAAGCAATCCTGGCTTTCCTAATCTATGGATTGTATCTCTTTCCTAGATGCGATGAGTTCATTAGTGAAGAGGCCAGCAGACTCTTCATAATCAGAAACCTTGTACCCACGTTGCTGGCTGATACCTACTTTGTTATCCATTGTCGGAGGATGTATGATCTCAGGTTGTTCTCATGCTACACGGCGTTTCTCAACAAGTGGTTTATTTCGCACTTGCCCAAAACTCATATTTTCTGGAATCTCCCTAACAAAGATGCTTGGATTGAAAAATTAGCATCACTCACTCATTATGATGTCAGCTAGTACGATGTCAAAAATAGTGGAGTTACCATGATTCAAAGCTGCAGAGACTTTCCAAACATACCTCTCATAGGCACCAAAGGAGTCATCAACTATAGCCCGATCCTTGCTCGCCGTCAGCTAGGATATCAAACCGGGATAGAACCAGAGCAAGACCTGCTAAGAACCTATTTCTGTGAAAAGGGCAGTGATGAAAACTTCGAGACCCAGGCCCGTTTAGCATGGTATCATCCTCATATGCAAGGAATGACTGCGGAAGAAAATATGAGCTTCCTAGCCACAAAAGCTTATCTCCTTTGGTCAAAGGAAATAGCTCTAAGAATGTTCTACATTCAAACTTATGAAATCTCTATGGAGCCATAATTACTCATACCTAGAGATGAGCTGATGTTCGCTTTAGTGAAAGCAGAACATGAAAACGCCGAATTATGGGAGCTGGTTTGTCAGATTCAACACCAGCCCAGACCTCAAGAAGGAGAAGGATCGTCTTGTTAGAACGATCGAGGCTTCCCAGTTTTCTGTTTTTTCTAAAGATTGTAATCTTAGAAGCCTATGAATGAAAATTTTGTTGTAAGAAAGGTCTTGTTTGTTAACAAGAGGCATCTGTTGTAACAGAATTTGATTTATCAATAAAACTCAGCTTTTCAAACACGTTGTTACGTGTGTTGTTAATATTGTTTGTGAATAAGATTGTTGCTTTTCCTTGAATGGTTAGTCTTGCATTTGCATATCATTTGCATAGTCTTGTATGGGTTTTGCAGCTCATCTGTTGTTCTTTTCCTCCAGAGGGAGGAAGAAAGTCACATTGAGTCCTCATCACTATGACACCCGAGCCAATGCTTAGAGAAGAATGGCTGATCAAGACCAAAGAATCGATCTGATTGACAATGATCTCGAAGGGATAAGAGGTGATGTCAGCTAGATCATGGAAGTCCTTTATGTAATAAGAGCAAAGATGGATTCACTAACTACACTGGTATCTGAAATTAACACAACTATGGAAAATCCTCCTCCAGTAATAACTCCAGCAACTGAGCCTCCATTTGGTATTACCAGGGATTTCATGCCACCACTCAGTAATCCAAAACAATTCAACTTCCAGTCGCAGATTGTTCCATTAACGACAGATCCTCTCTACACTCAAGCAGGGGGTCAAGCATAGGTCCGACTAATCTTCAACAACCATAAGCAGGGATTCGACATACTCGATGGGTCTGAGATTGAGGATGAGAAACATGAGAAATTAAGAGTTGAGATGGACATAATGGCTAGAAGAATGAAGGTCATAGAAGGAAACAATGTCTTTGGGTCTAATGCTAGGGACATGTGTCTGGTTTCGGGCTTGGTATTTCCTCCCAAGTTCGTAATCCCCACATTCGAAAAGTACGAAGGAGGAACCTACCCAAAGGTCCATTTGATCATTTACTGTCGACGTATGGCCCGACATATTGAGAATAACAAATTGTTAATATACTGCTTTCAAGATAGTCTTAAGGGTGCCTCCGCCAAATGGTACTTAGGCTTAAATCAATCAAGAATACACTGCTTCCAGGACTTATCTGACACATTCATGAAACAGTACAAGTACAACATGGATTTAGCGCCAGATCATCGTCGGCTTCTCAGCATGACACAAAAAAGTTCCAAATCCTTCAAGGAGTACGCGCAAAGATGGCGCGAAACTGCTGCCCAAGTAGAACCTCCCCGACTGAGAAGGAACTGGCTGATTAGTTTGTAGATACAGTCAGGCCAGAATTCTATGAAAGATTGTTTAGCAGTATCACGGAAAAAATTTCCGACTTTGTGGTCGTGGGTGTAAAGGTGGAAACAGGTTTAAAAAGCAGCAAGGTATCAAACTCAGCTACTAGTGCCAGCAGAAGTATGACCAAGAGGCCATCAAGCAGCTTTCATAAGAAAAAAGAAGGGGGAGTCAGCACAGTAATGCATGAAAAAGGGCGCAGAATCAAAGAGGCCCGCGTCAACGGTATCATCAATCGCCATACGTAGCGGCAATAATGCCAGTGTTCCAAAATCAGCAGAGCCAACAAAACCCTCAGCTAGGGGCGCCTAACACTTATCAGCAATATAACCACCAACCTTATAACAATCAGCAGGTACCATAACCCAGGGCTCAAGCTCCTAGGTCAATCTACCGGAATGGGAAACCTAGAATACAGTCGATACCCATGAGCTACACTGAGTTGTATCCCATGATGGTGGTAAGAGGACTCATTCAGACAAGGAAATTAGGTGCCCCACCTAATCCTTTACCTCCTTATTATAATCCCAATGCACATTGTCCTTTCCATGAGAATGCTGTTGGGCATGACCTAGAAGGATATTTGGCACTCCAACATATTGTCAGGGAGTTAATAGAAAAGAAGATACTACCATTCAAGGACAATCACCCCAATGTAAAGGATAATCCTCTACCAAACCATGATGGAGTAAATGCTATAACTGAAGAGGGTGAAGACTCTGAAATGAAGATGGTCAGTAAAGTATCTGAAAATAAGACACCATTGGTAGAGTTACACAAGAGACTAGCTCAGGCGTGGTTGCTCAAAAGTACCCACGAAAACTGTGAAGTGTGCATCAGGAATCCGCAAGGTTGTGACCTTATGCGAAAAGATATTCAATCGCTAATTAATGGAGGAATGATACAGGTCAGTAATAAAAAGAGGAAAGGGGATGTGGAAGTTATTGAACCAGTATTCAACATGCCAGAAGAATCTAATAAAAGAGCAGTGTTCAAAGATAACAACGACAAAATGACTCGGCCCAAAGCCGTCATACTAGTATTTTACAACGATCCTGCACTTAAATTTGGAAAAGACCAACCAAGGTTCGATCCAAGGAAGGGGCCAGGTCCCTATCCAAGAGCCATATCATGGAAGCGTGACTACTCTTGGTATGACATGAATGCCGGAAGAAAACAAGAGGATGTAACAAACATCGATGGGCCAAGCAAAATGACCTGTATGGGTGAAATATATCAGCCTAGGATGAATCCTATTGTCCTTCAATCAGTTGTCGTTGCTCCCAAAACTACTGTTACTATGCCCAAGGAGGTTGTTCCAAAAGAAGTAATCTCCAAAGAACCCACCGGTAAAGGAAAAGAGACCCCCAAAGATGATGAGGAGGAATTTTTAAGGATAATTTGCCAAAGTGATTATCGAATGGTAGACCAACTCAACCAGACGCCATCCAAGATCTCAATCATTTCATTATTGCTGAGTTCCCCTGCGCCTCGACAAGCTTTAATTAATATACTCACACAAGCCCATGTAACAAAAGATATCACTGTGGGTCAGTGTGACTCCGTCGTTGCAAATATTACAGCCTACAATACACTGAGCTTCAACGACAGTGTCTTGACCGCTGAAGGGCGCAAGCACAATCGTGCTTTACATGTATCTGTTAAGTGTGAAGAAGACACACTCGGTAGAGTGCTTGTTGATACTAGGTCTTCACTTAACGTAATGCCCAAAAGAACCTTAGAAAAGTTGGCCTACAAAGGAGCTGAGATGAGGCCCACCTCTTTAATCGTAAAAGCTTTTGATGGATCGAGGAGAACGGTAATAGGAAAGGTTAATTTACCAATCATGGTAGGACCCCAAGTATTTGAAATCACCTTCCAAATAATGGACATAAATCCTGCATACAGGTGTCTGTTGGGAAGATCATGGATACATATAGCGGGTGCTGTCACATCTACGTTACATCAAAAGATGAAGTTTGTCGCTAATAATCAGCTGGTCATAATACATGGAGAAGAAGATCTATTGGTAAGCAACATATCCTCCTTTCAATACATCGAAGACGATGAGGATGCACTTGAGACGACATTCTAAGCTTTGGAGATTGCTCATGTCGTGTTGGTTGATGATTCGACTGTAGTCCGTGGTCCATCTTTTGCCTCTGTGTGAAATATGAAAGCTGCAATGGAAGAAGGGCTCCCACTGGGATGGGGAGAGGTCATAGAGGTAAATGCTTGCACCAAGAATGACAGAGAAGGGTTGGGTTACAAACCAACTCTGGAAGAAGCATCTGAAGAAAGCACCCTAAAGTGGAAGACCCTGAAGGAGATATTCATGAGGGGTGGGGTACAAGTAAATGCCATTATTGAAGAAGATGTAGAAAGCAACCTCGACAACCTAGTGATCTGAGGCGGAGCAGCTTTGTGCAATTGGGAGACAGTAGAAATTCCTGTCATTTTACCTTTAGAGTAATGCATTTTCTTGTTAGCTTTTGTTTTCTTTAAAAAAATGCCTGGTGCTGCCCAAGGTCAGCGAATCATTTTGTATGGGCCACTTTGCGATTTTAAAAGATTAATGAATGAAGAAATGTTTTTGTTAAAACTCTTATTTTTATTTCTCCTCATCATTTTCACTTTTTGTAAAAAGGAAAAAATGGCAACTTTTTGAAAAAATTTAAAATCAACCCATCATCTGCATGTTTGTTGTGTGTGTCTGATCATTCTAAAACCTATAAAACCATGCATAAAACCTCCATCACCCACAAAATTTAATGATCACTTGATCCCTTCTAGTAGTGGTCCGTTTGTTTTTCAAGCCGAAGAAGAGAGTGACGAAGATTCAGAAGTCCCTGAAGAACTGATAAAGATAACCGAGTATGAGGATGCCTATCTTCAGCCCTACAAAGAACAGATTGATGTCATCATCTTAGGCTCTGAAAAAGAAAGAAAAGAGGTCAAAATTGGGGCATGGCTAGGACCAGATGTTAAAAATAGACTAATAACGCTTCTCAAAGATTACATTGACGTGTTCGCTTGGTCTTATCAAGACATGCTAGGGTTGGATACCAACATTGTGATGCACAAGCTCCTCTTGAAGCCTAAGTGTCCTCCGGTCAAGCAGAAGCTTCAAAGATCCAGACCCGACATGGCTCTCAAAATCATAGACGAGGTCAAAAAACAAATTGACGCAGGCTTCTTAGCGGTATCAAAATACCCAGAATGGGTGGCTAATATTGTACTTGTCCCTAAGAAAGACGGTAAGGTCAGAATGTGTGTAGACTACAGGGATTTAAATAAAGTTAGTCCAAAGGATGACTTCCCCCTACCACATATTGACACTTTGGTGGACAACACAACCAGCTTTGAGGTATTCTCATTCATGGGTGGATTCTCTGGCTACAACCAGATAAAAATGGACCCAGCCGATAGGGAAAAAACAACCTTCATCACACCTTGGGGCACTTATTGTTATAAGGTCATGCCTTTCGGGTTGAAAAACACAGGAGCCACATATCAGCGGGCCATGGTTGCACTCTTCCATGATATGATGCATCAAGAGATTGAGGTGTACGTAGACGATATGATCACAAAATCTCAAGGTGAAGAAGATCACTTGGATCATCTGCTAAAACTGTTTGAGACGCTTCGAAAATATTAACTGAGGCTAAATCCAACTAAGTGCAGGTTCAGGGTTCGTTCCGGAAAATTATTTGGATTCATTGTTAGTCCACGAGGAATCGAAGTGGATCCCGACAAGGTTAAAGCAATTCAAGAGATGCCAACTCCTCAAACCGAAAAACAAATTAGAGGTTTCCTCGGACGATTGAACTACATCTCTAGATTCATCTCAAACTTGACGCTTACCTGCACGCCGATATTTAAGTTGTTAAGAAAAGATCAAACGGTTGCATGGGATGAGAACTGCCAGTCAGCATTCTAGAAGATCAAGGAATATCCCCAAGAGCCTCCTATATTGATCCCTCAAGTACTGGGAAAACCGCTCTTCATGTGCATGACATTGTTGGAAGATTCAATGGGCTGTGTTCTGGGTCAAACTGATGAATAAGGAAAGAAGGAACACGCAATCTACTATCTGAGCAAGAACTTCACTGATTGCGAGAGTGTTTACTCTCCTCTAGAAAAGGCTTGTTGTGTTCTAGCCTGGGCGGCCAAACGTCTGAGACAATACATGATTTGCCATACTACTCTGTTAATCTCCAAGATAGACCCGATAAAGTACATCTTTGAAAAACCGGCTGAGACAATACATGATTTGCCATACTACTCTGCTAATCGCCCAAAAATCCTTCAAGGGTAGTGTCTTGTCAGAACACCTTGCTGAGCATCCTATAGATGATTACAAACCGCTCAAATTTGAGTTCCTAGATGAATATGTGATGCATGTTCAAAGCTCAAAACCAGAACCGGGTCCCGAAGAAGGTCCTGAACCCGGATCTCGCTTGAAGATGATGTTTGGTGGAGCATCCAACAAAAATGGACATGGTGTTGGGGCCGTTCTAGAAAATCCAGCTGGAGGTTATACTGCTATTACTGCCAGACTTTTCTTCTCTTGTACCAACAACATAGCTGAGTATGAAGCCTGCATCCTGGGACCGGAAGCTGCTATTGATCTCCGCATCAAAATCTTGGAGGTGATTAGGGACTCTGCCTTGGTAATCTATCAACTTAAGGAAGAAGGGAGACTTGAGACAAGAAATTGATTCCCTACAAGGATTACATTTTGGAGATGATTGAATACTTTGACGAAATCACCTTTAAACATGTTCCAAGGGCTGAGAACCACATTGCGGATGCTTTAGCCATGTTAGCATCGATGTGGAAGGTCCAGTTTGTCAACGAGGCACCTTTGATTTGCAGTGAAAGAAAGACTGCACCAGCATATGTCATGATGACATAAGAAGAATCTGACGAAAAGCCTTGGTTTCATGACATCAAAAAATTTCTTCAAAATTAAGAATATTCGGTTGACGCCTCTAGAATTGACAAGAGAGCCATACGAAGATTTTCATCTAAATTTTTCATCAGCAATGACGTTCTGTACAAGAGAAATCACGATATGGTTTTGTTCATATGTGTTGACGAGAAAGACGGAGATATATTGATGACAGAAGTGCACGAAGGAACATTTGGCACTCATGCGAGTGGCCATGCCATGGCAAAAAAAATTTTGAGGCCTAGTTATTACTGGTTGACCCTGGAGACAGACTGCATCCTTTTCACTCAAAAATGCCATAAATGCCAAATCTACGCTGACAAGGTACATGTTTTTCCACATCCTCTCAATACGCTAACATCGCCTTAGCCATTCGTAATGTGAGGCATAGATATGATTGGGGAAATTGAGCCCAAAGCATCTAACGACCATCGCTTTATCCTCGTCGCAATTGATTACTTTACCAAATGGGTAGAAGTGGCATCCTACGCAAACGTAACCAAACAAGTGGTTGCCCGTTTCATCAAAAAAGAGATCATTTGCCAGTAGGGCATTCCCGACCAAATTATCACCGACAATGGGTCAAATTTAAACAACAAAGCAATGAAAGAGCTTTGTGATAGTTTCAAAATCAAACATCACAATTCTTCTCCATACAGACCGAAAATGAATGGTGTTGTTGAAACTACAAACAAAAATATCAAAAAGATAGTACAAAAGATGGTCGTAACCTATAAAGACTGGCACGAAATATTACCATTTGCCTTACATGGATACAGAACATCAGTGCGCACTTCAATAGGGGCAACCCCCTTTTCTTTGGTTTACGGGATGGACACGGTACTACCCACCGAAGTAAAGATACCTTCTTAAGGATCTTAATGGAAGCCGATCTTGAGGAAGCCGTATGGATAAAAGAAAGGCTTGATTCGCTGAATCTCATCGATGAAAAAAGGATGACTGCCATATGTCACATCAAAATATACCAACAAAGGATGAAAAGAGTTTTTCATAAAAGAGTTCACCTCAAGGAGTATAAGGAAGGAGAACTCGTGCTCAAAAAAATTCTGCCATTTTTCAAAAGGATATGCGCGGAAAGTGGATGCCCAACTATGATGGCCCTTTTGTCGTAAAAATTTTCTTCTCCAGAGGATCTCTAGTCCTTGAGACAATGGACGACGAACAACTTAAGTACCCCATTAACTCGGATGCAGTGAGAAAGTATTATGCCTAAGAAGAGGTTCTACTAAGTTAGAAACCTAGAAAGGTAACCCCAGCAGAAGAAGTGTCTCGGCAGATTAAAGACCCGAAGGGGAAATTCATGCAAAGTCAGGGGCGAGACTCTCACTCAATCAGAAGTGTTTAAGCATAAGAAAAATAATCAAGAAGATCAATGTTCTCCATTCTCATCAGAAGCAGCAAATCATATGGATTACTAGTTAGTAGGGTCGGATCATTATTGGATTTCGTAACCCCCTTTGTTTTGTTTTGCCATTTTTCTAAAGAAATTGTATTTGTTCCCGAGACTTTGTCATTTTTAAGGTTCTCTCCTATTAATGAAATCAGATTTCAGACCAATCATTGTTATGATCTATGTTTTTCTTGTTATGCAAATTTCAATTATTCGTTAATAATGATTTTTTAAAGCAAAGTATATAAACAATTTTTTTTTTAATTTTTGAAAACTAATCTACCAAAACAAGTTAAAGCTCTAAAAGGTATGACGGTATTAAATTTCTCTCAAAGCAATAGAGAGCTTGACGCCATCTTCGGATAAGGTTGTGCTCAAAAGTCGGTCCGCTACTAAGTCGTGACTCCTCTTTCGCAAATTTGCAAGGGAAATGGTCAAATCACTTCTAGAAAGTTACACCACTCCCCTGTGAAAGATTTTTATCCAGAGTAGTGACTTTAAGACTCAGTGTGATGGGTTATCCCCCCCTGTGGGTTCTGTTTTGTTTTCCTTCTCTCTCGTGAGTTGGTCTGCATTTATATTTGCATCATATCATCATCATATGCATATGTTTACATGATTATGTTTTTTTGGTTGTAGCTTTTGAGATCCTTTGGTCGTCACCAATCTTTTTGCTCCAACTGTTTGCCACGGGCTCGCTTCGTAGTTGTTACCCCAAATTTTTTAAGTTTCCTGGGTTAAGTATTATTGTGATAAACGCTTATATCCCCGGGGAGGCTAGTTGTAACTAGCAATATTTGATGTTGCCTACTGTTATTTCACCAAGATGTTAGTTGTCACTAATTCTTATCTTTGAGATCCTGTCGCCAGTAATCACTGTAAGTCGAGTGGTTACTGACATTATTTATAAATCCAATTATTATTGGTACCTTGATTTGGTTGTATCCAATCTCTATAAGTCCAGTGGTGACTGGCATTGTTTGAAAGTCCAATTTTTATTGGTACTTTGACTTGGTTGTTACCAATCTTTGTAAGCCCAGTGGTTACTGGCATTATTTATAAATCCAATTGTTATTGGTACCTTGATTTGGTTGTTACCAATCTCCAAAAGTCTAGTGGTTACTGGCATTGTTTGAAAATCCAATTGTTATTGGTACTTTGACTTGGTTGTTATCAATCTTTGTAAGCCCAGTGGTTACTGGCATTGTTTAAATCCAATTGTTATTGGTACCGTGATTTGGTTGTTACCAATCTCCGTAAGTCCAGTGGTTACTAGCATTGTTTGAAAATCCAATTGTTGTTGGTACTTTGACTTGGTTCTTACCAATCTTTGTAAGCCCAGTGGTTAGTGGCATTATTTAAATCCAATTGTTATTGGTACCTTGATTTGGTTGTTACCAATCTCCGTAAGTCCAGTGGTTACTAGCATTGTTTGAAAATCCAATTGTTGTTAGTACTTTGACATGGTTGTTACCAATCTTTGTAAGTCCAGTTGTTATTGGCATTGTTTAAATCCAATTGTTATTGGTATCTTGATTTGGTTGTTACCAATCTCCGTAAGTCCAGTGGTTACTGGCATTGTTTAAAAATCCAATTGTTATTGGTACTTTGGTTTGGTTGTTACCAATCTTTTTAAGCCCAGTGGTTACTGGCATTATTTATAAACCCAATTGTTATGGGTAACTTGATTTGGTTATTACCAATCTTTTGAAAGCCCAGTGGTCACTGGCATTTCTTGAAAACCAATCGTTATTGGTACGAGGTTCGGTTATTACCAAATTCCCCAGCTAAAGTCTAATAGTTACTGGCATTGTTCAAAAATCCATTTGTCTTTGGAATTTTGATTCAGTTGTCACCTTTTCCCCAGTATAAGTCCAATAGTTACTGGCATTTCTCGAAACGCAATTGTTATGGGTATCACTATTTTGGTTGTCACCATATCTTCTTGAAAGCCTAGTCGTTACTAGCATCCCCCTGGGAAGTACAGTGGTTACTGCCATTGTTTGAAATCCCAATGGTTATTGGTACGATACCTAGTTGTTACCAACCTACTTTTCTAAGTCTAGTCATCACTACTCTGTGATTATCAAGAGTGCTCACTCGTCTCAAATCCAGGATGTCTGGTGTTACTAGTATCCCCAGCGAAGCCCTGGATATCCCCTGTAAGTCCCGAGGAACTAGTAGTTACTAGTATCCCCGTTGGGTTTAGTCTTGTTTCTAATCTTTTCCTGAAGATCCCGTTCAAACTCTTCATCATAAGGAAGGTACCCATTTGGTTCATCCCCCAATGAGAACCGTGTCTCTGGTCTTCCGCTTCTTCAGTGGAGTCTTGCCTTTTCCCCATTGAAGATTTATCTTCCCCAGTGGAGTTTCTTTCCCTAGTGTGTCTGTGTTCCCCGTGAGTAGTTACTCGTCGTCTTGTTGTTCTTTTCTTTTTGCTCGTGTGTCAGCATTTGCTTACATCGAAGCATCATAAAGTATAATTTCAAACTCATTATATGTTATCATTTTTCCTTTTGCATACCATCATATATAAGGGACAAAATTTTCGGTTTTCTATATATAAATACCTTTCACCATGATTCTATGGAGATTGTTATCTCTCATTGCCATCTGGTGAAGATATTTAAATAAGGGAGACTGTTGTACCCCAAATTTATACCCCTATATTCCATCATCATTCTAGGAGCATCAGCATTTGTTTAACTAACCTTCACCTCTTTCAAGTTTGATCTTTGTTAAGATACAGGTGAATTAGGGCTTTACACAGTCAAGAATCGGGATTGCTATGATGTGATCAGTCAAGGTTTTGGGCTGACTCTCCATATATAAACTCCCTACATCATCAAGGGTACTACATTGGATCAAGTATGAATCCAATTTGAGGTTGTTACCCAAAGAAGAAGAATAGTGCAGTCCAGGACCCCCAATTAGAGTTTCTAATTAGAAAAGTCAATTGTAGTTTGAATTTTGATTTAAATGGCACTCCAATGATGGAATCATGGTCCATAAAGCTTATATGACTTATTTAAGTCCCCTCAAGAAGTTTCAAGGCCTCAGGGAACCCTGAATACCAGCAGTGGATTCAGAGGTTTTTGATCGTTCGGTTTGTCTGATTGAAAAGTCAACCCATTGATCAACAGGGTTTTGACCCAAAATTGAAGATAATTATGTTCCCAATGTTATGTAATATTTAATCATGAAGTTTGGTGACCATTGGATCAAGAATTGAGAAGTAATTGAAAAGTCGGGAAATTAGGATTTTGAAAGGGGCAAGGCCATAACTTCCTAACCACCCATCCAAATGGAGTGGTTAAAATCTTGTTGGAAAGGTATTAAGGAGTCTTACAAAAGTGCCACAGTGACCTATGTTCAAAAATGAATGGATTTTGAGTTACGATCAAAGACAACGCAGGAGGGGAAGAGCACTTGGAAAAATTTCATGTGTTTTGGCACTTTTTAAGTAAATGTTTTAGCCAACTTCAAGGGGATTTTTGACATAGTTCCACTTGGAATTTGAATTTGTGTAAAACATGAAAGTTGTAGAGAATCTTTAGGGCTTTCCAAAAACAACAAGAACTCTTCCATAGCCTTTCTGAGCTAAGAGTTTCGAAGGAGGGAAGTTGGGGTCCAAAAGCTTGAAATGCAAAATCTCAACTTGTAATGACATGATACAAAACCATTTCTTTATTGTCAATCTGGTTGGTTTAGGTTGATTAGTTGCAATATAGACTATAAACAAGGTGTTACACGAAAAATCCAAGGATTACACAAGGGTTAAAGGTTGGAACCAAGAGAAACTTCCATTTATGGCATAAAGTGATCAATGCCATTTTGATAAAGCAACATTTTCCCTCAAAATCTGGTTTGAGCCACTCCCTTATCTCCTTCCATACTCCAAGGTCTATCTAAAACTCAGAAGCATGTCCTAAAGCCGTCAAGCTTTGTACTTCATCACATGAATCAATGAAAATCATGATTGCTAGCAAGTTGGTTCTCAAATGAACTAGTTAGCAAGAGACTTGAAAATCAACCAAATCCTTACTCTTCACTCTCCCTATAAATAGCACACCCTATACACATAAAACACACACCATAAAGACCATCAATCCAAGCAAAAACTACTCTCTCTTTTCTGTATTCCATTTTCTTGCAAACTAAGAAAAACTCCAAAAACCACCAAAATCTGCCTTGGGCAGAATTCACTCTAAAACCATTTCCAACCTTTGACACTCTCCACAAACACTTCAAGAAACCCAAAAATGTTGTTTTGAAGCTATTGATAGTGTGATTATAACTCCATTCCATGTGCTATGTTTTGGTTCTTCCTAGGGTCAATGTTGTGTTTGTGCCTAAATTCATTTATAGGTCATTTTAAGCATGTGGGAGCAATGTATAGTGTGGAGTTGATGTGTTTGTAAACTATTCCGTTTGTGCCTATTGAGATGGTTTAAAGTTTTCACTTCCATGTGCAATATTGTGATGCTGTTTGAATTAGATGATGAGTGATCAAGAACTTCATTTGTATGCTATCTAGGGCATGTGAATCATATTTGAATGCTAAGTTTGTTTTGTTTGTAAACTGTCATGAACTTCCTTATTGACAACATGCTACAAATTCATTTCCATATGTCATTTGATGTTTTGGATTAGATATGAGCCCTATGAGTTTATATACACTTTTTATATGATATTTAAATTATGTTTGAGCTTTCATTCTGATTGTGGTATGCTTGAACTGATCTGTGGGTTTGAAAATGCATTTTTATTTCATTTTTGCATTTGCCATCCAATTTTAAAATGTAGAAAATTTCAGAAAAAACCAAGGATTCCATTACATTCCTTGTGCAATTTCACTCAAGTTTGACTAAAATTTCTTTGAAATCCATTAAGAATTGAATGAGTTTGGTTGTTCACATTTTTGAGGTTTTGCCTTGGTTGGGCCTAGTAAGTTTTCCCATATTTCTGGGTTTGAGGGTTATTTTTTTATGGGGTGGTTTGATACATTGAATGTATCACCACCCCAGTGGTTAAAACTTGTGCGCGTATCCTCTCTTTGCATTGCCCACACGAGTTCGATCTTGCCAGGGACAACTCTTTTGTATATTTTCATTATTTTTATGATTTTAGAAATATCTTGTTTCTTTCCACCAATATACCACACGCGCATCCTAGATGGTTTGGTAATGTTTTACACATGTGAACCACAGGACGTGGGTTCAATCCTTGGAGAGACATTTCCAATATTTTTTTACCACTTATTCTCATGTTTTCTTCACAAAATCAATCTTATCATAACTTGCTCATTTTTCAACATTTTTGCACCATTCTTTTTTCAAATTGTTCTTCATCATGTCTATTTTCAAATAGTGAGTAAATAATTCAAGGATTTTTATCCTAGAAAGACTTTGACTCACTTAGAAATCGTGTGTTTTTTAGGGTTTTCACCTTAATGATTTTGAAACTTTTCTCAACTTAGAATTTGATCTATCTTGTAAGATTGATTGTGCTTGATTCATATGTGTTTGTTAAAATGTTTGAGAAATCAAAATTTCTTGGTTCATTGTATTACCATGTTCATGTCTGCTTTTGTGAATGCATTTATATGAAAACCACACTTTTCACTTTGTTTGTAAACCATACCTTACTTCTTGATGTTGTAACCTCTTGAAAGTGTTCATTATGCCTCTTTCTACTTGTTTATGGGTCTTGTTAGAACCATAACATGATAGGGCTTACTTTTTCTTGGTTGTTACCATGAAATATGTTTGACTTTCCCATGAAACTTTGAGCTTATACTTGGATTGTTGTAACACTTCTTGTATGCTCACTTGCTTGATTGTCATCAATGCATGATTGTTGGTCTCATGTTGTTACATTTGACACCCTTTGATCCCTATAATATGTTTGTCACAACTTGTAACTTGCTTGCATTAAACTTGTTTGAATTTCATAACTGAACTTGTTGTGGTTACACATGTTCTTGTGTTTGCCTTATTGGTCGTTACCTCATTGCTCTTCATCTTTGTTAAGATGTTTAAAGTTAATGTTGTCTTATATGTTTGGTCTTGTAAGAACCTCTATCACCATCTCCTTCTAAATATTGTAATATCTTTGTTCATTAATGGTTGTAACTGTTTGATTTGATTGTAATCTTTGTTTTTTGCTTGATGTTGTCACATGCTTGCATATCTTACTTGGTTGTTACCATGCTCTTTTTATCTTCATCATGTTTGAATGAGTACTTATGTGTGTTTTTAACTTTCTTAAGTATTCCCTAAGTGATGGAACTGTTTAGTTCTCATCTAGCTGCCTCATCTTTTCCCCATTCCAAAGGAAAGTCTCTCTATTGACCCTTGGGTCATACATAGCTCATTACCCCCTTCTGACTTTGTTAAGTCACCTTGAACCATAACTTAGTTAAGTTAGAACCTATGTCCATTGGACTTTGCTTTAAGTCTAAAAGACCTACCCCTTGTTAGGAGTATCCTTCAATTAGAACTTTAAGATAGAGTTTGTTAACTCTATGTAAGAATCATTGTCATAATTACTTACTCCCCTTTTGGCTTTTGTCAAAATCAATCCATTTGTGTGTACAACTTAGAATAGAGAGTTTTGATAACTCTATATAAGCATTGTCATATTTGTTCCCCTTTGAACCTTGGTCATATTCAAGTGTTCATTCATCCCTAGTGAGGTGAACTATGGTTGCTCTGATTCTATCCTAGTTAGGATACGTATGCAGAAGATGTGATATCTTTGCAAGCAAACTTATAAACTATCCTTAGGTTTTTACCTACAACTTTACCCAAATCCAAATCCAAACCATAGAAAACATTTAGCAAGTAGCATACAAACATACAAAAGGTTCTTGTAGAGTACTACAAATGTTTAGGATGTGAAATACCTACCCTAGGCATAACCAACCCCCGATCCCTGATTTCTTAGCATTGTTTTTATATCACGCAAAAGGTATTTCTTTCTTTAACCTTTCCTTTGGATAAATCAAATTCCAGTTGTGAATTTAATGAATTAGGATTTAAGTTAATCAATAGCTTGACATCACGATTCTCACCGCAACACTACCCAGTGACAGATAGTTGATTTCTGTTTGTCCTACCCAGTGACAGGTAGTCGACCTTTGTTTCTTTCTCCTACCCAGTAACAGGTAGTCGAGTTTTATTTACCCTACCTAGTGATAGGTAGTTGGTAATCTTTCCTTGTGAGTTCATCGCCTTTATTTTCTAACTAGTGACGGGTAACCGGTAATGTTTCTTCACCTTTGGAATATATTGCCTTTATTTTTCTACCAAGTGACAGGTAGCAGGTAATACTTCTCACCCCTTTTGGTTGAATATCCTTTGTTTTTACCCAGTAACCGGTAAAAGGTAATCCTTCCTCCCGAGCTTGTTGCCTTTATTTTTCTACCCAGTAACTGGTAACAGGTAACATTTGTCTCTCTTTTGGTTAGTTATCGTTATTTTTCTACCCAGTAACTGGCACCCGGTAATCTTTCCTTTTGGTAATATTCCTTTTCCTACCCAGTAACAGGTAGTTGATATATTATTTACTCTATCCAGTAATCGATAGTTGGTAACCTGTTCCTTCAGGTTTGTTACTCTTGTTAAACTACTCAGTAACCAGAAGTTGGTATTGTTTCTTTTCCTACCCAATAATAGGTAGTTGATCATCTCTCACTAGTTGACTAATTTTTACCCAGTAACCGGTAATAAGTAATACATCTCTTTGTTTTCTACCCAGTAACTGGTAGATGATAATTCTTTTGTGTTTATTGCCCTTATTTTCTACTTAGTAACCCGTAGAAATTATTTTACCTAATCTCTTCGGTTTGAGTATCTTTGCCCAATAACCAGTAGTTGGTATCTCTTCCCCAGTTGATTTGATTCTTTTCCCTTATAGGAATAGAATCATACTTTTTTTTGTTTTCCCCTACGGAGTCTCTTTTCTTCTTTTGCTCCCCAGCAGTTTATTTGTATCTTGTGGTTTGTTTTCCCCACAAAGGTCTTATGTCTGCATATCATTAGCATAATCATATCATTTTGTGGCCTATGAGGGCCAAAAATTGGGTTTTTTTTCCTTATATTTAAGTCTCTTCTATCTGGTCGAGACAAAGATGTCAATCTTCATATCTTTGGATAGAAGAAACTTAAATAGGGGCAGCTGTAATATCCTAATTTTTACCATTAAGATCCCACATATCATTTTCATCTCATTCCACAAACAAGATTGTAAGCTTTGGTTTTCTTGCCTTCCTCAACAAGTTTGTTCTTGAGAGATCACCAGGCACCCTTGTGTTCTTGTTTGTTTGACATTTGTTTATGTTTATGTTTACTAACCATTATTCAAAATCCAAAAAAATGTTTGTTTTTCCTTTACTAACTTTTTAGGAAGGATTTGGAGCAAAGATATCAAATACTAGTCCCTCACCTCGAGTGAATTTCATCTGAACAAAGTCAAAGTTGATCTGCAAACAATTTAAAATCATCTGATCAAATGTTTCCCAGAGATTTCATCGACTTTTATTCAAGATACTCTAAGGTTCATGTGTTTATTTCCATGCATTCTTTTACAAGCAAAAGAATCTAGCCAGAGCCAAGACAACACATCAAAAAGGCAAATTTTCACCATTTTTTCTTGTGATAATCAATTACCAGTATTGGGTAATCGATTACATTGTGCACATTTTGTGAGAATTGGCCAAATTCAAATTCTGCAGCATCTTTGGCACCAAATTCAAATGTTTCATCATGAGAATATTTTAGATCACTTCATTTTAATTCCCCTACCTCATCATAATTAATTCCCACCATACACCTTCACTAATTACCATTTGATCTTGAATTTCCATCCAAATTCAAATTCCAAGCCTAATTTTGATTCCAAACCAAATTCCAATCCACCAAATTTTCCAAGCCTAAATCCTATAAATAGAGGCTTCATTTCTCTCATTTCACAAGCTTTTGATAGCCAAATTCACCTTGTCAAATTCTTTCTTGACTCTCTTAATTTTCTTCATTACCAAATTCACCAAAGCTCTTTCTTCCTTTGAAAGTTAGTAATTTCATCAATAGAATTTACTAATATTTGACTTAAACCTTCATCCATTCAATTTTTTCATCATCAATTCTAGTAGATCAAGGCTTTGGAGTGTGGTTTGTGGAGTTGATTTGAAGAATTTTTAGATTTGGAGTGGTAATTTCTTGATCCACCATTGTTGCTCTTGATACATCCTTCACAATGTGATCTATTGTTGATTCTTGTTGCTTGATCTTTGGATCTTGCAAATTATGTTCTATGGGTGTTGTTTACTGTTATTTTACTTGAGTTTTCGTGCTAAATTGTATCCTTGATAATGAGGTGTTTGAAGAAATGATTGATCAAGTTTTTGCACATTCTCAAATTGTTTTGCTGTTGTTTTAACAGTGGATCTTGCAAATTGTTTTTGCATCCTTGATCATGAGGTGTAGATGAAGTTGGATAAACATTCACAAATTCAAATCTATCTTTAAAGTGAATTTTTCAATTCATTTTAGGTGCTTTGAGTTAATGATATGTTTAGTGCTTTAATCAACCAAGATGAGTGGATGAACTTAAAGATGGAATGATCTTGAACTTGTAACTCAATTTGGAATTACCTCTCCTCTTCTCTTTTTTATTTTGATCGATGAAAATCTTCGATATCGTTTGAACTTATTTCAAGTTCTTGATGAATATGAGATCGTTACCTATCTTCTTTTCGTGCGGTATTGCTTTTGAAGAGTGATCTACATATCACTTCTCTAGCATGCATTAACACTAACATTGTTATTGACCGACCTCAGATAATCATGGTTTCTACATCAACCCAATTACGATTGCTTAACATAGTGCTAAATTGTCTCGTAATCGGAAAGTGATCATTTGTGGTTCAAACTTATGTTTGAAAGTCCAAGTATGGTTGATTATTTGTCTTAGGTCCATAACTTATGAAACATGTTGTTAGGAGGCTTTGATTTTATCAATCCTCTAATGAGTTTTCCTTAACTTTGGCCTAAGTGCATGAGTTAACCATCGTTGATCATTTGTTCTAACAACTAATCACTAACTCACTAACAATATCATTGTACTAATTTTATTTATGTTTCCTTCTTGCTCCCTATCTCCGTTTTATTTTTTTCTGCTCCATTATTATCATCTCATATCAAGTTATTGTTTATGCTTCCACTCTATTTCTTTTGTCCACTTGGACCATATCTTGTTCAAAACACTAATAAAGGATTAAACCTCTAAAAAACATGGTACTCTTAACTTTGTGGTTATGCTTTTGGACTATCCTTGGACCTCTTGTATCATTCTTAGACCCTTGGACATAGAATTAGGACTTTTTCCCTATGCTTGGAGTATTATGGATCTTTGCCTTTATTTGACTTGCTCATTAGCTTATGCTTCAAATCGGATGGAATTCTTATTTCGCTAGCTATGGAGTGTGCTAACATTTGTTTAGATCCTTCTTATCTATAGCTTTTATTTTTCTTTCTAGGGTAGTCACTTCATCTCCTCCCCTTCTTAAATTTTCAAAATCTTTCTCCCTTTTCCAGAAACCTTCTTGTTTTCAAACTTAAAACCTCTTTCACAATAAAACCTTGACTTTTGTCAAGTGATTTTCAAACTTTGTTTTCTTTAATAAATGTCAATCAATGTTAATCATATTTTGACAAATTTAAAAAAGATATAGAAAACACTTCACCTCATTCAAACTTCTTGTGCCTTTATGCACTTTTCATTTTAAAACTTTTCATAAAGTTTAGACATGACTCATTTCCATAGTTGAGATATAATTCTCCTATTCCCCATAGTATTTAAGATGTTGACATTTTCCACTTAGATGTTGAGTGATAGACTTGTCGATTTTAATCCAAGCAAAATCCTCCATCTTTACGTGATGCAAATGTTGTCTTATACTTATGGGTGACTATTCGTAGTTTTCTCCTTAAAATGAGGACTTGTCTTTTCATTTAAAATAAATCAAAAGAAACCATTTGTTTTTGTTATTTTTACTATGAACTACGGGGTTTTTATCCTATATTGCACTTTGTGGGTACGTAGGCATGAGGCGATAAGTCTTTCCTAACAGAAAAATCTTAAAAAAATACTTCTCTTCTCACCTCCCCAATCTCATTTCAAGCAAACCTTTTTCAAACCAAAAAGCGTAGATATTTCAAAGGGCTCTTATAGAGTACTATAGATGTTTTGGGTGCTAAAACCTTCCCATTGTGTAACCAACCCCCTTACCCGTTGTTTATTTGTTCTTGTTTTAGAACTCTTAGGTTTTGTTTGCTCTTTTTCCTTTCCTTTTTGGATAAAATAAAAGTACGATGGAAAATCTTGCATTTTTGAGTTAATTTAATCAATAGCTTATACTTATAAATCTCCCTGCTACAAGCAATAAGAGACATGATCCTCTGAGACCATTTGATATTTCCACTATTCTCAACGAATGGACTTTTCTGCAGAAGATGAGACAGGAACCATTGGTACAACATAAGAGCACAACATACAATAGTTCCTTTCTTCTTTTTATTTCTCGAATGAATAGAATAATAGGTATCAACAAGAAATGTAGAAACATGATTCTTGGATAAGAAAATACTGATGGCAGCTTGATTTACGAAATCCTCCATGTTCGGAAACAAAACGATCCCATATATCAGTAAAGCAAACACGATGTTGAAAGCTTTCCAGTTTCCAACTTCAGCAAAAGAAATAGTTTTGTCTACTAGAAACTTCGAAGCAAACCCTCGTGTACCTTTTCCTTTAGTCTTGAGATTGTCTTCCACATCCTTCTTACTAATGCAAAAAGCTTCGGCAATAAGAGGAAACTTTGGACAACTGCTGGTGTAGACGAAAGGAACTTCACTCTTGATCTCAACCCTCAAGATATGAGAGTACTCCTCAAGTGTAGGTGCTAACTAATAATCTGGAAACATGAAGCACCTTAGTGGCGGGTCGTAGAACTAAACAAGTGTATGAGTGGAAATAATGTTGGCTTTAGTGATGAGGATGGCCAAAAAATTTCCATAATCATCTCTGAAAACATCTCTGTCATCTTCAACCAGACAGGATGCTAAACCCCTCAAAGTTTTCAGCTTCGATTCCACAAACTTGTAGCTAAATATACCCGTGCAACCAGTACTCATCTTTATGATTACGCCAACAAAGAGTAAGCTCTCGAATAACCTGGAAATGCACATGAAAAAAATGTTAATGGTTATGATGAAATGGTATGCAACACAAGAATCACGAAGCCAAACACAATCTGAACAATGAAATCTGCGCAATCTGAAAATCTGCATATAATTATGTGTCGATGCAAAAATTTGACGTGCGCCAGAGAACAAAAGGTATGAATAGTCTTGGTTTCCCGCAAAAAAAAACCAATATCCCTCTCCCAGGTGTGATTTAGACACAATAAGGTGGTCTCTAGAAAGGTCTCCCAAACCATAGGACTCAAGTGAAAACCCCCCGTCGTAGAAAATTCTTGCAAGACGGATGTATTCTCAAGAGAATCACGATCTGGGATGTGTCTCTCGTGACAACCCAACGCACAAAACGTAGGTGTCACGACTATTCACGTTCTATCCTATGTGTATGCTCAAGCCCAATGATAGAGCTTATCTCTCCAATAATATCTACACATCCCAAAAATCATAGAATATAGTAGATATCCATAATATGCAGCATATGAGTATTTAAAGCAATAAAGAAATATAGTAAATAACATAAAGATAAAGCAAGTAAAGCATAAAAGATAAACACCCAAACAAAACTGGGCGAGACCCCAACTTGCAAGAACAAGGAGTCCCCAGCAGAGTTGCCAGATGATGCTAGCAGGATTATACCTGAGTGAATCGCACACTTAAAGATACAACAGAGTCGCCACCAAACTTTATTTAGTCCCAAATGACAGGGAAAATATCGATACAACTGCACCTCACGCATCCTTCGTTCCTGACAGGAACCGTTTTGCTTACTTCTAGGCTTGGATGGGTTATCTATCTAAAGGCTTCTAGCTAAAAAAATAAAAGAGAGAAGAGAAAAGAAAAAAGAAAGAAAGAAAGTGCTCGTGGAGGATTAGGGCATTATAAGGAATTCAGAGCTCCGTAGTTCATGGAACCAAGGAAAGAGAGAGAAGGGTGGAAGAAGGTGGCTCGGCAAGATTTTAAAATCTCGTGCCTACATACCCTCATAGTACAATGAGGAAATCAGAGCCTACGTAGTTCGAGGAACCAACGACAGATAAAGAAAAGAAAACGGAGACGGTGTCATAACCAAGAGCGAAAGGAAAAAGCAAGACCCTACCGGGGATGAAAAAGAAATGGTGTCAAAACTAAAAAAAAAGACAAAGGACAACTCTCCTGACGAATGCAGAAGAAAAGTGATAACTCCACTGGGGATAAAACAAAATAATGATGTCAAAACCAGGAGAAAAGGAATAAAAGAAAGGAATTGAGGTAAAAAGATAAAATCCATAGGGGACTCGATGCATTAATTAGCAGACGGTGATTAACTGAAGAAAGATAAGAGCAAGACTTTATGGGGAAAGCTAAAGGTTGGTGTCAACAGATGGACTACGATGAACCAGAATGAGAGAGAGTACTAAACCAAGAGAAGGTGTTTGACTCTCTAAAGACACTTGGTGTGTCAACTGATAAATATTGGATAACCGAAAGGACGGGTGTGGAACCAAGCAAATGTTGTGACCCAAAGAAAGGGTGTGGAACTAAGCGAAGATTGTGACCCAAAGGACGGTACACTGACTGAAAAAGAAGTACTAGACCAAATGAAAGGGTATTTGAACCAAAATAAGGTTATTAACCCAAAGGTGCAAGTGTTTGAACCAAAGATAGGTTACTATCTGCAGGGGATTCGATGTTTAACATACGGTGATTAACTCAAGAGAATGGGTGATTAACCAAGCGAAGGTGATTAACTCAAGAGAAACTCAGTATATTAACAGATGAACTGTGGTTAACTGAGAAAAGGGTTATTAACCCAAGGAAGATTGGTTCTAACAGACGGACTATGATTAACCAAAGAACGAGTGATTAACCGAAAGAAGGTGATTAACCCAAATGAAAACTTAGTATGTTAACAGATAGACTATGGTTAACTGAGGAAAAGGGCATATGGTGTTTTAGCTGACAGGCATTGATCAACTAAACAAGAAGGAGAGAGAACCAAGAGAAGATTGCAAACTCCGATGGGGACTAGGTTTTTAACAGGAAGATTGTGTTTAATTAAAGAAAAAGGTTTGACTTTGCTGGGAAGAAGAGAACTGGCTTTAACCAAAGAACGATTGATTAGTCAAAGAAAGGGCTGATTATAAAACATTGAGGGAATCAAATAATAGATTGGCCAAAAGAGAAAGGATTATTGAATTGAAAGGAGGGAGTTAAATCCAGGGATAGGAGATTAGGGTGCAAGTGATCAAGGATCGACTTGACTGGAAAGGAGAAGACGCTACAGTAAGGAGATAGATATGACTATTCCAGGACAGGTTCATTCGTGCCCTGCCAAAAATAATCAAAATGAGTGTAGGAATTCTCCATTCTCATTCCTTCCCTAACACCTAAGTGTAGTACGGCAAACGAAACTAACAAAGTAACGCCGCAATCTTGTACATAGCTCCAACGTTGCAAATCTTCGAATCCACGGGGGAACGAGAGAACAAGGCTTCAAAATATCTAAAAGAGAAGAAAGAAGGGAGATTAACTAATTGAAACAAGGTTTCAAACAATTAATCACAAGGGAGCGAACAACCCAACAATCTTTCAAGCGAGTCAAAAGATCGTCAAAGCAAACATGCGAATTATTGATATACAAAACTAAGTTCATTCAATGAAGAACAAACTTAAGGCAATCAAGAATAAACATAATGGCAACACAAAACATCAATTAGCATGCAATACTAACCATGTTATCATGTGAACAAAGGTGTAATAATGATCATGATCATACAAATGTCACAAAAATGCAAATAATCGAGACTCGACAAATCACCCATTGAAATTTTTCATACATGCTTCCAACAGAAGTTAAACAGCTCATAAAACATCCATAAATATCAAGCATATCAAGCCATGGAAGTTAAATGAGGAAATAATAGCAAACAAGCTTGAAAATAGGAAAAAATGGCATTTTGTAACAGTGGTAATCGATTAACACATGCACGTAATGGTTACATGCTTAAAAATTGCAAAACCAAGTGAAAAAAAAGTAGGGTAATCGATTACCCATATGTAGGTAACCGATTACCACTGTAACAGTGACAAAAAATAGCTTTTCAAAAAGCACTTTCAGCAACCAAAACACTTATCTAATCATCCACATGCTATGGTAAACATTTGTGCATGAAAGTTAAGTTCAAAAACATCAATTAAGAATCAATTGAATAAATTAACTCATCAATAACAAGAATCAAACAATTTCATAACCAATTTGCACACAAGAAAAACTATCGAATCTACATGGCAAACAATACGAAAGTGATCAAAAATAGTAAATTGAGTGAAGAAATTCCAACCTACAAGACGGAGGATTGCCTTTGTGATTGTTGCTATTGATATGTGATGAGAATGCTCAAAGAAAACCCAAGAAATCTGAATTTGCAACCGAACCGTAGCGAAACCGAGCAAATTGCAACAAAATCTCTAAACACGAATTTGCACCGAAGAAACTTGAGATAATCACTTGATTGGAAGTAGAAGCCAATAAAACTCCAAAAAACCAAGTAGAATTGCAATATGATGGTGGTTAAGCTCAAGAGAAAAGCACTTCCAATGTGGAAGTTGCTACTCTTTAATGGTGAATTTGAGCTCTAGTGTGGTTTTGGGAAGAAGATGAAGATGAATGTGAAGAAGTTGCAGAAAATGCAAAGAGAATTGAGAGATATGAGAGATTAAAGAATAAAAATTGAGAGAGAGTTTTGAAAATGGTTTAAGGTCCTTGTGAAATGGTGAAGATTTGTTTATATAGAATGGAGGTTTAAGGTTTCTAGGTTTGGAATGTGCTTTGGAGTTTGCTTTGGAACTAGCATTGGAGTTAGTTGGGCTCAACTCACTGACTCGAAATTTAACTTAGTTAGTTAGGTAGTTAACTCGGTAGCAATCCCAATGCAAGTTCAAATCAAAGGGTTCTCATGCTTGCAAATGAAGTTACATGGTAGTCTTGATTCAAAGTGATGTATTGAAGTAAATGCTTTGAAGTGTTTAGAAAGGTCTTGAAGTGTCTAGAGATGTTTAGAATGTTCCACACAATGCTTGAACCATGTAAACCCCAAAATAGTAGAATGAAAGTTGATGTCATAGAAAATGCTGCAAAATTGGCATTTTTGCACATGGTAATCGATTACCCTACTTTGCCTAGCAAAGTGGTAATCAATTACCACAGGCAAAACATGCCCATTTTGCTTGAAAAATGATGTTGTGGTCACGACTTAGATTTTTGACCTTTTGCTTTGATGAATAGGCATAGAAAACCTTGTTTTGTGCTTGTAATGATGATGAGATGTCTTTGTGAGGTTATAATTAATCGGGCTTGGAAGACCTGAATATTCTTGCAACAAAAACCACAGAGAAAAAGTATGAATGCGTATGTCAGAATGCGAATGCACATGCTGATGCAAAAGGCAAAAGGGGAGGTCAAACTTCGGGTTACGACACATTTTAAATGAAAAGACAAGTTGTCATTTTAAGGAGAATACTATAACTAATCACCTGTTGCACCCCAAAATTTGCCCAACCTTTTTCGCAATTTGGCTTATGTTTCATTTCATTTTGCATTTGCATCTGCATACCGCATACATTGCATTTTTCAGCCGGATTGATCTTATCGGGATTACAGCCCTCTTCTCGCATTTCAGACAGTTTACACCAGTTCGAGTATGGAGATTTATTTTGGGAGTTGTGCTCTTCCCGGTGTTTTCGGTCTATACTGTTATCTTAATACATTCTCGCATTTTATATTCGCCGATTTACTTCTTCTAGAATTTATTTCTCACTTTTTGCATAGAAATTAAACTTCATGTATGTTTTTGATTTAATTTGCTATTTTTGAGAATATGTTAGTTTTCTAAAACATTATTAGAATTTAATAGGTTTTTAATAGTTTTTCTATTTTTAGAGCTCATTAGAATATTCTTTTAGATTTTTTTGTAATAGATTTTTATATTCAATTTCTTTTCTTAGATACTATTTTAGTTTTAAAGTAGTTAATTGTTGTTTTTAGAATATTATATGGATTTTAATAGGTTTTATTTTAGATCTATTTCTTTTTAGATTTTATTAGATGTTATTAATATTAGAATATTAGAGTTAATTGGTTAGTATTATTCAGTTAATTGAATTCATTAGGCATTAATTAATCCAATTTGAGTCATATTTTAGATCCATTCAGTCTGATTTGTGGGCCAGGTGTCCGTTTTTGGGGGCCCAGTTCTGCGCCACTTGGCACCCTATATAAGTACTCTTTCTCTCTCTCCCTCAGTTGGATGCCACATGTCCCACTCACCCTCTCACACACTACATGCTCGCCACATCACCCTGCCAGGTGGCGCCCTCACACCACCTACATGCAAACGCCAGAAAGCGTCACCGGCGAAATCAAACGCAGCTCAACACACCGGAACTTCACCAGAAAACTCCTCCTCTCGCCGGAATGTTCATACGCTCTCCAGAATGTTCATCGTGTTCATCACGATTCCTCCTTCATGTTCATCACAACTTCATACATTCATCATAATCTTCATATGAACTTCATCACCTTCATAGAAACTTCATCCAGTTTTCTTCCCAGAAATTCCAATGATCATGAATCCATAACCGTTTTTCCAGATTTTGATCTGTGTTCATCGTTCTTTCCAGATTTCATCCTAATCTTCATCATCTGTTCATCAAGATTCCTCCGTTTTTCCAGGGTTTTTCTTTGTATATTCATCTGATCTTCACTTTTTTCTGGAGTCGCATGAATGTTCATCGGCCTTCATCTTTTCCATCAATGTTCATCAAGAACATTCATCGGAATTCATCTGTTTCTTCCGAGATTCATCATTCGCCAGATCCATAACAACCTCAGATGAAGTTCTTCACACTCATCAACCGTTTCCAAGAACTTTTTCGTTTCAACAGAATCTGGATCCAGAAAGTTTCAAGAACTCGTTCAAGATCTTCATCCTACCTTCGCAAGATCTCCCCGGATCTTCATGCCAAAACCTCCTTCGCATCAATCATCACCGATCTTCAAGATCCAAGCTCAACAACCTTCCTTCAGAAACAATGTAGATCTTCATACCAGACTCGTCATGTTCATCATCTGTTCTTGCACATTTTAGAAAATTCCAAGGTCTTCGACCATGTCCATCTCTGTACTTTCCAGAAGTCATCGTTGTTCATCCAAGATCTTCATCAACTCATAACCGTTTTCAAGGTAAACACTTCAACCTTCATCTTCTTCGTGAAGCTTCTCAAGATCCAAACGCCAAACCTTCAACAATCAACAAGCTCCTCCAGGTCTCGGATCTACATCTTCAGCAAACAACAACACCCGTGCGTACGACAATCTGCAACGTTGGACACGCGAGCGGTAAAACGATTTGGGACGGAGACGGAAAGAAAAGTTTGAGGGGATGATTCATGTTTGGCGAGGTCGATCATGAAATGGAGTTGAGATAAGGGAGACAGAAGAGGTGAAGACGGCGGAGATTAGGGTTCTGTTGCTGAACTAGAGTGAGGAAGTTGAGGCCCCCTTTGGTTCGGGTTGGCTGGTGGGCCGTGAGGCCCAATCTCCATTTTTCCTACACTCCTTTCCTGGTTTTTTTTGTTTTTTGTTTGTTGTTGTGGACTCGGGCTCAGGGCCCAACTAGTTTTCTCTGGACTATGCACCCCTCCTTCTAGCGCCACACCCCCTCTGGTTGGTTTGTTTGTTGTGGATATGGACTTCAAAGCCCAACTACATTTTTTCAGCCTGTACCCCTGTTGGACTGATTATCCCCCCTGCTGTATTTTCTCTTTGTAAATACTTTAATGTTTTTTATTGTTTTTTCTTGCTATTTTTCTTTAAGGAAATTATAGTTTTATTTTCTTAGAATATTATGCATATATTTTTACATAGAATTTTCTATTCTATTTTTTTAGGTATTATTTCCTTAGAATATTATGTGCATATATAGAGTTGTATATAGAATTTTGTATTCTATTTTCTATATGCAATTTTCTTGTAATTTCTTTAGAGTTTTCTATTAGGAGTTTATCGCCAGTTTTAGGAGTTGAATATTATTTCCTTTTGTCATTGGATTTTTCTCATCATTTTTATTTTGTAGGTCGATGACGAGGATTCCGTAATGCATTATTAATCAACTTGTTGATGGATAATGTAGGATCTGAGACCACCTTTTTTCTCTCCTCATTTTTCTTCTTCCATCTGATTTTATTTTGGTTTTCTTTTGTGTTGTCCTGTGACACGATTCAATTGGAGAATGATTCTCAATATCATTTCTCTATCTTGTCTTTGACACGGATATCAATATGCTACCTCTTAGAGTTTTATTTCTCTTATAAGTCGAACCACAACGGTTTAGCGTTACATTGGTTCTGATTTGAAACGTCATTATCAAGGATCCAAAGAGGAGAAGATTGGAATGGAGCTTGCGCATAATGTCAAGGGCCAACGAAACCGCTCTGTTCGATAACATCTTTCTTATTCAAGGCTTTTAATCAACTGTCGAGGGGTGTGAGCTATAGCGTTAGATACGTAGGAAATGGTGATTGAGGGGTTTCCCCTTAATGGCCTAGAGTGTTTAGTGTAGCACCCTTTGGGTGATATGCGATGCATTCTCTCCTACGCCTTAGGTTCTTGTGTGTGTGTGTCCCGAGCTCCTTTCCGTTTGGGCGTGTTAGGCCTGCTTCCTCTTTGTTCTCGCCCTCGTGCGATCGAAACCCTTTTCTCTCGCATCCTGGCGATTGAGATCCCTTCTCTTGCCCCTGTGAAATTGAGACTTGTTTTCTGCATGCGCCGAACTACGTTCGCTCTGATCTCTCATACCTGTTGAGAGTACGTAGGCATAGGATTGCGATGATCCTAGCGAGCACTTTTCCCCCTTTCCTGTAGTTAGCTGAACTACAGCTGCTTTGATTTCTCGTACCAGACGAGAATATGTAGGCATAGGATGTGATATCCTAGCGAGCACGCTAACAACTAACTTCTCTGTTCTCTCGCTTCCGTGCGATCGAGACTTTCCCGCTGACGACTAATTATCCCTTTCTCTTTCCCTAGCGCAATTGAGACCATACCGTAGTTTTAGAACCCGTAGCTTCCCGTATCTTTAAACTAATGATATATTACGTCCGTTCTACCGCAAACAGGTAATGCCTAAGTCTCCAATGGTCGAGCAGCATACACCTAACTGCTAGAATGCGTACGCTAGTATCGTCAACCTTTTCTCTCACCCCCCGTGTGATCGAGAACATCTTTTCATCCCGTAGTTAGCCTGAACTACGTCTTGCTCTGATTTCTCGTACTAGATGAGAATACGTAGGCATGAGAAGCGATGTCTTGGCGAGCAATCCCCTCGTAGTTTCCCAAACTACGTTGACTCTGACTTTCCCATTGCACGAGGGAATACGTAGGCATAGAGCACGATGCTCTATCGAGTCAGTTCTTTCTGTTTAGCTTTAGAAGCCGTAGATAGATTATTTATCACCCATAGACTAGACAAACAAGCGTGGATTCCGTCGAGTACGACGGACGTGAGAGGTGCTCATACCTTCCCCTTGCGTAACCGACTCCCGAACCCAGAGATTTGGTTGCGATGACCGATCTTATCCCTTTTCGCTAGATGGCAACTCTTCTGTCTTTGCCGGCACCTTTTTTCGCAATAGTGACATCACCCACCAGCAATGAGAACTTTGCATCACAAGGAGAAAGGTTCCAACTTTTATAAAGATCAACAAGTATGCCACTAACTCTCACAAGTGGAAAAGAATTATCATCAATATTATGGGGATAGGAGAATTACATCTCAACTATGGAAATGACTCATGTTTAAACTTTATGAAAAATTTTAAAGCAAAAAGTGCATAAAGGCACAAAATGATTAAATGAGTTATTTATTTATTTTTTAAGTATTTTGAAATGGTCAAAGTATGCTCAAGAAATCTTAGCATTTATTAAAGAAAATACTTTGAAAATGCACTTGACAAAGTCAAGATTTATTAAGAAAAAGGTTTTAGTTTAGATTGAACATTGAGCATAAAAAGGTTTATTAAATGAGATGAAAGGACTACCCTAAAGCATAAAAATAAAACATAGGAAAAAGAAAGATCTAACTAAGAGAAGATAGTAAGCCCCATAACATAATTCAATCAAGAGTTCTCTCCTTTGGATTGAGCCTTGAGTAAGCCAAATAAGAAAATAGTAATCCAAGCATCAGATGAAATCAATAATAACTAAGATAAGTCTTTAAGAGAATCCTTAACTCAAGAATACCAGATGAATCCAAATAGGTCTTCAGATGTACATCCAAGCCTAGGTCAAAGTCTTAATTCTAAGTCTAAAGATCCATAATGCATATGGTAGTAACATTAAGTCCATGAAAGTAACCAATTTTTTAAAGAGGTTTAATAGTTGTCGTAACCCGAAATTTGACCTCCCCTTTTGCCTTTTGCATAAGCATGTGCGTTCGCATCGCTGGTATACACATTAGCACTTTTTCATCTGTGATTTTTATTGCAGGAATATTTAGGTTTTTGAAGCCCGATCAACCACATCTTCACAAGGACATCATATTATCAACACAAGCAAAATACAAAGGTTTAAATGCCTATTCATCAAACCAAAATGTCAAAAATCGAAACCATGGTCATAACATATTTTTCAAGCAAAATTGGGCAAGTTTTGGCTGTGTTAACCGGTTAACCATATATGGTTAATTGATTAACATCCTGTTACAGAGCCATTCTCAGCTTTTGAGCAGCTGTTAATTGGTTAACCTTATTTGTTTAATCGATTAACACCTTCTATTTCAGCAAAATTCAGCATTTTCATCACATGACATCAACTCTCTCCATACTCTTTTGGTCTATTTTGTTCTAGCATTATGTGGAACATTTTAGACATCTCTAGAAACTTCAAGACATTTCAAGAGTTCACTTACATTTATTCTAATACACCATCTTCAATCAAGACCACCATGTAACTTCATTTTCAAGCATGTGGACCATTTGATTTGGACTTGCATTGGGATTGCTATTGAGTTAACTAACTAACTAACTAACTAACTGAGTCAACTTCTGACTCAGTGAGTCAAGTGCAACTAACTCCAAGGCTAGTTCCAAAGCACATTCCAAACCTAGCAACTCCAAACTTCCACTCTATATAAACAATTCTTCACCATTTCACAAAGGACCCTCAATCATTTTCACTCTTCACTCTCTCATTTATCTAACATTCTCTCTAAATTTATGTAACTTTTTCTCACATTCATTTTCATCTTGTTCCCAAATCTACATTAGATCTCAAATTCACCATTAAAAAGTAGCAACTTTCACATTGAAAGTGGTTTTCTCTTGAGCTTAAACTCCTTTATCTTGCACTTCTACTTGGTTTTCTTGAGTTTCAATTGCTTTTGCTTCATATCAAGTGATTATCTCAGGTTTCTTCTGTGCAAATTCGTAATTGGAGACTTCACAACATTTTGTTTGGTTTCACTACGATTCAGTTACAAATTCAGATTTCTCTGGTTTTCTTTGTTTATCTTCATCACAATTCACTTGCAACAATCACCAAGGCAATCATACGCCTTGTAGGTTGGAATTTCTCACTCAATTTACTATTTTTGATCATTTTCGTATTGTTCGCGATGTAGATTTGATGTTTTGTGTGTGTGAATTGATTATGAAATTGCTTGATTCTTGTTCTTGATTGAGTTAATTGATTCATTTGATGCTTAATTATTGATTTTGAACTTAATTTTCGTGCACAAATGCTTAATTTCTAGAAGTGCTTTTGAAAATTGTTTTTTCTGCCACTGTCCTAGTGTTGGTCGATAGACCATATATGGTAATTGACAAACCAGTCACTTTCCACATTTTCCTGAACTTTTTCAAAGGTTAACTGATTAACCATATATGGTTAACCGATTAACACTGTGACATAATGCCATTTTTTTTTGTTTTTTCAAGTTTGTTTGATCTTCTTTCCTCATTTAACTCCCATGGCTTGATATGCTTGATATTCCGCGATGTTTTATGAGATATATAACCTTTGTTTGAAGCATGTATGCAAATTTTTGATGCTCGATTTTTTGAATCTTGATTATTTTCATTTTTGACACTTGTATGAGTATATTGATTCTTGCACACCATTGTTCACATGATAACATGGTTTGGGATGCATGCTATTTGACATTTGGTGCTGCTTTGCAATTTCATTCTTGTTCATATTAAGTTTGTTCTTCGTTGAGCAAGTTTAATCTTGTATAATCAATAACCTGCACGTTTGCTTTGACGATCTTTCGACTCGCTTGAAAGATTGTTGGCTTGTTCATTCCCCTTTGCTTAATTGATTGAAACCTTGTTTCGGTTGGTTGATCTTTCCTCTCGCTTCTCTTTAGGATCTTTTAGAGTCTTGTTCTCTCGATTCCCCGTGAAGCCGAAGATCTGCAACGAATTGGAGCACTATACAACTTGCGTCGTTTCTTTGTCGGTTTCATCTTCCGCATTATACTTTGGGTTCTAGAGAAGGAGTGAGGATGGAGTATACCCTACCCTCATTCTAGCTAATTATGTTCAGGGGCGCTTGACCCTGAACTTAAAATAGTCACCTCTATATCCAAATTGTAGTGTTTCTTGAGTTTGATCTTTGATATTGCTTTTCTTTCAATCCTTCATTTGATCAATCACATTTTTCTTGCACCCTAATTTTTGTTTCTTGGTTTACTTCCCTCCTTTCAATTCGACATTCCTTTCACTTTTGTCCAATCAATATTCTTTGATTTCCTAGAAGAGTTGTGATCACCCATTTGCTTGGCTAATCAATCATTCTTTGGTTAAAGCCAATTCTCCTCTTCCCTAGTAAAGTCAATCTTTTTTCTTCGGTTAAACACAATCTGGTTGTTAAATACTGGGTCCCTAGCGGGGTTCGCAACCTTATTTTGGTTCTCTCCCTTCTTGTTTGGTTAATCACTTCTTGTTTGGTTCTTTCCCTTCTTTTTATCTCAATTAATCACAGTCCGTCTGTGAACATACAGAGTTTTCTTTGGGTTAATCACTCGTTCTTTAGGTTAACCACCGGTTTGTTAAAATACCAAATCCCCTATAGTTAGCAACCTTTCTTTGGTTCAAACACTTGCAACTTTGGGTTAGTAACTTTATTTGGTTCAAATACCTTTTCCTTCAGTCAAGTACTGCTTGTTCAGTCGGTGTACCGTCTTTTGGGTCACAACCTTCGCTTGGTTTCACACTCGTCCTTCCAGTTAACCATTTTTTATCAGTTAGCACACTGAGTTCTCCAGAGAGTCAAACATCCTATCTTGGTTCAATACTCTTTTTCTTCTAGTTCAACATAGTCAGTTTGTTGACACCAATCTTTTGCTTTCCCCATAGAGTCTTACTCTTATGTTTCTTCGGTTAATCACTGCCTACCAGTTAATGCATAGAGTCCCCTATGGATCTTACCTTTACTTCGATTCTTGTCCCTTTATACTTTTGGATCCGATGCCATTCTTTTGTTGCCTCCCCAGTGGAGCTATCACTTATCTTCTATGTTCCTCAAGAGATTTTTTCTTTGCCTTTCTTTCTTGGTTTTGACACCATTCCTTTTGGATCCCCAGTAAGATGTTGCTTCTCTCCTTTCACTCTTGGTTTTGACACCGTCTCTATTTCTTTTTCTTTCTCTGTCCTAGTTCCCCAAACTACATAGGCTCTGAATTCCTCATTGCACTATGAGGACACGCAGACACGAGGTCGCGAGATCTTGGCGAGCTACCTTCCACCTTCTTCCATTCTTCTTTCTCTTTGGTCCACCTAGATATTCTTCCTTTTCCTAGTTCCATGAACTACGGAGCTCTGATTTCTTCATTTCATTATGAGGGTACGTAGGCACGAGGGCCCCAATCCTCCGCGAGCCCTTATTTCTCTTTTCCTCCTTCTCTCTCTCTCTCTCTCTCTCTCTCTCTCTCTCTCTCTCTCTCTCTCTCTCTCTCTCTCTCTCTCTCTCTCTCTCTCTCTCTCTCTCTCTCTCTCTCTCTCTCTCTCTCTACTTTCTTTCCCTTTATAGCTAGAAGCCTTTAGATAGATAACCTATCCAAGCATAGAAGTAAGCAAAATGGTTCCTGTCGAGTATGACGGATGCGTGAGGTACTAGTACCTTCCTCTCGCATAACCCACCTCCTTACCCATTTCTCTTCCCCTTGGGTTTTATCGACATGTACCCTGTCCTTTGGGGCTAAAAAAAAGTTTGGTGGCGACTCTGTTGTATCTTTAAGTGTGCGAGTCACTCAGGTATAATCCCGCTAGCTTCAGCTGGCAACTCTGCTGGGGAGTCCTTGCTCTTGCAAGTTGGGGTCTCGCCTAGTTTTATTTTCTTTCTTGGTTTTCTTGGGTGTTTATTTTTTTGCTTTAGTTGCTTTATCTTGATGTTATTTACTACATTTCCTTATTGCTTTAAATATTCATATGCTGTATATTCTGGATATCTGCTATATTCTGCTGTTGTTTGGGATGAGTGTTACTTGAGAGATAAGCCCATTACCCAGGCTTGAGGATACATATAAGACTAGAGTGGACTTGTGTTGACATGTGTAGCGGTTGATACATATTGTTAGCACGATCTCACATCCAAACGAGGTTTTCTTGGAGATGCTCTGACTTGTATGCATATACAGTAACCAGAGTACTTCCCTTGAAGGCTTATGACTCTGGAGACCGATCATTAGAAATAAGTAGAGACCTCCTTAAGAGGTAATAATGCCAAACCAGAAATGGCGAACGTATTATTACTGTTCGACCTGAGAGCCTGAGAAGCTGAGGACTATCAGAAACCCTTGTTTAAGAATAGATCACACCTGTGAGGGGGATATTAGGTTTTTCTGCAGAAAACCAAGACTCTTCATACAATTTTCTCTCTTGTCACGTCGAACCTTTGTGCTTGAGCAGAGTTATATGCAAATCATCTAGATTATTCAGACTGTGTTGGTTTCTTGCATATCATTTCATCATCTCCACACAGTTTTGCATATGCATTAAAATTTTATTTTTTGCATGAATTACATTCCATCATATACGCATATGCATGACCTTCATCCAGAGATGAGATTGCTCACATTGTCTGTTTCCGCCTTATAGCAAGATGATGACTCGACATCGCTATTTCACTCACTCAAGCAAATCCAAGATCATGACTGATATTGAACAAGAGAATACTGCCTACATGGAGACTTTGGCTCAATTTCAAGGTCGGATGGATCAGTTCTAGAATAACATGGATGTTATCATGGAGTTCCTTCACGCTTAGAAGGATGCTACTGCTGCCATTTCTGTTGTTGCAACTGTTACTGATGCTCCTGTTGCCACTCTTGTGATGATTTCTCCTCCTGTTGTTACTTATTCTCCTGTTGTTGTTGAAGCGTCGATTGAGACTGTTGTTCCACATATTGTCAACCTACCAAGTGCTAAGCTAGGTCCGAATAGGATACCTGCTGCATTCCTATGGGGAATGCCTCCGAAATTCACTCCTCATATTGCCAGTGGTAGTGCCTTTGTTCCGTATCAACCTTTTGTTGTGAGTCATGATGATCATGATATTCCTCAAGCACATACTCTCCAGACTCTTATGCCGATTGATGTTGAAACTCCTGAGGAAGATGAACATGTGTATAGGGGTCCTCCTATTCATGTTCTGTTTTTGTCTCAATCTGCTCAAACCGGTGTTTAGAATGTTCATGTTGGAATGCCCTATCCTAGGGCATCATGTGGCACTGTGGTACTTCCTACTGATTATTCGTATGGTTTTCAGATGAGTCAGAATGCTGGTCAGATGGTAAACTTTCGGTTGGTTTATCTGTCTCAGTTTGTTTCTCCTCAAATACCTGCTCCAGCTGCATTGCAACTTCCAAATTCATAGACTCTTGTTAGACCTACTGATCATAACAGACCTACTGACTATAAACTGTTGGATGAAAGAATCAGGGCGATTGAAGTTTATTCTACTTTTGGCATGGAAGTCAAAGAATTGTGTTTAATTCCTAATGTCCTACTACCACAAAAGTTCAAGATTCTTAAGTTGCCAAAGTACAAAGGGTTGAGTTGTCCTTGTAGTCATGTGACCATGTACCGTAGGAATATGGCATCCTATATTGACAATGATGAATTGTTGGTTCATTTCTTCCAAGATAGTTTGTCTGGAGCTTCTTTGGATTGGTATAATGGGATTAGAGCGTAGCAAGATTCTCTCATGGAGAGACTTGTTAGAAGCATTCCTGAAACAATACAAGTATAATCTCGATTTGGCTCATACCAGATTGCAATTACAGAATTAGGCTCAGCGTACAACTAAAACTTTCAAGGAATATGCGCAAAGGTGATGCGAAATGGCCTCTCGTGTGTGACCTGCTCTTTCTGACACGAAGTTGGTTGATATCTTTATGGGCATTTTGAAACGACTATACTATGATAAAATGGTGGGCAGTTCTTCGTCAATCTTTACTGATATTGTGATTATTGGTGAAAGAATTGAGAACGGGCTGAAAATTGGTAAGATTGTTGGTACCGCTGGTCAACAAGCAATCAAGAAACCTCAGAGTAGTTATTTGAAGAAGAAAGAAGGTGAAGAGAATGCTTTGATGGCAAAGGCCTCTCCTCGGTATCAGGTTCCCATGCCATATTATCCTTATCCTTATGTCGTTGCTGCCCAGTATTAACAACCGTCATATCAGTATAATCCGCAACCACGAGTTCAAAATTCTCAGAATCAACAACAACCGTAACGTCAACAGTCTCAACAAAAAAACAAAAATTAACAATATCATAAACAAATTAACAGCAATCAGAACAACCACAAGCATTCGAATTTTGACGGAATTCTCGTGCCTTATTCAGGGTTGTTTCCTTATTTGATTCATCAAGGGGAAATTGTTCCCAAAGAGATTGCGCCTGCAATTCCTCCCTATGGTCCGAAGCATAATCTGAATTCATCATGTGCTTATCATTTAGGTACATAAGACATGCTACCGAAGACTGCATTGTTCTCATGACCAAAGTTCAAGAGCTTATTGACCATAAAATCTTGACATTTACTGAAGAGTGTCCTAATATACAAACTAATCCCTTTCCTACTCAGGGTGGACCTAGGGTTAATATGATTGAGGATGATAAAGAGGTTGAGTTGATCAGAGATGTCGACGAAGTGAAAACTCCGATGACTGTTATGGTCAAGAAGTTGAAAAATCAAGGGTTATTGAAAGGTCTTCATGGGAAGTGCCAGATCTACGATGATAATCCCAATCAGTGCCAAAGGTTGAAGGCTTGTGTTCAGATCTTAATGAACCGAGGTGTGGTTCAGTTTTCCATATCTAAGTCGGTGGAAGAGGTAGCTACTATTGAGGCATTCACGATCATATATAGGAAGGTTCCTGTGGAAGCTCCTAAAAAGATAATACATCCTATCACTATTTGTGTGCTAAAACCGTTCCCGTATTAGAATTCAAAAGAGGTTCCTTGGAAGTATGGTTCTACCGAGTTTTTTGGTGGTCGAGAAATTCAATTTTCAGAATCCAAAATTGTGAACGTAACTGCGACTAGAGGGATGACTCGTAGCGGACAAGTGTTTTCTCTGAATGTCAAATCTAAGCAAGTGCAAGTTCCAACTGTTGTTCCTCTCAAGGAGAAGTCTGCTTCAACAACCCTTGTTGTGCAACAAGGGGCTTCTACTGTTGCATCAGTGCTAGTCACTCCGTCTATGGATGTTACAAAAAGTAAGGAAGTAATGGGTGATCAAGAGTTTCTCAATCTTATCAAGAAGAGCGATTTTAAGATTATGGATCAACTGGGGCAAACTCCTTTGAGGATTTCAATATTGTTTTTACTCATGAGCTGGCCCGAACACATATCAACTTAGTTAAAAGTTTTGAAAATTGCTCTTGCAATGCATGATATTCCCATAGAACAGTTTGATGATGCAGTAGCAAACATAACTGTAAGTCGGTATTAAGGTTTCACTGAGTCAGAGTTTCCATCTGAAGAAACTGCCCATAATAGAGCCTTGCACGTATCAGTAACTTGTATGGACTCTTTGCTATCTTGTGTTCTTGTGGATACCAGTTCTTCTCTCAACATGATACCTAAGGGCACATTGAGTCAACTATTGGTACAAGGGAGCGATATGAGGTCAAGCGCTTTAATCGTCATAGATTTTGATGGTTCTAGAAGGCAAGTTATTGGTGAAGTGGATCTAACCATTAAGATCGGGCTGCATTTGTTTACCATTACTTTCCAAGTGATGGATATTAATCTTGCATATAGTTGCTTATTGGGTCGACCCTGGATTCATGCTGCAGAGGAAATTACTTCCACATTGCATCAGAAGCTGAAATTCATGTTTGACGATCAAATTATCATCGTTTGTGGTGAAGAAGATTTGCTAGTAAGCGAGTTATCATCCTTCCAATATGTCGATACTAATGAACGCATGGTTGAGGTGTCATTGTAATGCCTTGAATTCAAAGATGTCAGCTCCGCTTCTGTAAATCCAAGTAGATTACCAAAAATGACCATGTCATCTGTCAAGAGTGCTAAAGAGACCATCGAGAAAGGTGCCTTTCCTGGCTAGGGGCAAATCTTGAATGTGGTTGAGAAGCATGATCATTTTGGATAGGGTTATTGCCCCGATCAACAAGTTAGCTCATATTGTAAGCAGAAGTGCAACTTGATCGAGTTAAATAGGGTTGGGTTCTGGAAGGGTGATATCGTGACAGCTATTGATGATGCTGGTCCTAGCAACCGAAGTGCAAGCTTTGTACGCAAGTGTCCACCTGGCTTCAAGCTGAACAATTAGACATCTACTGTAATTCCCATGGTTTTTCCTACAAACATATAATGCATTTTACTTTCCTATTCTCTCATCCTCGCCTGAGACGAGCATATAGCTTGTAAAGGGCCTCTCGCTTTTGAAATATTATATGATTAATAAATAAAAGCTTTTTTTGCATTCAAATCATGCTCTTTTCTTTCTTTATTTTACTTTTTCACAAATAACAAGTGGCAAAGTTTCTTTTTATTTTTTACCTTTCAAATAGTTCATTCTAAACATAATTCATAAACATGTAAAACAAATAGATGCATTGATAACAACATGGCAAACATCCATTGAAATCTTGAGATTCCATTTAACAAAGCCAAAGAAGATCGTGAGAAAGATTGTAAATTATCGGTTGAACTAGCAAGGCTCCTTGAGCATGAGCAGAAAGAGATTCAGCCATACAAAGAGTCAGTGGAAGTTATCAATCTTGGTACTGATGATGTCAGAAAGGAATTCAAGGTTGAGGCATCCCTTACTAAGCATGTACACTCTGAGTTGGTCAAGTTATTGAAAGAGTATGTTGATATTTTCTCTTGATCTTATCAAAATATGCCTGGGTTAGATACCAACATCGTTGTACATCACTTGCCACTCAAGCCTGAATATCCTCCTGTAAAGCAGAAACTCATAAGGACCAGACCCGACATGGCACTTAAAATCAGAGAAGAGGTAAAGAAACAGTTTAACGATGGGTTCTTAACCACTTTCGAATATCCTGAATAGATTTCTAACATCGTCCCAGTTCTGAAGAAAGATAGGAAAGTCAAAATGTGTATGGATTATCGAGATCTTAATAAGGCAAGTCTGAAAGATGATTTTCCTCTGCCTCATATTGATGTCTTGGTAGACAATACTGCGCAGTTCTCTGTCTTTTCATTCATGGACGATTTCTCGAGATATAATCAGATCAAGATGTCCCTAGCTGAAAAGGAGAAACTACTTTCATCAAATCCTGGGGTACATATTGCTACAAAGTCATGCCATTTGGTTTGAAAAACACAGGGGTATCACACTAGCGTGTCATGACAACCCTCTTTCACGATATGATCCATAAAAATATTGAGGTTTATGTGGATGATATGATTGCCAAAACCAGAACTAAAGATAATCATCTAGACCATCTAAAGAAACTAATTGACAAACTCCGAAAGTTCAGATTACGGTTGAATCCTGCAAAGTGAACCTTTGGAGTTTGATCTGGTAAATTGTTAGGCTTTATTGTAACTCAGAAGAGCATTGAAGTTGATCCTGACAAGGTTCGAGCAATTCAGAACTTGCCGCCTCCCAAACCAAAAAAAGAAGTTTATGGCTTTCTGAGCCGACTTAATTAGATATCCAGATTCATTTCTCATCTGACGGCTACTTGTGAACTAATATTCAAATTGCTAAGAAAAAAGCAATTGGTTGAATGGAAAAATGATTGTGAAGAAGCTTTTGACAAAATAAAAAAATATTTGCAAGAACCACCGATCTTAATACCTTTGGTTCCTAGTAGGCCTTTAATCATGTATCTCACTATTCTTGATGAATCTATGGGATGTGTATTGGGTCAACATGAACATGCAATTTACTATCTTAGAAAGAAGTTTACTAATTGTGAGACCAGATACTCACTTTTGGAGAAAACTTGTTATGCTATGGCTTGGGTTTCTCGACACCTAAGATAATATATGATTTGCCATACTACTTTATTGATATTCAAAATGGATCTGATAAATTACATTTTTGAGAAGCCAGTTGTCTCTGGATGGATTGCTTAGTGGCAAATGTTTTTAACTGAGTATGACATCCAACATGTTACCTAGAAGGCAATAAAAGGGAGTGTCTTATCTGACTACCTTGCTCATCAACCTGTGGAGGGTTATCAACAAATGAAGTTTGACTTTCTCGATGTGACTATGAAACTCTAGACCCTGATATAGTACCTGAACTAGGGGCGCGATGGACACTCGTGTTCAATTGTGCTGCCAATTTTAAAGGTCGTGGAATTGGTGCTATCCTCATCTCTCCAACAAGTTTTCATCTTCCCTTCACCTCCAGATTATGCTTTGAATGCACCAACAATATGGATAAATACGAAGCATGTATCTACGAAATTGAAGCGGCAATTCACATGAGAATCAAGATTCTTGAGGTCTATGGAGATTCTGTCCTGGTGATTGGCTAAGTCAGAGGAAACTTTGTGACTCGGGATTCCAAGCTAGTTCCGTACCAAAAGCACATTGCGAAATTGATTCCTAATTTTGATGAAATCTCTTTTTGTCATGTTCCTAGGGAAGAAAATCAACTAGCTGATGTTCTTGCCACCTTGGTATTCGTGTTCAAAGTCAAGTGGAAGAACAAAGCTCCTTTTATCCGCATTGATCATTTGAGCAAACCAGCACATTGCTTAGTAATCAAGGATGACTCTAATTTCAAGCCTTGGTTCTATGACATCAAAAGATATTTGGAAAAACAAGAATATCCTGAGGGTATCACTATCACTGACAAGAAATCCCTCAGACGGCTCTACGTCATGTTTTTCTTAAGTGGTGATATACTGCATAAGAGGAATTATAATTCTGTGTTACTCAAATGCATGGAAAGACACAAAGCAGACACAATCATAAGGTCCATACATGAAGGTTGTGAGGGTGTGCATGCCAAAGGATCTGCCATAGCCAAGAAGATCCTTCGAGATGGGTATTACTGGACAAAAATGGAGGTAGATTGTTACAACTTTGCCAAAAGATGTCACAAGTGACAGATCTATGGTGACAAGATCCATGTGCCACTAAATTCGTTGAATGTTCTGACTTCTCTATGGCCCTTCTCTATGTGGGGTATTGATATGATTGGAATGATCGAGCCGAAGACTTCCAACGGTCATCGGTTTATTCAAGTCACCATTGATTACTTCACCAAGTGGGTCAAAATTGCTTCTTATGCAAATATTACATGACAAGTGGTTGTCAGATTTATCAAGAATAAGATAATATGTCGTTATGGTATTCCTAGTAGTATTATCACTGACAACGCAAGCAACCTGAACAACAAGATAATGAAGGAGTTGTGTCAAGAATTTAAGATCGAGCACCACAACTCTTTACCATATCGACCCAACATGAATGGTATCGTCGAAGTAGCAAACAAAAACATCAAGAGGATTATCCAGAAAATGGTCAAGACTTATGAGGATAAGCATGAAATGCTTCCCTTTGCAGTACATGGTTACAGAACTTTAGTTCGTACTTCCATTGAGGCAAATCCGTATCTGCTTGTGTATGGTATGAAGGTTGTTTTACATATTAAAGTCGAAGTTCCTTCACTCAGAGTATTCATGGAAGCATATTAATTGTATCAGAGACAACTAGTTGAATCTCATCGAAGAAAAGTGCCTGACAGCTGTTTGCCATGGTCAATTGAATCAGAGACGTCTCAAGCGAGCTTTTGACAAGAAATTTCTCCCTCAAGCATTCCACACAGGCTAACTCGTGCTCAAGAGGTATTCTCCTGTTCACTCAGATCCACACGGCAAGTGGACTCCCAATTATGAAGGATCTTTTGTTGTCAAGAAGGCCTTCTCACACGGAACCCTGATTCTCACCACCATGGATGGGGAGGAGTTGCCACTACCTGCAAACTTCGACGCAGTCAAATAATATTATGCCTGAAAAAAATGAATGATGAATAAAGAGTCCGCTAGATTGACACCCGCAAGGACAATCTAGGCAAAAACTGGTGTCCCGATGGACCAAAAAAAGAAATGTCCATGCAAAAGTTAGGGACAGAACAAAAAAATAATAATAGCCCACTAAGTTGAAAACCCGAAAGGGAGACTTAGGCAAAAATGGGTATCCGGTGGACAAAAAAATAATAAGTTCAGGAAAAAATTAGGGATAAAGGCATTTGACCATGAACACTTGAGTCTATCTTCATCATAGCTGGACACCAGACGGTAAATGATCAATCAAATCAACGGACACACAGTGTTGGAACCAAGACTTACATGGATGGTGGCTAATATTGTAATTAATGCAAAATCAAATTTCCCATTGTCATTTACTTTGTTTTTCAATTTATTGTAAATTTCCTCATCAAGGATTTTTGCATCCTTGTACACATCTTATGTACAATTTTTTTTCATATTCAATAAAATTCATCCTTTGATTTCTCATTTATCTCTTTTCAGTATTTTTTTTTTTGCAAATTAAACAATTATTTGTGATCACATAGTAATATAAAGCGTTAAGAATAATAAGCTAAATCAACTAGGAAAGCATTGGGCATTGCATGTCTTACCGAAAATCCCTAAGGAATGATCGGTAGTCTCCATTGCATGCTTGACCCCCAACAGGTATCATTATGGTTCGTTGGAAGGGTTGTTTACCTTTCATTTCCCCACAAGAATGGTAACTTCCCCAAGCAGAGACATGTTTTGTTAGACAATGGCAATGATCTAGAAGGGAGGTTGAATAGATCACTTATTCTTAAACTGAGTCGGCGCTTATGATAAATTGGATTTTAAAACTTTTAAGTGGAAGCAGCCGAGGAACTACAATCGTCTAAATGAACTGTTACCAAAAAGATCGAATATATGCTTCACCTATATGGAATACTGATAAAAATGAGAAATCGAATCAAAAGTTTGAACACAAACCAATATGATTTTGTTCACTCAAAGTTGTTCAATTTCCAATGCTTTGTAAAAATAGGCTCAACATGAAAAATTCACTATGTAAATGTAGAGCTAAGCTTTTCCAATTACAATCAAATTGTAATGAGTTTTCTAAAAGTATTTTAGCACTACAATAAACCAAATTTTTAGTCAACCAATTTGATTGCACACAAACGTAAAATTCAGAAATGAAAATAACAAAAAGAGAGAACAACACCAATTTGTTGAGGTAGTTCCCCTTTTGTCCTTGCTCGGGGTATGTTTTCTCTCAATTCTAAAAATAGAATTGAGACTTGTATATAGAATTTGTTGCAAATTGTTTTTACAAGAGAAGCAGTAGAAATCAAACACTCAATCCTAATCGTTGATGTTGAACCTATGCCTTATCTTCCCTTGATTCAAGATGAATCAAGTCCTTCGAATGTGATGAGTAAACCTCTGATTACAACACCACCTTTGAACAACCCAACGGTCTTCAAATCCTTGCCCGGCTGATTTCAAACACCCATAATTCAAACCCAAACCTTCCTTCCACAATCCTCCGATTAACACTACTAAATTGATAGAACCTCTTGTTCTTCAATTAACTTCGCTCGGCTGAACCTGTGAAGGAACGATTTATGCAAATCCCCTAAAATCTAAGATTTTTGTAGGAAAAAACCCTAACAATTTTATTCAAGAAAAATGCACCGATCTCTTAACCCAAACCCGATACACTGATCTTATGTTTGGACGTTATCAACTCAATGATGTAGAGTGCACAACAAAAATGATTATGTTTATTTGTTGAGAAAATGCAAGAAAGATGATGAAGATGATGAGAGCAAAATCAATGTCTATTTTCACTTTTCTTGTTATTATGTGAAGAATGAGCTAAAATAATATATATGTGAAGCTAGGACCAAATAACCAACATAAAAGACACTTTGAAAGACAAACATAACAGAAAAATAGTGTGCAATGAGCGAACGGTCGACCAAAATTATAAGGGGGTCGACCTGAGCTCTCCCAAATATAAAATTATGCAGGAAATGTCTCTTTGCATCGACAAAAACAGGTCCATGCGTCGACGTAAAACAGTCCAGTTTTGACAAATAGAAATACAAACAGTATGAGTCGACAGAAGAGTCGACGCGAACTCTCTTGAGAGCAAATCACAAAAATTCACTTTGTATGAGTCGACCTAAGCATGCTTTGAGTCGACTGAAAGACTCAGAACTTACAAAATTGCTGATTTTGATATGTCTTGCTAACTACATATGTTTTGACATCATTAAAACAAGTATTGAGACAACTTGCCCTCACATACTCCCCCTTTTTGATGATGGCAAAACAGTTGCAAAACAATTGAGCATATTGTGTAGTATCATCCTCCCCCTAACTTTATGCATTCATCTAGGAACAATCTGAATGTCTGATCAGTCTTGTAGAATAAATTGTTGTTTTTGCTTGGTCTCTTCTCCCCCTTTGACAACATCAAAAAGAAAGAAGTAATAGGTCAATGAAAAACATAGTATATTGAATTAAGCATATTCACAGAATTTGCAACATCATTCTAATGAAAAACATAGTATATTAAATTAAGCATATTCACATATAATGGTGTTAATGAAAAACGTATAAGAGGATAAATAGAGAACACATCAAATAAACAAAGAAGTATGTGCCATTACAAATATTAAAATTGAACATAGTTCCATGTCTTAGTGAATCAAACAAACATAATAAGAAGTGAACATTAAAATGTAATGAACAAGATATGGAATGACATGCACAACAACACACAAAGAATCCTCAAGGCCTTCTCCCCCTAAAATGGTGGCCCCTTCCTCAAAATTGATAATCATGAGGTGGTGGAGGTTGTTGCTCATCCAGCCGCTCCATAAGTTCCAGCACAGCCAGGTTAAGAATGTTGAAGATAGTAGTGAAAGCATGGTTTTGACCTGCTGCAGACTCAGCCATGTTATCAAAATGACCTGTCACTACAGTGGCGAACGCGTTGAAGATATTTGTATGAGCCTAAAGTTGATTCTACAGATTCGTGAACCGTTCATCTTGTGCAGTGGCAAGGTTCTATTGTTGGAGCTGCATGTTCCTTATCATCTCGAGAAGTTCATCATTATTGTGTTGGGGATGCGGAGGAGATGAATGCATATAATATGACTCTTGATAATCCCAATTAGTTATTTGTGGCATATAATCTGAACCTAGAGTGGTCCAACCCGTGTGTTGCCATTCACCCCATCCTTGGTTTGCAATTGAGTCCAAAGAGGGTGATTTATCTAACCAACCACTATTATCCTATTCATCAGCATTAACATCAGTGTCCATTTGATTACCACCTTCTTCCTCTTCTTCTTCTTCTTCCTCACTTTCATTAGATTCTTGCAATCGTAGTTGGTAGTCTTAACAATAAACCTATAGCGCATCTAACGGGGATACCATATATAGCCTATCATAGTTAACGTCTTTTGACAGAACTCCTGATCAGTTGTCAATTTTTTGTATGGGATACCGGGAACAACCACTTTAGCGTTGTTGAGGACAAATTGGATGAAGGATGCATATGATAGTGCAATCCCTCGGTCAAAATCTTTCAAATAATAGATTATGCTCGCAACGTAGTAAGGCCAATTGATTTTGATCTTCTTTTTCAAGATTTATACCAAATGAACCTCTGCTTGGTCAACCCGAGAATAGCTTCATTTCTTAGGCAAAAGAATGTGAGAGACAATCCATTGCAAAATTCTGTCAACTGGTTTCAACGGACCAGTTGTTACCGACTTTGGGAAAAGATCGCTAGCCACGATTTGTTCGGTGTATGGCTTATTTAACATGGAGTTTAAGGCTTCCTTGAACTCATAACATTCCATGGTTCTAGTATCTGTGACATTAATCAGTGGATCAACAGTTATAGGAGACATGTCGAAGAGATCTTTCCACATGGAGTCATTTACAGAGACATTATTATTTCCAATTTTGGTACTGAACTCAAACCCTTCAAACTTTCCTTCAAGACCAGTATAGAAAATTCTAACTAAATCCTCGTTATATTTGTTGTCACATTCCAAAAACTGGTTGAAATTATGAGCATCTAGAAGTTTAAGAATTTCTTGGATATGCATTCTTTCAGCAGATTTGTGATAATAAATAGATTGTTTGACAATTGATCGCTTGCTCAGATGTTCTCATACAGTTCAACATATTTAGGAGGTAATAAAGAGAGAGAAGTTATCGGTAGACTATCCCTTGAGGCGCCAGCTTGAGAGGATGGAGCCCTGGTTATTCTCTTGACTGTGACCCTTCATGTAGCCATGAGATGCAACTATTGAAGAATATGAATACTAACCTGAGTTTTTGTGTTGATGAGAGATTCACTAGAATCCTTGTAGTGTTTGATGAAACTAGGTCTTTGATAGGAATTTTAGGAAGATGAGAAATAGAGAATAGCTTTGGATGGATGCAATGTACCAATGCTAATGATGATGTTTGAACACATAGAAAGAATGAAAGCATTTAATGGGTCAAGGGATTTTGAACGATGCATCAAAACCAAGAATTTTTCATAAAATTCGAGCGACACGTCGACCTACACAGTCTGTGCGTCGATGCATACTAGAAATATTTAGACAATAAGAAAATTTCAAAATTTGAGTCGACCGAAGGGTCGACCTGAGCAGACCAACTTCGAAAACATAAAGATTACATTTTTACGAGTCAATCGGTGTCCTATTTTGGTCGACTCAAACAATAAAAATTAGCAAAAATCATCTTTTTGAGTCATTTATGCACCAAATAACAATAAATAGATAGCCTACACATATTTCAAACATTCAAATGGATAAAACATGTTTAATCATGCAATAAACATCAAAACATCAATTTTAACACACAAATTGGTACACCAACTTACACAAGTTAAGTGATTAAGAAAATTGATAGAGAGGAACAATATTACCTCAATCGCGACCGATGATAGATGCCCACACATATGGCTCATTTACTTCTTTATTTTGTTAGATAAAGACATAGAAAAGCACGCGCGCGCGCACACACACACACACACACACACAGACAGATATATATATATATATATATATATATATATATATATATATATATATATATATATATATATATATATATATATATATATATATATATATATATATATATATATATATATATATATATATATATATATATATATATATATATATATATATATATATATATATATATATATATATATATATATATATATATATATATATATATATATATATATATATATATATATATATATATATATATATATATATATATATATATATATATATATATATATATATATATATATATATATATATATATATATATATATATATATATATATATATATATATATATATATATATATATATATATATATATATATATATATATATATATATATATATATATATATATATATATATATATATATATATATATATAGAAAGCATGTAATTATAAAACCCTAAACAGGATCCGAGAAGTCGAGAATGCCGAGTTCTCTACGGATGTGAAAGAAGGCTCTGTAGCGAGTGGTTTTGTAAAGATATCCGCAAGTTGATTTTTAGTATCAACGTGCTCAAAGACCACATCACCCTTCTCTACACGATCCCTAAGAAAATGATAACTTATTTCGATATGCTTGACGCGTGAATCCAATACGGGGTTCTTGGTTAGATTAATGGCGCTTGTATTATCACATAAAATAGGAATATGCTCAAGTTTTACATTGAATTTGGGTAATTGTTTCTTAAGCCACAAGACTTGAGCGCAACAACTACCGACCGCAACTTATTTTTCCTCGGCTATCGGCAGAGTAACATAAACTTGTTTTTTGCTATGCCAACTCACCAATGAATTTGAAAAGAAATGACAAGTGTCACTTGTGCTTTTCCTATCCGATTTGCAACTGGAAAAGTTAGAGTCGGAATAGCCAACCAAGGAACAATCACTACCCTTGGGATACCAGAGACCATACTTTGGAGTACTGGAGAGGTACCTAGGTATGCGCTTGATAACTTTCAAATGAGATTTCTTGGGACATGATTGATACCTTGCACACATATAAACACTAAACATGATGTCGGGTTGAGATGAGGTAAGATAGAGGAGAGAGCCAATCATACCTCTATACTTCTTCACCTCCACATCCTTACCATTCTCATCTCGATTAAGGTTTGCACACGTAGGCATCAGAGTGTCAATCGCCTTGGAGTTTGCCATGTCAAAATGCTTGAGAAGCTCAAGGTAACACTTTGTCTGGCTCACAAACTTACCCTCTTCGAGTTGCTTGATTTGAAATCCGAGGAAATGGTTGAGCTCCCCCATCATGCTCATCTCAAACTCTCCCTACATCAATCTAGAAAACTCCTTGACCATATTCATGTTAGTTGATCCAAAAATTATATTATCAACATAAATTTGTACCAAAATTAAGTGTTTTCCTTGACGTTTAATGAAGAGATTTGTGTCAACCTTTCCTCTTAAATACCCTTGATCAAGTAGAAATTTGCTAAGAAGGTCATACCAAACCCTAGGGGCTTGTTTGAGTCCGTACAAATCCCGTTTTAGCTTGTAGACATGACCAGGATACTCATGGGATTCAAAACCAGGAGGTTAGGCTACATAAACTCCTTCATTGATATATCCGTTTAGGAAAGCACTTATTACATCCATTTGAAATAATTTGAAATTTTTCGCACATGCGTAAGCAAGCAAAAGGCCTATAGCCTCTAGTCAGGCAACCAGCGCATAAGTTTCTTCATAGTCAAATCACTCCTCTTGGTTATACCCTTACGCAACTAAGTGTGCCTTGTTTTGTGTTATTACTCTATTTTCGTCCAGTTTGTTCCTAAACACCCATCGGGTGCCAATTACTCGATGGCCTCGTGGAGGAGGGACAAGGTCCCAAACCTCATTTCTTTTAAACTGATTTAATTCCTCTTGCATTGATAAGAACCAATGTTCATCGAGTAATGCCTCTTTAGGGTTTTTAGGCTCAACCAGAGAGACGAAAGCAAAGTGACAACAGAAGTTACTTAGCTTAGATCTTAAGGGCACTCCCTATGAAATATCACCAAGAATGTTGTCGATAGGATGGTCTTTAGAAGACTTCCAAGCTGGAGGAAGCTCATCGGTGTTAGTCGGATGATCCTCCTCAATATCTTCATGATGGTGATCTTTTTCCTCCTCAACTTTCACTGATTCAGGTTGATCAATTTCTTTTTCAGTGTCTTTGAGTATGTCTTCAGAAGATACACCTTTTTCAACAATAAGTAACCTCTTATTATATATCCTATATGCTTTACTTGACTGAGAGTATCCAAAAAAGATACCTTTATCTTCCTTGGAGTCAAACTTACCAAGACTCTCCTTACTATTGTTCAACACAAAACACTTACAACTGAATACATGAAAGTGAGATCGTTGGGCTTCCTCCCTTTCAAAAGTTCATACGGAGTTTTGTTAAGAATAGGATGGATGAGCACCCTATTCAAAATATAATGGTCATACCCTAAACTTGTCCTACTTGTCTATAACCTTCATTTTGTACCTCCACTCACTAACTGTTATTCAAAAATGCACGATTGTTGCTCAGGGTATCACAATGTTGATTTGAATTAAGCTGAGTTTCATCTGAGGTTTGTCAATTCAGGGGGGACTGCAGTATATGTTGAGGTTCATTGATTTTGATGCGATTTGTAAGTCAGACGAGGGCTTCATTCAAGGGTGACAACACCAGGAGGTGCATGATTCAAGGGGTGTGAGTTTGAGACTTCAGTCAGAGTTTATGTTTCGTTTCAAGTTATCTATATGCGGATCATATTATCAGGTCATGTGCTTTAATGGCTGAAGATTCAATTAGGATTTTATGCAAAGTGTTGAGATTTAAGTGGCAAGACATTATCTTATGACTAAACATTTGACTCATTGGGAAGAATTTGTTCATTGATATTCAAATGGCAAAGCTCAGGGATGGCTTCAATGGTGGACTCATTTTGGATTCAGGGTCTTGATTTGTTTCAAATTCAAGGTAAGCCCAAATAACTAATTTAAGGTTCAAGCCCCAAATTCATGACAAAAGTTTCAAATTCCATTCAATTTCATCCCAAATATCGACTTAAGTCAAGTTTCAGTCCCATTCCAAATTTGATGTCCAATTTTCAAGTCACTTCATTATCCCAAATTCAATTTTGCTTCAAGTTGCATTTTCTAATTTCAAGTCTATTTCATGATTCAAGTTACGATTCAATTTAGGAATGAATTCCATGTTTTTTTATATTCAAAATCTATGTTCAAATTAAAACAATGTTTAAATCCAAATTCCAATCAATGTTCAATTTATACAAATTAAATTCAAGTGTCCATTACAAAAACATAAAGTCCAAAGGCCCAATCACATAATTTCCAAAAAAATCCATATACAACAACAAAAGGGCCTATCATTCAAAAGATCAAGAAAAAGGTTAGAAAAGGCATGGCTCGTGTGACGTGATCCAAATGCTTGGTCATTTCACTCTAATCTTTCCAAAGCCCAAGAGTGGCCACCATATTTCCAGCTGCATAACAACACGAGCAAAACCGTGAACCACGAAACGACATGAAAAACAATCTTTCCCGAGCTGCACGATTCATTCACTAAACTGCGGCCCACAACACAACACATAATGCCACACAAAAATTACGCCACGCATCGCCTCGACTAAGCCTTCAACATATAAGCAACGCAGGTCAGGCCCACAAAATTCCTTCACAACCAACACACATGACAAAACCGTAACTTTCGCGTCTCACCTCCACAAAAAGGACAACTTGCAATAGAAGGTAAAGGGCAGTAAAAAAAACATCTGAAAGAGATGAGCGCCTATTTTCCAAAAGGGGGGTTCTCTCTCAAATGACAAAACATTCAGAAACAATTTTTAAACGACAATAACTCTAAAAAATCCCTTCCAGACTCACCTTCTTCAATTTCCCCCTTCACCCGTTTCCATCTCATCAACCACGATAATCCTCACATTCTTCCACCTTCAACCTCATTTAACTTCTAACAAATCGATCTTCAACCTTTTTCAAAACACATTTCAACCCAATCACAAACAAAACTCGAATTGATTTTGACCTACCTATAAAACCCATACGAAAAACAGAAGTGGAGATGAGATAGAACGAGAGAGAAAACGAAAAAAAAAACACCAACGAGTCGAACACGAACCTGGAGCCGGATGAAAATAGATATATTGAGAGCAATCTTTGGATCTAAAGCCAGACCAAACATTAGAGTTTTCGAATGAATAAGGTTGAGTTAAGTTTAAGCTTTAATCTTCGACTTTTCCCTTTTGCCTGTTCGTGTCCTATTTTCTTCACGGTGGCCTTTTTTTTCTCTTCTGATCTTATCTACTGAGGTTATGGCTTCAGATTTCAAAGGGATATGTGTATAGTTTCGTTACTTTGGTTGTGGGTTTTAAGTTTTGCAAAAGCTTGAATGTCTTGCCTTTTGGAAACCATGTTGTTGTCGAGATCCACTTCCTTCTTTTTTTTGGGGTCTTGAATAACATTGGTCCTTTTGGTCCACATTGGACTTCTAGGATTACCATGGGTTGCTATCAGCACCCCTTGCTTGCTATTACCGTGATTGGGTGGTAATATGGATGATGGGCCTTAGCCTATATGATTCTATATTCCCACCCCTTTTAATTTCTTTATGCACCCCTATCTTTTTTAAGAGAAATCTTATTTTGTATTTTATTTTCAAGTTTAATTGGTCAACTTATGTTTTTTTTGTTACAGATCTTCCAATTTCAATTGGGTTGATGACGAAACCACAAAAGTCACCATTAGTCAAATTATTGTTAAATGGTGACGAATCCGAGACCACATCTTTTTTCTATTTTCACTTTCTTTGTCATTTCGATTTTATTTTCATTTTATTGATCAATGAAGTCTTTACATTTGTAAACACCGATTTATCGAAGTCGATAACCTTCATTATGTCAAATCTATGGAAAATGACCATTTGAGTCATTTTCTATACTTTGGGATCGTGATAGGCTATCTTCGATTAATTGACACGAGTTTATGATTAAGACGAGATCATTTTCTTTTTGGTCTGTGCGACACGATTTAATTGGAGAGTGATCCTCAATATCATTTCTCTATCTTGTTTTTAGCACGGATATCAATTTGTGCGACCTCCTATAGTCTGACTTTCTTCATAGTCGAGCTACGATGGTTTAGCGCTACATTTCATCTCGATTCAATTCACAAATCGACTAACCACTAACTTTACTTTTCATCAATATATAATTGTTTTATTGAGTCAGATATACATTTGATTTAATTTCAGTCATTATATCTTGATTGTATTATCTTGTTCAAACACTTGTTAATATTATATCGATTATAATTTTGTGAATATTATCTTGATTATATTGTTACATATCTTGTTATATTATGCATATTGTTCATATTCAAATTGTCATATTATTCATAATTGTTCATATTCATATTCATATTCATTCTTATTCACTCATATCCGAAAACCCTTAACAATTATCAAAACATTAAAATCCTAAATTGGTGGATTGTTGGATCATTGGATTTTTTCAGGAACCCTAGCTTGGAGTTTTGCTCAAGGCTTAGTTTAGGACACATTACACACACACGGCTTCCTCTTGGGCTACCTGGCAATGAGACCTTTTATTTCGTGCAATCCCGTGTAACTTACATGTATCCCTCTCCCATTCTGATGAACGCATTCGTATTTCTTTTATTGTGGTTTATCTTCTAGGAGCACCCTCAGGGACTAGCATAGATTAAACTATTTTCAAACTAATTCTCAATTCGTCGTCGAGCCATTTTCAAACACCTCATAAGTCAAGTGCTCGTCTGCATTCGCCATCAACCTATTGCACACACTTTCACATTTCATCATGGTTTTGATATTGGGAGCACCCTTAGGGACTAGTATCGTTTCTCACAACCTAACCCTTGACTCGTCGTCAAGCCAGTTCCATTTTCAATCCAAACCCTCTACTCGTCATCGAGCAACTTTCAAACCCATTTCCATTCCACCATGGTTTTGCACGCGAATATAAGTCAAACCCTTGATCCAACTTCAAGCAAATTTTCTCAATAAACTATCAAATTAATTAATAACTATTCAATTCTTTTCAAGGAGAAAAGAGGGAGATTGAGTCTTCGGTCTCCCTTCAGTTTTTTGGATGCGAGCTATCTTACTCGTGTGTAAGCAATTGACACCTCTAAGTAATATTTCCAACTCAACAACATTTCAACCATCATCCAACCACTCATTATCTAAACACCATTTGAACACAACTTCTTTTCATGATGAAAGAGAAAGAGAGCTAAGTCTTTGACTCACTCTCCCGATTACTTGGGCCCGAGGAGCCTTTCTTAAGCTTCAAGTAATCGTCATCCAATCCAAACTTCAAACACTTCAACCCCTCTCTTTTCGTGGTCGTTACCACAAACTACAGACGCTCTGATTCTTCATTCATTGTTGAATGTAAGATACGTAGGCACAAGATTGAGATCATCTTGGCGAGCACAATCCCATTCATCTTCTGTTTCCCCCCATATTTTTCCCGTAGTCGAACTACGAGAGCTCTGATTTCTCATTCTCGTCCGAATGAGCATACTTAGGCACAAGGGCCCCAATCCTTGCCGAACACCTTATTCTTTAACCACCCATTTCCCTTAGCGCCTTTACCCATCTTATCGTACCATTTCACATTTATTATTGAGAAAAAAACAACTAAGCTTAGCTAACGTTCATCACAATTCGAATTAAGAGGTTCCCGTTGAGTACAACGGACGTGAGGGGTGCTAATATCTTCCCCTTGCGTAACCGAATCCCGACCCCGGAACATCGGTTGCGACGAACCTGTTCCTGTCCATTCGTTTTAAAAGGTTTTCTCGATATTTTCCTTTCCCGTTTATTCGGGATAAATAAAGTTCGGTGGCGACTCTGTCGAACCGTGCTTCCGCGCCTTTAGCGCGAGGGTCGTATGTAACACCCTTTTTCTACCCCAAAAATATCAAGGCAAAATAACACAGAAATCAGAATGAATAAATAAATCTCATTAAAAAGCCACTAAAAGGGCGTACATTTCTCAAAGTCATCAAAATAGGTCCATACTCCGTAACTACGGGTTTTTCCCAAAGCACATCAAAACATCATAAACAGCGGAACTCAAAACATAAATCAAAGTTTTCCTCAAAAAGGGAAATTAATCCAAATAACGTCAACAGTATAAAATCAACTCAAGGAACCCAACCCGATGTTACATATCAGAGCAAGACCCTCTAGGCTGACCAAAAGACTAAACACTTAAAAACTTCAAAACTAACTCCTCGCCGACGTCCACGGCTAAACTGGATCATCTACACGTTACCCATGTAGAGGTAACATTCAAACAGGCAGGGTGAGTAAAATAATTCATAATAATCAATGTATAACAATTAATGCATAAACGGCATCATAATCATATTCAACACATTCATATCCTCAAATATGCCTCAAAGGCCACAACGTCATAATTTATACAAAAGACTCATAATGCAATGCAAAACAACTCAATGCATGTGGTACCAATCATCGTAGCGCAATGGACACTGGGCCATCAACCCTCCATAGATCCCCATCAATAGGATCGATTCTACTAGAGAACCGGAGCACATCAAAATACTTCACATCCACACAGTGGGATTGAAGCCAAAGCAACCGAGGTCCTGAACCGAAGTCCAGATGCACATGAATACATGATGCACACGTTACAATAATAATCCTCACAATACAGCATATGGTGCATCATCATTCATCATACTCATCATCATCACATAAAATCATCATATCTCATGTTATCACATAGTTCATCAAACCATGGTAATTTCATCATATTAACTCAATTGATACATCATAAAAAACTATCATAACATCATGTACACATCCCCCAAAACCCTCTGTCATACTCGGGGTAATCCATCCCAGAAATCCCAGAATTACACATCAAGGCATCGCTGCAAAACAATCAAATTTCATGAACTCTGCTACGTTCGCTGGCTTGCTCGCTAGGCGAGTCGGTAGCGAGTCTTCGCTGGCTTGCTCGCTAGGCGAGTCTGTGGCGAGCCTTCGCTGGCGTGCTCGCTAGGCGAATAGAACGATGACAGCAAAAACATGTCACGACTAGAACTGATTCTTGTCCAAATACTCATACGACTCACTTATCCAATGCCCCTAAAACATCCCTACGGTCATACCGCGATAACGGCACAAAATCTATGGTTTATTAGGCCAATCTGGCAACATTTGCACTGCCTAAATCACTATTTTCCTGCAATTGCTCTGAGCGCATCAGAGTTACTCACATCTGAACATTCCTATTCCTACAGGGTCAAACATATAACTATCCAATGTTTTGGCCACGAAGGCCTAAGGTTTCCCTTTCTCATATCAATATTCAGTGTTACCTACCATTACCCCTAACCTCAAAGCCTTATCATCAAATTCCCTATTTTCCCACAGCCAACCCAGAATACCTTAAATCATAAACCAACAATAAACGCATCTAAAGGCATACATAGAAAATCATGAACAGTGATACTCCTCATACCTTAGTCGATTCGCAGCTTTCACGATTAACTTCGGGATCTTCTGCCTTCAACCTTTCCTTCAGAGCTCTAGCCACCAAACTTTCACGGTTAACACAAAATGAATTCAAATTCCCTTTCAGAACTCAATTTTGTCCAACCTAGTCTTGGGCCTCACAAATTGGGCTTTTCCCTCATTACCCTTACTAACTCCCTCAAAGATTATTCCTTTTTCGTTGAGTCCTTTTTGGTTTAATTGGGCGAATATTATTTTGAGGTGGAATTTGCATGAAAATATGTTATGTTTACATATTATCCTATTTTAACCGAATTGGGGAGTTTTCTGAGAAAATAGTTTTGGAGGGTATTATAGACATTTTCCTATTTAATGTTAAGTGGTTAATTTATGAGATTTGATTAGTTAGTGGAGGGAAAGAAAATGAGAGGAAAGAAATGGAAAGATGAGATAAAAAGAGAAGAGAAAGAAAGTTAGTGATATTAGAAAGAAAAAGAAAAGAAAGAAAGGAAGAGAAGGGAAAGAGGGAAGAAAGAAGAGAAAAACCTAGAGGCTGGAAGAATTGATCAAAGCTTGCAAATAATCAGGTAAGGGTGTGAAGTATCATCATCTTATTAATGTTTATGATTATGTATGGATTGTGTTAGTTGTTGGAATGTTTTCCTCATTTTTCCATTTAGGGCATAAATGAGTTAAATCGGTAGAACTGATGTTTATCGGTTAGAATCACGTTTAGATACCGTAGATTAGTCAATATATGTTAGGCTAAGGCTACTGGGAACAAGTTGGGATTTATCGGGAGATTTCATCGGGTGTTTGGATTCTGAACAGTGGGAGAAAGTTCAGTTCGCAGACGCTCGCTAGCAGCTCGCGAGTGATCGCTAGCATCTCGCTAGGCGAGTGCGTAGCGAACGGTCCCAGACTTGGGACAGTGGTGTTTTGGTCTCCTTCGCTGGCAGCGAATGGAGTAGCGAATGGCTCGCTGGGGGTTCGCTGTAAAGAACGAGGTAGCGAATGAAGTCTGTAGCTTCTGTTCTTGCTCGCTAGCAGTTCGCTAGGCGAGAAGGTGGCGAACGTTCGCTAGCAGCTCGCTAGGCGAGCGTGTAGCGAACGTAGCAGAATGAGTCTTCTCTGCGGTTGGGTGCAGTTGTGACTTGGGGTTCCGATTGCGATCGACCCTTCCTTGATTTAGAAGATGGTGTGATGGCTCGTGATGTATTGTGGGTAGCTGATAGGCGTGAATCCTAGGTTATGAATTGTGGCCGTTTGGGCAATTTCGTGCATCGTTTAATTCGATTAAAAATGCATAACGATTTGTCATGAATGTTGAGCGTGTCGTGTAGTATACTCTGCGGTGTATGATGTTAGTATATATTTGATCCCGTGTAGGATCTGCAGAACCTCGCTTGATGCGATGGTTATATTTGATCCCGTGTAGGATCTGCAGAACCTCGCTTGATGCGATGGTTATATTTGATCCCGTGTAGGATCTGCAGAACCTCGCTTGATGCGATGGTTATATTTGATCCCGTGTAGGATCTGCAGAACCTCGCTTGATGCGATGGTTATATTTGATCCCGTGTAGGATCTGCAGAACCTCGCTTGATGCGATGGTTATATTTGATCCCGTGTAGGATCTGCAGAACCTCGCGTAATGCGATGGTTATATTTGATCCCGTGTAGGATCTGCAGAACCTCGCGTAATGCGATGGTTATATTTGATCCCGTGTAGGATCTGCAGAACCTCGCTTGATGCGATGGTTATATTTGATCCCGTGTAGGATCTGCAGAACCTCGCTTGATGCGATGGTTATATTTGATCCCGTGTAGGATCTGCAGAACCTCGCTTGATGCGATGGTTATATTTGATCCCGTGTAGGATCTGCAGAACCTCGTGTGCCCATGTGGGGTGTGAGCGATGGTTATATTTGATCCCGTGTAGGATCTGCAGAACCTCGCTTGATGCGATGGTTATATTCTGTTCCTAGGAGAATCTGACGGACGAATGAGTCAATACCGTATGTTTCGGTGTGTGTGTGTGTGCGCACGTGTTGCGTGATGGTAATTGTGATTGAACGATGGGACAGTGAGTCCGGATAATATGTATGTGAAATGATTTATATAGATTCTTCCTTTTATTTCATGTACTATTATACCATTATTATTTGATCGTGATTCTCACCCCTTTGTTGTTTGTTGTTGTGGCATGTGCTTCCTCGGAAGTACAGATAATCCAGGTACATAAATAGCTTGGATAGCGGTGTACAGGTCGAGTCTTAGGGTGCTCTGTTACGTAACACGGGATATGAGTGTTTTAATTGTTTTGCGTCAAACTTGTTGTAATCCTGTGACGTATCACATTTTGGTGAATTATAATAATAGAGATTTTATGAAATCTGGCAGATGGCCAAGAATGTTGAAATGACAATTTCCGCTGTATTATTTTGAAAATAATCAATAAAGTATTTTGATGACTTATTGGTGATGTGATATCCCACTGTAAATGATGAAAACTCTGATGTTTAATTATAATGTTTATATTTTATTTGTTTTGGATATAATGTTTCTCTCCATCCATCATTGGACGATGTGAGTGTTTTGGATATGGCATATTCTTCCTGTCTACCATTAGACGATGTGATTTTGACGATGTGAGTTCTGGATATGATTTTTCTCTCTGTCCATCATTGGACGATGTTGAGAGTTGACGGTGATGTCAGGTGCTTATCAGATTTATGTTTGTCTGGCGACGATGTCAGAGGTTTATTAGCACCATGGTTGTCTGGCGGCGATGCCAGAGTTCTGTATCCCCACAGGTACTTGACGGCGATGTCGGGTGTTTCTCAGAGTTATAGTTAGCTGGCGGCGATGTCAGGTAATTTTGTTTTCCCAGCGGCGAGGTTGGATGTTTGTTTCTGACGGTGATGTCAGGTGATTTTGTTTTCCCAGCGGCGAGGTTGGATGTTTTTCTGGCGGCGATGTCAAATATCTTCGTTTTCCCAGCGGCGAGGTTGGATGTTTTTTCTGGCGGCAATGTCAGATAATTTTGTTTTCCAGCGGCGAGGTTGGATGTTTGTTTCTGGCGGCGATGTCAGGTGATTTAGTTTTCCAGCGGCGATGTTGGGTGTTTTGGTTGTCCGGCGGCGATGTCAGACGCCTTATTTTTGTGAATGACTGGCGGCGATGTCAGGTGTGATTTACCAATTGATTGTTTTGAATGTCTGACGACAATGTCAGAGGAATTTTATGTGGAGTTCTGACGGTGAAGTCAGATGTTTTACAAGACTTATATAGATGTCCGACGGCGATGTCAGAGGTTTCTTTTGCGGTTGGCAAATTTCCGGGTTCTTTTGTATTCAATCACCTTCTACCTTGAATGTCTGAAAGCGGTTGCTTTTCATCCCTTCTGGTCCAAGTCGATTGAATAGGGGCAGCTGTTGCACCCTAAAATTTGCCCTCGCGTTTTTCTAACTTTGACTGGCTTTTGTTTCGCGCTCATTTGCATCATCACAAGTACATAATTCATAATCATATTTCACATTGGTCTTCTAAGACATGGGATCAGGGTAGTTCGGAATCAGGTCATCAAGTATCAGACTTATATTCTTCAAAAGTCGTCAGACATCCAGGGCTTAGGGTTTCATCAGTCCTTGAGTTCAATTTGGTTGGAAAGCTTTTGGCCAGTTGGTTCAGAATCAGGTTTTATTTCTCATCATGGATAGAGGATCAGGCTATCAGGGATGGTGGCGTGGTTTGAGTCAAGCGTGTTTGTTTAGTCACGATAAAAATCAGATGGAAGTTTGACTTAATTTTTGGTTGAATCATAAGGAAACTGCTTCAATCACAAGCTACCTGCATCGGTGGCTATTTCTCAGGCATTGTCTATTCAAGACCGTTTTTCGTTTTTTATCATGAGGGGGATTACCAGTTTGTTAAGTAGTAATTCATAAAGAGTTGGCTCAAACGTCAGAATCATTGTGTTTGTCTTCAATTTCCAATGAGCCATTTATTTTATCCATTCAAATCCAATTTTATAATTTTCTTTCTAACCCATCACATTAACCGAGTTCATTTCATTTCAATAAGTCCAATTAACCCTTTATCTTTTTTAACCTTTTTTTAATAATAAAAAAATCCAAATTCATAACCATTTTCCATCCACAATTAAATTCATCCATTTTCCATTTTATTTTATTTTATCTTTCTTAATCCCATTGTCCATCCATAATTTTGTTTCAAACTAAAGCTTCAATTAAGTTCAGTTCTCATTTCAAGATAAATTCATTTCAAGGTTCAACTTACAATTCATATCCAACTTCAAGTTACAAAGACACATTGCCAAAAACCCATTTCCTAAAATTCTAAGCCCACTGTTTTGTATTTTTTACTTTGTCTTCTTTCACAACCAATATGACAAAGGACAAAAATATCAAATCCATATGCTGGTAGATCAGTTCTACCAGACCATGACTTTTCAGAAGCGTTCCATAGGCTGAAAGAAGAGTTGTTTTCCTACTCATATTGTGCAAAATATATTCAGTATGCAGCTAGCTAAACAACTGGACTTCCATTTGAATCTGATTATCATTGTTACCAGTTTATTGATGAGCCATCACAGCTCCATGATTCACGCAATGAAGTTAACGAGAACAATCAAAGTCTTGACAAAGAGCTTGCTAACTGCCGTATGGAACTATAAAACCAATTCGATATTGCAATGGCAGAGTTAGACCTGTAGAAGTTTGATCTCAAGTTTACAGGATGAAAAGAAGGGTGTGAGTGAAAATCTTGATTTGGTGATTTCTGAGAGAAAATAAACTTGCAGATGAGAAGGAGTTTAACCTCTATGAAAGCTGGCAACCGAATTGTTTTGCTTAAAGAGTTCAATAGAAGCGGTAGAAGTCGAAAATTCCAACTTAACCGACAAGACCTGCATAATGGACAGAAGAAAACAATTTCAAAGAAACAATACCAGCAACAAATAAAAAGGAAGACAGAGCCTTGCCTTTTTGCAATTTCCACTCAACTTGCATAAAATGAACATACCACAAACAGACAAAGTACCTCAGAAACAATAGCCTGTTCTCCGCGTCAAGACAAAGCCGACAAAAAAAACGCACCTCTGTTCAAAATGTACTCTACAAGAAAACAATACAACGGCTACCGGCTTCATAACAGACTTTGCACACATCATACCAGCCGGCTCATTCCTACCGGTCTGCTACCAGCTGCAACTTTCATAAAGCCACAGGCCAATTGTGCTGGTTCATAACGGGAAATTTCAACCGGAAAATTGATGAGTGAGCCAGCCACAACAAACCCAAATTTCAAACCTGATTTCTGTGTACATCCTGCACAAAGTATCAAAATCCATCTGCTGCCAAATCCCTGTACAACCGTACCGCCAAACAAAACCTGCTACACACAGTAGCTCACAAATCCACCCCACACCAGACAAGCTCTGCATCAAAACATACTAGCCTGCTATCACCATACAACTCCAAAACCTCACAGCTGGCAGTACCTACTATGGCTGGTACGAATCGCAGGAAAACCCCACCCACCACAACACTGCTAACTGAACAAAAAATAGCCACTTGCTATTCACATAACAACAACAAAAAAAAGCCATTATCATAACCTGCAACAAAGTACAACACACAGAAAAACAGCAAACCATTTTGTTACCACCTTACAAAATATGTACCAATTGTTGCAAATGGTATGCAATTCCTGCTCCTGCAGCCTCCAGCATGCTGCTACACAAAGAATACATCCTGTCATGTATGCCACACAAAAAAAGGGGAAAAAACCAACACAATATCAAACCACACAACCATCATTATGTACTATACACAAAACGACCTAAAGCAAGAAAAAAGAGGATACAAGACCAACACTTCAAAGTAATGACACACAAATAAAACCATACAACTCAGATCCATAAAAACACCAACAAATTCAACAGAAAGGCATAAACACAACAGAACTTCAAGCATTCAATATTTTCTTCAAAAATGAAATCCACACAAAAACCAGATTTCTCTCCCTTTACCTCCTTCACTACAAACACTCCCCTTCATACGTTCATCTTCATATTCACCATAATAACCCAGCTGAACCTTCTTCCTCACCAAGTTCATCCGACCTCCATTTTCGCCTTCAAGCTAAACTATCCTAGAAAACTTCAGTTGTACCTTAAAGCCTCCATGAACAAGCAAATTTTCTAAGCCTCTGCTTCACCATTAATGAAACCCATAAATTCTTTCATGAACCAACCTTCATTGTTCTTCATCTGATACCCTTTACAACCTATACCAAAAACTTCATCAATCTCATCCAAACTCACACAAACATTCAACAAACTCAAACTAAAAGAAAAAGATAGAACCAGCAGAGAACTCCTCGAGCAAGAACGCAGAGAATAAGAAGCAGCAAGTGAAAACCGATTCTCAGAAGCTTGATAACAACATCCCTTTTCCCTTCTCTGAAACTCACGAGAACCCAGAAACCTTCAACTCGCTTTTCACCTTCGAAAGACCAACAACTTTCGGAAAATATTCGTTCCACCCCCCCCCCCCCTTTCAACACCTCCCTCTACTATAATAACAGCCTATGCGTTAACTTTTGAAGGCAACAACTCAAATTTCATCTCCAACTTTGAAAAAACAACATTTAATACCATAAAACCACATTCATTCCTCAATACCACACAAATTCTTTCCATGTCTAGAACTTTTAACAAACACCTTTTGTGCAAACTCAACCCAGTTTGCATCAAACCATACACAAAACAAACTCACTCCTCATGTCGGTAAACATCCAACAACTTCAAAACCAAACCATGGCAATGTGAATCTCAGCAGTTCTTGAACTCTCGGTAACAACAACACTATGTCGGCAATGGAGTTTCTGTTCTCGCTTCTGAAAATACCGCCGTGTTTCTATCCTCTGTTGCTGAAGTTTCGGTTCTTCAAATCCAACCTCACTCAACAACAAACCCTGTTCCTCTTCTAAATCACTTCTGTTTCCGTAAACTCTCAATCTATTCAAACCTTCACTCAAAATCATCAATCAGCTCAACCATCATCTTCATCCGTAAATCTTCACTCAAACTTTCCAACTTCCATCAACCAACCGAGAAAACCAGAAGAAAGCCTTGACGGAAAATCCTCAAGCACCTTCGTTAAGACCCAAAACGTTCACCCCTAAACCTTCAAATCCCTAATTCCTTCAAACCCCTTAACCATAACAATCCCTAAAATCACAAAATCAGGGATCAGAATCGAAACAGAGGAAAACATACAAATGTGACAAGAATCGCGACGCAAATGACATCACCGAAACTGATGCTAAATCAAGCAAGATAGGTCTGGTCTTGAGTCGTGCAAGTGAAAGCGAGTTGGGAAGTTGGATCGATTCGTTTTCGGTTGATCGTGTTTGCTGAGAACTGTTTTTCGATTTTGATTTTTGAGAGTTTAGTTCGAATATGAGGTACAGTTTAAGTTTCTTTTTTTGGCTTCTTTTTTTTCTCTAGCTGATAAGCTTTGTGGCCATTCTGATATGGCTTTGGTTTTGTTTTTTTGGTGTGTGTGTGGAATAGCCCAGGTCCACGTAATACTCCTCACATCCGTTTTAAATTTCCCTTTTGTTTTCTTTTAATTTTTTCTTTTTAAAAAAAAAAATGTAAATTATTAGTTAATATATATATTTAGATTAATATGTATGTATTATATATTTTGTTAGCATTCTAGCTGTATATATTATATTATATTTATATTGATTTCTTTCTTAGTATTTCTTTTTATAATTTTATAAATATATATTATATTTAATACAATTTTATTTTCTTTTAGAATATCTCTATTATTTTCTTCTTAGAAGTTGAGTCCTATTTCTCATTTTGTTGTTGGGCATTTTTCGCCTTTTTGGTCGATGAAGAGACCTCCATTGTTTTTTCTGTCAAATTATTGATGAGAAACGATGGATCCGAGACCAATTTTCTCTCCTCTTTCTCATTTTCAACTTTTATTTCATTTTTCACCGTTTAGGTCGATGAAGAGACCTCCATTGTTTTTCATTACCAGTCAAATTATTGATGAGTAATGTTGGATCTGAGACCACCTCTTTTCTCTCTTCATTACTTGTCCCAACTCGATTCAAAAGCATTGACAAACCATCTTCAAAATCCAATTATCTTTGTATTGAATTAAAAAGAGGGGATTAAGTGTAGACTTTCTTCCTCTCCGAGTGTTGGGATGCCCACTGTAGTGAGGGTAGTTTCGACACTTGTCTTTCAATACGAAGACGTTTCTATACCATCTCTCCTAAAACCTCGGTCTCGTACCGAGCGCATTTTCAAACCCCTTCAATAAGGAATCATTTCTCTTTGTATTGAATTAAAGAGAGAGGATTGGGTGTAGACCTCTTCCTCTCCGAATGTTGGGATGCCCACTGTAGTGAGGGTGGTCTTGATATTCGTCTTTCAATACGAAGACGCGACTTTATCCACCATCTCGCTTTCACAACTTCCTTCCACAATTTTCACACCTAAAACCTCGGTCCTGTACCGAGTGCATTTTCAAATCTTTTCACAACAAAAACTTGAATGGTCGTGGAGTGGTTAGGCGTAGGCCTTCTCCTATCCCGAGTGCTGACGTTTACCGTAGGGTTCTTTGTCGCAAAGCACTTACCATTCAAAACCAAAAACATCTTTAATAAGAGAACGAATTTCTCTTTGCATTGAATTAAAGAGAGAGGATTGGGTGTAGACCTCTTCTTCTCCGAGCGTAGGGATGCCCACTGTAGTGAGGGTGGTTTCGACGCTCGTCTTTCAATACGAAGACGCTACGTTCGCCACACATTTTTTATAACAAAAATTTCGAGATAAAGAATTGGGTACTACCTGTAGGGGTTACTATCCGAGGACATGTCTCGCCCCTTAAAAACAATCCAATCAATCAAATATGACACCTTGCCTCGCATGGTGAAAACCAATCTTTCAAAAAGGATATGTTACGTCCGTTCTACCGCAAACAGGTAATGCCTAAGTCTCCAACGAGCGAGCAGCAAAACACCTAACTGCTAGAATGCGCACGATAGCATCATCCGTAAAGACATCAACACACTGTTACCACGAACTACGTTTGCTTTGATTTCTCATGTCAGATGAGAATACGTAGGCACAAGACGGCGATGTCTTAGCGAGCTCCCTTTTTCACCTTTCACCCGTAGTTGGCCGAACTACGGCTGCTCTGATTCTTTACTTCGTTCAAGTAAAGATACGTAGGCACAAGGGCCACAATCCTTGCCGAGCACATTCGCCTCATATCTGTAGTTCCCCGAACTACGTCGACTCTGACTTTCTCACATCTATTGAGAATACGTAGGCATAGGACTGCGAAGTCCTACCGAGTCTGTTCTTTCTCTTTTCTTCACTGTTATCCCTCCTTTCTTTGTTTCTAAACCCTTTTTTCTTCACCCTTTGGAACACTCTTTATAGCATAATATTTAAGCAAATATAATCACACATCGACAAACAAAAGGTTCCCATCGAGTACGATGGATGCGAGGGGTGCTAATACCTTCCCCTCGCATAACCGGCTTCCGAACCCGTTCTTGGTTGCGAGACCATCTTATCCGTTCTTTCCCTGAGGTTTTCTCGATATTTTCCTTTCCCATCATGGGATAAATAAAGTTCGGTGGCGACTCTTCTGTCTATCCTTTTCGCCTCCCCGTCATTGCGCGATGCATTTTTCAAGTAGCGACAGCAGTGTCTAACGCTCGGAAGAAAGGTAAGGGCCAGCGCCAGCAGGTTGCTAGCATAACCATCCCTGTTGTCCAACAACCTCAGCAACAGCAGCAACAGCAAAATCAACAAGGGTACAGAAGGTATCAGAACAAAGCACCTCTAGAAAATCGTCATCTTGAGACAACGCCTATGTCATATGCTCAACTCCTACAAACTTTGCTTCAGTTACAACTAGTGCAGAAGAGAACCCTGGCTCCCTTGACATGGACACCTCCACAGGGTTATGATGCAAATGCAAGATGTGATTTTCACTCGGGGGCACCTGGCCACACGATAGAAAACTGTAAGGCATTCAAGCACAAGGTGCAAGACATAGTGGATGCTAAAATCATCAATTTTCTGATAATGTGTCGAACGTCACAAAGAACCCTATGCCGAACCATAGGGGAGATGGGGTGAATGCCATTAGTGAAGAAGAAGACTCAGATTTGTTGATTGATGTCAAGGATCTGAAGACACCGCTTAGCTTCGTTAAAGCCAAGCTGATGAAGAGAGGCATCTTTCCGGGCTGTGGAGAATTGTGTATGGGTTGTGCGATTCGTTCAGACGGCTGTGAACAGTTGATAATGGGGATTCAAAGTCTGATGACTGAAGGGATCTTGCAGTTTAGGCGGAGGGCTGAATACAGGTCTGGAGAGGTAATGCTGAAACAAGATAATGAAGTTGCCATTGTCACCATCCCTCGCAAGACAATAACCATTTCTGCGTCCAGGCCACCGACAATTACCATCACGAGGGCCGGGCCTATCCCATTTGAAAGTACCAACGTTGTTCCATGGCATTATGGGGCAGACGTCTACTGTAACGGATAGAGATTGGAATTGGAGCCATCTGGGCAGTCTGTGGATAACCTAGTGGGAACCGGCGGGATAACACGTAGCGGAAGAGTATTTGCTCCACCTGAGGTTGTGGCTGACAAAACTGACAAAGCTGAGAAAACTGATAAGGGAAAGAGTAAGGTCGTTGAGGAAACCCCTCGTGGGGTAGAGAAGGACTTACTTGTAAAGGATGCTGAAGAGTTCATGAGGTTGATCAAGAAGAGTGATTATAAGATTGTTGATCATCTTCATCAAACACCGTCGAAAATCTCTATTCTGAATTTGTTGCTGTGTTCTGAGGCCCATCGCAACGCGCTGCTAAAGGTCCTGAATGTCGCGTATGTACCGCAGGAGATTTCGGTCAACCAGCTGGAGGGGGTAGTGGCCCATGTGAACGCTGGGAACGGGTTAGGGTTCACTGACCTAGAGTTGACGCCGAAGGGAAGAAACCACAACAGCGCCCTGCATATCTCAATAGAGTGTAGGGGAACAGTTATGTCCCATGTGTTGGTGGACACCGGATCATCTCTCAATGTCCTCCCGAAGAAAGCACTGATGAAGCTGGATACGAGAGGACTGATTTGCACACCCAGTGATCTGGTTGTGAAAGCGTTCGATGGAACCAAGCATCATGTCTTTGGAGAGGTAACTCTGCTAATCCAAGTTGGGCCAGAAACTTTTGACACAGTCTTCTACATCATGGATAGCATGCCAGCCTATAGCTGCCTGTTAGGCCGGCCATGGATCCATTCTGCTAGTGAGCTGACCTCCACATTGCACTAGAAGCTCAAGTATGTTGTGGGGGGCAGCATTGTAACTGTCTGTGGCGAGGAAGACATAATGGTGAGCCATTTGTCATCTTTCAAATATGTTGAGGTGGATGGAGAGATCCACGAAACCCTGTGTCAGGCATTCGAAGCTGTTAAGGTCAAAGATGTGACTCTAGTGATGATTGAGAAACCGGAGATGACTCTCTCTTCCTTCAAGGAAGCTCGGGTTGTTGTTTAAGCTGGCTCTGCCCCAGGCTGGGGGCAAGTTCTAGAAATACCTAACAAACAAGACAAGTTTGGGTTAGGGTACTCTCCTGCTACTGATGCTTCCTCCTCTCACAGTGCACCGCGAGTCAAAGGGCCGATCCAGTTTACGAGCGGTGGGGTGATATTTGAAAATGTCAACGCATTGTCTGAAGACGGCGAAGACAGTGATTGCGACCTGGATTCCTGGATTCAGCCAAGCAAACCAGGCCAGAGTCTCAACAACTGGTCCATCGGGGATATCATTCAAGTGACAGGCAAAGAGTAATGATTTACTTTCTCCAATTATTGTACAACCCTATGTCCTATCTGGGGCATAGTGGTTTTATTGTCAGGGCCTTGTTTGGTTATGTACGTACAATTTATCAATAAATCAAAGGGGGGTTTTCTTCGCATTCAAATGTTGTGATCCTTGTTATTCCTGTTTTTATTTTTGTTCTGAAAAACAATAACATGGCAATATGGTTTGTGCTAATCTGCATATCCTTGTTTTAAGCTTAACCCTTGTTATTGCAGGATTCACATCGCAGATGACATCGACTCTGGACCTTCTACGACTCACTTCGACTTCGATTGCCCGATCTATCAAGCTGAAGAAGAGATTGATGAAGATGAAGACCTTCCCAAAGAGTTGACCCGTTTGTTGAAACAAGAAGAGAAAGTCATTCTGCCTCACGAGGAAGAGATTGAGATTGTGAATCTGGGTTCTGAGGAACTCGTCAGAAATGTCAGGATAGGGGCTGCATTGCAGAGTGATGTCAAGTAGAGATTGGTCGAGATGCTTCGAGAGTATAGTGATATCTTTGCTTGGTCATACGAAGATATGCCCGAACTTGATACTGACATCGTGGTCCATCACTTGCCACTACGAGAAGATTGTCCTCCCATTAAGCAGAAGCTTAGAAGGACACAACCAGATAAGGCCGTTAAGATCAAAGAAGAAATGCAAAAGCAGCTGGATGCTGGCTTCTTAGCGGTCACTACTTACCCTCCGTGGGTCGCCAACATAGTACCTATACTGAAGAAGGACGATAAGGTGCGAATATGCGTTGATTATCGGGATCTGAATAGGGCGAGCCCAAAGGATGATTTCCCGCTCCCTCATATTGATGTGTTGGTCGACAATACAGCTCAGTTCTCCGTGTTTTCATTCATGGATGGCTTCTCTGGCTATAACTAGATTAAGATGGCGCTGGAGGACATGGAGAAAACCACGTTTATTACACCTTGGGGAACATTTTGCTACAATGTAATGCCTTTCGGTCTGGAGAACGCAGGGGCCACTTATCAACGAGTAATGGTTACTTTGTTTCATGACATGATTCACCATGAGATTGAAGTCTATGTTGATGACATGATTGTAAAGTCCCAAACGGAGGAGGGACATCTGGTCAAGTTGCTGAAGCTTTTTGAGAGGCTTAGGAAGTTCAGGTTGAGGCTGAATCCTAACAAGTGTACTTTCGGAGTACGATCTGGAAAACTACTGGGGTTTATTGTGAGTGAAAAAGGCATTGAGGTTGATCCTGCGAAGATAAAAGCGATACAAGATATGCCAGCGCCAAAAACTGAAAAAGAAGTTTGTGGGTTCCTGGGCAGAATAAACTACATTGCAAGGTTTATATCTCAGCTCACGGCCACGTGTGAACCGATGTTCAAACTATTAAAGAAAGATCAAGCGATTATCTAGAACGAGGATTGCCATAAGGCATTCGATAAGATAAAACAGTATCTGCAGGAACCTCCAATCTTGATACCCCCAGTGTCCGGAAGACCCTTAATCATGTACTTGACAGCTCTTGAGAATAGTATGAGTTGTGTTATCGGTCAGCATGACGAGACTGGCAGAAAGGAGCATGCCATTTATTACTTGAGTAAAAAGTTCACAGATTTTGAATCCCGTTACTCAATGCTGGAGAAAACGTGTTGCGCACTCGCGTGGGCTGCCAAACGTTTACGACAGTATATGCTCAATCACACAACCATGCTAATTTCGAAGATGGATCCGATCAAGTACGTCTTCAAGAAGCAAGCGCTTTCAGGCAGGATTGCCAGATGGCAAATGGTGTTGACGGAATATGACATTCAGTACGTTTCCCAGAAGGCCATTAAGGGAAGCGTATTGTCTGAATACCTTGCCGAACAGCCTATCGAAGATTATCACCCGATGAAATTTGAATTCCGTGATGAGGATATTATGTTTCTCAAAGTGAAAGATTGTGATGAATCGTTGCCCGACAAGGATCCAGACAGAACATCCCAGTGGAAATTGATATTTGACGGGGCAGTTAATTCTTACGGGAGTGGCATTGGGGAAATCATTACGACTCCCCATGGATCCCACATCCCATTCACTGCTAGATTGACGTTTCCGGTCACCAATAATGAAGCAGAATACGAAGCATGCATCATGGGTTTAGAAGAAGCGATTGATTTGAGAATCAAAAACCTAGATGTATATGGTGACTCGACACTTGTGGTTAACCAAATTAAAGGAGAGTGGGAGACTCGTCAATCGAATTTGGTGTCGTACATGAATTATGCCAGAAGGCTACTTCCGTTCTTTGACCGAGTGGAACTCCATCATGTGCCCAGAGCTGAAAATCAGATGGTTGATGCCTTAGCCACGTTGGCTTCAATGTATAAAGTCAATTTTTGGAACGAAGCTCCAAGAATTGTCCTTTCTCGTCTTGACAGACCTGCATTCGTTTTTGCAATCGAGGAAGCCTCTGATGGCAAGCCATGGGTCCATGATATCCAGACTTTCCTTATGACTAAGGAGTATCCTGTGGGAGCGTCAACCCAGGATAAGAAGACTCTGAGGAGGCTGTCTAGAAATTTCTATCTCAATCCTGATGGAGTTCTATACAAGAGAAACCACGATCTCGTGCTGCTCAGATGTGTAGATGAGAAAGAAGCGAGTTTGCTCATGGAAGAAGTGCATGAAGGCACATTTGGTACGCACGTCGGCGGGCATGCTATGATGAGAAAGATCCTGATAGCAGGATATTAATGGTTGACGATGGAGTCGGATTGCTTTAAATTCGCGAAGAGATGTCATAAATGCCAGATTTATGCTGATAAAAATCATGTGTCGCCGTGCCTGTTGAATGTCATGTCCTCCCCATGGTCGTTCTCCATGTGGGGCATCGACATGATAGGCAAGATCGAGCCCACTGCATCTAACGGTCATCGTTTCATTTTGGTAGCCATTGACTACTTCACCAAGTGGGTGGAGGCAGCCTCGTATGCTAACGTGACCAAGCAGGTGGTGGCTAGATTCATAAAGAAGGACATCATCTGTCGATATGGAATTCCCGAGCGGATCATTACTGATAATGGTTCAAATCTGAATAACAATATGATGAAGGAGTTATGCCAGAGCTTCAAGATTGAACATCACAACTCATCACCTTACCGGCCGAAGATGAATGACGCGGTTGAAGCGGCCAACAAAAACATTAAAATGATAGTCCAAAAGATGGTTGTGACCTATAAAGATTGGCATGAGATGTTGCCATTTGCATTGCATGATTATCGTACAACGGTACGCACATCAACCGGGGTAACTCCTTTCTCACTAGTATACGGTATGGAGCTTGTCCTACCATTGGAAGTTGAGATTCCTTCTTTACGAGTTTTGGTTGACGTGAAACTCGATGAGGCAGAATGGATTAAGAACCGACTGAACTAACTCAGCCTGATGGATGAAAAGAGATTAGCATCGATTGCATATGGTCGTTTGTACCAGAGCCGAATGAAGAAAGCTTATGATAAGAAGGTGCGTCCTAGAAGCTTTCAGACGGGGGATCTCGTCCTGAAGAAGATTCTTCCACCATACTCTGATCACCCGGGACAGTGGACTCCTAATTACGAAGGTCTGTACGTCGTCAGCAAGGTCTTCTCGGGAGGAACCTTGTTGTTATCCACAATGGATGGCGAAGATTTTGCATCCCCGGTGAACGCGGGCGCAGTTAAAAAATACTTTGCTTAAAAAATGACCCGCCGGAAAGAAAAAAGAATATCCAGGCAAAAATGGGGCATCTCGGCGAACCATAAAAAAGGAAAAAGGTTCGGGCAAAAATTAGGGATATAAGGAAAAATGTACACCCGCAAAGTCGAAAACCTGAAGGGGCGACTTTGGCAAAAAGGGTATCCCGGTGAATCGAAAACCCGAAAGGGCGGTTCAGGCAAAAGTTAGGGATTGGAAAAGCAAATGAATGTGTTCCGCGTGTGGACTTTCATTGTTTAGTGGTTTGGAAGACCTAAAGGCCGTTTATCTGAATCAATCTCTTTTGAAGCTGAAGCATCGGAGAAGTGTCAAAGTCGAGTGGGTCATAGATGGATCAACTCATGGTGTTCGTCTACGCCACATTGCCGACATTTGTGTATATACTGATGTATATTTATGTTATTATGCTTGCGCAGCTTCCTCATTTCAAGAGCTTGCATCTGTTGTAAAACATTTTTTCCTATTCAGGGGCTCGCTATCAATAAAACGTATACTATTCAACAATTCTGTTTGTTTGTTTAGCTTTTATCTATTTTGTTTGCGAAAAAACGCCCGATGTTTTCAATAAAATGCGCATACATAAACTTGTTGGCCTAGGCCGATAATTGTTGAAACATTGAATTACCTGAACGTTGTCACAGGATGATAACCTTGATAGGCCCCTTTGAGAAGGGTATCTTGTCTGTTTGTTCGTGTTGTTGCAGGTTCGACATTCCAGGAAGCACACCGGATGTTTTCCAAGCAGGATGATTCCTTCTTCCCCAGCGAGTTCAGCAGCGTCTCCCCAAGGAGTCTGAACGCGGGACCACGAGCGTTGATATGTTCCCCCAGCAGAGATAGATTCTTCCCAACCTGATGCATCCTAAGGAAGGATCATCATCTCCCTAGCTGAGTCATGCGTTGAAGCGTATGTTCATCCCCAACACTGAGTCAATGTGCAGTTTTCTCATGAAAGACTATTCGCAAGTGTGCAGCTTCTGATAGTTTCAGACTGAAGTCTCCAGCGGAATTGAAAGTCCCCACAGAGTCGCACTCTCCCCGGCAGGTAGGAGTGATCCCAGCGTCTGGTTACCATCATCAGCCGAGTTTGCAGTCCCCCAAGAGAGTCGAGTCCTTGGAAGCCGTTCGGGCCATGATTGGTTTTCCCTAGTATAGTACTAAATAGATGATGCTACTTCCTCATCGGAGTCAGTGTCTCCAGGAAGATTCCATTGGTGAAGGCTGCGCAGTTTATTTATGCGATTGACATCGTTTCCCTCAGCAGTTTATGGTTTGTGTACCCAGTTGAGCGGGTTCAGGTTCTCGTGGAACTTTGTTCCCCTGCAGCAGTCGTCTGGAGTTCGTTTCCCCAGGTTTAGTCCAGTTGAGATTGGTGTGACTTCTTCTCCTCGGTAGGACGATTCCTCCTCTCCACCAGAGTGGTCCTTTCTCCTTGACAGGGGGTTTCTCCCTTCAGCATTTATTTTGCTGATGGGGTCATAGCATTTTGCATGATTTCATAGCATTTACCCTAAACGCGTAGCATTTCCACCGTGTGGAGCATTGCGCCATTGTCAAACATATGCATACGAAACATGAGCTAGGTCGTTACCGTTCTTGTTTTGCAGGTGTTCCTCCGCAGATTGGTTTGCTCAAGATGATTCTTGAATTCCTCAGTGGACTGGTTTACTTAAGATGATTCTTAAAATCCCCAGTGAAATCGCCAGAGTTGGTTGCTCAAGTTGATGCTTAGAGTCCCCGGCAGAGTATTTGCTCAGGATGATTCCTGAAATTTCCAGCAGAGTTATTGGTTCATGATGATTCTTGAAGTCCCCGACGGAGTTATTTGTCCAAGATGATTCTTGAATTCCTTAGAGGAGTTGATTCGTTCAGAATGATTTCTGAAATCCCCGAAGCAGAGTTACTTGATAGTTCTCCAGAATCCCCAGCGGAGAGGTGTCATCCTCAGCAGGTTTTGAACAGAGAAGTTGAAATTTCCTTGAAGACTTGATGATTGAAGTCTGGCAGTAGTGCCAAGGCCCCCAGACTTACTGATGAAGTCCGACTGCAACGTCGAAGCAGTTCTCTAAGCTGATGCAGAGTGCCTGACGACAAAAGATCGTATACCCTTATTTGAGCCCACCGCATCTAACGGTCATCGCTTCATTCTAGTAGCTATCGACTACTTCACCAAGTGGGTGGAGGCAGCCTCGTATGCTAACGTGACCAAGCAGGTGGTGGCTAAATTCATAAAGAGGGACATCATCTGTCGTTACGGAGTTCCCGAGCGGATCATTACTGATAATGGTTCGAATCTGAATAACAAGATGATGAAGGAGCTGTGCCAGAGTTTCAAGATTGAACACCACAACTCATCTCCTTATCGGCCGAAGATGAATGGCGCCGTTGAAGCGGCCAATAAGAACATAAAGAAGATTGTTTAGAAGATGGTTGTGACCTATAAAGATTGGCACGAGATGTTGCCATTTGCACTGCACGGTTATCGTACAACGGTACGTACGTCAACCGGGGCAACTCCTTTCTCCTTAGTGTACGGTATGGAGGCTGTCTTACCGTTAGAAGTGGAGATCCCATCTTTGCGAGTTTTGGTTGACGTGAAACTCGATGAGGCAGAATGGATTAAGAACCGACTAAACCAACTCAGCCTGATGGACGAGAAGAGGTTAGCATCAATTGCGCATGGTCGTTTATACCAAAGCCGAATGAAGAAAGCTTATGATAAGAAGGTGCGTCCCAGAAGCTTTCAGACGGGTGATCTCGTCCTGAAGAAGATTCTTCCTCCACACTCCGATCACTGGGGAAAGTGGACTCCCAATTACGAAGGTCCGTATGTTGTCAGCAAGGTCTTTTCGGGAGGAGCTTTATTGTTATCCACGATGAATGGTGAAGATTTTGCATCCCCGGTGAACCCGGACGCAGTTAAAAAATACTTTGCTTGAAAGCGACCCGCTGGACAGTAAAAAGAGAGTCCAGGCAAAAAGGGGGCATCCCGGCGAACCATAAAAAAGGAAAAAGGTTTGGGCAAAAATTAGGGATATAAATTGAAAAAATGTACACCCGCAAAGTCGAAAACCCGGATGGGCGACTTTGGCAAAAAAGGGTATCCCGGTGAACTGAAAACCCGCAAAGGGCGGTTCACACAAAAGTTAGGGATTTGAAAAGCAAATGACTGCGTTCCGCGTGTGGACTTTCTTTTGTTTAGTGGTTTGGAAGACCTGAGGGTCGTTTATCTGGATCAATCTCTTCCGAAGCTGAAGCGTCGGAGAAGTATCGAAGTCGAGTGGGTCATAGAGGGATCAACTCATGGTGTTCGTCTACGCCTCGTTGCCGACATTTGTATATACTGATGTATATTTATGTTTTATTTTTGCGCGGCTTCCTCATTCCAGGAGCTTGCGTCTGTTGTAAAACATTTTTACCCATTCAGGGGTTCGTTGTCAATAAAATGCATACTATTCAGCGATTCCGTTTGCCTGTTTAGCATTTACCTGTTTTGTTTGCGGAAAAGAACGCCGATGTTTTTGATAAAATGTGCATACATAAACTTACTGGCCTAGGCCACTGATTGTTGAAACAATGAATTACTTGAACATTGTCAGAAGATAATAACCTTGATAGGTCCCTTTGAGAAGGGTATCTTGTCTGTTTGTTTGTGTTGTTACAGGTGTAGCATATTCCAGACAGTGTGTCGTGCGTATCCCCAAGCAGGATGATTCCTCCTTCTCCAGCAAAGTTCAACAGCCTCTCCCCGCAGAGTCTGAACACGAGATAATGAGCATTGATATGTCTCCCCAGGCAGAGATGATTCTCTCCCCAATCGGATGCATCCTGAAGGAATGTCATCTCCTCAGCTGAGTCATACTGAAGTGTGCAGCAATTGATAGTCTAGACTGAAGTCTCCAGTGGAATCGAAATTCCCCACCAGAGTCGTACTCTCCCCCGAAGTCGGATGATTCCTTCTTCCCCAGCGGAATTGAGATTCCCCCGCAGAGTCGTATTCTCCCCGACAAGCAGAATGATTTCTCCTTCCTCAGCCGAGTTTGCAGATACCCAAGAGAGCCGAATCCTTGGAAGCTGCTCAGACCATGATTGGTTCTCCCCAGTAGAGTGTGGAATAGCTGATGCTGTGTTGCCTCACCGGAGTCGTTATCTCCAGAAAAGTAGCCATGAAGGCCGTGCAGTTTATTCCCGCGATTGACATCGCTTTCCCTCAGCAGGTCTAGGTGCTCGTAGAGCTTTGTTCCCCTGCAGCAGTCAACTGAAGTTGTTTCCCCCGCAGCAGTCAACTGAAGTTGAGTCCCCTGCGGAGTCCAATTGAGATTGGCGTGACCTTGCTCTCCTCAGCAGGATGATTCCTCTATCTGAGTAGTTCTTTCTCCTTGACAGGAGGATTCTCCCTTCAGCATTTATTTTGCTGACAGGATCGTATCATTTTGCATGACTGCATAGCATGTATCATGAACGCATAGCATTCCCACCGTGTGGAGCATTGCGCCATTGCCGAAGCATACGCATAATAAACATGATCTAGGTTGTTGCCGTTCTTGTTTTGCAGGTGTTCCGCCACAGAATTGAGTGCTCAAGATGATTTCTGAAGTTCTCCCCAATGAAGTTGCTTGCTCAAGATGATTCTTGAAGTCCCCAGCGAAGTCCTCGGTTCAAGATGATTCTTGAATTCCCCAACAGGGTCGTTTGCTTAAGATGATTCTTAAGATCCCCAGTACAGTCTCCAGAGTGGTTGCTCAAGTTGATACTTAGGGTCCTCGGCAGAGTGTTGCTCAGGATGATTCCTGAAGTCTCCAACAAGGTTATCGGTTCAAGATGATTCTTGAAGCCCTCGGCGGAGTTATTTGTCCAAGATGATTCTTGAAGTCCTCAGTGTCGCTTGCGCGAAAATAAGGTGCCGGCATGACAGAAGAGTCGCCACCTTTCGTTATTTATCCCTCGGAGCGGGAAAGGAAACGATCGGAAAAACCTGACGAAAAAGGGTAAGACAAGGTCATCGCAACCATTGTCTGGGTTCGGGAGTCGGTTACGCAAGGGGAAGGTATTAGCACCCCTCACGTCCGTCGTACTCGACGGGATCCTCGCTTGTTTGTTTACTTGGACGGGTTGGTTATAATCTATCTACCTATCAAGGCTGGCTGAAAAAGAAAAGAAAAATGACTCGGCAAAGCGTCGCACTTTTATGCCTACGTATTCTCATCAGAGAATGAGAAATCAGAGTCAACGTAGTTCGGCCTACGAAGGATTAAGGGGAAAGGTTGAAGGTTTCTCGCTAGGACGTCGCATCCTATGCCTACGTACTTCCACACTGTATGGAAGATCAGAGCAAACGTAGTTCGGGAAACTACGGCTTATCTCCTGAAAGAAGTGTTTTTTATTATGTTTGCGATTTCAACCGCACTAGAGACTATGACCTGAGAGTGAATGCGTCGCATGTCACCCAAAGGGTACCATACTAAACATCCATCCTCAGATGGCTTAAGGCTCGTAACGTACGAAAGAAATCATTCATGATTACTGTATCTTAAACTGCTTTGAGATGAGAAGAGAACAGGCCCAACTAGGAGGGAGACTATCAAGTCCTACTGTTATCATGCCATGGATTCATCCTATGGTTGAGGCTTGAACAGGGAACTCCTAGATGTTGTCATGCATAGGTTTCAACCTAAAAGTCTATCATCAAATCCTTATCAAAGAAAATGAGAGTCCTAAGGGATCATGTCAATGATACACCAAAACAGACAAAGCATCAGCTTAACAGTAAAATGCATGCAATGCAAGTGAGGGAGGAAATGTGTATGGGGCTTCAGCCTCCACAAGCTCGTCTCGACCTCAAGCCAGTCATGAAATAACAGTAATCATACTGAAAATAAGCAACATGCTATCAAGCAATATACAGATAAAAGAAATGAAGTGCCATCAGGCAAACAAAACATGCTTGAGAAAGAATCATCTACCTCTACTCTCTAATCCTAACCCTAAAACAGAACTGAATCCTGATCAAATCTAAGCAAAGCCCTAAAGCAAAACCCTAAACAAGAGAAAACAATCTCAGTCTTTAAGCTTCAAAACAAGCTTACCAAAGAAAGGGAGCTAAGTAAGCAGGCCCATAGTGTCTTCCTCAGGAAAGCACTAGGAGGCTTATACTCAGGAATCATATCCTATGTGGCTCAACCACTGTGATCAGTTTACATTCCTCCTCAGGAGAAACTAAACTCACAAGCAGGCTCCAACATCACTGGATATTTAGGAAATCCTATCTGAACTAGTGGAACTAAGTGAATAGACCCATAGGACCTTCCTCAGGAAAGTACTAGGAGGCTTCCACTTAGGAATTGTACCCCATGTGGCTCAACAACATGTGATCAGTTTACATTCCTCCTCGGGAGAAATTAAACTCACAAGTTGGCTCCAACATCATTGGATACTTGAGAAGTCCTAGATAAACTAATGGAACTAAGTGAATAGACCCATAGGACCTTCCTCAGGAAAGTACTAGGAGGCTTCCACTTAAGAATTGTATCCCATGTGGCTCAACAACATGTTATCAGTTTACATTCCTCCTCAGGAGAAATTAAACTCACATGTTGGCTCCAACATCATTGGATACTTAAGAAAGAGGTGAGAAGAAAGAATGAAAGTCATTCATAGTGCCTTCCTCAGGAAAGTACCATGAACTCCCTTCAAACTTCAGGATCTCAAACCTCACAAACAGGGAATAAGCTCCAAGCTCTGGGTCCCTGAGTCTTGATCTACAATCTTCTCTTCATCATGCTCCTCAACAAGATCTTCAAAACAAACTAATCCCCACAACAAATTCCCCAAAATAAACCCCAGAGATAAACAGATAACCACAGAACAGACAAAATCATCAGTCAACTTCAGAAAATACCTAAAAATACTAAAACAAGGGGGAAAATTCTAAAAATTATTCACAAGGGTATACAACATCTACCCATAACATCCACATATGCCCCTACCCAAAAATCAAGACAAAACTATCTAAAGAAAATGAATTTCCTTACCTATGCATAACATAAACCCTAATTATGATACCCTAATGCTAACCTGGTTAAACTAATCAAATTTTAATCTAAAAATCAAGAATTAAATCCTATGGGGAACTATGATTCAATATCTAATCACACCAAAAAGAATGAATTAAAAATCCTAAGGGAAAGTCTTAAAAGAAATTCTACAAAATTGGATACCAAACTAAACATATCAAAAAGCTATTAAAATGAAAAATATACTAAAAATATGAAAAGAAAATAAAATGGAAATTTTATTTATTTATATTTTTCTTAGACAAATTCACTAACCTATAGAAAAAACAAGAATTAAAAAATATTCATTTTTGGATTTTTTATGAATTTTATAAATGCAAGAAATATTAAAGGAATTAAAAAATAAAAGAAATCAATTAAGGGGAGGGGGTGTGAATAGAAGAGCGCCCCAGTTCATTATTAGATGGGCCAGAATCAGGGGGGGTGCGGATAGAAGAAAATTTACTAAGCCCAGATTTATTCATTAAACCAAACGGTGACGTTTTGGCTTAGAGATTTCCCTCCGTTTTCTTCATTCAACTGGGACCGTTGGATCGCACGAATAAGTCAAGTTTCAGGATCTAATCCAAGGGCTGAGGGCCATCGTCCCCAATACCTAGGGTTTGCAGGAAAATCGTGACTCATGCACCATACTTCTTCTTCCTCGTTCTCTCTAATCTCTAGATGAAATTCAAAAATTCTAAAAAGGAAAATGGCCTACTCATTACAAGGAACAAAACTGCACATGTGATTTTTATTAATTCCCCCTGGATCATCCTAACAGAAAGCTAGAAGATCTTGGTTCGAAAACATTTCTCTGAGATCAGTCCTAATAAAACTTCAATCTAATGGTGTAAACATGCTCTTGGCTCTATACTAAACATTCTAACCTAGTCTAGACTAACTAACACTCAAGATCCAGCCAATTCTTGCAAGTTAAAGATTCATGCACCTGCCATGAAATCTCATACAGAGCTCTCAAACTCACGGGGTAAGATCAACTAGCCTAGTACACTAACTCTACACCTAAAGAACTAATAGAAACTACATAATTAAAGAGATTCGTGGAAAGAAAGAAACCTGTCAAAGTTCAATGGTGAGTGTAGCTAGGGCTTGATTCAGAGCTTGCAAGGGCTTCAATGTGATCCTTTGAAGATGAATAAACTTCTGTTTGCACTGATCTTGAATGAGAAGCCTTGTGGTGGAAGAAATCGTGTGTTGCTTGATCTTGAAGGAAGCTCTTCAATGGCAATGTCTCTCTCTCTCTCTCCTCTGAAAACTCTCTTCCTGACCAACCCCTTACTCATCATGATTCACTTGTTATATAACAATCCATGGAATCAACTAGAAGCTTCTAGAATCCACTAGAAAGTGATGAAAATCTCATGACATGCCATATTGGTTATCTCATATCTCATATGTTATGCCTTGCAATTTTGTGCCAAAACCTCCCCTTGTGAGATATTGAGGTGGAGTGTACAAAAAAAATCAGCTCATATTTGCCTTGTGTGAAGATTTCTCAAGTTGTCTTAAGATTCAAGTAACAATTTTCCAAAGCAACCTTCATTTTTGAGCCTCAAATCAAAATTCTGTTTAAATCAAAGTTTTTAGAATGTCATTTACATTCAAAATGGTATATTGGATGACCTATTTTGGACTCATAGATCTCCCAAACCCATTTTTAGTTCAAATTTACCAAACTTTGTCATTCCATGCTATGAGCTTTTTCCACAATTCATGACCTTCTTTCTAGGCTTAAAATGCCATTTTGAACAACTTTCATGTTTTGAGTTTTTCCATTTGAGGCTTGGAAATAAAAGATATGGCCTTTGCTTAAAATGACCTATAACTGCCAAATGACCAAAATACCCCTGTCTTGTTCCAACCATAAGTTGAGTTCCACAAATCCTATCAAGGACTTCTACCACTCAAATTAAAGCTAAGAACAAGATCTACAACATTCATGTTGTGGGGAAGATGAGATATCAATCACATCTAGAGCTAAAACTGCCTGGAAGATAGGGATCAAATTAGGGTTTTTTCACTGACAATCCTCAGAAACCCTGGCTTAAAACTTCTCAAACTCCTCAATCATGATGAGTTGGTCTAGGAATCATGCTTATAACATCTCAATACATCATTCCATGATCACATGGCCCTTGGATTAGGTCTTAACCTTCCCCAAATCTTCAGTTGACCTAGGGTTGACCCAATCAAAACCCTAATTCTACTATTCATGGTTGAATCTTCTGAATTCTTGCATAATGACCTCTCTGGGCTTCATGATGGCTTTCAAGACATCTCATAAACTTTCTCAAAGCATCAAGTTCACTCTCATAGTCTCAGAATCATCTGGGGAGCACCCACAACTCTCAAGTTATGAGACACACAACCTTGGTTTCAACCAATTTCTCTGAGGATCTCTTGAACTTTCTGATGAAGGTATCAACCTTCAAACACTTGATGGATAAATAAATGTTGGTCAAATTTTGGGGTGCAACACTCAGCAGATTTGATTCATCCGGAATGATTTATGGATCCCCGAAGCGGAGTTACTTGATAGTTCCCCAGAATCCCCAACGGAGATGCGACATCCCCAGCAGGTTTCTGAATAGCGAAGTTGAAACTTCCCTTGAAGACTTCATGATTGAAGTCTGACCGTGTTAATGAAGCAGTTCTCTCAGCTGATGCGGAGTGCCTGATGGAAGAGGTTTAGATATTCCCAATTGGCTCATGATTGACCAAGAATTCTATTCCCGACTTGCTGATGAAGTCCGGCTGATGCCCGACAGTTTTCTTTGAATGCCTGATGGCATGATCAACATGATTGTTGACCTGATGGAGTCCAGCTGATGCCCGACAGTTTTCTTTGAATGCCTGATGGCATGATCAACCTGATGGTTGACCTGATGAGTCCCGAGGAATCGTAATGCCTGATGGCATGATCGACCATGTATTACCAGTTACCGTGTGACCAATTCTCCAGCTAGTTGCCGTGCAGTTATTATTCCAGTTTCCGAAGATTTTTTCCCGCCAGAGTACCGTGTACTTGTGCAGTTGGAAAATTTCCGGGTTTATCGGTATTCAACCGTCTTGCACCTTGATTGGCTGAGAGCCGTTCGCTCCTCACCCAGTCAGGTTCAAGCCGTTTGAATAGGGGCAGCCGTTGCACCCCAAAATTTGACCAACATTTATTTACCTAGCTTGTGTTCACTAGCATTATCATCTGCATCTCATTGATATGTGTGCAGTAGATCAAGAGGTATGATTACCCAGCAAGAGTTATGCAAGACTTGGAAGCTAGCCAAGAAGGTTGTTCAAGTGTTCAAAGGTTGATACCTTTGTCAGAGAACTCAAGAGATCCTCAGAAAAATTGGTTGAAACCAAGGTTGTGTGCCTCATAACTTGAGAGTTGTGGGGGCTCCTCAGATGATTCTGAGACTATGAGGATGGACTTGAAGCTTTGAGAGAGCTTATGAGATGTCTTGAAAGCCATCATGAGGCCTAGAGAGGTCATTGCCAAGTTTCAGAAGACTCGGCCATGAGTGGTGTAATTAGGGTTTGACTGGGTCAACCCTAGGTCAACTGATGATTTGGAGAGGGTTGAGACCTAATCCAAGAGCCATGTGATCATGAATTGATGAATTCAGATGCTATAAGGATGATTCCAAGACCAACTCATCATGATTGAGGAGTTTGAGAAGTTTCAAGCTAGGGTTTCTAAGGCTTGACAGTGTAAAATCCCCTAGTTTGATCCCTATCTTCAAGGCAGTTTAGCTCAAGATGTGATTGTCATCTCATCTTGCCCCCAACATGAATGTTGTAGAGCTTGTTCTTAGCTTTAATTTGAGTACTAGAAGTACTTGATAGGATTTGTAGAGCTCAAGTTATGACTTTGACAAGTTACAGGTCATCTGAGGTATGTGAATCTGGGTCCTTGAAAGTCACCCAACTTGCATCCAACTTTTTCCCAAGAAGGATGATTCCTATGAACTCTTGGTCAACATGAATGTTGTGCCTCATCTTCTTATATTTCTAGAGAGTACTAGAAGTCCTTGATAGGATTTGTAGAACTCAAGTTATGGCTTTGACAAGTTAAGGGCATTTTGGTCATTTAGATATTATAGGTCATTTCAAGCATAAGGCCATATCTCCTATTTCCAAGCTTCAAATGGAAAAATATTCAACATCAAACTTGCTTAGAATGATGTTTTAAGGCTAGTAGGGAGGTCATGAGATGTTGAAAAGGCTTGTAGCAAAAAGTGATAAAAATGACCTAAAATGGAGGCATAAGTTAAATAAGTTCAAATTGGAAATTGGAAATCCCAAGTTACACATCCAAACCATGTCATATAATAGGTAATTTTGACTCTAAAAGACATTCTAAAAACAATGGTTCAGCCACTTTTTTGAATTGAGGCCTAGATCATGGGGCTGCTTTGGAAATTGCTTGCTTGCATCTTAAGGCACAAATGCAAAACTTAAGGAAACTCAATGTACAAGTTAGTTAAGGGTTTTAACACATCCTATATCTCATATGAGGAGAATTTCAGGTCATTTACAAGGGCTGCAAGGGCTATGGCATGAGATGATACATGATATGAATGAATTCATAAACTCATGACATGAGAATCCCAATTTCTCATGGGATGGTTCCAGATGGTTCTAGATGATTCTAAACCACTCTATATAATGTATAGAACTTGCTCAGATGCAAGGTTGGTGTAAGATTTGAGAGAAGAGAGAGTTGGCCATTTCACTTGCTTCCATTGCAAGTTGAAAGCAAAATCCACATTCTGATTCAATTCCATCCATTCTTTCAATCTAAACACATTCCTCTGATCATAGTGAAGTTGTGCAGATCAATTTGAGAGCAAAACCATGGATATTTGAAGAATTAGCATTTGGATTTTCAAGATTGCAAGTCACCATCGAATTCTGAGATTCAAGCATTATCCATCAAATCTTTTGCAAACAGTAGCAATATCATCATTCAAGGATCGATTCTGAAGAGTTTGAAGGCTTGCAGTGAAGGTTTACACCATCTATCAATCAAGATTCAACAGGTTAGTAACTTTTCTTCTACACCATGATTTAGGCATGATTAGCAAGAATGGTTAGGTTAGAACTGTTAGAGACCAATAGGAGATGGATTCTGAACAGTTTGGGAGCAATTGGTGAGGTTTCAGTTGGTGTCACCATTTTTGTTTGGACCAAGAACTCGAGTTATGGTGAGCTATAAAATGAATTGGATGTCAAGAATCAATCAGTGTGAGTTGGTGATTAATCTGAGGTAGTTAATTGCAAGAATTGTTGAAGTTGATGTTTGAGCATATCTTTGAGCTTGGATCGGGTTTGGAGATTTAGGATGTTTCAATTGATTTCAAGGCCATGGTTAGATTCAGCATGAAATTCTGGGCAGGTTGGGGTTTTGAATTTCAATTTTTCATGGAGAATTGATAAGGTTCGAGTTTGATGAAGATGGAGCTTGAAGCTCTGCTTCCATGGATGTTTCAGTTAGAACCCTAGCTGGAGGTAGAAGAAGAAGGCGTGGCCATCAGATCATGTTAGACCCCTTGACTAAGACCAAGATCCAAGGGCTGAGGTTCAATCTTGCTTGAAGAGGGAAAATATGAAGACCATGAAACGCATCGTTTCATTAAAAGGGATTTGGGCTGGACTGCTAATTACACCCCACTTTCATGGCCCATTGGTTTTTGTACTGATTTTCATTACTTTTCACACCGTTGCTTTTTCATTTTTCTTTATGTTTTTGATTTAATTTCTGATTAAATGGTTGGGCCTAGCACGCCTCACTATCCCCACCCCTATTTTGAGCCCATTCATGAAATGAACTATCTGGCATTGCTATCTGCACCTAGGTTTTCTCATTTTAATTTCATTTTCTTCCATTTTATGTTAATATTTGAAAAATCATAATAAATAGAAAATTAATGATTTTTGCATGGGGATTTTTTCTCCCATTTCATGATCATGTCTAGAAAATTATCAAATAAAAATATTTGCATTTCATGCATTTTTAATATTTTTTGTGTATTTTCTCTTTTAATAGCTTTGTAATTCTTTTATGTTGATGCATGAATTGTAGAATTTTGTTTAGCTAGTTCCCTTCATATTTTTATTCCATTCTTTTTAGGATAGTTAGATTAGGACTTTATCTCCCCTCTGGATTTATTCCATAATTTTGTGATGAATTTTAGATTGGTTTTGATTAGATGACTTTAGGTTGTATAGAATTAGGTCAATCCTTAACATAGGTCCACAATAACACTAGAATTTTGGGTTTCTAGGTCAAGATAGATATTGGGACATATAGGGTATTAAGGGTAAGTGTATAGGATCCCCTAGAAATTATATTAGGTTTTAATATAGTAGTATACCATTTTTAGATGATTTTTGTAGTTGATGATTGTTTGTGTTGCCCTTGTGGGCTTGTATTTTTGTTTGCTTTGCTTTGTGGGCTTGGAGAGCTTGGTCTTGCTTTGAGGAGCATGGAGGAGCATAGTAGAAGACTTGAGGATTGATTGAGGAGCTTGAGAGCTTGAGAATCTTGTTTGTTTTGTTGTTGTTTTAGGGTTAGGAATTAGGAAGAGTTTAGACCTAGTTAAGTTCTTTCTTAAACATGGATGGTATCTTTCACCTCCATTCCTCCCCATGATTCAAGGTCCTCCCATGGTACTCACCTCCCTCCTTTGGAGGGATAAGTGATGGTACCTGGGAAGTAGAACCTTTGAGGGAACCATTCCTTTGATGTTGAACCCTTATAGGTCACCTTTGGTGGTCAATAAGCAGTTTAACACCCCAGCTTATCCAGTTAAGTGACTTCCTCTGGTTTGAATATCTTGAGAGATGTTGAGCTTGAGTGTGAAGATGAAGACTTAATTGAAGAGTGTTGAAGAGAGGATGATTCCTTGAGCATTGCCATTCCAGCTGAAGCTTGAAGAGCAACAAGAGCAAGATGATACTTGAAGACCCAATGAAGATCCATTAAAGACTGAATGAGAAGCTGAGGCTTGAAGAAAAGACTGAAGGATGAAGTTGATACTTCTAAGTAAGTGAAGACTACTCTGAGAAGCTGAAGCTTGCAGGAGGAGAAGACCAAGTTGAGACTGGTGAAGCAAGAAGAGCTTGAGAGCTTGAAGACTAAGTTGATACTTAGGAAGAGGATTCAATTGAGATTGACTGAAGAGCTGAAGCTTGAAGAACAAAGGAAGTTGATACTTACTTTGATGCTTGGAGATCCTGAAGGAATCCAGTTGATACTTGTGGTTAATGGTGAAGCCTGAAGGTGGCACTGATTAAGGAGCTGAAGCTTGAAGAAGATAAGTTGAAACTTATGTTGAAGGGTTGAAACCTGGAAAAGCAAATTGATATTTGTCAACAGTGATTGAAGTCTGAAGACTGAGTTGCTGTTAGAAGAGCTGAAGCTTGGAGTTGAGAGAGGAGTTGATCTTTTTTCTTTTCTGTTCTGTATTGATGTGTTTTGTTTGACTTGCTTGATGCATTAGAATAAATCCATATCTAGACTAGGTAGAATCTAGGAGCATGATTGCACTAGAGGTTAAGTTGCTCCCTCTGCTTGTATTGTTACTGTATGGCTTTGCTTGCGGGTATTCGGTAGAGCCCAGCTCCCTTGCCCATGTGGTTTGTTTGCCTGATGGCATCTTATTCTATTTCCTCTGTATGATTGCAGTTTACTGTATTTTGCTTGATAGCATGTTTTATATTTCAGTATGATTACTGTTATTCATTCTGGCTTGAGGTCGAGATAAGCTTGTGGAGGCTGAAGCCCCACACACATTTCCTCCCTCACTTGCATTGCATGCATGTTACAGTTTGAGCTGATGCTTTATCTGTTTCTGTGTATCATTGACATGATCCCTTAGGACTCTCATTTCCTTTGATAAGGAATTGATGATAGAACTTTAGGTTGAAACCTATGCATGATAACTTCTAGGAGCTCCCTGTTCAAACCTCAACCATAGGATGAATCCTTGGCATGACAACAGTAGGACTTGATAGTCACCCTCCTAGTTGGGCCTGTTCTCTTCTCATCTCAAAACAGCATAAGATACAGTAATCATGAATGATTTCTTTCGTACGTTACGAGCCTTAAGCTATCTGAGAAAGGATTGTGGGAGAGTTTCTTTTCCACAGTCTGGATGTTTAGTATGGTACCCTTTGGGTGACATGCGACGCATTCACTCTCAGGTCATAGTCTCTAGTGCGATTGAAATTGCAAACACAATAAAAAAACACTTCTTTCGTAAAAGACAGGAAATAAACCGTAGTGTCCCGAACTACGTAAACTCTGATCTCTCATACCTGTTGAGAGTACGTAGGCACAATACTGATGTATTGGCGAGCTACCTTCCCCATAATCCGTCGTAGGTCAAACTACGTTGACTCTGATTTCTCGTTTTCTGATGAGAATACGTAGGCATAAAGTGCGACGCTTTGCCGAGTCAGTTTCTTTTCTGTTTATGCCAGCCTTGATAGGTAGATAGATACAACCAACCTGTCCAGTAAACACAACAAGCGTGGATTCCGTCGAGTACGACGGACGTGAGGGGTGCTAATACCTTCCCCTTGCGTAACCGACTCCCGAACCCAGACAATGGTTGCGACGACCTTGTCTTACCCTTTTTTGTTAGGTTTTTCCGATCGTTTCCTTTCCCGCTCTGAGGGATAAATAACGAAAGGTGGCGACTCTTCTGTTGTGCCGGCACCTTATTTTCGCGAAAGCGACAATCACCACCAGGTCTGTTGGTTGGGATCACGATTGTCGCTTCAGTTGTATTCAGTTGTTGTTGTACGCTACCCTCGTGGGTTTTCTTAGATATATGTATGAGGGTTTTCTTTCCATGATTGGACGGTAGACTTTATTTGTCTCGGAAGCTAGAATCGAGGGGGACTTTCTCCTAAAGCATGGATACATGTTTGCATTTGCATGAATCATTTGCATGACAGGTACCTGGCCATTTTGCTAACGCTTTGTGTGTGTAGGTTGTTTCAGGATTGACCGAAGGTCGATCCACCGATACTCGACCAGAGCGAATCAAGCGAGAGCAATGGAACAAGTGTAGACAGACATCCAGGAACTCCGAGAGAGGATGGACCGCTTCATGGAGCTCATGCAAGTGGTTGCTAACGGCCAAGACCAGCTTAGGACTCTGGTCCAGCCTCTGATCTCAAGGGTTGACAGCAACGGTGTGCTTCATGGTGGGAGCACTCCAATCCCTCCACTTGTTGAAACCCCACAGAATGGCATCCCTGTGACTGGAGGGAGTGGAAGTGGTAACGGCAATGTGGTCACTAACATCGGGCTTAATGGAAATACGACTGACGTCGGTAACGGTAACTTTATAGCCAATGGCAATGCTGGGTTAGGCCATGGCAACACTGGAGGAACTGGAAATGCAGCGAATGTTGGTGCTGGGAATCTGTATGATGTTGAGAATGCTGGGTTTGCTGCTGGAAATGGCAATCATCCATGGCTAGAGGATCACCAAGAAGACTTGTTCTCACAGAAGGGAGCTGAGGGCGAATTGAACGCTGAAGCCCGTCTGAGGTTTAAAGCGCTCGAGGACAAAATGAAGAGTTTCGAGAACTTGAATACTTTGGGTGTCGACATGACTAAACTGGGATTGATTTCTGATTTCAAGGTGCCTCCCAAATTTAAGGTACCCGACTTTGAGAAGTACAAGGGCACCACTTGCCCTCGTGTCCATTTAAGGTCGTACTACCGAAAGATGTCCGCTCACTCTGAAGATGAGAAGCTGCTGATGCACTTCTTCCAGGACAGTCTGTCTGGCCCATCCTTGGAATGGTATATGGGTTTGGAACCCACCAGTGTACGTACATGGAAAGAACTTGCTGAGGCCTTTGTACACCATTATCAGTATAATAGTGACTTGGCTCCTAACCAGGTTAAACTGCAGAACTTATCTCAGAAGAACAATGAGGGTTCAAAGAGTACGCCCAGAGGTGGCATGAGTTAGCGGCTAGAGTTCAGCCGCCGATGGTTGAACGAGAGCTTGTTGAGATGTTTGTAGCCACTCTTCCGGGGGTTTATTACGAGAAACTGGTCAGTGGTATGTCAGGGAGTTTCTCTGATCTCATCATTACTGGCGAGCATGTTGAAAATGGAATCAAGCTGGGAAAAATTCAGGGTGGTGATCTATCCTCAACTGGAGGAGGAAAGAAACCATACAGTAACAAGAGGCGTGAAGGAGAGACGAGCGCAGTGTCTAACGCTCGGAAGAAAGGTAAGGGCCAGCGCCAGCAGGTTGCTAGCATAACCATCCCTGTTGTCCAACAACCTCAGCAACAGCAAAATCAACAAGGGTACAGAAGGTATCAGAACAAAGCACCTCTAGAAAATTGTCATCTTGAGACAACGCCTATGTCATATGCTCAACTCCTACAAACTTTGCTTCAGTTACAACTAGTGCAGAAGAGAACCCTGGCTCCCTTGACATGGACACCTCCACAGGGTTATGATGCAAATGCAAGATGTGATTTTCACTCGGGGGCACCTGGCCACACGATAGAAAACTGTAAGGCATTCAAGCACAAGGTGCAAGACATAGTGGATGCTAAAATCATCAATTTTCTGATAATGTGTCGAACGTCACAAAGAACCCTATGCCGAACCATAGGGGAGATGGGGTGAATGCCATTAGTGAAGAAGAAGACTCAGATTTGTTGATTGATGTCAAGGATCTGAAGACACCGCTTAGCTTCGTTAAAGCCAAGCTGATGAAGAGAGGCATCTTTCCGGGCTGTGGAGAATTGTGTATGGGTTGTGCGATTCGTTCAGACGGTTGTGAACAGTTGATAATGGGGATTCAAAGTCTGATGACCGAAGGGATCTTGCAGTTTAGCCAGAGGGCTAAATACAGGTCTGGAGAGGTAATGCTGAAACAGGATAATGAAGTTGCCACTGTCACCATCCCTCGCAAGACAATAACCATTTCTGCGTCCAGGCCACCGACAATTACCATCACGAGGGTCGGGCCTATCCCATTTGAAAGTACCAACGTTGTTCCATGGCATTATGGGGCAGACGTCTACTGTAACGGATAGAGATTGGAATTGGAGCCATCTGGGCAGTCTGTGGATAACCTAGTGGGAACCGGCGGGATAACACGTAGCGGAAGAGTATTTGCTTCACCTGAGGTTGTGGCTGACAAAACTGACAAAGCTGAGAAAACTGATAAGGGAAAGAGTAAGGTCGTTGAGGAAACCCCTCGTGGGGTAGAGAAGGACTTACTTGTAAAGGATGCTGAAGAGTTCATGAGGTTGATCAAGAAGAGTGATTATAAGATTGTTGATCATCTTCATCAAACACCGTCAAAAATCTCTATTCTGAATTTGTTGCTGTGTTCTGAGGCCCATCGCAACGCGCTGCTAAAGGTCCTGAATGTCGCGTATGTACCACAGGAGATTTCGGTCAACCAGCTGGAGGGGGTAGTGGCCCATGTGAACGCTGGGAACGGGTTAGGGTTCACTGACCTAGAGCTGACGCCGAAGGGAAGAAACCACAACAGCGCCCTACATATCTCAATAGAGTGTAGGGGAACAGTTATGTCCTATGTGTTGGTGGACACCGGATCATCTCTCAATGTCCTCCCGAAGAAAGCACTGATGAAGCTGGATACGAGAGGACTGATTTGCACACCCAGTGATCTGGTTGTGAAAGCGTTCGATGGAACCAAGCATCATGTCTTTGGAGAGGTAACTCTGCTAATCCAAGTTGGGCCAGAAACTTTTGACACAGTCTTCTACATCATGGATAGCATGCCAGCCTATAGCTGCCTGTTAGGCCGGCCATGGATCCATTCTGCTAGTGAGCTGACCTCCACATTGCACTAGAAGCTCAAGTATGTTGTGGGGGGCAGCATTGTAACTGTTTGTGGCGAGGAAGACATAATGGTGAGCCATTTGTCGTCTTTCAAATATGTTGAGGTGGATGGAGAGATCCACGAAACCCTGTGTCAGGCATTCGAAGCTGTTAAGGTCAAAGATGTGACTCTAGTGATGATTGAGAAACCGGAGATGACTCTCTCTTCCTTCAAGGAAGCTCGGGTTGTTGTTTAAGCTGGCTCTGCCCCAGGCTGGGGGCAAGTTCTGGAAATACCTAACAAACAGGACAAGTTTGGGTTAGGGTACTCTCCTGCTACTGATGCTTCCTCCTCTCACAGTGCACCGCGAGTCAAAGGGCCGATCCAGTTTACGAGCGGTGGGGTGATATTTGAAAATGTCAACCCATTGTCTGAAGACGGCGAAGACAGCGATTGCGACCTGGATTCCTGGATTCAGCCAAGCAAACCAGGCCAGAGTCTCAACAACTGGTCCATCGGGGATATCATTCAAGTGACAGGCAAAGAGTAATGATTTACTTTCTCCAATTATTGTACAACCCTATGTCCTATCTGGGGCATAGTGGTTTTATTGTCAGGGCCTTGTTTGGTTATGTACGTACAATTTATCAATAAATCAAAGGGGGGTTTTCTTCGCATTCAAATGTTGTGATCCTTGTTATTCCTGTTTTTATTTTTGTTCTGAAAAACAATAACATGGCAATATGGTTTGTGCTAATCTGCATATCCTTGTTTTAAGCTTAACCCTTGTTATTGCAGGATTCACATAGCAGATGACATCGACTCTGGACCTTCTACGACTCACTTCGACTTCGATTGCCCGATCTATCAAGCTTAAGAAGAGACTGATGAAGACGAAGACCTTCCCAAAGAGTTGACCCGTTTGTTGAAACAAGAAGAGAAAGTCATTCTGCCTCACGAGGAAGAGATTGAGATTGTGAATCTGGGTTCTGAAGAACTCGTCAGAAATGTCAGGATAGGGGCTGCATTGCAGAGTGATATCAAGTAGAGATTGGTCGAGATGCTTCGAGAGTATAGTGATATCTTTGCTTGGTCATACGAAGATATTCCCGAACTTGATACTGACATCGTGGTCCATCACTTGCCACTACGAGAAGATTGTCCTCCCGTTAAGCAGAAGCTTAGAAGGACACAACCAGATAAGGCCGTTAAGATCAAAGAAGAAATGCAAAAGCAGCTGGATGCTGGCTTCTTAGCGGTCACTACTTACCCTCCGTGGGTCGCCAACATAGTACCTATACTGAAGAAGGACGATAAGGTGCGAATATGCGTTGATTATCGGGATCTGAATAGGGCGAGCCTAAAGGATGATTTCCCGCTCCCTCATATTGATGTGTTGGTCGACAATACAACTCAGTTCTCCGTGTTTTCATTCATGGATGGCTTCTCTGGCTATAACTAGATCAAGATGGCGCCGGAGGACATGGAGAAAACCACGTTTATTACACCTTGGGGAACATTTTGCTACAACGTAATGCCTTTCGGTCTGGAGAACGCAGGGGCCACTTATCAACGAGTAATGGTTACTTTGTTTCATGACATGATTCACCATGAGATTGAAGTCTATGTTGATGACATGATTGTAAAGTCCCAAACGGAGGAGGGACATCTGGTCAATTTGCTGAAGCTTTTTGAGAGGCTTAGGAAGTTCAGGTTGAGGCTGAATCCTAACAAGTGTACTTTCGGAGTACGATCTGGAAAACTACTGGGGTTTATTGTGAGTGAAAAAGGCATTGAGGTTGATCCTGCGAAGATAAAAGCGATACAAGATATGCCAGCGCCAAAAACTGAAAAAGAAGTTTGTGGGTTCCTGGGCAGAATAAACTACATTGCAAGGTTTATATCTCAGCTCACGGCCACGTGTGAACCGATGTTCAAACTATTAAAGAAAGAACAAGCGATTATCTAGAACGAGGATTGCCATAAGGCATTCGATAAGATAAAACAGTATCTGCAGGAACCTCCAATCTTGATACCCCCAGTGGCCGGAAGACCCTTAATCATGTACTTGACAGCTCTTGAGAATAGTATGAGTTGTGTTATCGATCAGCATGACGAGACTGGCAGAAAGGAGCATGCCATTTATTACTTGAGTAAAAAGTTCACAGATTTTGAATCTCGTTACTCAATGCTGGAGAAAACGTGTTGCGCACTCGCGTGGGCTTCCAAACGTTTACGACAGTATATGCTCAATCACACAACCATGCTAATTTCGAAGATGGATCCGATCAAGTACGTATTCGAGAAGCAAGCGCTTTCAGGCAGGATTGCCAGATGGCAAATGGTGTTGACGGAATATGACATTCAGTACGTTTCCCAGAAGGCCATTAAGGGAAGCGTATTGTCTGAATACCTTTCCGAACAGCCTATCGAAGATTATCACCCGATGAAATTTGAATTCCGTGATGAGGATATTATGTTTCTCAAAGTGAAAGATTGTGATGAATCGTTGCCCGACGAGGATCCAGACAAAAAATCCCAGTGGAAATTGATATTTGACGGGGCGGTTAATTCTTATGGGAGTGGCATTGGGGAAACCATTACGACTCCCCATGGATCCCACATCCCATTCACTGCTAGATTGACGTTTCCGGTCACCAATAATGAAGCAGAATACGAAGCATGCATCATGGGTTTAGAAGAAGCGATTGATTTGAGAATCAAAAACCTAGATGTATATGGTGACTCGACACTTGTGGTTAACCAAATTAAAGGAGAGTGGGAGACTCGTCAATCAAATTTGGTGTCGTACATGAATTATGCCAGAAGGCTACTTCCGTTCTTTGACCGAGTGGAACTCCATCATGTGCCCAGAGCTGAAAATCAGATGGCTGATGCCTTAGCCACGTTGGCTTCAATGTATAAAGTCAATTTTTGGAACGAAGCTCCAAGAATTGTCCTTTCTCGTCTTGACAGGCCTGCATTCGTTTTTGCAATCGAGGAAGCCTCTGATGGCAAGCCATGGTTCCATGATATCCAGACTTTCCTTATGACTAAGGAGTATCCTGCGGGAGCATCAACCCAGGATAAGAAGACTCTGAGGAGGCTGTCTAGAAATTTCTATCTCAATCCTGATGGAGTTCTATACAAGAGAAACCACGATCTCGTGCTGCTCAGATGTGTAGATGAGAAAGAAGCGAGTTTGCTCATGGAAGAAGTGCACGAAGGCACATTTGGTACGCACGTCGGCGGGCATGCTATGATGAGAAAGATCCTGAGAGCAGGATATTAATGGTTGACGATGGAGTCGGATTGCTTTAAATTCGCGAAGAGATGTCATAAATGCCAGATTTATGCTGATAAAAATCATGTGTCGCCGTGCCTGTTGAATGTCATGTCCTCCCCATGGTCGTTCTCCATGTGGGGCATCGACATGATAGGCAAGATCGAGCCCACTGCATCTAACGGTCATCGTTTCATTTTGGTAGCCATTGACTACTTCACCAAGTGGGTGGAGGCAGCCTCGTATGCTAACGTGACCAAGCAGGTGGTGGCTAGATTCATAAAGAAGGACATCATCTGTCGATACGGAATTCCCGAGCGGATCATTACTGATAATGGTTCAAATCTGAATAACAATATGATGAAGGAGTTATGCCAGAGCTTCAAGATTGAACATCACAACTCATCACCTTATCGGCCGAAGATGAATGACGCGGTTGAAGCGACCAACAAAAACATTAAAATGATAGTCCAAAAGATGGTTGTGACCTATAAAGATTGGCATGAGATGTTTCCATTTGCATTGCATGATTATCGTACAACGGTACGCACATCAACCGGGGTAACTCCTTTCTCACTAGTATACGGTATGGAGGTTGTCCTACCGTTGGAAGTTGAGATTCCTTCTTTACGAGTTTTGGTTGACATGAAACTCGATGAGGCAGAATGGATTAAGAACCGACTGAACCAACTCAGCCTGATGGATGAAAAGAGATTAGCATCGATTGCATATGGTCGTTTGTACCAGAGCCGAATGAAGAAAGCTTATGATAAGAAGGTGCGTCCCAGAAGCTTTCAGACGGGGGATCTCGTCCTGAAGAAGATTCTTCCACCATACTCCGATCACCCGGGACAGTGGACTCCTAATTACGAAGGTCTGTACGTCGTCAGCAAGGTCTTCTCGGGAGGAGCCTTGTTGTTATCCATAATGGATGACGAAGATTTTGCATCCCCGGTGAACGCGGGCGCAGTTAAAAAATACTTTGCTTAAAAAATGACCCGCCGGAAAGAAAAAAGAATATCCAGGCAAAAATGGGGCATCTCGGCGAACCATAAAAAAGGAAAAAGGTTCGGGCAAAAATTAGGGATATAAGGAAAAATGTACACCCACAAAGTCGAAAACCTGAAGGGGCGACTTTGGCAAAAAGGGTATCCCGGTGAATCGAAAACCCGAAAGGGCGGTTCAGGAAAAAGTTAGGGATTGGAAAAGCAAATGAATGTGTTCCGCGTGTGGACTTTCATTATTTAGTGGTTTGGAAGACCTGAAGGCCGTTTATCTGAATCAATCTCTTTTGAAGCTGAAGCATCGGAGAAGTGTCAAAGTCGAGTGGGTCATAGAGGGATCAACTCATGGTGTTCGTCTACGCCACATTGCCGACATTTGTGTATATACTGATGTATATTTATGTTATTATGCTTGCCCAGCTTCCTCATTTCAAGAGCTTGCATCTGTTGTAAAACATTTTTTCCTATTCAGGGGCTCGCTATCAATAAAACGTATACTATTCAGTAATTCTGTTTGTTTGTTTAGCTTTTATCTGTTTTGTTTGCGAAAAAACGCCCGATGTTTTCGATAAAATGCGCATACATAAACTTGTTGGCCTAGGCCGATAATTGTTGAAACATTGAATTACCTGAACATTGTCACAGGATGATAACCTTGATAGGCCCCTTTGAGAAGGGTATCTTGTCTGTTTGTTCGTGTTGTTGCAGGTTCGACATTCCAGGCAGCACACCGGATGTTTTCCAAGCAGGATGATTCCTTCTTCCCCAGCGAGTTCAGCAGCGTCTCCCCAAGGAGTCTGAACGCGGGACCACGAGCGTTGATATGTTCCCCCAGCAGAGATAGATTCTTCCCAACCTGATGCATCCTAAGGAAGGATCATCATCTCCCTAGCTGAGTCATGCGTTGAAGCGTATGTTCATCCCCAACACTGAGTCAATGTGCAGTTTTCTCATGAAAGACTATTCGCAAGTGTGCAGCTTCCGATAGTTTCAGACTGAAGTCTCCAGCGGAATTGAAAGTCCCCACAGAGTCGCACTCTCCCCGGCAGGTAGGAGTGATCCCAGCGTCTGGTTACCATCATCAGCCGAGTTTGCAGTCCCCCAAGAGAGTCGAGTCCTTGGAAGCCGTTCGGGCCATGATTGGTTTTCCCTAGTATAGTACTAAATAGATGATGCTACTTCCTCATCGGAGTCAGTGTCTCCAGGAAGATTCCATTGGTGAAGGCTGCGCAGTTTATTTCTGCGATTGACATCGTTTCCCTCAGCAGTTTATGGTTTGTGTACCCAGTTGAGCGGGTTCAGGTTCTCGTGGAACTTTGTTCCCCTGCAGCAGTCGTCTGGAGTTCGTTTCCCCAGGTTTAGTCCAGTTGAGATTGGTGTGACTTCTTCTCCTCGGCAGGACGATTCCTCCTCTCCACCAGAGTGGTCCTTTCTCCTTGACAGGGGGTTTCTCCCTTCAGCATTTATTTTGCTGATGGGGTCATAGCATTTTGCATGATTTCATAGCATTTACCCTAAACGCGTAGCATTTCCACCGTGTGGAGCATTGCGCCATTATCAAACATATGCATACGAAACATGAGCTAGGTTGTTACCGTTCTTGTTTTGCAGGTGTTCCTCCGCAGATTGGTTTGCTCAAGATGATTCTTGAATTCCTCAGTGGACTGGTTTACTTAAGATGATTCTTAAAATCCCCAGTGAAATCGCCAGAGTTGGTTGCTCAAGTTGATGCTTAGAGTCCCCGGCAGAGTATTTGCTCAGGATGATTCCTGAAATTTCCAGCAGAGTTATTGATTCATGATGATTCTTAAAGTCCCCGACGGAGTTATTTGTCCAAGATGATTCTTGAATTCCTTAGAGGAGTTGATTCGTTCAGAATGATTTCTGAAATCCCCGAAGCAGAGTTACTTGATAGTTCTCCAGAATCCCCAGCGGAGAGGTGTCATCCTCAGCAGGTTTTGAACAGAGAAGTTGAAATTTCCTTGAAGACTTGATGATTGAAGTCTGGCAGTAGTGCCAAGGCCCCCAGACTTACTGATGAAGTCCGACTGCAACGTCGAAGCAGTCCTCTAAGCTGATGCAGAGTGCCTGACGGCAAAAGATCGTATACCCTTATTTGGTTCATGAGTGATTAAGGATTTTATTTCAAGACTTACTGATGAAGTCCAACTGCGAGGCCGAAGCAGTTCTCCCAGCTGACGCGGAGTGCCTGATGGCAATAGTTTAGATATCCCTATTGGTTCATGATTGACCGAGGATTCTATTTCAGACTTGCTAACAAAGTCCGGCTGACGCCCGAGATGTTCTTTGAATACCCGACGACATAATTAACTTGATTGTTAAAAAAATTCCTAATGACCTGATAAGTCCCGAGGAATCCTTCTGTCGTAGTGTCACAGAATGCCTGACGGCAATATCAGCTATGTATCATCGGTTACCGAGTGACCAGTGAGCCCTTGATGATTTGAGGAAGAAGCTGCAGCGAAATCGGATAATCATCCCGACGGAGATTTGAGAGTAGCCCTTCACCAGTTACCGAGTAACCGGTGACCCCTTATTGACTTACTGATGAAGTCCGACAAAGATGTTGTCGACGTGCCTAGCGACACGATGAGTCCATAGGTGACGATAAGGAATTCTTCTGCAGTGGCGCAGATTGCCCGACGGCATAATCAGCCATCATTCACCAGTTACCGAGTAACCGGTGACCCCTTATTGACTTACTAATGAAGTCCGACAAAGATGTTGTCGACGTGCCTAGCGACACGATGAGTCCATAGGTGACGATAAGGAATTCTTCTGCAGTGGCGTAGATTGCCCGACGGCATAATCAGCCATCATTCACCAGTTACCGAGTAACCGGTGACCCCTTATTGACTTACTGATGAAGTCCGACAAAGATGTTGTCGACGTGCCTAGCGATACGATGAATCCATAGGTGACGATAAGAAATTGTTTCTGCAGTGGCGCAGAATGCCTGACGGCATAATCAACCATCATTCACCAGTTACCGAGTAACCGGTGATCCCTTATTGACTTACTGATGAATTCCGACAAAGATATTGTCGACGTTCCTAGCGACATGATGAGTCCATAGGCGACGATAAGGAATCCATCTATCCTTCACCAATTATCGTGTGACCAATTCCCCAACAGAGTTGTCGTGCAACTGTCATGCTCAGTTTCAAAGTTTGTCCTACCAACCGGAGTATCGTTTACTTGTAAGGTTGGCAAATTTCAGGTTACCGTGTAACCGATTCACCAGCAAGTTGCCATGAAACTATCAGTATCAATTATGCTTCACCAGTTACCGTGTAACCGGTGATCCCTCGATGATTTGAGGATGCAATGATATCAGATAAATCAGAGAATCATCCTGACGGAGGTTCAGATCAGTATTTCTCTAGCTAGTTGTCGTGCAACTGCCATTTCAGTTTCCGAAGATTTGTCCCCATCAGAGTACCGTGTACTTGTGCAGTTGGCAAATTTCCGGGTTTGTTGGTATTCAACCGTATTTTACCTTGATCGTTTGAGAGCCGTTCGCTTCTCGCCCAGTCAGGTCCAAGCCGTTTGAATAGGGGCAGCTGTTGCACCCCAAAATTTGCCCAACTTTTCTTTACCTAGCTTATGTTTCATTTCATTCACATTAGCATTATCATTTGCATTTCATTGACATGTATGCAGGAGATCAAGAGGTATGATTACCAATAAAGGGATACACAAGACCATGAAGCTAGATAAGAAGGTTATTCAAGTGTTCAAGGGTTGATATCCTTGTCAAAGAAGTGAAAAGTGCCTCAGAGAGAGTGGTTGAAACAAAGAGTGTGTGTCTCCTAACTTGAGAGTTGTTGAAAGCCATCAGATGACTCTGAAGCCATGAAGTTGGACTTGATGTCTTGGGAGAGCTTATGAGAAGTGTTGAAAATCACTTTGAGGCCTAGACAGGTCATTGTGCAAGACTAAGAAGACTCAGCCATAAGTGGTGCAATTAAGGTTTGACTGGGTCAACCCTAAGTCAACTGATGATTTGAAGAAGGTTGAGACCTAATTAAAGAGCCATGTGATCATGGATTGATACATTGAGATGTTCTAAGGATGATTCCAAGGTTAACTCATCATGATTGAAGAGATTGAGAAGTTTCAGGCTAGGGTTTCTAATACTTGACAGTGTAAAATCCCCTAGCTTGACCCCTGACTTCCAGGCCATTTAACTCAAGATATGATCTTCATCTCATCTTGACCCCAACATGATTGTTGTAGGGCATGATCTTAGCTTTAATTTGAGTACTAGAAGTCCTTGATAGGGTTTATATAACTCAAGTTATGAGCCAGACAAGTTACAGGTCATCTGAGGCATGTGAATTTGGAGCTTGAAAGTTACCCAACTTGCATGACACTTTTGCTCTAGAAGGAGGATTCCTATGAACTTTTGGTCAACATGAATGTTGTTCCTTATCCTCTTAGATTTCCATAGAGTACTATAAGTCCATGATTGGATTTGTAGAACTCAAGTTATCGCTTTGACAAGTCAAGGGTATTTTGGGTATTTGGACATCACAGGTCATTTTGAATTATAGGTCAATTTCACTATCTTGCAAGTTTCAGATGGAGTTTTCTTCAACATGAAAGTTGCTCAAAATGATATTTTTACCTTAGCCAAGTATCAAGAGTCCATTGATATGGATTAGATCAAGCATTGGTTGAAGGAATTTCACAAAAAGACCATTTTAATGAATTAAAATGGAAAAATTCAAAAAAATTGGTAATGGAATGTTTTCAACCCAAATTTGTGCTCATTTTGATTGGAATTGATATTCTAAATACTTTGGAACCATTACATTTTTGAATTGAGGTTCATAACATGGCCATTTGGAGGATTACTTCATGATGAAGTAACATTTCAAATGCATCCCTTTGATTGAAATCAAGGAGGGAAAACTACCCAATTATACTCCACAACTGTCAAGCAAGTGAATTGGAGTGAGTTGAAGGCAAAAGCAAGCCAAAATCATGCACACCATAAGTGGATTTTTGGAAGAAAATTGAAAATGGGAAATCACAAATTGGGCTTTGTTTGGGCCTCCAAAGGTGTCAAACAGATTATAAATTGGATTTAGATCATTCTCAGAAGCTTCTAGTGGCAAATTCTGTTGAGAATCAATTGGAGCAAGTGTGTGAAGAAGCTTGGAACTTGATTTTCGGATTGGGAGATTGGGAGAGTTTCAGCAGAAATTGGACTTCAAGAAGTGTTCATCATCATTCATTGAAGTGATCTGCACACATTAGAAGGGAATTGAGGCTTGAAAGTCACCTTGCTCGAAGCTCAAACTCAGGTTCTTACTTCTCAAATTTCCTCTTAATTTACACGCATTTAGCACCTTAGATACATGTGGTTAAGTTAGAATTGAGACATAGATGGATTCTGTATAGTTTTTAGGGTGAATCGTGAAAGTTTATGTTATGGTGACCCAAGTTGTGATTCGTGTATCTCCTTGAATGTTGGTAAAAAATGAAAACGAAGGCTGGATTAGGGATCTAGGGAGAGAGGCGAGTAGAATGATATAAGGAATTGCAATTTTCATCAAGGTTGGATGTCTAGTATTGTCGCTTGCGCGAAAAATAAGGTGCCGGCATGACAGAAGAGTCGCCACCTTTCGTTATTTATCCCTCAGAGCGGGAAAGGAAACGATCGGAAAAACCTGACGAAAAAGGGTAAGACAAGGTCATCGCAACCATTGTCTGGGTTCGGGAGTCGGTTACGCAAGGGGAAGGTATTAGCACCCCTCACGTCCGTCGTACTCGACGGGATCCTCGCTTGTTTGTTTACTTGGACGGGTTGGTTATAATCTATCTACCTATCAAGGCTGGCTGAAAAAGAAAAGAAAAATGACTCGGCAAAGCATCGCGCTTTATGCCTACGTATTCCCATCAGAGAATGAGAAATCAGAGTCAACGTAGTTCGGCTAACTACGGGTGAAGATTATGGGGAAAGGTTGCTCGCTAGGATATCGCATCCTATGCCTACGTACTTTCATCTGATATGAAAGATCAGAGCAAACGTAGTTCGGGAAACCACGGGAAACAACTCAACTAGGAGGGAGACTATCAAGTCCTACTGTTATCCTGCCATGGATTCATCCTATGGTTGAGGTTTGAACAGGGAACTCCTAGATGTTGTCATGCATAGGTTTCAACCTAAAAGTCTATCATCAAATCCTTATCAAAAGAAATGAGAGTCCTAAGGGATCATGTCAATGATACACAGAATACAGACAAAAACATCAGTTTAAACAGTAAAATGCATGCAATGCAAGTGAGGGAGGAAATGTGTGTGGGGCTTCAGCCTCCACAAGCTCGTCTCGACCTCAAGCCAGTCATGAAATAACAGTAATCATACTGAAAATAATCAACATGCTATCAAGCAATGAATGGGTAAAAGAAATGAAGTGCCATCAGGCAAACAAAACTCACATGAGAAAGAATCATCTATTCTCTAACCCTAATCCTAATCACAGAATCTAAACAAACCTAAGCAAAGCTCTCAAGCAGAACCCTAAACAGGAGAAATCATTCCCAGTCTTCAAGCTTCAGAATAAGCTTACCAAAGAAAGGGAGCTAAGCAAGCAAGCTCATAGTGTCTTCCTCAGGAAAGCACTAAGAGGTGAATACTCAGGAGTCATACCCTATGTGGCTCAACCACTGTGATCAGTTTACATCCCTCCTCAGGAGAGATTAAACTCACAAGCAGGCTCCAACATCACTGGATATTTAGAAAATCCTATATGAACTAGTGGAACTAAGGGAATAGACTCATAGGACCTTCCTCAGGAAAGTACTAGGAGGCTTCCACTTAGGAGTTGTATCCCATGTGGCTCAACAACAAGTGATCAGTTTACATTCCTCCTCAGGAGAAATTAAACTCACAAGTTGGCTCCAACATCATTGGATACTTAAGAAATCCTAGATCAACTAATGGAACTTAGTGAATAGACCCATAGGACCTTCCTCAGGAAAGTACTAGGAGGCTTCCACTTAGGAGTTGTATCCCATGTGGCTCAACAACATGTGATCAGTTTACATTCCTCCTCAGGAGAAATTAAACTCACAAGTTGGCTCCAACATCATTGGATACTTAAGAAAGAGGTGAGAAGGAAGGATGAAAGTCATTCATAGTGCCTTCCTCAGGAAAGTACCATGAACTTCCTTCAAACTTCAGGCTCTCAAACCTCACCAACAGGGCATCAGCCAAGCTCTGGGTCTCTGCATCTTGATCTACAAGCTTCTCCTTATGATGCTCACCATCAATATCCTCAAGGCCACACAAGCCCTTCAGCAAATTCCTCAGAATGAACCCCACAGATGAACAGATAACCCACTGAACAAATCACATCACCAGGCAACTTCAGAAAATACCTCAAAATACTAAACTAATGGGGAAAAATTAACAATTAATCACAAGGGTCCTCAACACCTTCTCATAACATCTATAAAGGTTTCTACCTAAAAATCAAGATAAAACTCAATCAAAGAAAGGAATCATCACCTAAACACCATTTTAAACCCTAATTAAACTATCCTAAGTCAACCCTAATTAAACTAACCAAGATCAATTCTAAAAAATCTAGAAAAAATCCTATGGGGAAGTATGACTAATCATCTAATTGCACCAAAAAGAATGGGTAAAAAAGATTAATGGAAAGTACTAAAACAATTCCTACAAAATCAAATATCAAAATGAAACAATTAAAAAGCTATTTAATTGGAAAATCTACTAAAAATGTTAAACCTAAAAATAAAATCTCAATTTTATTTTTATAATTTTCTACTCATTCTAATCTAATCATGAAAAAAAGAAGAAATTAAAAAGCATTTTCTATCTATTTTTAATGAATTATTCAAATCAGAAATATTAAAAAAGAAAATTAAAACAAATTAAATGAATAAAGGGAGGGGGGGTCAGAATAGCACTCCAAACTAGTTAGAAATGAATGGGCCAACAAATAGGGGGGTGGGGATAGAAGACTGGGCCCAGCGCCCTCTAAATGAAACGCAGCGTTTCAACTTAGATTCAAATCTTCCCTCCAAACTCAGACACGCGCGCGACCGTTAGATCTAAAGAATTGGTCAAAATGAGAGACCAATCTAGCGGTTCTCCTTCATCGTCCCAAAGGGGACCTAGGGTTTGCAGAACCCTCTCCACCATGCAACCGAATTCGAGCTCCTCTAGCTCCCTCCACAGGCCACGGCTCCCCTCGACCTAAACATGAAAAAACATCTACGAAATGCCTAGATTACAACCATACGATCAGATTTGCCTAATTCAACCTAGGTTGCTCCAACAGAAAGCATCAACACCCTGGTACCACCATGCTCGACTGATACCAACCTTCATCAAACCTCAGTCTAAAGCTACAAACCTGTTCTACAAGCCATGCTAGCTATCATACACTAATCCATGCTGATTAAAACTCATTAAACAACTACTTATGGAAGATTCAAGATTCATGGCCCTGGTGTGAAACTTCACCAATCTTGCTCTAATTCTCAGGGATTAATCCTCTACCCTAACACAATCTTTCTACACCTATAATATGTTCTATCTAAGCATAAATAAAGAGAAAGAAGTGAGTTCACCAACCTGTCAAGAAGCTATGGTGAGTGATGCTATGGCTCGAACCAGGTCTTGTAAATCCTTCAGGATGATCCTTTGAGGATGAATAGCCTTCTGTTTGCACAATTCTTGAAGGTGGTGGCTTGAAGTGAAAGAAAACTCAAGTTGCTTCAACTTGAAGAAACTTCTCCAATGGCTATGCACTTCTCTCTCTCCTCTGACTTGGCTTCACTTTCACCAACCTCTAACACTCCTTGATGCACTCTTTTTATAACAATCCATGGAAGTCTCTAGATTCATCTAGAATGATGTGGAAGTTTCATGAAAGTTCCATGATATTCCATAATGGTCATCTCATCTCATATGCCATGCCTTGTTATTTTGGTCTCAAATTCTCCTTACATGAGTTATTGAATGAGGATAAGTGAAAAACAAGTGCATTTGTTGCTTATGTAGGGTTTTTTAACATTGCCTTCTTTTTCAAGTAACTAATTTCCAAAGGAACCACATTTTTTAAGCCTCAAATGAAAATTCTACTTAAACCAATCTTCTCAAAATGGTTTTTCCAATCAAAATGATATATTGGATGACCTATTTTGGATTTGTAGATCTTCCAAAACACTTTTCAATTTCAACTTTTCAAAGTTATAAGTCATTTTTAGTTCATTTTTGACCAATCATGGAATCTTGTGCTATGAGCTTTTTCAACAATTTGTGACCTTCTTTCTAGACTTAAAATCACATTTTGAGCAACTTTCATGTTTTGAGTTTTTCCATTTGAGGCTTGGAAATAGGAGTTTTAGGCATTGGCTAAAATGACCTATAACTGACAAATGACCAAAATACCCCTGCCTTGCTCAAACCATAACTTGAGTTCCACAAATCCAATCAAGGACTTCTACCACTCAAATTAAAGCTAAGAACATCCTCTTCAACATTCATGTTGACCAAGAAACCATAGGAATCAACCTACTAGGGCAAAAGTTGTCTGGAAGTTGGGTGACTTTCAAGGACCCAGATTCACACACCTCTGCTGACCTGTAATTTGTCAAAACCATAACTTGAGCTCTGTAACTCCTATCAAGGACTTCCACCACTCAAATTAAAGCTTAGAACAAGCTCTACAACATTCATGTTGTGGGGAAAATGAGATATCAATCACATCTAGTGCTAAAACTGCCTGGAAGATAGGGATCAAATTAGGGTTTTTCCACTGACAATCCTCAGAAACCCTAACTCAAAACTTCTCAAACCCTTCAATCATGATGAGTTGGTCTAGGAATCATCTTTATATAATCTCTATGCATCATTCCATGATCTCATGGCCCTTGGATTAAGTCTCAACCTTCTCCAAATCTTCAGCTGGTCTAGGGTTGACCCAGTCAAAACCCTAATTCTACCATTCATGGTTGAATCTTCTGAATTCTTACATAATGACTTCTCTGGGCTTCATGAAGGCTATCAAGGCATCTCATAAGCTTTCTCAAGACATCAAGTTCATTCTCAAAGTCTCAGAATCATCTGAGGAGCACCCACAACTTTCAAACTGTGAAGCACACAACCCTGGTTTCAACCAACTCCTCTGAGGACCTCTTGAACTTTTTGATGAAGGTATCAACTTTCAAATACTCCATGAATGAATAAATGTTGGTCAAATTTTGGGGTGCAACAGCTGCCCCTATTCAAACGGCTTGGACCTGACTGGGTGAGAAGCGAACGGCTCTCAACCAATCAAGGTACGAGACGGTTGAATATCGGTAAACCCGAAAATTTGCCAACTGCACAAGCACACGGTACTCTGCGGGGAACAAATCTTTGAATATTGCAACACTAGCCGCACGGCAACTAGCTGGAGAGATACTGATCTGACATCGCCGCCGAAACAAACATCATTCTGAGAGACACCCAACATCGCCGTCGTACAAACATCATCTCTGCTGGGGATTTAAAGAGTGTGACCTCGCCGTCAAACAAACATCCAACCTCGCTGAAGCTACTCCGCTGGGAAGGAGAGACTTAACCGAGCACACTCTGATCCGGGGTTCACCCTCAGAACCATAACGAACATCGGAATACTGCTGCACACTGCCCGCCGTAGAACTTCAACATTAAAGATATATGAAACCCTGGCCCCTGGCCACCTCTAGCTTCAGCTAGAAAAGATCTTCAAGCACTTATGAAGATAGATGAAACCCTGGCCCCTGGCCACTTCCAGCTTCAGCTAGAAAAGATCTTCAAGTACTTCTGAAGATAAGCATCCTTGGCCTCCAAGGATGGCAACTCTGCAGGAGGTATCTTCGACTTCAGTCTGAAGAAAATGATCCTTGGCCTTCAAGGATACATGAATCTGCCTTCAGGCAACTCCACCTCTGCTATAGAGCATCCGAGACTTCAGTCAGGGGTATACTTCGGCCTTCAGCCCGAATAATGAATCCTAGGTCCTTCACGACCTTGGGGGATAACCTTGCCTTTAGGCACCTTTGCTTCAGCATAAGAAATCTGTGACTTTAGTCAGAGAAATGGTATCCTGAGCCATTCATGACTCCACGGGGATTCAAACACTTTGCCTACAGGCAAAACTCCGCTTCAGCTGGAAAAACATCTTCGACTTCAATCAGAAGACGTATCATTCACTTGATCGCGCTCAATCATCACCTCAGGACAACTGACTTGGTCTTCAGACTCACACGAATCACTCTGTTGTATCTACAACCTTTGGAACCTTATCTTCAGCCACCCGTTGCTTCATCCACACGGAAATCTGGCTTCACAGGAACCTTCTGGTATCGCCCTCTGGCGCTTACGAAATCTATCTTCAGACTAGACATCGTTATTGGAGCAGACATACCACGCTGCTCTGGTCTTCAAGAATCATCTTGACCAAACAGATCCAGCGGGCGTCTTCAAGAATCGTCTTGAACTAATAACCTTTCTGGAGCAAACATTCTGTTGGGAATTCCAGGAATCTTCCTAGGCAACTCCTGCTGGAGGCGCTATTGGGGAACTCAAGTATCATACTAGGCGAACCACTCGGGAAGCTGTACTGAGGTCTTAAGAATCGTCTTAAGCAAATGGCCCTGCTGAGGGATTTGAGAATCATCTCGAACCGAAGACTTCGCTGGGGATCTCAAAAATCATCTTGAGCGAGCGACTGCGGGGCACCGGGGTCTTTAGAATCATCTAAGAAAATGACCTTGCTGGGGAATTTCAAGAATCGTCCTGAGCACCCGGTCTTTCGGTAGTACATCTGTACAATAAGGATGATAATGACCTAGATCATGCTTATGATGCATATGCTGCTGCGCTATGCCCCACACGGCGGGAATGATATGTATTTATGCTAAGTGTCATGCAATCATGCACAATGCTATGCAGCGTGCTCAATGTTATGCAATCGTGCACAATGACGTGCAATCATGCACAATAATGCGATCCCGTCAGCAAAATAAATGCCGAAGGGGGAATCCTCCTGTCAAGGAGAAAGAGTCGCTCAGATGGAGGAATCGTCCTGCTGAGGAGAATGTGAACACGCCAATATCAATTAGGCTCTGTCCGGGGAATCAATCTTCCGCGAACCGCTGCAGGGGAACAACTTCAGCTGACTGCTGCAGGGGATGAAGCTCTACGAGAACCTGGATCTGCTGATATCAATCGCTAGAATGAACTGCATGGCCGTCTCGGCTACTCTTCTGGGGATAACCCTTCCGTGGGGAACCAACTTCAGCTGTTCAACACCCCACTGGGGAAAAACCAATCATGATCTGATCCACTTCCAAGGATTCGGATCCCTTGGACATCTGCAGACTCGGCTGGGGAAGGAGAAATCATTCTGCTTTACTGGATAGAGTACGACTCTGGGGAAATACAGCATCGGCTGCTCCATGCTCTGCCGGGGAGAACTAATCATGATCTGATCAACCTCCAAGGATTCTGCTTTTCTGCGGACTCAGCCGGGGAGAGAAATCATTCTACTTCACTGAAGAGTACGACCCTGATGGGGAATTTCAATTCTGCTGGGGAAGAAAGAATCCTCTGACTTCGGGGGAGAGTACAACTCTGCCGGGGAATACAACATCAGCTGTTCCAACACTCTACTGGGGAAGAAGGAATCGTCCGTCTTCAGGAGAGAGCCTGATTCTGGTGAGGAATCTCAATTCCACTGGAGACTTCAGTCTGGCATCATCAGTTACTGCATATTTCGGTATACGACTAGCTTCCTGCGAAACCTACACTTGTGACCCGGTGCGGGGGAAAATCCTGCTTCAGCGACTTTACTGGGGAACCACGAGCTTCAGCTCCCGAACACTTCTATGAAATCTGCACTTGTGACCCGGTGCTGGGGAAAGACGAGCTATGGTACTCAATCATTCTTCGGTGCTTGACTCAGCTGATGAGGTGACGTTCCTTCTGGATGCGTCTGCTTGGGGGAAGAGAATCATCTCTACCTGGGGAAGACATATCAATGCTCACTATCTGATTCTGATTCCGCGGAGGAGAGATCACTGAACTCTGCTGAAGGAGGAGGACTCATCCTGCTTCGGGGATACGCACGACACATCTTCTGACGGGTGCTATACCTGCAACGACACAAACAAACAGACAAGATACCCTCCTCAAAGGGGCCTATCAGGGTTATTATCTCGTGACAATGTTCAGTTAGTTAATTGTTTCAACAATCAATGGGCTTAGGCCCGCAGGTTTACGTATGCGCATTTTATCAAAAAAACACATCGGCGTTATCATTCGCAAACAAAACAGATAAATGCAAAACAGACAAGTAGAATTGCTGAATAATGTGCATTTTATTGATGGTGAACCCCTGAATGGGCAAAAATGTTTTACAACAGAGGCAAGCTCCTGAAATGAGGAAGCCGCGCAAAAAAGAAACATAAATATACATCAGTATATACAAATGTCGGCAATCGAGGCGTAGACGAACACCATGAGTTGATCCCTCTAAGACCCACTCGACTTCGATACTTCTCCGATGCTTCAGCTTTGGAAGAGATTGATTCAGATAAACGGCCCTCAGGTCTTCCGAACCACTAAACAATGAAAGTCCATACGCGGAACGCAGTCATTTGCTTATTTAAATCCCTAACTTTTGCGTGAACCGCCCTTTCGGGTTTTCAGTTCACCGGGATACCCCTTTTTGCCGAAGCCGCCCAGTGTAGGTTTTCGACTTCGCGGGTGTACATTTTTTCAATATATCCCTAATTTTTGCCCGAACCTTTTATTCTGTTTTTGGTTCGCCGGGATGCCCCTTTTTTGCCTGGACTCTCTTTTTTTGTCCAGCGGGTCGCTTTCAAGCAAAGTATTTTTTAACTGCGTCCGCGTTCACCGGGGATGCAAAATCTTCACCGTCCATCGTGGATAACAACAAAGCTCCTCCCGAGAAGACCTTGCTGACGACATACGGCCCTTCGTAATTCGGAGTCCACTTGCCCCGGTGATCGGAGTGTGGCGGAAGAATCTTCTTCAGGACGAGATCACCCGTCTGAAAGCTTCGAGGACGCACCTTCTTATCATAAGCTTTCTTCATTCGGCTTTGGTACAGGCGACCAAATGCAATCGATGCTAACCTCTTCTCGTCCATCAGGCTGAGTTGGTTCAGGCGATTCGTCACCCATTCTGCCTCATCAAGTTTCACATCAACCAAAACCCGCAAAGAGGGAATCTCCACTTCTAGCGGTAGGACAGCTTCCATACCGTACACCAAGGAGAAAGGAGTTGCCCCGGTCGACGTACGCACCGTCGTACGGTAACCATGCAAGGCAAACGGCAGCATCTCGTGCCAATCTTTATACGTCACAACCATCTTCTGAACAATCTTCTTGATGTTCTTGTTGGCCGCTTCAACGGCGCCATTCATCTTTGGCCGATAAGGGGATGAGTTGTGGTGTTCAATCTTGAAGCTCTGGCACAGCTCCTTCATCATCTTGTTATTCAAATTCGAACCATTATCAGTAATGATCCGCTCGGGAATTCCATAGCGACAGATGATGTCCCTCTTAATGAATTTAGCAACCACCTGCTTGGTCACATTAGCGTACGAGGCTGCCTCCACCCACTTGGTGAAGTAGTCGATAGCTACCAGAATGAAACGATGACCATTGGATGCGGTGGGCTCGATCTTGCCTATCATGTCAATGCCCCACATGGAGAACGGCCAAGGGGAGGACATGACATTCAAGGGGCACGGCGGCACATGAACTCTATCAGCATAAATCTGGCATTTATGACATTTCCTCGCGAATCTGAAGCAATCCGACTCCATAGTCAACCAGTAATATCCTGCTCTCAGGATCTTTCTCGTCATGGCATGCCCGCCGGCGTGCGTACCAAATGTGCCCTCATGGACTTCCTCCATGAGCATACTGGCCTCTTTCTCATCTACACATCTGAGTAGCACGAGATCGTGGTTTCTTCTATACAGCACTCCATCAGGGTTGAGATAAAAGTTTCCAGATAGCCTCCTCAGAGTCTTCTTATCCTGGGTTGACGCACCCGCCGGATACTCCTTAGTCATAAGGAAGGTCTGGATGTCGTGGAACCATGGCTTGCCGTCAGTGGCATCCTCGATTGCGAACACATATGCTGGTCTGTCAAGACGCGAAAGAACAATGCTTGGAGCCTCATTCCAAAGATTGACCTTATACATAGAAGCCAACGTGGCTAAAGCATCAGCCATTTGATTTTCAGCCCGTGGTACATGATGAAGTTCTACTCGGTCGAAGAACGGAAGCAGCCTTCTGGCGTAATTCATGTACGGCACTAGATTCGGTTGACGAGTTTCCCACTCCCCTTTGATCTGATTGATTACAAGCGCTGAGTCACCATATATGTCTAGATTCTTGATTCTCAAATCAATTGCCTCTTCTAGACCCATAATACACGCTTCATACTCGGCTTCGTTGTTGGTAACTGGAAACGTCAGTCTCGCAGTAAACGGGATGTGGGATCCGTGAGGAGTCGTGATGATAGCCCCGATACCACTTCCATAGGAATTGACTGCTCCGTCGAATATCAACTTCCACTGAGACTTCCTATCCGGCCCCTCGTCGGGCAATGGCTCTTCGCAATCCTTTGCTTTGAGAAACATAATGTCCTCATCAGGGAACTCGAACTTCATCGGCTGATAGTCTTCGATTGGCTGTTCGGCAAGGTAATCAGACAATACGCTCCCTTTGATGGCTTTCTGAGAGACGTACTGAATATCATATTCTGTTAACACCATTTGCCATCTGGCAATCCTACCCGAAAGAGCCTGCTTCTCGAAGACGTACTTGATCGGATCCATCTTCGAAATCAGCATAGTGGTGTGATTGAGCATATACTGTCGTAGACGTTTGGCAGCCCAAGCTAGTGCACAACACGTCTTCTCCAGCATCGAGTATCGAGATTCACACTCAGTGAACTTTTTACTCAAATAATAAATGGCATGCTCCTTTCTGCCCGTCTCGTCGTGCTGACCGAGAACACACCCCATACTATTCTCAAGAACTGTCAAGTACATGATTAATGGCCGTCCAGCCACTGGGGGTATCAAGATCGGAGGTTCTTGAAGATACTGCTTTATCTTATCGAATGCCTTCTGGCAGTCTTCATTCCAAGTAATCGCCTGATTTTTCTTTAACAACTTGAACATCGGTTCACAAGTGGCCGTGAGCTGGGAGATAAACCTCGCAATGTAGTTTATTCGGCCCAAGAAACCACGAACTTCTTTTTCTGTTCTCGGCGCTGGCATTTCTTGGATAGCTTTTATTTTTGCAGGATCAACTTCGATACCTCGTTCACTAACGATAAACCCCAATAACTTTCCGGATCGCACTCCGAAAGTGCACTTGTTAGGATTCAGCCTCAGCCTGAACTTCCTAAGCCTTTCAAACAGCTTCAGCAAATTGACCAGATGCCCCTCCTCCGTTTGGGACTTTGCAATCATGTCATCAACATAGACCTCGATCTCATGATGAATCATATCATGAAACAAAGTTACCATTGCTCGCTGGTAAGTGGCCCCTGCGTTCTTCAGACCGAAGGGCATTACCTTGTAGCAAAACGTGCCCCAGGGGGTAATAAACGTCGTTTTCTCCATGTCCTCCGGCGCCATCTTAATCTGATTGTAACCGGAGAAGCCATCCATGAATGAAAACACGGAAAACTGGGCTGTATTGTCGACCAACACATCGATATGAGGCAACGGGAAATCATCCTTAGGGCTCGCCCTATTCAAGTCCCGATAATCGACGCACATACGTACCTTACCGTCCTTCTTCGGTACAGGCACTATGTTGGCGACCCACGGAGGGTAGGTGGTAACGGCTAAAAATCCTGCGTCCAACTGCTTCTGGACTTCTTCTTTGATCTTCACAGCCATGTCTGGTCTCGTCCTCCTGAGCTTCTGCTTGACTGGAGGGCAATCTTCTCGCAACGGCAAGCGATGAACCACGATATCGGTGTCAAGTCCAGGCATATCCTCATATGACCAAGCAAAGACGTCACTATACTCTCGAAGCATCTCGACCAGTCTATGCTTGACATCGCTCTGCAGCGCAGCCCCGACTCTGACATTCCTGATAAGCTCCTCAGAACCCAGATTTATGATCTCAATCTCCTCTTCATGAGGCAGAATAACCTTCTCCTCTTGTTTCAACAAGCGGGCCAATTCCTCCGGAAGGTCTTCGTCTTCATCAATCTCATCCTCGGCTTGATAGATCGGGCAATCAAAGTCGTAGTGAGCCGTAGAGGGTCCAGAGTCGATGTCGTCTGTTACGTGGATCCTGCAATAACAAGGGTTAAGTTTAAAGCAGGAATATGCAGGTTAGCACGAACCTCGTTGCCATTTTGCTGTTTTCCAAAACAAACATAAAATATAAATAACAGAGAACACAATATTTGATTACGAAGAAAACGCCTTTTTATTTATTGATAAAATGTATACACATAATCCAACAAGGCCCTGACAGTAAAACCACTATGCCCCGGGCAGGACATAGGGTTGTACAAAAGATTGTAAAAAGCAAATCATTACTCTTCACTTGTCAGCTCGATAATCTCCTTGGTGGTCCAGTTGTGAAGGCGCTCGCCTGGCTTGCTCGGTTGAATCCAGGCATCGAGATCACAGTCACTGTCCCCGCTGTCCTCCGACGCTGCGTTGACACTTTCGAATATTACTCCTCCTTTGGTGAATAGGATCGGCCCCTTTCCACGAGATGAGCTACCAGAAGAAGTTGAAGCTTCAGCTTCAGGAGAATATCCCAATCCAAACTTATCCTGTTTGAATGGTATATCCAAGACGTGCCCCCAGCCTGGGGTAGAACCAGCTTCGACAACTGCTCTAGCTTCCTTAAACGAAGAGAGGTTCACCTCCTGCTTCTCTGCAACAATGGGAGCTACCTCCTTCACCTTGACGGTCTCAAACGCCTGGCAAAGAGTCTCATGGATCTCGCCATCCATTTCGACATACTTGAAGGACGACAGGTGGCTTACCATGATGTCCTCCTCTCCGCAAACTGTCACTATGCTGCCCCCAACAGCATATTTAAGTTTCTGATGCAACGTAGACGTTACGGCACCAGCGGAATGAATCCACGGCCGACCTAAGAGGCAACTGTAGGCGGGCATGATATCCATAATATAGAACACTGCATTAAACGTCTCTGGTCCGACTTGAATTGGCAGGGTCAATTCTCCAAAGACGTGGCGTTTGGTTCCGTCAAAAGCCTTTACGACCAGATCACTGGGCGTGCACAGCAGTCCCCGGGTATCCAACTTCATTAGTGCTTTCTTCGGAAGCACGTTCAGCGAGGAGCCCGTATCTACTAGGACATGTGACATAATCGTGCCCCTGCACTCTATCGAGATGTGCAAGGCATGGTTGTGATCTCTTCCCTTGGGCGTCAGCTCCAAATCTGTAAAACCCAGCCCATTACCAGCGTTGACATGGGCTACCACTTCCTCAAGTTGGTTAACTGATATCTCCTGCGGCACGTAAGCAGCATTCAATACTTTCAGCAACGCGTTGCGGTGTGCTTCAGAACACAGCAACAGGTTGAGAATTGAGATCTTTGACGGAGTTTGGTGAAGATGATCTACAATCTTGTAGTCACTTTTCCTGATCAGCCGCATGAACTCTTCTGCGTCTTTAACCAACAAGTCTTTTTCTGCCCCCGCAGGAACCTCTTCAACGGCTTTACCTTTGCCCTTATCAGCAGCATCAGCCCTGACTACCTTCTCTGCCGCACCCTCTGTCGGCGCGAACACTCTGCCACTTCTGGTGATACCACTGGCCTCAGCAAGATTCTGCGCAGTCGATCTGGGCGGCTCAATCTCTACCTTCTGGCCATTACAATATACTTCAGCACCGTAATGCCATGGCACGGCATTGGTACTCTCGAACGGGATTGGTCCAGCCCTGGTGATGGTGATAGTAGGAGGACGAGGTGCAGAAATGGTGATAGGGTGGCGAGGAATGGTGATAGTGGCAACCTCGTCAGCCTGCTTCAGCATGACTTCTCCCGACGCATTCTCAACGCTTCGACTAAACTGCAAAATACCCTCGGTCATCAGACTCTGGATACCTTCACTCAACTGCTCACACCCGTCAGGACGTGTAGCACATGCCATACAAAATTCCCCACATCCGGGAAAGAAACCTTTCTTCAGCAGCTTAGCTTTAACAAAAACCAACGGCGTCTTCAACTCTCTGACATCAGTCAGCAGGTCTGAATTCTCTTCAGAGATAATAGCATTTACTCCCCCCCCCCTATGATGAGGCATCGGATTCTTGGTGACGTTGGGCACGTTGTCAGAAAAATTTATTATCTTGGCGTCAATCATGTCCTGGACCTTATGCTTAAAAGCTTTGCAGTTCTCAACTGTATGGCCAGGTGCCCCAGAATGAAATTCACATGTAGCATTAGCATCGTACCCGGGTGGTGGTGCCCCTGTCAAGGGAGCTAGCGTCCTTTTCTGAACCAGTTGGAGCTGGAGCAACGTCTGCAGAAGCTGGGCATACGACATAGGAGGAGTTTCCAAATGACGGTTTGCCAGGGGACCCCGATGCTGATATTTCTTATATCCCGGATTATTCTGTTGCTGAGGCTGCTGCTGCGGCTGAGGGGGAGCAGCTGGGATGTTTATGCTAGCGATCTGAGACTGAGGACCCTTGCCCTTCCTCCTAGCATTAGAGACAGCACTGGCATCGCCCTCTCGGCGTTTGCCAGTATAAGGTTTCTTGCTGGCTCCTCCAGATGAGGATGATTCGCCTTGAATCTTGCCGATCTTTATACCATTTTCAACATGCTCGCCCAAAGTGATGAGGGCCGAGAATGTCCCGGACATGCCACTAACCAACTTCTCATAATAGACTCCGGGAAGAGTAGCCACGAACATCTGTACCAACTCACGCTCAACCATCGGCGGTTGAACCCGAGCAGCCAATTCACGCCACCGCTGGGCGTACTCCTTGAAGCTTTCATTGCTCCGCTGCGAGAGATTCTGAAGCTGAACTCGGTTGGGAGCCAAGTCGCTATTATACTGATAGTGGAGAACAAATGCTTCAGCGAGATCTTTCCACGTTCGCACAGCAGCGGGTTCCAAACCCATATACCATTCAAGCGATGGGCCAGAAAGACTATCCTGAAAGAAGTGCATCAGCAACTTCTCATCATCAGAGTAAGCAGACATCTTCCTGTAATACGATCGGAGATGAACACGGGGACAAGTAGTGCCTCTATACTTCTCAAAGATAGGCACCTTAAACTTGTGAGGTACTTTAAAGTCAGCAATCAGCCCAAGTTTGGACATGTCAACGCCCAATGTATTCTGATTTTCTATATCTCTCATTTTATCTTCCAGTGCCTTGAACCTGAGTCTAGCTTCAGCAGTTAACTCAGCCTCTACACCCCTCTGAGAGAAAATGTCGTCCTGATGGTCCTCCAGCCACGGTTGAGGCACCACCATATTTCCTGCACCAACATTAACATTGGCTCCCAAACCACCATTGACGGCGCCCGCCGCGTTAAGTCCGAGATTATTCATAAGATTGCCGTTAGCACTACCGTTGCCCCCGGCAGCAGGAACAACGTTCTGAGGAGTATCCACTTGAGGAGGAGGAGTGGGTACGGCCCCGCCGTGAAGAATTCCATTGCTGTCAACCCTGGAGATGAGAGGTTGAACCAAAGTACGAAGTTGCTCTTGCCCGTTCGCAACTACTTGCATCAACTCCATAAAACGATCCATCCTTTCACGAAGCTCCTGAACATCTGATTGTACCTGGTCCATGATTCTCGTTTGATTGGCGCGAGTCGAGTAACGGTGGATGAATCTTTGATCAATCCTGAAAGCAGCTCGGAACCTGAGTACCTGAAAAACCTGTCAAGATTAAAGGTTAGGAAAAGCAACAGAATGTATGTCATGCAAGAATGCCTCATGCAAATGCATGCGTGTGTCTGTGTGCTTGAGAGATTTCCCCGGTCCTGGCATCTGCTGATAATAATAAGGGGAAGAATCTAGGCCCAATCATGGAGACAGCAACCTCACAGACACACGCTAATGGAATGATTATGCAAGCTAATGCAAAATGCAGGCATGCAACAATATATCCAAGGCTGCTGTGGAGATTCGATGTCAACAGTCACTGCTGAGAAGGAGACCCCGGTGTAAGCCCACTGATCTGATCTGTTGTGAATAACCATCTGGTAGGATCGAGATCAAGATTCTGCTCTGACAAGAACGAAGGCCTGATAATGAAAACCCTGGATGCAAGATCAAGGGATATCTGTTGGAGAAGTCTTCAGACCCCAAATCACGAATCTGCCCTCTCAAGAACAAATACACAGCTGCTGATGAGATCTTCAAACCTCACTCAAAACCTGCCCTGTCAAGAACAAAATAACAACTGCTGACGAGATCCTCAGACCCCACTCAAAAATCTGCTCCATCCAGGACAAACTTCTGATAATAATACACTGATCGGAACCTGCTCTATCAAGAACAAACAAACACCTGATGATAAGATCCTCTGATCAAACCCTTGCTCTATCAAGAACGTATCTGCAACTGAGAACTCAACACACTGATCCACTGTCAAGAAAACCAGGTAGTCTGGAGGTCAAAGTTTCCTGCAATATCCCAACCCACTCACAGGTATGATGGACCTAATCCACGGACAAAGGTACGGCATCCTATGCGGTCGTCAGCGTCACAGACATTCATGAGTGACAATACGATTCCCAGAAGGAGTGGCATCGTCAAGTCATGAAGAGGCCTCTCTTAGCTGACTTCCAAATGATCGGTCCCCAGAGTCGACAATCCTTACGTCTGGACTCCCCTCAGATCCTCAGGACCGGAAAGGAGCACCTCTGCAAGAATCTCGTCTGAGCGCAGATTTTCGTAGGGAACTGTGCCTGCTCAACAGACAGGTTCGTCTACTACTTCTCCACAACTATATCTAGGTGTGTACTCAAAGCCCAGGTCCGGCTTTTCACTCACAGTAACATCCCTCTCCCACAGCAGCACAGATAATCATATCAAACTGGAAATAAAATGCGGGAAATAAAATGCAGGAAGTAAAGTGCGGGAAGTAAAAATGCGATAAATAAACGCAACCCAACAAGCAAACACACAAACGATAGGATTGACTCGCGTAGGGGATGGGAAACGGTCCCAGCATAAGGGATGGGAAAAGTCCCTAGATGCTATAAGTCCCCAGCAGAGTCGCCAGCTGTCGCTTGCGCGAAAAATAAGGTGCCGGCATGACAGAAGAGTCGCCACCTTTCGTTATTTATCCCTCAGAGCGGGAAAGGAAACGATCGGAAAAACCTGACGAAAAAGGGTAAGACAAGGTCATCGCAACCATTGTCTGGGTTCGGGAGTCGGTTACGCAAGGGGAAGGTATTAGCACCCCTCACGTCCGTCGTACTCGACGGGATCCTCGCTTGTTTGTTTACTTGGACGGGTTGGTTATAATCTATCTACCTATCAAGGCTGGCTGAAAAAGAAAAGAAAAATGACTCGGCAAAGCATCGCGCTTTATGCCTACGTATTCCCATCAGAGAATGAGAAATCAGAGTCAACGTAGTTCGGCTAACTACGGGTGAAGATTATGGGGAAAGGTTGCTCGCTAGGATATCGCATCCTATGCCTACGTACTTTCATCTGATATGAAAGATCAGAGCAAACGTAGTTCGGGAAACCACGGGAAACAACTCAACTAGGAGGGAGACTATCAAGTCCTACTGTTATCCTGCCATGGATTCATCCTATGGTTGAGGTTTGAACAGGGAACTCCTAGATGTTGTCATGCATAGGTTTCAACCTAAAAGTCTATCATCAAATCCTTATCAAAAGAAATGAGAGTCCTAAGGGATCATGTCAATGATACACAGAATACAGACAAAAACATCAGTTTAAACAGTAAAATGCATGCAATGCAAGTGAGGGAGGAAATGTGTGTGGGGCTTCAGCCTCCACAAGCTCGTCTCGACCTCAAGCCAGTCATGAAATAACAGTAATCATACTGAAAATAATCAACATGCTATCA